>CM045771.1:74414694-75614694 GCA_025200525.1 Camellia lanceoleosa | reverse complement strand
TGCTTTGTCTAAGTCTTCACTTTATCAAAATGGGTCAGTCTTCGGCTTTGACACACACTCCCGCCATTGTTATGTGACTTTCGAAGTTCTGGCAAAAGAGGGCAACCTGCAGTATAATTCCCATTTTTCGACCGCCCTCAAGACTCCCGACGCCACCATTTGAACACTTCTAGCATTCATCCATGTTCATGTTCGCTTTCGAGTTCTTCGAGGTCTCTAGCCAGGTGCCTTTCACTTAGGAATTCTCCTAACTCGACTGCTCAGGTTTCCGTGCTTTGCTTACACCAAACACTTGTCGTTTTGCTTTTGAGGAAGAGGGCGGGCTTCATAGGCCATCCTCATTGACCTCAATTACTATCAGTTTCTGCGTGGGTAATCGGCCTGCTTTTTGCTGTTGCTACCACCATTAAGTGATGGGCTTGGCTTCAAGCACTCTTTTCTCGGTTTCGGCTCAATCATTGTTTTCGCCGAATTTGTCATTTTTGGTCGGGTTTATTCATTCCGTGGCATTCCGCTTTTTAAGGGATATTTTATGCCAACTGTGATAGTCGGAGACACATTTTTGTATCCCCTCCATACATCGCCAGAGTGAGATTTCTTTCGCTTACCTTTTGTTTTGTAAGTTTTCAGAAGAGTGGAATTCTATAAGAGTGAGGCTTCTCCTCCCTCCTCAAGGGTTCCGCAGAAGTTCCAGAGAGCTTCCAGATTGTGCGGTTAGGGCTCAGGTATCTATCTATCCCTATATCTCCCTCCTTTTTTGCCTTTTACGTGGTGTAAGTAAGGTCGTTTTTGTCCTTAGTTTTGCACCAAGACACCTTAATTTTAGTGTTACACCACATACCTTGTCGGGCTGAGGTGCCAAAGGGTTGCTCTTTGGAGTTTTTGAGCTGGTTTTGACCTAAGGAAGGTGCTAGAAAGTGGTCTTTCTTTGGAATAGCATGGCCTCAAGGGTACAGAAACTTATCCCTTTATTCCCCATTTTTGCTTTAGGCTTTTAGCCATCCTTGCATATGTTTTTTAAGCTTATTCTATAACTAATAAAAAGTTCTCGATTTTGAGTGCTTAAAAATAGTTGCATATTAAGGTCACTTTTGGTGTTTGGGGAATGCTTCACCCTCTTAGGCCTCTATTTCATCTCTCATTTTTGTGCACTTTTTTGTGAGTCTCAGACCACCTTAGATATTCTATTTCACCAATGAAATCCGGTAGAGGGATTTCAAAGTATGGGATGGTGTTTTTGAGGAATAATTCTGACAAAGGAGAGGGCCATCCCTCTCGTTGTCTTCAAAATTTGTCATTTTAGCCTCAGTGCCGGTGAGCACCTTGACAAGTCCATATGTGGCTTATGTCTTGGGCTTGTTATTGGTGGTTAATTTTCCTGCTGTTATAGTTAACTTTTTAAAGTTGGTTTTAGATTATTAATTCATGCATGCTTTGCATACTTGTCTTGTAATGCCAGCTTGAAATTGCTCTTTAATGCATGCTTTGTAGATTTTGGCTTCCTTGTTTTTAGCATGATTTTGGGCTTAGCTTTGTGAAGCTTTTTAGGCATGCTCTTTTGATATGCTTGAGGTCTGATTTTTGGCTGTTTGGGGGCCATCCATGACTTGCTTTGTATTGCTACCATGCAACCTAATCCTCAGGTAGGCTTTCTCTGAAAGTATCGGGGATCCTCTGAGCATGCCTTCTACTTGCATCATTTCAGTTGGTTTGGCACCATTAGTTATGTCATTTCAGTCCTTGTGGCATGCTTGTGCGCTTGCATTTGATTCTCCTTTTTAATGCTTTAAAAGTGTTGTTGATGTCTTATGCTCCATGTTTCAACCATTGTGTATGCTTCCATGGGTAGGCCATTTAGATGCCATCTCAAGTGTGTTTTGGGCTTTGTCTCGATTTCTTCTCACATTGGGACTATTTTGAGTCCCCCACCCTTTGGGACTCGGCTTTGCATAGCCATGGTTTGATCCCTTAAGGTTAGCTTTAGGCCTTAGGCTTGCTCCATGCATGCTTTTGATTGCTTGATTTGGCATCATCTTGTACTTGTTTTCAGAGCCCAACATGTTGATTTAATGTCCATGTCTATTCCTTTTTATGTGCTTAAAAAGTCTCCTCTTTATGCTTAAGTGTTGGACCATGTTTGCATGCATGTTTGTATGTAATTTGCCTTCATTTCCATAGCATTTTGGCTACTTTTTAGACATGGTCGAGGCTTGTCCATATTAGTCTAAGTCCATCTTTTTACATGTTGCTCAAATGTTGTTACATTGCTTCATGTTTACATGCTTTGGTTGCATCATGTCTTGCATGCTCATTTGTGTGAATATTGTCACATGCTTGCATGTTTGCATGTTTGCATTTTCATGTTGCATACTTAGCTCGCATGCTTAGGGATGCATTTGGCATGCATGCCTTGCCTCTTGAATTGATTATGATAGAGGTTGGGCCTATAGTGTGTTTATGTGCATTACATTTGACATCAAAATGCACATTTGACTTTCGACCATCACGCATTGAAATACGCGATTGGTGGTCCGAGGGTCGAGTACCATACTCCCTTGAGTCCACAACATGATGGGGAGGTTGGTTGTGCAAACATTTGCTTAAAATGCATTGCCATGCTTTGTTTGCCCTCTGTTGCTGTCAAAATAGGGTTCTGCAGGACGATATGGTCGACCGACCATCTTCAGTGCCGATCGACCAACAATGGATGGCCGAGAGCTCAATAGATGGTCGATGACCACTTTGCCATGGCCGGTGACCATTCCTCTTGGCCGATGACCTTCCACAATGATCAAGGAGTGATTCTGAAGCATCCTTGGGACTTGTGCAATTTTCAGAGTCATAAAACAGTGAAAACAGAGGCAGCTTGTGCATGGTGGTGGATTTCCGAGTAGAGCCGAGCACGCATGCATTGGACCCTCTTCCCGAGGCTGTTTTACCGCTTAATTAGCTTAGTTAATTTGCTTAACTAGTTAAGTGGTCTGTAATAATTAATTAGCTTGTTAGTTAGTTAAATTTGTATTATTCTTTTGGTCCCTCCGAGAGAGGGCAAGTTGTGTGAATAAGCGCATGCGTGTGATGCATGTCTTCCAACCCCACTTTTCTCCCTTTTACTTACCTGCTTTTGATGGTTAGTATTAGACATATTTGATTTAGCATACCTTATGCTATGCATGCGCATTCATTCATCAGACAGATGCACCTGCCCTACATCATACTAATCGCATTGTATTTAAATTCCAATTTGAATAATGCATCAATTGTCAATCACGAATGTCATATTAGCTTAGCCGAGCCTATTTTAGCTACATTTTGCCTGCGATGCGTTGGCCATCTTAACATGGACTTGGATCATACATTTGATTGCTAACATGTTTCTTGTTTTGGCTTGGAGTACACTATAAGTGTTTTCTTTTGCTTTAGCATCTTGCATGAGTGTAAATGTTAACATGAAAGCATGCTTGGCATGAGGCTAACTGCTTAGTTGATTTACTGCCTGAATGCCTGTGGGTGAAGGTTGGATTGTTTGAATTGGAATAATTCATTGAAATTCGTATTTTAGCGTATTTATGTAGTAGCAAACTCAAACCATTTTCTAACCAAACTGATATTCAATACTTTGTTCCAAATTAGGCGATCTAGTCTACACTTGTGTGTTGTGTACATCACATAGTAATTTAGCTAATTAACCTAATAAGAATGCATAATGTTTTCAAAACTAGATATCATGTTTAGTAGTGGCCAATCTTTGAGCGTGCTCATAAATGACCTTTTCCCAATCGCATCTAAGTTCCTAAGCCGAGGCAACTTTGGTGATGATAGACAGTGGCCTTAGGCAACGAGTCATGGTTTCCTAAATTCCCCAAAATAAAATATTTAGGTGGCAACTCAGATTCCGCAAAGTAGTCCATGTTTGGCACTTTTTCTAAAAATCTGCTTTTCAAACGACGGTTTGCCGGATTTGGACTCTTTGACGATTCATCGGTCTTGCATTGCACTCGCGAGATTAGATATAGGACCGTGACATTTGAGTCCGAAAGTCAGTGAGCCCTAATGAACAGAACTGGATTTTCCCCGACGCCTATAGGTGGTCGGCTATTCTCGTTGTTTCAAATGCCTTTAAGCATGCCTCATCAAAGATAAAAGGCCCTTAACCAAGAAACTACACAAAGGACGGATATCTCACTAAAGTCTTTGATGAACCTACTAAAAACCGCATGTCCTAAGAAAGACCTAATTTGATGCACTTAAATTGGGTGGAGGAAGGCCTGCAATGAGGGCAACCTTAGCCTTGTCTACCTTTATACTGAGGGGACACAATGTGTCCCAACACTATACCCTTATGAACCATAAAATGGCTCTTTTCCCAACTCAAAATTAGGTTTGCCTCAAACAGTATTTTTTCCAACACTCTAGTCGAGTTCCTAAGGCATTCCTCAAAAGACGGCCCAAACATCGAAAAAATCATCCATGAAAACCTCTAAGAATTTCTCCACCATATCGGAGAAAATGGCCATCATACACCGCTGAAAAGTCAGCTCATTACAGTCTGAAGGGCATGCGCCTGTAAGCAAAAGTGCCAAAAGGGCATGTGAATGTGGTCTTTTCCTGGTCAGTAGGGTACACCGGGACTTGATTATATCCCGAATAACCATCAAGAAAACAATAGAAACCCTACCCCGCTAACTGCTCTAGGATCTGGTCAATGGAAGGTAAGGGAAAATGATCCTTCCTAGTCGAGGAATTCAATCTCCTATAATCAATGCACACTTGCCACCCAGTAGTGGTTCGTGTGGGGACTAACTCTCCTCTCTCATTTCAACAACGGTGATGCCCGATTAAGGCACCACTTGTGGGACTCACCCACTTACTATCCGAGATGGGGGTATATAATACCGCATCCAACAATTTCAATACCTCATTTTTTCACCACCTCTTTCATATTAGGATTTAGTGTGCCGCATTTCATGAGAAGGTTTGGTGTCCTCCTCTAGGTGTATATAATGCATGCACACAGAGGATCTATCCTTTCAAATCAACCATCGACCACCCTATAGCACTCGATGTTCCACGAGAACACTTCATTAATCGACTCTCCGCTCGCAGTCAAGTCAAATGCAATGATGACTGGTAAAGTCTCCTGGGGCCCTAAAAATGCATACTTGAGTGTGGCCGGGATTGGCTTCAACTCAAGTGTAGGTGGTGTGACCAAAGATGGTATGGCAGGCTCTCTCGACAGAGGAGGAAGTGACACAAACCGGGCTTACCACGGAGGAAAATTCGGTGTAGAAGAAGCATTAAGCAAGACATTCACCTCCTCAACTCGACCCATCGATATCAAAATTTTCAAACCCAAAATGAGCTAGACAAGCCTCTAAAGGGCTCCTCTACAAGAATGGAGGGAAAACTTCCTCCACAACCTCATCCACAACATTCACAAATAAGCACTCCTCTCTCATGGGGTTGTTGGGATGCTTGAAAACATTAAGTTTCACTTGCATGTTACCAAATGAAACTTCCATCACCCCGCACTATTAATGGATGCTGGTCAGAGCCAAGAAAGGTCGCACCTAAGATCACCGGATTTGTTTCCTAGAACTGCCATCGGGTTCCATATCTAACACCAAAAGTCAACAGGAAGTAGAACCTATCAACCTTAATTAGCACATCTCAATCATGCCACGTGGCACTTTGAGGGACCGACAGCCAACCGAAGAGTAACAAGAGGTGGGCTTTAACTCGCTAAGCTTCCAAATTCCCGCATTAAGAGTACGGCAACAAATTGACACTAGCCCCTAAATCTAATAAGGCCTTATCAATGAAATGGTCCCCTATAATGCATGAAATGGATGGGGCACCTGGGTCTTTAAGCTTAGGAGGAGTGTCATTCAACAAGATGGAGCTTACTTGCTTCGTGAGTAGGACCTTTTGGGACACATGTGGCCTAGATTTATGCTTTTATGCAAAGATCCTTTTTTAGAAATTTGGCATAGGAGGGTACTTACTTAATCGCTTCCAACAAGGAAGGTTGATTTTACCGCTTAAAGACCTCCATCATTGCTTCCATAGATGCCTTCTTATTAAAAGAGGAAGGTGTATCAAGGCATTATGAAAGGGTGCCTTAGGCGATATGGTGCCTTGGGCTCATGTAAAGTGTTAGGGACTAAGTCATCCCTTTTAAGTGTTTCTCCTCACATTTGCTCTCATTGGGTGTACCACCGTGGTCACCCTTTCTTAGCTCTAGTTGCATCAGCGAATCGATCGAGGCTCTAACTCCCTCCCACTTCTCAAACTAATCACCGCTGCACCTACTATGGTGTTTATTTCCAATTCAACTCTCTACCCCATATTGTCCCTTAGGGTTGGCCACGCTTGACTTGGTAATTTCTCTCTTCGATTCATGTTATTAGCCATTTGACCCAATTAGGCCTCTAGCTTGGCAATAGAGTGAGTGTGGGAGTGAACTACCGATGCTAACCCCTTAAGTTCTGAGAGAACTTCCAACACCTGAGTCTCAAAGGCAGAGTTGCCCTGAGGAATAGGCGGGGGTTGTGGTTGCCAGTACGGTTGTGGGGGTCGATAAGGTTGCAGTAGTCGGTAGGATGATTGGTTGGCAAAATTATTGAAATTTTGCCTTGGTGGTAGAGGATTGTAAGAAGTGCCTTGTGAAGGGGGTCTCCATGAAAAATTAGGGTGATTTCTCTATCCCGGATTGTATGTGTTGGAGTATGGATCATTACCCGAGTTGGAGAATCCTTGAGCCGCATTCACATGCTCTTGGACTAACTCTGGAAATTGTGATGCCGAAGGGCACTCACTCAAGTCATGAGCAAGGCTCGCACATATAACACATGCCTCATGGAATTGAGGCTGATCTTGCTGGGTAGGGGCATGTCCCAATTTAATAATTGGTCCATTTTAGGACTTCCTCTACTTGTTGGGCTAACTCTAGGTTTTGCTCGACCTTATAAATGCCCCCTTTTCGGGGCTCCAATCTGGTTGCCGGACTTGCCGGTCATGGAGGCATGGTGAAGGGAATTATCACTTAGGTTCTCAAACAATTGCCATGCCTTGGCATCATTTTTAGACATGAATGTCCCACCACAAGACGATCGCCATTTGGCGGTGCGGCTATGGCCATAATAAAATGTTTGAACAAGTTGCCAATCGTGCACTTGGTGATGGGGGACACTGTTGGAGAAGGTCTCAAGTCTTTCCCACATCCATAGGAATTGCTCACCATCCAAAGTTTGTGATGGCTCGCCTAAGTTGGTTGGTTTTACCTATAAGAAAGTACTTCTCCAAGAATCAAGTCAGAATTGGTCCCAAGTTGTCATTGAATTAGCAGGTAAAGAATTTATCCAAAGGTTTGGCTTTATCCTTTAATGAGAATGGAAACAATCGCAACATTAAGGCCTCATTTAGAAATTATGGATCCTCATCAAGGAGCAAATTTCTAGAAATTCATTTAAATGTTTATAGGATCATCATGAGTTAGTCCATGGAATGATGGGAGCATTTGTGTGGTGCCGACTTAATCTCATAATGAGCAAGAAGTGGTGTTGGGTAATTGGATGCATGATGGTGATGTATATGCAAAGGTGTGAAATAATCCTTATGGGTCCTTAGGGCACATTCGGGACATCAGATCTACCATATCTAATGGCTCAATGTATGAATATGAATACTGCCGAGGAACACGGGCATGGGCCCTAAGTCTCCTAAGAGTCCTTTCTAGTTCAAGGTCCAAACTCCATAATTCAGGGTGACAAGAACGGCGCCCGTGCATACACTACCCACACACACAAAAAAAGTTCGACTCCGTGCACAAAGTTACGAAAACAGAATGCCAAAAGAGAAATACTCACAGCGGTTCAACGAAAATGCTGTACTTATCTTGTGGATGCTTGACGTGTAGACGTTGTCTCCAACCTCTATTTGAAGTTTGACTTTCGTTTTCGCACTTTGGTGCTTTGCTTGCGAGTGTTTGCTTCTATTTATGCACTTTAGTGCTGTGGTTTTTTATTTATTTATATTTTTAAAGCCCGGCTGCACTCCACTTACACTTCGGTGATAGCTCCAATTTCAAACGCTCTGCACACTTAGCAACACAAAAGCATAAAATCCTAAGCTAAAAATTAAAATAAGAATGTAACTTTAAATTAACTAATTTCGCCAGAAGTCCCCTATTAACGTGCCAAAATTTGATGGGTCATTGAACACATCAAAATTAAACACTAAACTACACCAAATTCCTTCTAAATTAATTTTGATGAAAAGAATGATTGATCATAACCTAATTTAATAACGAATAAATTAAACTAAATAATTAAATTATCAATTATAACTGACAGCGGATTTACTGAATTGAGGGAAAAACTAGGGCAAAGAGTCCACCACTAGTCACGTAATTAGGGTTTCCAATTGAAATCAATTATGTTATGGTTCGAACGGAATAATGCTTTGCAACTACAAGTTCAAAGCATTTAAGAAGAAAATCATCACGTTCAATGTACGAGTACGAACCATCTCAAGTTGTACTAACTGCTCACTTTAAACTAGGGTAGTGACACGACTCGTCCCTCGTAGTATGATTCGTCACATACCTTGAATGTGAAAGAATAGCAAACTCATGTATGGAAAACATTCAACAATCACAGAAAGCTGAATATTTGAAGAGATAATGAAAATTATATATAAGGAACTTCTAAAACACCATACAATTGTTCAAACCTTTACATAATTGAGAATAAGAAAGAAAACAAAATAATTACATGGCTAGGGTTTCATCAAAACCCTAGAAAAGGAGACTAGCCACTCATAGAGGAGTGGAAGGAGGTAGATGGAGAAGAAGCCACCATGGGAGACATGCTTGAAGCTTCAAGTTCCTCTTTCTTTTCAAACCCAAGCCTCCTTATCTTGACAAAACAACTTCAGAACCCTATTCCAGCCTTTTCCTTGCCTTTTTATACTTTTGATCTCTTCCAAAACAGGTTTAAAACGTCGGGCACATTTTCCCAGAAAAAGTCAACTGACAAAGTGGAAAGTCAATGCATGTGCGAGAAAGTCAATGCACGGCGAGAAAGTCAACTCTCCAAATTTTGACTAAAGAACTCGATTGACATTCAATCACACATAAAGTATACAGCTGACCAGAAGTGAAGTTAAGAGATTATAATTAACGGCCTCAATGATATACACCCACTTTAATCGCTAGGGCTTTTAGATTTTTGGTGTAAAGAGGCGAAGGTTATAAGTGTGGTTAATAAAGGAATGGTATAAATCATAAAAAACCCCTAACTGTGTGTAACCTAGCAAAGACCCCATCGTTGCAAACAAATTTGCCCAAACCTCATTACACGAGTAAAAATGTGATTCATTGACTCTTTTAGCCCTTACAAAATCAAGAAACATTCTTCTTTGTGTTACTTAAAGCCCCTAACCTCTGCTAGAGACCGCTTGAAACCAAAGTTGTAGGCACCCATTTTTGGCCGCCTCTAAGACTTGGGCACTACTAATTGCTTACTTGGTGATGAAGGGTGTGCAGTGCAAAGGCTCAATTTCTTCAGCAAGGAGAGCGTCAAATCCCAACCTTACACCCCATTTTGGACCAAAACTATTTTGAAAGGTTTTTAGACCTTAAAATCCTCTCCTTCAAAATATTTTTGAAACAAAGTTCCTACGACGTTCCGGGGCTCGTGATTTCGTTAAATGTTACGCTTTTCGATAAACCGAGCAAGGACAAAGTAGAAACGAATGAAAGAGAGGTGAACTCTTTGAAAAATATTTCAAAACATCTTGTTTAGAAGGTTTGGAGTTGAAGAAAAGAGAAGAGGAGAGGAGAGAAGAGAAGAGAAGAAAACTAGTTGAGGAGAAGTTCGGCATAAATCCGGGTAGGATCGAAACTACGCGGCTTCACTACAATGATCATAAATTTTTGCACACTTGTAATTTTGATGTTAGGCTGCCACCATTGGAAATCTTATTTCCGGGGCTTCAATTTGGACACAAGAATGACTTGAAAATGAGTCCAGATGAAGGAGATATGCCCATTTGAAGTTTGACCTGCATAGTTGATTTTTGCTGTCGACCACTAGGGGTGGCCGGCCGGCCAGAAAAGTAGCTGACCGGCCAGTTGTGTCCCAAACTCAAATTTTTTGCAGATGTTTTTCCTCCAGCTGTTTTCACAATGTGCCAGTTGTGTTGGCTCAGATATTTCGACCAAGGCTCTCATTTTGCTACATATTGAAGCCATATCTCATATTTTGCAAGGTTAGAAAATTTGGGAGCCTCTCTCTAAAAATCCTTTCGCTATAGAATTTTGTGAGCCAAATTGCCTCTCTCTCTAGAATCCTCTCTCTCTTGCCCTTTTGTGCATAGAAGTAGAGAAACACTTCTAGTTTGCCTAGACATCCTTCATCAAAGTTTCATATCTTTTGGACCGAGGTCTCTTGGAACCTATTTTGGTCAAGAAGGTCGGTTTTGGCCCAGATAAGTGGCTGATTTGTGCTTTGCTTCAGAGGTATAGCATTTACCTTCTTTAAGCTTATTTTGCACACTTGTTTTGCCACCTTGCAAACTGCTTTTTGGCCTGGTTTTCAACTGCAAAGCTCTGTTTTTCAAACCCCAAAATGGTGGTTTAAGGCCTTTTTGGAGTTAGGTGGTCCACCCTCTTTGTAGCTTGTTTGCTAAGTTTTGTGCTATCTTTCAAAGCCTTTTGAAGCAACTTTTTGTTTTAAACCATCAAATCCAGGGATTTTCAAGTGGCAAAAACTTGGTTTTGAGGTCCAAAATAAGAGGGGTGGCCTCCTCTTATCTCTATGCCATGCCTTGTTAGCACTACAAAGTAGCATCTTTTGTGGTTTGTGTTAGCTCATTTCAAGCATGTTTTTGTGACTTCTAGACCTTCTATAACTCGCTTTTTGGTTTGGCCATTTGTTGCTTGCTTCTTACACTTGTAGTGTAATCATGCTTATTAGCCTTGAATGCCTAATGAGTTAGTCCATCATTCTAGCATGTATTAGATCTGTCTCAACACGTTTTTGATCATATTTTAACATGCTTTAACTCTGTTTTGGGTGGTCTTGGCCACACATGCTTTGCTTTGTATAGCTATAATGTAAATGGCCTTGACTAGCTCTGAGTTTTGAGGCCTTTAACATGTTGTGTATGTGATAATTGCATGTTATAGAATCACTTTGTATGTGATTTCAGAGCATGTACCTCTGTCACACTCTCATATTTCACTCTTTAATTGCTTTTGAGAGTTGTGTCTTATGCCTTGCTTGCGAGCCAACATGTGCGCATGTTTTTCTTGCCTTTTGTGCCTAAGTTTCAGCATGATTAGGCCACTGATTTGGTGTGTTTTAGGTCTGTCCATAGCTGGTTTGACCATTTAAACATTGTATTGCATGGTTCTAGTGTAAAGCTCTTCACTAGTTTTGATGCTTAAGTCTCCAACATGTTGTACATGAGTTATTTGCATGTTAGAGACTTGTTTTTCATGCCACTTTAGCACTGAAATTCTGCCACCTCCCTCACTTCTTCATTTTTCTGTTTGGTTTTGAGGGTTGATTAGTCTTAAAGTTGTGTTTAGGCTTGAGATGGAGACTTGTGCTTAAATGGCTTTAACTCTCTCTTGAGGGTTCCTGCTAGTCAAAGGCATGGTTTCTCTGATGTCTTAAATAATCTTTTCATTGATCTCTCTCTCATTAGAGGACTTTCACATTTGGACAAATCAATTAAAGAAGGGTTTGGTAATGTAAAATGAGTAAACAAAAAATGAGCCAAGTAAAACATGACTTAGATAAGCATGTTGTTTGCATTGCATGTATTTGGATCGGACGTTAATCCAAACATAAGAAATATGGGACGTTTCATACTCAAAGTGATGAAACGTGTCACATTTCTTGCTGTCAATCCCCTTGATTGTGGATGATAGGGTGGAGGCTTTTCGAGTCTATGTGTGCATTCATTAACATTGTACAAAATTGGTTCTTTGGCCATCATGCATTGAGATGCTTGGTTGGTGGCTTCAGACCCGAGTGCCACACTCCTTTGAGCTTGAGACATGACGAGGATAGTGGCAGTACATACATTCCATGCAAAATACCTTGCTTTGCCTCTGTTGTTCTCTGTTGCAGCAAAAACAACATTTTGGAAAAGCAGGTGGTTGACCGGCCACCTATACTAGCTTCAAGCCAGCTTGAGTGGTCAAATTTCTTTTGTGGCTGACAGTCCACCAGGAGGTTCTTGTTTTGAAGCAAAGGCAGTTTGAAGATTGGCACAATTTTCAGAGATCAAGGCAAGTGCAAACAGAGGCAACCAAAGGCAAGGCAATGCATTTTTTTTGGGAGGACGCCAACTGAGTATGCATGTCTCCCTCGCCCGCGAGACCATTTTCTTGCTTTAGTAGCTAGTTGTAGCTAATCATTATGTGTTGTGTAATTAATTAGTTCAATCTATCTTGTAATATTTTAATTAGCTTAGATTAGCTAGTTATTCAATTCGGTTTGTAATAATTAATTAGCTAGAATAGTTAATTAGTTGATTTGTAATAATTACCTTAGTTTAGCGTAGTTTAGCTTATTTATTCGGACCCTCCTTTGAGAGGGCGTATTGTTGTAATAAGTGTGTGCGTGTGTGTGAATGTCTTCAAACCGCACATCTTTCTCCCTTCTATTTACCCGCTTTCGGTGGTTAGATTAGGGCATGTAGGAAAAAATGGTGTTTTATAGGCATATTTTGGACCGACTTTGAGGTCTTTTATAGGCATATTTTGGACCGACTTTGAGGCCAAAATTGAGTGGGCCCTAAACGTTGTTTGGGGTGGGTCTGAAGAGGTGAAGTGTTCCTTGCCGCGTGGCAAGTCACACGGTGAAGACGGAACGTTAAAACCATTTATGAGTGAATGGGAAGTTGACGCTGCTGGTTTAACATTAATTTTTAGATAAAATTCTTTTGAATTTTTTTCAATAAAATTATTGTGGGAATTTAATTTAATTCTAAATTCAAATTTTGGGTTCCTAAGTGGTTTCCTAAAATTTGTATCTCTTCCTATATTTATTAAACTATTTGTTTAATATATATATATATATTTAAATATTTTAATATATATATATATATTTGAAATAGTTTGAATTATAAATGAGCCTACTGTTCCACTTAACGGAACATTTTTCAATTGTTTGAAATGTTCCTTTACATACGGTCAAACTTTATTTGAATGAATTAGTGCAACTGTTTGTTCTTAGAGTTGTACCTATTCGGGTCCTATTATTTGCCTATAAATTCTATTTGTTTTTTAGCAGTCCGGGGGTTGGGAAAATTCCAGAAATATTGAGTCTGAGTTTTGTCCTTTTGCTGTCTATTTCTTATTAGTGCATTATTCTTCATTTTAGTTTAGAATAAATATTCAGAGAGTTAGAACACAGGTTTGGTTCGCCGAACAAATTGTTTGGAGTACTACTACAATTTGTGAAGATCATTGTATCTTGGGAGATAGACGCCACTCAACCGTAAGTACCATAGCGGGCTTAATTGCTTTAAGGACGTAGTGTCACACACTGACTTGGTCTTATTTTAAATCTGTTCGATAAATAAACCGTATGTTATTTATTTGTTTTGTTTGAATTTATTTCAAGTTATTTTATTTACACGTAAGATTGTTCCAACAATCTTAAGATTGAATCGAATTATTCTGCTTACGTAATTTTTCGCTTGTTTTTTTCCTTTCTTCGTAAATAATTTCAAAGAAAAATTATTTTTCGTGAATTTACAAAATAATATTCGCTGGAAAACAAATAGTTATTATATGCTATTTGTCAGATAGTAGTAATATACTGTCTGTTTTCTTTGACAACAACTAATAGTACGATACTGGTGTCATTAACAATTCAGAATAATTTTTTGTGGAATATTTTCAGAAATTAATTTTGTGTTTTCATTAATTAAAATTGCTTTTCAGATTTTAATTTTTGGAGTGTAACACGAGATTTAATTTCTGTGTGGAATTAATTTGGTTAAATAAAGTTTTATTTTATTTCCAAATTAATTGAAAAAAATAAAAGTTATATTCTTATTTCTTTTATTTTATGTAATTTTATTTTCGTGGAATTATTTTGGTTAAATAAAATTTTATTTTATTTCCAAATTAATTGAAAAATAAAATTTTTAGTTTTTATTTCTTTTATTTTCTGTGTGGAATTAATTTGTTTAAATAAAATTTTATTTTATTTTTAAATTAATTGGAAAATAAAAGTTACATTCTTGTTTCTTTTTATTTTTCTCGCACTTAATTGTGCATTTGGTTTAATTTTTCTCGTAGTGTAAATTCTAATTATAATTTTGTTTTTATAAATTAGAGTTGATGGCTACCAAACAAATGCCCAAACAAGTACTACTGGTGGTCGCGATTGCACCAACCCTCTCTCGTGATGACAAGACAGAAATCACGTGAAAAGCCGAGAAGTTCTCGTGAACCGACTTTAAAAGATGGCAACAGAAAATGTTGTTTTATCTACAACTCAACCTGCCTCGCTTCTCCGCGGAAGATACTCCTATCCCGAAGAGGATGAAACCGACCGTAAGTGGTTGTTGCGTTGATGCTTGAAACATGCCGATTTCTTTTGTTGAATTACGCCTTGAACGGACTTGACAACACATTATACAACGCCTACAAATTCAATCAAGACAAAGAAAGGAACTTTGGGAATCGTTGGAGAAAAAGTACAAAACAGAAGATGCCGCCAAAGAAATTTGTGGTTGGCGATTCCTCGATTTTGTAATGGTTGATTTAAAACTATGATCACCAAGCTCAAGATTTCCAACTCATTCTACATTACATTCACGCAAAAGGTATGTCTCTCGGAATCCTTCCAAGTTGCGCCTTAATTGAAAAATTATCCCAAAGGTTGAAGGAATTCAAGAACTACCTTAAACACAAGCAAAGTAATTTCTATGGATGAGTTAATTGTGCTTAAGGATTGAGGAGGACAACCGCACTCAAAAGCGGGCCGGTAAGAATCCTATGGAGTCTAAGGCAAATGCGGAACATGCTTCAAAAACCAAGAAACGAAGTCTTTTGGAGAAAGTTCATCACAAGGCTCTAAAGGGGGGATAATAAAAGTACAAGTTTAATGGCAAATGTTACATCAGGACGAAGAGGGACATCGGGCCAAAGATTGCCGTAGCAAAGGCAAAAGTAAGAAAAGAACAAGCAAGAAGCCCGCCAAGCCCATATGACCAAGTGGATAATATTTCCAATGGTGTCGATGACATCAATCTTTCAGCTTGTTTCCGAGGCAAATCTTGTCGGAAATCCCAAAGAATGGTGGGTGGACACCGGTGCTACTCATCATATTTGTGCCGACAAAAGATGTTCACATCTTATTCTACAAAGGGACAATGGTGAACAACTGCTTATGGGCAACTCCTCAACTTCCAAAGTTGAAGGACAAGGAAAGATTGTACTCAAGATGACATCCGAAAGGAACTCACTTCAACAATGTGCCGCATGTACCGCACATTCGCAAGAATCTTGTTTCTGGATCTTTATGGAGTAAGAATGGGTTTTGGCTAGTATTTGAGAGTGATATATTTGTTCTTACTAAGAATGGGATGTATGTAGGAAAATGTTACATGTCTGATGGCCTTTTCAAGTTAAATGTAAAGACCGTTGTACCTTCAGTTATTAATAATACTACATCTTCTTCTTACTTGCTTGAGTCTTCAAATTTATGGCATGGTAGACTAGAACATGTTAATTATGGATCTTTATGAGATTAATTAATATGGAATGTTTACCTAAATTTAACATTGATTCAAATCATAAATGTGAAATTTATGCTGAGGCAAAATTATCTAAAACTCCTTTTCATTCAATTGAAAGAAGTATGGAACCACTTGAATTAATTCATAGTGACATTTGTGATTTTAAATCAATTCAAACAAGAGGTGGAAAAAGTATGTAATCACTTTTATAGATGACTATACTAGATATAGTTATATTTATTTAATTCAACCAAGGATGAAGCTTTGGAAACTTTCATTCAATATAAGAATGAAGTTGAAAATCAACTTGGTAAGAAAATCAAGAAACTTAGAAGTAATAGAGGTGGTGAATATGAATCACCTTTTGGTGAATTTTGTATAGAACATGGAATAATTTATCAAACCATCGCTTCTTATTCACCTCAAAGAAAATGGAATTGCCGAAAGGAAAATAGGACTTTAAAAGAAATGATGAATGTTATGTTAATAAGTTCTCGATTACCTCGTAACTTGTGGGGAAGCAATACTTTCGCTAATTATATTTTAAATAAAATACCCTAAAGAAAGTAAATCAAACACCTTATGAATTGTGGCATGGAAGAGTACCATCCTACAAATACTTAAAAGTGTGGAGGTGTTTATTAAAGTGGCTATTCCTAGTCCTAAAAGACTAAGATAGGTCCTAAGACCATTGATTACATTTTCATTGGTTATGCTAAGAATAATAGTGCATATCGGTTTTTGATTCATAAATCGTAACATTCAAATGCATGTAAATACTATTATTGAGTCTCGTAATGCATCTTTCTTTTGAACATGTATTTCCAAAGAAGACCGGACAAGGGACTAGTACTAATAAAAGATCTTTTGATGCTATTACTAGTCAGATCAAGAACATGATCAAGAACAAGAGTTAGATCAAAATGAGGAAGAAGAACCTAGGCGTAGTAAACGTATAGAACCTCAAAATCTTGGTCCAGATTTTCTAACATATTTGTTAGAAAATGAGCCTTAACTTTAAAGAGGCTATGTCCAAATTCTCAAGCTCCTTTATGGAAAGAAGTCACAACAAAGGAAGTTGAATCCATCTTGCAAAATCACACTTGGGAATTGGTGGATTTGCCACCGTTGTAAACCTCTTGGGTACAAGTGGATTTTCAAAAGGAAAATGAAAGCGATGGATCAATTGATAAATAGAAGGCAAGACTTGTGGTCAAAGGGTTTAGACAAAAGAAGGTCTTGATTACTTTGATACATACTCACCTTACTAGAATAACATCCATTAGAATGCTAATTGCCATAAAGCATCTTTATACAATCTAGAAATTCATCAAATGGATGTTAAAATCGCTTTCTTAAATGGTGAGTTAAATGAAGAAATTTACATGGAACAACTGTATGGTTTTCGCTCCAGGAAAGAAAAGAAAGTGTTTAAATTGGTTAAATCATTATATGGTTTAAAACAAGCCCCAAAGCAATGGCATGAGAAATTTGACAAGACAATGATGTCAAATGGTTTTAAAATTAATGAGTGTGACAAATGTGTTTATATTAAAAACACAGATAAAGAGTATGTCATTGTATGTCTTTATGTAGATGATATGCTCATCATTGGTAGTTATAATGACATGATTAAAACTACCAAGAAAATGTTGAATAAACATTTTGATATGAAGGACATGGGCATTGCTGATGTAATACTTGGTATGAAAATTAGCAAAACATCAGAAGGATATGCTTTGTCACAATCTCATTACATTGAGAAAATACTTGACAAATTCAGCAAAGATGATGATCATCTTGCTAGAACTCCTGTAGATGTTAATTTGTATCTTGCTAAGAATGTACAGGAAATTATTTCTCAATTAGAGTATGCCCAAATTGTTGGAAGTTTAATGTACTTGATGAACTGCACTCACCCAGATATAGCTTATGCAGTAAGTAAATTAAGTAGATATACGAGTAATCCGGGAGTAGAACACTGGAAAGCAATTATAAGGGTTCTAAGATATCTCCGATTCACTCGTAATATTGGGCTGAATTATACTAGATATCCAAAGATTTGAAGGATACTGTGATGCAAATTGATATCTGATACTAAAGACTCAAGTCCACCAGGGTATGTCTTTACTCTTGGTGGGCGGTCAGATCTTGGAAATCTTCCAAACAGATTTGTATTGCTAGGTCTACTATGGAATCAATTCATAGCCTTAGACAAAGTAGGAAGAGGCGTATGGCTTCGCCACTTCCTTGAAGATATTCCAATTTGGCCAAAACCTAAGGCTCGCTATATGCATACATTGTGATAGTCAATCAGCAATTGGTAGAGCACAGAGTCATATGTATAACGGTAAGTCACGACACATTCGTCGTCGACATAACACCGTAAGACAACTACTCTCTAATGGAATTATTTCCATAGAATATGTTAAGTCTAAAGACAACATAGCGGATCCCCTAACCAAAGGGTTAGCAAGAGAGTTAGTTGAGAATTCATCGAGGGGAATGGGACTTAAGCCTTTAAATAAGAGTTACCACAACGGCAACCCAACCTAGTTGACTGGAGATCCCAAGATCTAGGTTCAAAAGGACAACCGAGTTGTGAATGACTCAGAAGGATCACTGGGGAGTCTAACTCCTACCCATTTCTATGATGAAATAGTGATGTCTGCAGCGTTTTAGGTTAAGTAATACTTTTAATGATTCTTATATCTAGGTATACCTAGTGGAGTATGGCAGGATACTCTTTATAAGAATTACCTATGTGAGTGTGAATCGGGCTTGCTGCGGAGATTTGTGAAGGGCTACAATTCTCTAGAGCACTCATGAAGACCAAAGTTGTTCAGTACAAAATGAACACAATAGTGAGAACTAAATCGTGCTGGAATATACTGTGAGTTCTATTGTCTTGGTTTACACAAACGGTTGAACAGCTTCAAGATATCATGTTCATCGTTAGCTAGTAAATCCGATAGTGTCTCACAAGGGAAGGTTCAAAGCCAAAAGCTACCTATCCTTTGCGTATATTTCCAATTTCTCTCTCAGAATTAGCTCATGTTGTTGCAT
The DNA here is from genome assembly GCA_025200525.1 of Camellia lanceoleosa. Classification (NCBI taxonomy): domain Eukaryota; kingdom Viridiplantae; phylum Streptophyta; class Magnoliopsida; order Ericales; family Theaceae; genus Camellia; species Camellia lanceoleosa. The sequence goes on along the minus strand of CM045771.1, from coordinate 75,595,857 downwards.
TTTCTCTCCACAAATTCCATTCATGGGGGATGGTAGGAAAAAATGGTGTTTTATAGGCATATTTTGGACTGACTTTGAGGTGTTTTATAGGCATATTTTGGACCGACTTTGAGGCCAAAATTGAGTGGGACCCAAACGTTGTTTGGGGTGGGTCTGAGGAGGTGAAGTGTTCCTTGCCGCGTGGCAAGTCACACGGTGAAGACGGAACGTTAAAACCATTTATGAGTGAATGGCAAGTTGACGTCGTTTTCGGGTTTAACATTAATTTTTTAGATAAAATTCTTTTGAATTTTTTTAATAAAAATTATTGTGGGAATTTAATTTAATTCTAAATTCAAATTTTGGGTTCCTAAGTGGTTTCTTAAAATTTGTACCTCTTCCTATATTTATTAAACTATTTGTTTAATATATATATATATATATATAAATAGTTTAATATATATATATATATATTTGAAATAGTTTGAATTATAAATGAGCCTACTGTTCCACTTAACGGAACATTTTTCAATTGTTTGAAATGTTCCTTTACATACGGTCAAACTTTATTTGAATGAATTAGTGCAACTGTTCGTTCTTAGAGTTGTACCTATTCGGATCCTATTATTTGCCTATAAATTCTATTTGTTTTTTAGCAGTCCGGGGGTTGGGAAAATTCCGAAAATATTGAGTCTGAGTTTTGTCCTTTTGTTGTCCATTTCTTATTAGTGCATTATTCTTCATTTTAGTTTAGAATAAATATTCAGAGAGTTAGAACACATGTTTGGTTCGCCAAACAAATTGTTTGGAGTACTACTACAATTTGTGAAGATCATTGTATCCTAGGAGATAGACGCCACTCAACCGTAAGTACCATAGCGGGGCAAATCTGTCTTAAGGACAGAGTGTCACACACTCGACTTGGTCTTATTTTAAATCTGGTTCGATAAATAAATCTGGTATGCTATTTATTTGTTTTGTTTGAATTTATTTCAAGTTATTTTATTTACACAGAAGATTGTTCCAACAGGGCATATTTCAATTAGCATACCTTATGCTTGCATGCGCATCATTCATTTGTCTTGATGCACTAGCCTTGGCGCATCATGCAAACTGCATTGTATTTCAATACCTATTTGAATACATGTGTCAATTATTGCATTCATATGCCATCTTAGATATCCAAGCCTATTTAGTTGCATTATTGCATTTGTTGCATTAGGCATCATTAACATAGTTAGGATCTTGCATTGATTTCTAACTAGCTTTTTGTTTTTGGCTCGGAGTACACTGTGAGTATTTATGCTTTAGCATCCTTGCATGAGTGCGAGTGTTGCCATGATAGCATGCTTGCCATAAGGCTATTTGCTTAAGTGATAAACTGCATGAATGCTTGTGGATGAAGGCTTTATTACTTGAATTGGAACAATTCATCAAATGTGAGTTTTAAGCCCACTTTGCGAAGTGGCAAATCATCATGTTTTAAGCCCACTTGAGGGTGGCAAATCCGCGCTTTAGCCTACTTGAGGGTAGCAATTCCAAACCATTTTCAAAAACAAACATTGAATTAAGTTGTTCCAAGTTAAGCGATTTAGTCTATACTTGTATGCTGTGCGCATCACATTGTAATGTTAGATTAATAATCAGATAAGAACACATGAGCTTTATAAAACAACATATCATGCTTAGTAGAGGTCGATCCTTTGATCGGGCGAGCAGGAGTACTCATTTCATGACCTTCCCCCCTCATACCCAAGTTCCCGAGCCGAGGCAACTTTGGTGATGAAGGACACATGGCCTTTGGCACGAGTCAGGGTTTCCTAAATTTCCTAAAAACAAAATATTTAGGTGGCGACTCTGTAATCTGGCAAAGCAGTCCAATTTTGGCATTATTTGATTCAAAAATCAGTTTTTCAAAATGATTTGCCGGATTGGACTCTTTGGTGATTTATCAGTCTTACATTGCACTTTGTGAGATTAGATTCAGAACCGTGGCAGGAGTCCGAACTGTAGTAGCAGGACCTAATTCGTGCGCTTTCCGAAAGGGGGGCGCGCGGAGGAAGTTCGGGCGGTCTACACATGTGCTTTTTGTTTCTATTTTTTTGTTGATATAGTAATAGAAAACTGTACAACGTTCAATTTTAATTTTATATATATATATATTGCGGGGGCCGAATATTGGGGGACGTAAAGAGGCCGAATAATTGAACGTAGGGGGGCAAAATATATACATCGCATTCGGCCCCATCTTATACATACGAATCCAGTTTCCATTCGGCCACATAACCAGTTGAGTATGGGGCCGAGTGAAGAGCGGTTTGCAACAAGAGGAGTCGAGTAAATAGTTATACGATGGATTGAAGGTGTAAATAGAAGAACATCAGCCAAATAGAGGTATGTGAGAACTAGTACGCTTAACTTTAAATCCAAGAAACCAAGGGAGTATACGCTGACTTGTCCGTCAGAGTGCTAATCCCGGCACCCCCAACCAGAGTGTTCATTTCTTTTTAGGTAGCTAGCAGAGGATCACGAGCATCCCATGGGATCCAAAGAGTATTTCCAAACCACATCACCACAATTGGTGCCATCTATGGAAATACTCAACTACATCCATGGCGGGCGTAACGGAAGATCCTCCGATAGTCATTGACGAAACCACACTGAGAGATGACCTCACTCCAACAAACATGCTGGGATTGAAGAATATCACTGCAAGACGTGCCTTGAACTTTGACTCAGTTGCCCATACCTCACCCTCAACCTTAGCACATGAGACAATGCAAGCAATCATAGAACAGGAAAAGAAAAACGAACAGAGGTTGGAAAACATGATCGCTGAGAACGAGCGTCTCTGTCAGGATTTGGCCTTGGAAGTGGCGAAGTCCAAACAAGCTGTACGCCAAGATCCGGGACGACCTCTGAAGGAAGATGGTCGACGATTTCGAGCTCGAAGACAAGATAGTAACAGTGGTTCTGACTCATTATCCCCAGAGGCCAAAAAGAATGGACAAGTCAAAACCACCAGCCCCTCCGAAGAGAGTCCACGAGCATGCCACAAGCGAAGACGTAATGGTTCAGATGAAGAGGACCAACATGACTCCTTTGTGCGACGGATCGCAAAGGCAGTACTACCCAAAAAGTTCAAGGCTCCATCATTCACTCTATAGGACGAAAAATCGGATTCCACTGACCACATCTGTCATTATAAGCAACCCATGACGTTACATGCAGACGACAAGGCCTTTATGTGCCGAATATTTCCGAGCAACTTGGGACCATTGGCTGTTAAATGGTATTGCAAGTTGGAGTCGGCATCAATTAAGAGCTTCCATCAATTACAAAAATCCTTTAGGGCAAGATTCATCACCAATGAGGTCCAGCCGAAGCAAGCCGATTCTCTCTGGGCAATGCAAATCCAACCAAACAAAACCTTACGAGCATATTCGGCATGCTATTGGGAATGCTTTAATCTTGTTGATGACGCCTACAATGACTCCATGGCCATCACCGCCTTTAAAATGGGGTTGCATCCCGATAGTGCCCTCCACAGTTCCTTGACTAAAAGGCCCCCAAAACAAAGATGGTCAAGTGATGAAGAAAGTCGAGGAATACTGCAAAGTGGAAGATGACGCTCTGCTAGTTAAAGTTGGGAACAAGGCCAACAAGATGGCCCCTTCTGAGATTGTTCTACCGATAAACTCTGTACCATCATGGAGCCCTGAACCATGGAGTCGGGCTAGACGAGACAAGAGACGGGATTTGCGCCGAATGAATGACCAATGTTCCCACCAAGCTAGTGAACAACTTCAAGTAGATAGCAGGCACACAAGGCACGCAGACAAGAAATATACGGAGTTGTTAGAACCGATCAGCACAGTTATGTCCAAAGTCCAACAGCTTCCGTTCTTCAAATGGCCATCCAAAATGGTGGGACCTCCCGATACGAGGAGACGGGATAGGCGGTGCGAGTATCATAAAGACCACGGCCACGACACAGAGAGTTGTTATGCATTGAAGGATCACCTTCAGGAATTGGTACAAGATGGTCGGCTTAAGCAGTAGGTCCGAAGAGACAACTCGACAAAAGCAAAGAGCTTTTACCAAGAAGATTCACCTCCAATCGGGCGAATCCATATGATATACAACCGACGCCATCCGCAAAGACATACAATTCAACAAGATCCTCGACTCCCAAAAGCAAATCACACCAGCAAAATGGCCCCATGAAGCTCTAAATATTGCCTTCGACGATTCTGGTTTAATTCCGGCATAACGCTTCCTCACATTGATCCGCTGGTCATCGAACTACGTAAACCGATGCATCGCTGAACGCATTGTCATCGACTGCTTAGTACTTCGAAAGTTATGCATTACAAGACCATCACAAAGCTCGGGTTCACCGAGTGGGACCTTTCTCTAGCTCTTTACCCGTTGTTCGACTTCAACGCCAACCCCGAATACCCGTTGCGCAAAATCACACTACCAGTTCGAGCGGGCTCCCGAACAGTGGATGTGGAATTCTTGGTTGTCAAGTTGCCATCGTCAGATAATCTCATCATCGATGAACTTGGTCAGCACACCATGCAGCCGTGCCAAGTACCTATCATCAATTGCTCCACTTCGACCGAACACGCAGATTGAACAAATCCGCGGTTCCTAGAAATCAAGACAAGCATGTTATCTTCGCCGCAAGACATGAAGAGATGTAGAAGTAAATTCTATTGAGGTGCTGGATTGAGAGAGCCTCGACGATGTTGGACGGCTCTTGAGTGAAAAGGCCACAGAAGCCCTGGATCGAGTGGAAATTGGCCGGAATCCGGGCAGGTTCTTCATGGTCGGCGCCTCCTTGAATAAAGTTGATAGGCGAGTTAGTTTCTTCTACTCGGAACCTTGATGTATTTGCATGGACTCCATATGAGATGCCGGTGGATCCACTGGCCAAAGACCGTTTAAATGTTGACACCAAATGTAAGCCGATTATTCATAAAAGTCGGCGCTCCACCGCAGAGCACACTGCTGCCGTTGTTGAAGAAGTTGATCGACTGCCTGATACCGAGGCAATCCGAGAAGTGACCTACCCTACATGACTCTCGAATACTGTGGTTGCTAAGAAGAAAAATGGGACTTGGTGTGTTTGTGTGGACTTCACTGACTTAAACAAAGCTTGCCCCAAGGATTGCTTTCCCCTACCTTGAATATACCAACTCATAGATGCCACCACACATCATCAACGAATGAGCTTCCTGGATGCCTACAGAGGCTACCATCAAATTACCATGCATCCGAGGACTAAGATAAACAAAGATTCCTCACCCCGTATGAACCTATTGCTATAAGGTTATGCCTTTTGGGCTGAAGAATGCAGGGGCAACTTACCAAAGACTAGTCACTGCCATGTTCAAGGAGCAACTCGGCCGAACTATGGAAGTGTACATTGACGATATGGTGGTTAAATCCAAAGAAGAGCAAACTCATCTAGCCGATCTAGAGGAGACATTTGGCATTTATTTAAAGTACAAAATGAAGTCAACGCCTAAGTGTGCATTTAGGATCGGATCTGACAAATTCCTTGGCTACATTGTCAACCACCGGAGAATCAAAGCCAACCCGAGGCAAATCACAAGAATCTTGGAACTCCCCTCGATCGTGAAGGAAGTTCAAAAGTTGATGGGGATGGCCGCCACACTCAATAGGTTCACCACTGCTCCACGATCGCCGCCAACAATTCTTTCATACCCTACGAAGGTAAGGCCTTGAATGGACCTCTCGAGTGCAAAGCCACTTTCAACGGTCCGAAACTTACCTCCGATCGCCCACTTTTGACAATTGCATTTGGCGCTTAACGGGCTATCAAGATTATATTATTAAAGGAAGAGCTTGGGGAGAGCGCCTGTATTATGTGAGTAAGGCAATGGTTGACGCCAAACCCGCACCTTCGTTGGAAAAACTCATCCTAGCCTCGCCATGGCAAAGAAGAAAACCGATGCATTATTTTAGGGCATACCATCGTTATTAATCTGACTCTCCTTCGTCCCCGTAGTGCGTACATCAAGACGTATCTCAAAGTGGGCTCTAACTCACCAAGACAACATTCGCCGCCAGAACCTCAATCAGGGGGCAAGTGCTTGCCGACTTTGTGGCCGAATTCACTGAGGGTCTTACCGACTTCAAGTCTGATGAAATTCGACCTAAGCGGAACTAGAGAATTTACGTTGGGGACATTTGGCAGTTTTACTGTGATGGATCCTCCAATCAACGCAACAGCGGGACCGGGGTAGTGATCATGGCCCCCGACGGAGCAATAATCAAGCAGGCTGTCAAACTCAGCTTCGAAGCATCAAACAATGAGGCCGAATACGAAGCCTTGCTAGCCGGCTTGCGAAATGCACATCTCTTAGTTGCTCGACGCTTGCTTATATTTTGTGATTCAAAACTGGTGATCAATCAGCTAAAGGGGAGTATGGTCAAAAACGCATCGTATGGCCGCTACATGAAAACAACAAATTCCTTTGCCGCAAAATTTGACCATCACAAATTGAACCAAATAACCCGCGATCGTAACACACATGCAAACGCCTGCTTGCCTAGCCTCCGCCATTAACTCGTAGATTAAACGACAATTGAAGTGGGTTTCATCCTAAGACGAGCATTGGCCCTTCGTGACAAAGTCGCATCAATATCATAGAGTCAGTCCGAGTTGATGAATTCCATTATCGCATTCCTATCTTCCAAACAGCCCTGGCCGATAAGAAAAAGCGCACAAACCGCGAAACAAAGGCTATGACACTATTTGATCCGCAGGAAAGCTTTTACAAAAATCCTCTCGCCCGCACTCTAGAATGCGGTCATCTAGATAAAGTCGAAGAACTCCCGATCAAATACATGAAGGAGCTGGGTGCCCATTCTCAAAGCGCTCGCCCATCGAAGCCGGACACAGGGTATTATTGGCCGACGATGAGAGCTGATGCCAAATGTTACATGAAGAAATGTGAATAGTGCCAGAAGTTTTCCTCCTTAACACATTTGCATACTGAAGGGCTAAGCTCTATAACCAGTCCTTGGTCTTTCGCCCAATGGGGACTTGACATCGTTGAACCATTACCATACGGCAAGAAGATTTTTAGCGCTAGATTATTTCAGAAAATAGGTCGAAGCGGAGGCACTAACGTACATTCAAGATACTGATGTGAAGCATTTTGCATGGAGAAATATCATAACGCGATTTGGCATTCCAAGAGCACTTATTTCAGATAACGGCACCCAATTCGATTGCAGTGTCTACTGAGAACTGTGCAGCAAATATGGTATTCGGCCCTATTTCTCCACCCCGGCTTATCCACAGAGTAATGGCCAAGCGGAAGCCTCTAACAAATCTATTTTCAACGACATCAAGAAGAGGCTGGAGAAAGCTAAAGGCAGATGGGCTAAAGAATTTCCGAGTGTGTTATGGGCTCATCGCACTACTTCGAGGCGGTCCACTGGGGAGACGCCATTTGCTTTGTGCTTCGTAACGCAGGCAATCATCCCCTTGGAGATCAGCCTCCCAACCTTGAAATCAAAATTTTTTGATATGGGCCGAAACGACGTGATGCTATCTTTGGATTTGACTCTTATTGAAGAATGAAGAGACCGTGCCCTCGTGTCCATGGCACGGTACCAGCAGCAGCTAGCTAAGTCGTACAATCAACATGTTCAGCTACGCCATTATACACCAGGAGAGTTGGTCCTGAAGAAAGTGCTTCCAGCTTCCAGGAATCCGGCTAAGGAAAAATTGGGTCCTAACAGGACTACCTATCGATTGACTCAATCGCTAAGTAGGGCATACCTACCAAAGACATGTTTGGGAGGAGTCTGTCATGCCTTGAATTCAAATCTAACTTGCATAAATTCTATCATTAAACCCGGCTAAGTATGTTACTTGTTTTGAATGATTCACCATGTACAGATTTCACTTTTGCAATGCAAAGTTCCCTATGTTCTCATTCTGAAATTTAGTTCAAAAGTCTTCCGATTTAAGCCTCCGGATTCGGAGCGCCCTTCGTGGATATCACGATTAGCCAAGACAAAAAGCTCTCAATTCTCCAACTGAGCCCCATCCGCAGCAGTCACACTAACTTAATAAGACTCGGATTCGGTTACCGTCAGGATATCACGACACAAGACATAAAGCCTCCAATTCAGAGCCCCATCCGCGGCAGTCACGCTTGAGCCGTAATAAGACTCGGATTCAGAGCGCCTTTGTGGATATCACGGCCAAGACATAAAAGCCTTCGAATTCGAGCCCCATCCGCAGTGTCACGCTTGGTCAATAAGACTCGATTCGAGTGCCCTTCGTGGATATCACGACACAAGACATAAAACCCTCAAAATTCGGAGCCCCATCCATCCAAGTCACGTCTGGGCTTAATAAGACTCGGATTCGAGCGCCTTTGTGGATATCGCGACATTAAGATAAAGCTCAATTCGAGCCCCATCCATGCAGTCACGCTTAATGAATAGAACTCAGATTCAGAGCGCCTTTGGATATCACAATTGGCCAAGATAAAAGCCTCCGAATTCGGAGCCCCATTTATGCAGTCACGCTAATCAATAAGACTCGGATTCGTAACGCCTTCAGAGATATCACGATTGGCCTAGAGAAAAGCCTCCGAATTTGGAGCCCTATTTGTGCAGTCACATTTGGGCCGTAATAATACTGGATTCGAGCGCCTTCATAGATATCACGACAATAATAATAATAATAATAATAATAATAATAAAAACAACAACAACAACACGCGTTGTTGACAAAAGTTGAAACATGCAAGCACTTGGAATGAAATGTTTCACTACATTAGCTGATTGTCTCGGAATGTACAAACGTAAATTGAAACATGCAAACACTTAAAACGGGGTGTTTTATCATATTAAACAATAAATACATAATTTGAGCCCAATTAGTGTTGGAGCATTTACAATATGTTCAATCCTATTCTAAGATCAACTTCGCCGCTTCTTCTCGATTTCAAAAGCGCCAAAGGGAAAGTGATGACGTTGGTATAACAGCGACGCCGATTCAGCGCCCGCCTCTCAGAGAGCCTTTGCGGCTTGGAGAGCCTTAATCCACCGCGTTTAAAACCTCGATTCTCGTGATCGCATACCTCCCCGAAGTTTCTCCTTGGTCTTGTCTATCCCGACTTTTCGCCTTCATGGAAGCCCTTCTCATAAGCCCCGACCTTAAAGTCTCTATTGCAAACATGCTTGCCAGATCTCGATTGGCAATCGTGATGACTTATCACCGGTCACCTTTCCTCCATGACTGGTTGATGGCTCACCGCACGGCTCAAATAGCTTTTAGCCTTCCTTAACTCATTGTCGACCTTCTCCACGCGAGCCTCTAAGTTTTGAATTCATTCGTTCTTCTGCTCTATCTCCCACCGCTGCACGGCATTTAAGACGATGCCGATTTCATAGGTGGTATATACTCTTCACTAATTCGGATACCTTCTCAAACACTTCAAAATCTTCTCGACCACCATCGATCACTGGACTTTTGCGGAAAGACTGCCGAGTTTAACTTGACCGCCACACCTGGATCGTGAACAATTGAATCCACTTCTGTCATCGGTTTGTTCCCCATAAAAATCGCAAAACTCAACGGTCGCGGTGTCGCATTGAGTTCACTTCTCGGTCGCGGTCGAGGGGAGCTACCCTGTTGCTATTTTTCCCTTCTGGGTGATCTACTTCGACGACATGGGGACTGATGTTTTTCCCGTTCCCTCGACATCCTACTTCCGCAAGATATGCTCACCAAAGGTAATTCATCTCCAATCCACAACCAATGTCCTCCTTTTCCTCTCATCAAGAAGAATAGTCTACTTGACATTCGCACTTATCTAACAGACTGGTTTAAATTGAGTCTAAACCCACTAATGGGATTTACAGGCGCGAAGAGCTCACCCAATTTATTCCTAACGGGTGCAGCACCCCAGAGGCGATTTCATTAATGCTAAACTTCAAAGCCCGATGCCGATTTGCGCATCCCACAACCACTCCATGAACTGAGCATTCGGCATTTCTAGTTCACACTGGCTAGGGCAAGGACAAATTTATTAATCTGACCGGCCAAATATCAAAGCTAGGCGCTGATTTGCGTGTGCCACAGCCACTCCATGAACTGAGTATTCAGCATTCCTAGTTCACACATTGGCTGGGGCAAGGGAAAATTTATTAATCTGACCAGCCAAATATCAAAGCCAGGGGCCGGTTTGCGCTGCGCTACGGCACTCCATGAATCGAGCATCTCGGATTCCCGCTTATACATCGTCAAAGGGCAAATTTATTAATCGACCGAAGAATATCGGGCCCTGTCGATGATGCGTTACAGCCACTCCATGAACTGAGCATTCGGTATTCCCGCCCATACATTGGTCAGCAAGGGCGATTTATTAACTGACGTCAATATCGGCCCTATGTCGATTTACGTGTGCCATAGCCACTCCATGAACTGAGCATTCGGCATTCCTAATTCATACATTGGCTGGGGCAAGGGCAGATTTATTAATCAGCATTCCAGTTCATGTTGTAGCCATCGCAAGGGTAGATCCATGAAGCTAATCGCCATACGACAAGGCCTTGAGCCATTTCACTTATTCGATAAATTTAAAGACGATAAATTACTAAATTGCCTAGTTATCTAATCGGTGTTCACGGATGTTTAATTCACTCACCTCATAATCCTACATAATATTTTATCCACAATAGTATAAAGCAACACCATTCATCAATAGCTTAAAGTTAAGCACAAATGATAGTAAAGAGCAAAGGAAGATTTTGAGCAGAAGAAATTTTCATTAAGTAAATTGAATATAGATAATAGCCATTTTACATATGAAAACTACCTTAAAGTAACTGAAATCTATTAAACAAAAAGCTACAACTTTGCACGGAAGATGCCTAGCAAAAATTAGAATGTCACCCTAGTCAATCCTCAGGTTCAGATGCCAGCAGCTCAACATCCACTTGCTTGAATGGAATCGGCTGGGCCAATGTCACATTCGCGACAACAAGGGCTTTGAGCCAGCTGTATTTGAAGCCCCGATTCTGGAACTTAGGCACCTCATCCGCATAGCTATCCAAGGCGGCTTCTTGTCCAGCCTGGAACGCCTTGGAAACCTCAAAGTCGGCTTTTTCCTTCGCCTTCTTCGATTCTTCCAAGTCGACTTCCAACTTGGCAATCACCTCCTTGGCTAGCTAGAGCGTATCCTCACTCGCTTTGCCTGCTTCTCTCCGCCAATTTTAATCGATCGGTTCTCGCGCTTCGACCTTAAACTCGCCTCACATCGCCTTTTTGGCCGCCACTTTAGAGTCGGCTCTCTGAGAGGCTTCCACAACCCTGCACTTTGCATTTTCAACTTCGGTCTTTAGCAAGGAGATCTGTTCTATGGCGTCATGTTGACGGGCACCTATTTCGCTATCTTGCCCACCGCCCCATAAATAAGGAAATAAAGTTAAAAATATTAAAAATACATGTATTTAGGCGTAAGACCCGCATATAAAGCACGACTAACAAAGTCGATTGAGTGGCTAATGCGACGACATCAAGTCTGCTCGCCCAAAATACGCTTTTGTCACCCTGCAGGAGATCAAGAGGCCACGTTCAAGGCCAGAGCCGGGTCTTTTAAGACCGACGCGTCGGAGGAAATCGGCATGTTCCTGATCTTTGGTTTAATAGTAAATGGAACAACCAAATCCGATTCCTCAATGCGCGGCCGTTTATCCACTTGTTCTTTAGCGACTTGGCTCGCTCCTACGTTGCTCCCCTTGGCTCAACTTCTTGATTCGTCGCTACCTACTCCGACCAAATTGCTTGGGTTTGAGCCGCTCTTCCACTCAAAGAAGTAAGGTGGGCTCAGCATCGACAGCGGGTGGAATTTCCGATCGAATGGCTTCGGCTCTCCGTTGGGTAGCCATTCTTTCAGCATTTTTCTTCTTGGCGAGTTATGTGAGGGACAACCTAGCCATGTCCTCAGAGTACGCATCAGGAAGGTCTTCTAAACCTTTGAAGATGTCGTCGAAGGAAATGTCCCCTCGGCCTGAGGTGGACGGAGGGCTGGATGAATTGAGGCCGGCTTCCTCAAAGGCCAATTGAAATTGTTGGAATTGGGGGTGTACGGGGCTAAAGGATGTAGTGGGACAATTTACTGCTCACCTAGTTGAAATGTTGATTTTATATCCATTTGGTGCATTTATTTTCGCTTAGAAATAACCTTGGGCTATCGGTGAGGATAGTCTTGATTGTTGTAGACAATGCATGATGATTAGGCAAACGAAAACTAATCAATGGAATGTGTCATTGAGTATGACGGTTGAAAGAATACATCAACTTTATGTATTGATTGATGATGTATAATAATTGTTTATATGCAATGAGTTGTGTTGGAGGAGATAGGGGATACCCACGGCTTAGAGGAAGATAGGGATGGACCTCTAAACCGGATGTTGTTTGGGAGAAGATAGGAATGGACTCAGAGATACAAATTCATATGCTTATCTATTGATATGTTGATACAAATACATGCTTATCTTTGGAAGTGTGATATAGCTCTTGTACTTATTTGTTGATGTGTTGATATAGCTAATATGCTTATCTCTAGAAATGGGAAAATGTCTAATATGAGTTATCGCTTCATAAGTTGCTTGGCCGTGTTCTCGAGCCATGGTTATGAGTTGAGAAATGAGTAAGAAATGGAAAATGAAAAGTAATATGGACTTGTATGTCATAAAACCGTAATGTGATATAAGTGGATGTATTGTTGACCATTTATCAAATACTAATCTTTTAGTCATTGTTCATAGTCGGTTTAGTGTATTTCTACTGGTCATAGCTCACCCTATACGGAATATCATTTTTTAGGTGCAGTGAGATGTTACCTCCAAGGCAATAGTATGGATGGACCATCGGGAAGCAAGAGTTTCCTTATTATGCTTTATGTGTGCATGAGTGTTATTTGTAAAGCCAAGGGCTTAATATGTAATGAGCAAGACTCTATTTGTGTAACCAAGCAATGTCTTGGAAAGATGGAAGCCTATATGGCATTTAATTGTTTGCTAAAAAGGAACTCGATATATGAACTTATGTTGTTTTTTTTATATTTATTCCGCATATGAGTTGTCTTTATTGCAATATTTCGGGGCGTTACAAAAGGCCAACTGTAAAGCCTCGTCTACTTCGACTTCAAATTGGTTGGACCCTTCAGTGACCTCCTCAGCTACCTCCGCCACTCCGAAGTCGATCCGCCCAAACCAACTTGCCATGTGTTTTTGAAGTTGGTTAAAATAAGAGCCCAAAAACTCTTCGCCTCTAATTGAATGTTTTCATCGAAAACGTCAGATACGCCGGCTCAGACGAAGAAGAATGTGGGCCTCCCTCGCTTTTGAAGGCTTGGACGGTCAAGTATTTGAGTGTGACTTAATTTCCACAAGAACGCGCCATCGGCTGAAATCAAAACTTTCTTCAAATCATTTTGCACAAGCAAAACCATGAGACCGCAAAAATAAAGCCTTGTAAATATAAGAAAAGTAAACGCAAGGAGCTATATGGCCACCCGATTCACCCCTCCATCTAGGAATAGGATCTAGGCAGTCCTCGCCTCCGCCGAATTTCAGCACGGGACAACCATTATGACATCATCGACTTGCTTGCCAGAGCTGGAAAGCATAGTCACTAATTGATGGTCGGTGTCCTTGGCCCTAAGGAAATAGTGCCCATGCCGGCCAGAAGACTTTGCCAAGGCATAACAATGCCGAATAGCAAGTATGTCGATCCTAAGGTGACGGTTTAACTCTATAATCCCCATTACGATTCGAAAAAAGTTTACATTAGGTTGGGAAGGGATTAGACCCCAATGGCAAAGGACAACCCTAAGGAATGGGTGAAAGGGGAAACAAACTCCGCCCTCTGCAATTGATAAGAGAAGGAAGACGACTGTGCTTTCATCAGCCCTCTCCATATCAAGAGTGATGTCTATCACAAGTGACAGTCATCAGGGATAGAAAAATGGCATCGAAAGCCAGAAACTCGATCCGCGGAGAGGAGGTCTTTCAAATGCTTTGCCATTTTCATGAGCCTATAGGAGTACTCTAAACTAAAAACAAACCAGGAAAAGGGATTCAAAGCAGAGAGGAAGAGAACTTACAAGAGATAGAGAGGACAACAAGGGATAAAAGGAAGTTCCAGAGGTGAGTCGTAAGGCACTCCAAGAGCTTCAAGCGTTCAAAAATGTGTATGTATTTGAAAAAATGACAAAATTTTAAATCACAATAAATGGAAGAAGCGTATGAAGGGGCGGGAAGTTGTAATGATGATCGAAAGGGAAAGCTCTGACATCCGCATTGGAATGAGTTAAGCCATCGAATTCGGCTCTGACTTTTCGAGTTCGAAACCAAACACACCAGCTAACTGTTGTTAGTGGAGTGTTTGGGGGGCAATTATGGGAGCGGAATATTGGGGAACGTAAAGAGGCCGAATAATTGAACCTGAAGAGTCGAAATATATACATCGCATTCGGCCCCATCTTATACATACGAATCCAAGTACCCTATTCGACCACATAACTAGTTGAGTAAGGGACTGAGTGAAGAGCGGTTTGCAACAAGAGGAGCCAAGTAAATAGTTACACGATGGATTGAAGGTGGGCCCAGCCCTGAGGCCCAAGAAAAAGAAAGATATAAATAGAAGAACATCAGCCAAAGAGAAGTATGTGAGAACTAGTACGCTTAACTTTAAATCCAAGCAACCAAGAGAGTATACGCTGACTTGTTCGTCAGAGTGCTAATCCCAGCACGCTCGACCAGAGTGTTCATTCCTGTTGAGGTGGCTAGCAGAGGAATACGAGCGTCCAACGGAATCCAAAGAGTATTTCCAAACCACATCACCACATATATATATTTTATATAAGAGTGTCAATTAAATACAAAGCATTTATACATGTAAATAATTTTTAAAAAAAACTATATTTACGTATATTAAACTGCATGTATATAGTTATAGCAACAATTAGGGCACTGAGTGGCCCTAGTAGTCAACCATGACTCAATACAATGGGAATGATATATATGCCCACAAATAGGAAGAATTAGAACACTATCTCTGTGTTCAAAATCCTCCAAACATATGTCACAGCCAATTTTCCCAAATCTAATTTTTCGTCAACAAGAAAGTTAAAAGGGAAACAACTGTATGACCTCGAGGGTCTAAATGATTTGGTATGGTCCACCACCTAGTTCAATAACTAGCGGAGATCCTGTAGCAAATCTAGTTTTAACTTTTATTAAATAAACAATCATAAGTCCTACAATACCTTGACGCCCCATGCTATGTATCTTCTACGCTAACTTACCAATATTCGGTTGAACTCGTAGAGCAACCATAAATAAACTTGAGAAAATATTTTATTAAAATACCACTGACATTTATAAAATATATTGTTACATTCAACACAATCAATTCACAATAATTCACACCTGTCTTATTTCATTCCTTAACTTGCCAATTGGCGATGATGGCGCCGGTTGGCACAATAAGGAATGAAATGAGATGATTTGGGGGTGTGAATTAGTTGTTTAAGAATTGATTGTGTTGGAATGTAACCTAGATATATATATTTATAATATCGATGGCGGGAAATTTCTAATAAAATATTTTTTAATTCGTTTCAGGTTTATTTTATGGTTGCGCTGGCCATCACAAAATTCTACCTCAAACCACACAAGACAATTTACCAGTTCACGGCCAATTATTGGCAAGCTAACATAAAAGATCCCACTAAAATAAGAAGATACATAATGTGGGGTGTCCTAGGTATTATAGGAATTTTGATTGTTCATTTAATAATAAAGCTGACGCTGGATTTGCTACAGAATTCTCCACTAGTTATTAAACTAGGCGGTAGACTAGTTATTGAACTAGGTGGTGGACTAGTTATACTAAATAATTTAGACCATCGAGTCGTACAGTCGTTTTCCACTTTTACCTTCCTGCTGATGAAGGGATTTGTGATGACCAGGTCCTTTTCTCCTTTTCTTTCTTCCCTTCTTTGCTTCGTTCCCTTTTTATCTTCGTGGATTTGAAATGTCTGAAAATGATTCCCTAGATTAGAGTTCTAGTTTTTATTTCATCCGGTGTTGAATTTCAATTGTTCCGGAGGGTGCGCAGGCAAGTCCAGGTGCCCGGGGACGAAGTTGAATTTTTGGGCTGCTGGGCCAGGCTACACATGCGGGACCCTAGGCCACACGTGCGGAATTGGGCCGCTTGAGCGATGGTAGGGGCCGCACGAGTGGTGGAGGTTGACACCTAGAAAATTACATTCTGAAATCGACGCACGAGCGGGGGAAATGGGTCGCACGAGTGGTGGAGGTGGGCTGCTCGCGCGGCCAACTGGGTAGTCCGAAACTCTGTTTTTTGTATCTTTTTGGCCTGAATATCTCTCTCATTTTGGTCATCTCTCTCTCATTCTAAACCCTATTTCTCTCCCCCTTCTCTCTACAAAACTCCCTCAAATACCTAAAACACTTAGATTCTTGCAAATCTTGGGCCAAGAGCATCAACATCTTCCTCAAATCTTGAAGATCTAGGACAAGAGCTTCATTTGGGTGGAGGAAATCCAAGACTCTCTCATCTTTTAACTCTAGGGTTTCAGTTTGTTCTTCATCAAACTTGAGGTAGGGTTCTCCTTTGAGTCATATATATGTTTATGTAGGTTTTTATTTGTTGATTTTGGTGAGCTCCTACTGTTATTTCGAAAATGAGTTTGGTGGCTCAAGAAAATGATGATTTGTAGAACAAACTCTATATTGTGTTCATTTAAAGACTTTTCTTGAAATTTTGAACAAAATGGGTTGAGATTGAAGTTGATGATGAGATTTCATAAAAGAGATGGGCATTGTTAGGGTTTTTGTGAAAATCTAAAAAGTTGGGAATTTCTTAAATAAAGGGGGTTGAAGCTTCATGTTGATGTTATATATATTTTGTGATACATGTTTATGGGGGTATTTTGGTGAGCCATGGTAAACAAGGAAAATATGGAATGTTAGATGGGTATGAATGTCTACATCTATACATAGATGTAATCCTTTTATTGATGAAGAAGCTTCTAATCATACAAAGGACTTTGAGAGTAGAAGTAGAAACTACATGTTGGATTGGCTTAAGTGGATGTAAATGTTGAAAGAGCATGAATTGTGGTTTTATAGTTACACATAGTCAAATGTTAATAAACTATTGACTATTGGTTGGAAGGACATGGAAATGATGAATGTAATTGTTTAGTAATGTTGTTGGAATAACTTGAGAGTTTGAGAATTTCCATGAGACATGGAGAAATGGTTGTATTACTATAGCGCCTTTTCCCTGCCTCATGATGTTTGTATCCCACTTAGGTTCCGAGATTCTATCTTTGTGTAGTGGTTGTTGTCGCCCCATATTTTTCTTATTTTGGAGTTAGGGGATGTGTGGGGCGTGTTTGGAACAGGTTAGTTGAGCTTAGGAACCAAAACTAGTTGCCCAGATTTTGGCTTGTCCGCTCGAGCGGGGAGTTTGGCGCTCGAGCGGGGACTTGTTGTTGCTTGTCCGCTCGAGCGGGGGTTTTGGCGCTCGAGCGGGGAAAACAACCAACCAGTATTTCTTATTCAGGTTGGACGCCGAGCGGAGTTGGTCCGCCGAGCGGAGTTCAGGAGTGTCCGCCGAAAGGGAGTTTGACGCCGAAAGGGCGACTGGGTATAAAATCGAAGCGCTTTTCACCCTCTTTTCAGATTCTAAACCCTAGGTTACGAGTTCTCTTCCTCCCAACTCATCTTCTCTCTGAGGATTGATCTATTTAGAGTGTGTATCTACCCTAGTTCCTTCATTAAAAAGGTAGAGGAGAGTGAGGGCTACATTTCAATCTGAGAAATTGTTGGTTTGGAGCACTTTGGAGTTTTGGGCTATCATCTCCATCTTCTTCTTTTGGGTTCTTGCTTCGAGGTAGGGATTTCCTACTCCATTTATACGTTTTAATCCTAAGTGGTGGTATTTTGGTATGTGGGGGTAGTTTAGTAATTTTGGGAGAGACCTTAGGGTTTGTCATAGATTAATTTATATAATCAATTTAAGGGAAGATTGTGATATTGGGTAAATTCATGAGATTGGGGAATTTAGTGATTTAATGTTGTATTTGGTTAGTTTAAATACTTACCTTGAGAATGTTGAAATTACATGTGTTGCTATATTTATTTCTTGTTTAGAAATAATTGTTTTGGGCTATCGAGGATAGCCATGATTGTTGTAGACATTGCATGTGGATTAGGCAAAATTGAAACTAATCATTTGGTTGTTGTTGAGTATAAAGGTTGGAATAATACATTAAATTTATGTATTGATTTATTGTGTATATGACTTTATGTTTATATGCATTACTTGTGTATGGGAGGAGATAGGATGTACCTTAGGGAAGATGGGATGTACCTCTAAACCGTTAATGATTATGGAAGATAGGGATGAACCTGTGGTTGTCGCTATATTATAGCGTAGATACACTTCATATGCTTATCTATTTGATATGATACATCATCAAAATATGTATCTGGAAGTATGGAAGTGAATTTGATTGTGATTGATACAATACCAACTTGTGTATTTGTTATGTTATATGAGAGGTTTAACTTGATGTGTTATCCTTGAATTGGAAAGATTGTTAATAAGAGATGAAATCGCTTGAGTTATTTGGGCGTGTTCGAGCCATAGTTGGAAGGTGAGTTATGCCATAGACAAAGTGTCATAGGCAATGTAGACATTTGTGTCATGAAATTGTAAATGGATTATTTTGTGTTAACCATGTATCGATGCTACCGCTTAGTTAATTCTTATGCTTGGTTTAGTATTTCGGCTCACCCTATATGGGAACTTCATTTTCAGGTTCAGGTGGTTCACTACCTCCAAAGACTTAGCTTGTGAGGATTTGGACTTGAAGATTTGCTTTATTTGTTTTATTTGTTTCATTTGAACTATGTAAACATTCAAGCCTAGGGCTTTATTTGATTTGAGTTAGAACTCATGGAATTGTGTCCAAGTGTTGGCTTGGCAAGATGTAAGCCCGTAGGGCATTTATTATGATGTTTTATTTCGTAATACTCTGATGATTGAAATAATATAATGTTTTCTTTTAATAATGCATGTCTTGTTTTATATTTAATGGGTTTAATTTTGAGGGCGTTACAATTACATACTCATTTGATTTACTATCATGCATTGTGTATTCAAATTGAAATTATTTACTTCATGAAAGAAAATGGCATTGCAATGAGAACTATGGAAATGTGTATGGGGTAAATACGTGGTAAGTCCGGATAGGGGGTGTAGTTGAACTCGATAACTTGGCTTGAGTGTCCATGATGAAAGACCAGAAAACCGCACGGATAAGTGTCGAGCCTTCCGGTTAATACCGGTAAAAATGACATATTGGTAGTACTTGTATAGTCTACTTGCAGACACCAGCCTAGGGATTACTAGTGTTGTATTTACCGCCCCTATTGTATAAAAATTGGAAGTTGAACTTGATGAGGTTGTAAAATGTAATCAAAAAACATGGTGACTCTTATAAAGAGCATGACATGTGATTAATCTTGCAATGGCATTGCATGGCATTTGCATTTACATTCAATATTGGATAACTCACATAAATGTATATACTTTGTTAAGGAATTCTCTACTGGGCTTTATGCTCACCCTTATGGGATTTTGGTGGAGGTAAAGATGTGGTGATCCCACCAAATTGAGGGTGTGGATATGTTATTGTGAAGAGTAGGTTACTCTTTATTTTGTTGTGGATTTTTTTGTAAAGCCAAGGGCTAACGTGTATGGGTCCGAGAGACCATTTTGTGTAACCAAGCTATCACCTTCGAACTTGTAAGCCCTTGAGGGCCCTATTCGTTTTGATTTAATGATTTTACATGCGATAGATTCATGTACTAGTTGTCAATGAATGTATAATCACATGTGAGATTATTTTTGTAAAACATTTGGAGTTATGTAAAGGAGCATGGTTATTATTTTATTTTTTGGAGGTGGGTTGATGTTATGTATATATGTTAGCATTTTTTTTTAGGGGCGTTACAGGATTGGTTTTGGGAATACTGACTGTAACATATGTTTGGAGGATTTCGAACGCGAAGATAGTGTTCGAATTCTTCCTGTTTGTGGGCATATATATCATTCTCACTGTATTGAGTTATGGTTGACTACGAGGGCTACTTAGTGCCCTAATTGTCGCTATGACTATAGACATGCAGTCTAATATACGTCAATATAGTAATTTTTAAAAAAATATATTTACATGTATAAATGTTTTGAATTTAATTGACACTCTTATATAAAAAATAAAAAAAAATTCATAGTCAAAATGGAACATTGTATAGTTTTTTATTACTGTTATCAACAAAAAAATAAATAAAATAAAATAAAAAACACATGGTTCGAATTGGTCCACTACAGAGGTTAGGTACTTTAAGTGGCACAATGGACACTCTCTCTCCAAAACTCACATTCTCTCTACAAATACACCTAGATCCATCAAGTTCTTCATTCGTGTCCCATTGTTAAAAAGGTAGAACACGCCGTGGGCTTCCTTTTGATCCGAACAAAGTTGGGTTTCGGTGTCTTTGAAGTTTCTCCATTCTCTCCCTCATCTTCTAAGCTTGAGGTAGGGATATCTCCTCACTTTTTAAGATTTTTAACTTAATTATTCGTTATTTCTAAATAATATTGAGATTTTGGAAGATTTGGAACAGATCTAGGGTATTGAGTAAAAATCAAAAGAGGGGTTTTTCAAATGAATCCTTGAAAATGATTTTGATGTGGAAAATGATGTTGAGTTGGGAATAAATTGTTGGGTTTCATATTTAGGTGTATTTGTGGACCCCCCCTCCCGCCCGATCTGTTCAGAACTTCAATTTCTTTCCTAGAGAGAGAGAGAGAGAGAGAGAGAGAGAGAGAGAACCCTTCTATCCTGCAGAGAGATAGAGAGGGAGAGAATGAAGAGTGCTATAATCATCAAAAAAGGGTGAGGCGTTAGCGACTAGGTAGTGGCGAAGGGTAGGGTGGTGGAGTGGCGGCACCGGTAGTGGGCCTGTGGAGGTGGTGGTGATGAGGGGGAACTAGGGTTGGGGCTTTTTAGATTTTGGGTGTAAAGAGAATGAGAAGGAGGAAGGTTAGAAGTGAGGGTAATAAAGGAATTGTATAAATTGTAAAAAAAACCCTAACCATGTGTAACCCAGCAAAGTCCCCACCATTGCGGCAAATTTTCCGAAACCTCATTACACTACAAAAAAAAAAAAAAAATGATTCATTGACTCTGTTTTAGCCTTACAAAATGGGCAAACATTCTTGACTGTGCTACTTAAAGCACCTAACCTCTGTAGTAGACCAGTTGAAACCTTGTGTGTTTTTATTTATTTATTTATTTTTGATAACAATAATAGAAAACTGTACAATGTTCCATTTTAGTTATATTATTTTTTATATAATTGTGTCAATTAAATACAAAACATTTATACATGTAAACAATTTTTTAAAAAATACTATATTTACATATTTTATTCTGCATGTGTATAGTGATAGCGACAAATGGGGCATTGAGTAGCTCTAGTAGTCAATCAAGACTCAATACAGTGGGAATGATATATATGCCCACAAATTGAATTAACTTATTATTAAATAAACAATCATAAGTCCTATAATTTATGTATCTTCTTATTTGGGGATCTTCTATGTTAGCCAATCGATCGTGAATGGTAAAATTGTCTTGTGGTTTGAGGTACGATGGCCAGCGCAACCGTGAAATAAACCTGAAACAAATAAAAAAATATTTTATTAGAAAGTACCCGCCACTGATATTGTATATCCAGAATTAAAATATTGACTGTGTTGGAATGTAACCTGGACATATATATTTATAATATCAGTGGCGGGTACTTTCTAATAAAATATTTTTTTATTCTTTTCAAGTTCATTTTATGGTTGCTCTGGCCATCACAAAATTCTACCTGAAACCACACGACAATTTTACCAGTTCGCGACCGATTATTGGCAAGTTAACGTTGAAGATCCCACCAAAATAAGAAGATACATAACGTGGGTCGTCCTAGGTATTATAGGACTTATGATTGTTTATTTAATAATAAAGTTAGCCCTGGATTTGCTACAGGATCCTTCCTTAGTTATTGAACTAGGTGGTGGACCAGTTATACCAAATCATTTAGACCCTCGAGTTGTACAGTTGTTTCCCTCTTTTACCTTTCCTGTTGATGAAGGGATTGGTTTTGGGAATACTGACCGTAACATATGTTTGGAGGATTTTGAACACGGAGATAGTGTTTGAATTCTTGTTTGTGGGCATATATATCATTCCCACTATATTGAGTCATGGCTCAGTGCCCTAATTGTGGCTATGACTATAGACCAAGGTTCTAAATATCGGCCCAGACGCTCTGCATCGCCGTTCGCATCGAAAATAAAAGGGCCGAGTGGATACTCACCGTATACCGGTGAAAATGAATTTCGCGTCAGAGCGGCAAGCTTCGATAATGACGGCTAATCCGACACGGGCCGATATAAGTCCGATACATCCCAGACGCACTTGTTTTTGTCATGCTCTGTTTTTTTTTTTTTTGGCTGCTTGTTATGCTCTGAATGAGTAAGCACCTGTATTGGTCTCAATGGTCTTCTCTACAAAGCTTCTACTCTTAAGCTCGGAGGAGAGGCATCGCCTGTGGTGAACGGAGGAAAGGCGTCGCCGACGGTAGACGGAGGAGATTTTTGAACTCGGAGAAGTGCACGAAAAGTTGGCCACGAACAGTGAGGTAGAGAGAGAATAGAGGGAAATGAGAGAGAGGCGTATGGATCTTCTAGAGTAATACCCTCTTGAGTCATCTCTATTGCATCCAATGGTCGAGATTAAACACGTAAAAATGATGTCGCTTTTTTTTAAAATACAAAACCAAACCGTAAAAACCTTACCCACAAAGCTATCAAAAGAAGTTTTAATTTTTATTTTGGGTGTAGAGGTTTTGAGTGTTTGCATGCCTTTTCTTTCTAGAATGAATAAGCAAAGCACCTCTATTTGTTTTTTTTTTTCCTATGATTATTTTTTATTTATATTATATGGTAGATTGTTTGTATTTATTTTATTATTTATTTATTTCTTTCTTTCTTTCTTTTTTTTTTATTTATTTATTTATTTATTTATTTGTAGTAGATTGTTTGTATGATTATACTGTTTAATGACTTATTTTTATGTCCCTCTTTCTCTTATTAATTTGTTGTCCATGTAAAGGTATTTCATTATTGAAAATAAGTAAAAAATATTTTCACATCAATTTTTATATTAAAAGTTTAACATATATGCCAAATAAAAGCTTGAGACTAAAATAAATACATATCATTTACTTGAAAATGAGTCAAAAGTGCCTTTACATATCAAAATTTTGATTAAAATGTGATAAATTAATCTAAAAGAGTCAAAAAAATACATAAAATTGAGTTTTAGAGGGATTGCTAATGATTTTTGAAATTTCATAGCCGCGACGCCTGATAATTCGACACGCATCGGTCGACATCGCCGATATCGATATTCATGATCGATCAAGCATGCTAATTCGACATCATGATTTAGAACTATGTTATAGACATGTTGTTTAATATACGTAAATATAGTTTTTTATTTTTTATTTTTATTATTTACATGTATAAATGTTTTGTATTTAATTGACACATAAAAAAAATATAGTTAAAATGGAACATTGTATAGTTTTCTATTATTGTTATCAACAAAAACATAAAAATAAAAAGCACATTGTTTCAACTAGTCTACTACAGAGGTTAGGGGCTTTAAGTAGCACAATGGAGAATGTTTGCCCATTTTGTAAGGCTAAAACATAGTCAGTGAATCACATTTTTCTACAGTGTAATAAGGTTTGGGCAAATTTACTGCAATGGTGGCGACTTTGTTGTGTTACACCTGGCTAGGTTTTTTTTTTTTATTATTATTTATAATTTATACAATTCCTTTATTAACCTCACTTCTAACCTTCCTCCTCATCCTTCTCTTTACACCCAAAACCTAAAAATCCCTAACCCTAGTTCTCCCACATCTCCTCCACTAGCCCACTACCAGCTCCATCACCCTTCGCCTCTACTCAATCCCTCTTCGCCTCACCCTTTTTTGATGATTATACCACTCTTAATTCTCTTTGTGTGTGCAGGTCGAAGGGTTCTCTCTCTCTCTCTCGTCCTTTTAACCGTTATAGGAAAGAAATTGAAGTTGTGAACAGATTGGGTGGGTCTACAAATACTCCCATATATTGAAATCAACCATTTATTCCCAACTCATCATCATTTTCGACATCAAAATCATTTTCAAGGATCCATTTGAAAAACTCTCTTTTGATTTTTACCCAAAACCCTAGATTTGTTCCAAACACTAGAACAAAATTGTGTTTTTACGGCTTCACATCAACGACATACAATAATTGCAAATCGTAGTTTCTCACTTTTACAACTTGATTTTTTTTCATGTTATAAATAATTTCCCAATCTCGACATGTCTATTTTGTAGGTCATAAATCCTAATAACTATGATTTTTATACGGCTTGGAATGTTAGCCGTAAATAATAAAGCTATACTTGACACGTGTACATCAACTGTTAAAAATATTGAACATTTCACATCACACAAAAAGCCAGCTTTTGAAAATTACACTTTTCACGACATACGAAAGCCAGCCGTTTAAAATGTTGCACATTTCCCAACACACAATTGCTACCGTGAAAGGTACGACCGAAAAAAAGTAGCACCAAATGAAAATTTTGAGCACTAAACACCAATTTTTTTTTTTTTTTTTTTTTTTTTTAAAAAAAAAAAAGAAGAAGAAACAATCAAAACCCCAACTCGTCAGCCCCAACATCAATCTAAAAAAAAGAACTCTTCATTTTCTCTGGGTTTCATCACCCAAACACCCTGACAAACAGTGAAGAATTTGATCTCCCTAACTCTTCAAATTTCAACTCAAGAAGAATTTCATTGCCCAAACACCCTGACACACAAAATCATTCCACTCTTTAAGAATTTCATCTCTCTCTTTAATTTTCTTTGTAAGAATTTTCCACTCCTTAAGCATAACGCCTAAAAAACGTCCCTCCTCTTCTCTTCTCTTCTCTTTTCTATATATATATATATATATATGTTTTGAGCAAAAATAGAGAGATTTTGAAGATCTGTGATGATAATAATAGTAGTAGTGTGCTGAGAAATGGCGGCTTGTGTATCAGTCCAGAAACACCTTAATTCGAACATAAAGTTTCGACTATCGTTTCCGTCTAAAAATGACAAGCTTGTGATTCCCTCACCCTCACCCTCACCCATCAAAGAGAAACCCATCATTTATGGCGACCGTCTGATCGCCGAAGCTGGTCTCAAATCTTAGTGGTCACTGTCTCTACCAATGACGACTGTTCGCAAGGTTTTAAAAAGCGGCCGCAACCATTATGTAACGTAACGGTTGTAGTGGTTACCGCTACCCGTTACGATCGCTTTTATACTGTGATTGAGATTCACAGGTGTGTCGGCCATAGCGGCTGCCGTAGCAGTCGTAACGGTGCCGTAACGGCTTGTTACGCACCGTTACGTAACGGTTTCAAACTGCTTCTTTCGAAAAAACACACAAAAACAAAAAAAGCTAAAAATGGGGGAAGAGGGATAGTGAAAGATGGAGGAGCAAGAGATAGAGAGAGAGAAGAGGGAAAATAAAAAACATGTTATTGATTTGTTGAAATTGTAAGACCTATGCTATTCTATTCAGCTACTATCACTCAACCATTTTGTTTTTGTCTGTCTATTTATATATTGTTTAAAAATAATAATAATAATAATAATAAGTGTGGTCATTATCTATTTGGCTTGGTTAAAATATGTATATATATATATATATTTAGGCTCTTATTTATTCTCTTACTTTTGTCATTGTTTATCTTATATGTAATAGTTAGTGATTATTTTTTGTATAATATAAAGTCATTAATTATTAAAATAAAATGTAAAAAACTCAATTTATAGTGATTTAAATATGAAATATATTGGATTATACCTAAAAATTTACAAAAATTGATCAATATTTATTTTAAACCCAATAAATATGATTATGGAAAAAAAATATGTGTATCAGTAAGTTTTTTTCAAATTGTGCGAAGAATAAAAAATCACGCTCCGTATATCGCAACCATTACGCTACTACTTTACACCTCAAGAATCAAGAATCGTGCCACCACCACCGTTATGTCGACTGCCATCGCTTTTCAAAACCTTGACTGTTAGTGATTTTGGTAAGATCCTAACCCTTGCAACCTATACATACATAATTGGTACTAGATTTTTGTTCAAGAGTTGTTGCTTTATTCTTGCCTTCACTATGCAATTGGGTATTATTTTTTTAATCTTATTATTTTATGAATCATTTTTGTTGAAATTAGCTACTTCTTCTTCTTCTTCTTCTTCTTCTTTTTATTTATTTTATAAGTAATGATGAAATCGATATCTGTTGTGTGGATGATTAGTGTTTGTTGTAATGCCTATTAAAAAGATTATTTTCAGTTATTTGACAATTCATGATGACTAAGGTTTGAATTATGGAGAAAGCTACATCAATGGTGCAATGATGTATGCATATTATATATATATATATATATTGGCAATAAAAGAAAAAAATGGTTTATTAGGTTTTTATGAGATAATTGATAGTGATGGTTTTGGTTAGTAATAACAAGGTAAAATTTATGTCTAGTGATTTGACATAGTGTGAGATTGAAACACAAATTGTCCCAATCTGATATATCAAATCGAAAATTTAAACAAATTTTTTTTTCCTCGAGGAAGTATAGTTTTCGATTGATATTCATGTTTTTGTTTGCTTCTGTTGGAAAATGACTCACAAAATCCATATTGTTAAAAATTTCACAATGTTTTTTTGATTAGTAATAAGTCCATTGCATAAATTGTTGTAAGTTTCATATCACCATCTATATAAATAGCTCATGAAGCAACCTCTGTTATGGACATGACTCTGTGATGTTTGGCAGAGATAACTCTCTTTCTTATCATCATTTATCACACACAATACATGTGTGGAGTATACAATTTTTTCTATTCTTTCTTAATTTATTTTCAATGAAAAAAGTTAGATCATTATGTTTTATTTCACTTGTAAGAAGATGAAACAAAAGTGATAGTTACTTTGGTTGGAACGGCTTTTTAAGATTCTCAAAAAATTTCATATTCCCTCATTTCTTCATCATTTTCTTTAGAACCTCATGTTTCACTCATGATATTGATGCTGGAAGTATTTTTTTTTAAATTTTTTTTTTTTAAATTTTGGTTTTCACTTTTTAGTTCTTAAATAGCTTTGCTTTGAACTGTGGTAGTTACATTACATTTTTTTAGAAATAAAGATACAGACAATCTTGTTGATGGTGAGTTTGAGCACACTCTTCAACAATTGCATGACTCGGACTTGGAGGGTGGGGGTGGTATTTTTTCCTTAGCAGTGCTACTATTTCTTGCACTACCTAAGGTTGAAACTTTTTATTTTCTTAAAAACTATGTGGAACATTTTTTCCCTTTCTTTCTAAGTTAAAATGAGGGTGGTGATAAGATGGAGGGTTTTACAAATGGAAATTTCAAACTTTGCCATATCAACCCTGCAGATGAGCTAGATCTCAAATGAAGGCATTGCTTAAATGTAGCATAGTATCAAGTGTTGAACACTAAGTGACCTCCACGTTAAATAAGAGCTGGTTATTGAACCCTTTTATTTTAAGAAATTTAAGCTCATACAGACGCATCTGCCTAACTGCTTATCCACACACTACAAGAAATAACACATTTGCCGACCAAAAATTTGGTCGCTAAAAGCCCATTTTTGGTCAGCAAAAGTTATCCGCGGCCAATTTTTTTGGTCGCTACTTTGGTCGCCAATTGAGGGTCGGCAAAAGTAATTTGCGACCAAAGTTTTTGTTGGTCGAGAAAAGTTGGCTTTGCCGACTAAATTTTCGGTCGCTAAATATATCATTACTGCAACTAATCCATTTTGTCGGTAAAATACTTTGGTCGCAAAAAGTGATATTTTCCTGACCAAATATCTTAGTCGCCAATTATCACATTCCACGACCAAACAGATTAGTCGCCAAAAGTCGAGGAATCGCTGACTAACAATTTAGTCGCCTAAAGGTAAGGAATTGCCGACCAATGATTTTAGTCACAAAAGTGTATAATTTGCAGACCAATTTTTTAGTCGCCAAATCTCTTTGTTGTTGTTGTTGTTGAGAACAATCAATTTTTGTTTATAAATATTCAATCCAATATCGAACAAAATTTATTCAACCCAACCACAATTAAGGAACAATAACATTTAAAGAAGAAAAAGCTTAGGAACAATAATTAACAAATTTCCTTTCCTATAACTTCACTAAATCATCAAACTATAATTGAATTCCATTTAAAATAAAGATGAAAATATGTAACCGTAGAAAAGACAGGCATATTCAAGTCAAATTGAATTTAGTAAGCATGTCTTCCCAAAAGCTATATCCTCTTTGAAGTCCAACATGACACAAAACTGAAATTGAAAATAGTTAAGTTTTGGATGTGTGAGGGGAAGAAAAAAAAAAGAGTAAAAATGATGGCACTTGCTTGGTCCTCCAAGTTATATTCAATTCTTTGTTTCCATGTTGAGACACGAGCGCATAACTCACTGCTTTCGCCAAAGAATGCTAGCAAGGAGAGCATCCTAAATTCAGGAACACAGGTTACAAACAAATTACTGCTCCAACAATAATCAAACAAAAGGTAGTAGACAAATTATGCATTGTAACAATCAATTTTCATCACATCACATATCAGAGAAATCTAATCTTACTAGGTGAGATCGACAAAGATCTTCTAGGCTGGCTTGAGAACTTGGATCTTCATGTTCATTGGTTTCACAACGAACACCACCATCATCATGCTGCATAAATATCGACAAATGAGCAATGCAACATAAATACCGATTTTGTTATTGCTGGCTTTGTGATGTAAATATATCTGAATATACTAGAGGTCTGCCTAACCTTTTCAGACTGCAGAGGTACTTCTTCATACTCGTATGCATTCTCTGGCATGTCAAAATTAGACGGACCAAAATCAAAGCCTCCGTTATCATAATCATCGTCTTCATTGGGATCACAAAATGATTCACAAGTTTCACGTCCTTCATGAATAAGTGAATTTCTCAACTATAAATAAAACATCAGGCATCATTGAGTGAAGCCAAATATCTCTGCACTATGTAAAACAAATTGTGCATATGGCACACCAACACTTTCATATACGACTTTGTCATGCAAAGTACCACCCAATCCAATTTTCAAGAGAGAGAATGCTGCAATGCAATCAAAGTTGTAACTTATTTTCAATGCCAAGAAAATGCAATTATTTAGAGTGTTTATAACATTTATAAAGTGTTGTCATACCTTTGATGGCAGTCAACAAAATTGGATTGCTAATATCCTACAAAAAAGAAATGAACAAGTTATAAGAAGACAATATTCTCATAATATGTTCTTTATTTTACTAACAACCATCTTTACCAAAAGTCAGTTTTATTGAAAATGATCTCTGCGAACATTTTAATAGAGAATGAGAATATTGATGATGCCATTGGTAATTGCAGGTATTGTTATGATTTTGTACACAACATGCTGTGAGATGAACCGACAATGAAAAATAGCCTGCCAGCAAGAGGGGAGTATGATTCCACCTAACAGGTAAGACATATTTTCTCTTTATAAACGACACTAAAATCATTTCATTTCTATATATTTTTAGCAATTTGGCCTTCCTTTATGGTTTTTGATTTAGCTTATAGTCGTATTTTGGTGAATTTCAAAATGTGTTTTGTAGAAGACTATAGAATTTGATCTAAGCATTGGTTTTTCTATACTGCGAAAATGATGAATTTGTATTTTCTATTTACAAATTCAATATTTTGCCTAGGTATCAAATAGATTGTCACCTACTATTCAAATTGTTTACCTCTTCCATGCTGAACAATCATACTAGAAATTCAATCTCAAAGCCAGAGCTGTTTATCATAAACTAGTCTGAGAAAGAAGAGAGATCTCATATGCATAATAAATATAGAGTTCGATGATAAAAATAATTATGAAGTGGCATCAAGTGGTCAATGGTCATGAGTGATATGTTTATCGCTAAGAAACCATGAAAATAAAAAAAGATGGAGCAAGTTACATGAGTTCATGAATGTTTCTAGTTAGTTATTTATATGTTCTTTATTTTTGCTTAAATATAACCAATACAAATTAAATCCATTGATACAACCAATACAAATTAAACTAAAGACTGTGATGACTTAGTCGACTCCAATTAGAATTAATAAATGGCTAAACTTTATTATGTGGGTAACCAAAACAAAGATGCATGCATTGCCTTGGAATCAAGGAACCAAATGCCTTAAATAGGTGGGTTACTCTTCAATTCAAGCACCAAATCATTTTAATGAGCAAAACAGAAATTAAGGAAGCAACAAACTATCTGATAATCTTTAGCTCCAACCATAACCAAAAAATAATCCATAAAAGAAGATGCATTGCCTTCACCAAACAATGATTTGCCTCAAAACAGAAAAAAGCCAATTGCATTTCTATTTTCTAAAAATAAGTAGTAAAAAGTCATCACGTAAGCTAGTATTATTGTGCTCATATTGATGAATAATAGAACAATACCACTAAAAAAAATTATTAAAAAACCACTAAAAAAGCCAACTCCCAAACAAGCTCTTTGTGGGGTTGCTTGTGTTAAGATGGTTGTTAGTCTCATCTTGTTTCTTATTTAATGCTTAATAGCATACCTGCTTAAAATTCATATTAGTGAGTTCAAAACTGTTTCTTTTTTCTATTTTATTGTATGTTTGAGTTTTGATGACATCAATTTTCATCTCTATTAATGTTAAATTTTTGTTTGCTATTTTCTTTGAGTTCCCCTGTTATGTAGTAGGCTTCATACTTTAATTTTGCAACATACTAAATAGCCAAAAAGTCACTACAAAAAAATCAACTATTCTCTTTCCTTTTCTGTAGGTCTTTTCGTAAAATGCTAAAAAGCTAATTAAAATAATCAATTCCCAAAACAACTTTACATAATCCATTCAAATTATGATGGAGCAGAACAGTTCATGTTTTGTTTGACATGTAGAGTAGTATAGAAGTTAAGAGAAACAAACTATAGAAACCCATCAATATTTCATTTTTTATATAAATAAAATTGTGTAAGTGGAACAGCTCAAGATCAAAAGATGGAACCCAATCTTCACCTCTTCCTACAATTTGAACTATGTCAAAGTTGATTGCCAGATAAATTTGAGTAAAAGTTGATCTAAAAATAGAACTAGTGTTCTCTAAAAGAATTAGAAAAAAAAATCCACAGATCAATGTTACAATAATAGATCCTAATGTTCGGAAAACCAAATTCAAATATAAATTGAAACCAAACAACATGAGTTCCAAGCAAACAAACTGAAGAAACACAATCTCTCGAATCAATGTCATGCCGAAACCAACAAAAAGAAATTTGAACTGTGAGAAGCGTAAAAAGCATAAAAAAATGACGATTGTTCATCTAAATTTCTCAACTGTAAATTTTCAAGAAATAAACTAAAAATGAATGAATCCAAGACATAAAAACATCATCGATTTCGTGTAAAATTTAGCTCAAATGAATAATCAATTAATCGATCAAACCTGTGATTGAAATCGCTAAAATAGCTATCGAGAGAGATCAGATTAGGGATTGAAACTGTCGGGGACGAAATCCACAAACCATCGATCAAAGTCTCTGAGAGTAGGGATGAAATCAACAATGAAATTAGGGATGAGAGAGAGAGAGAGAGAGAGAGAGAGAGAGAGAGAGAGAGAGAGAGAGAGGTGTGCAGAGGAAAAGGTGTAGCAACAAGTTTTGATGTCGAAGATGAAAGGCTTTTGGAGCCATGGGATGAGGGTTTGAGAGAGAGAGAGAGAGAGAGAGAGAGAGAGAGAGAGGGAGAGATAGAGAGATGTGAATAAGAACGAATTAGATAGGGCTTTGTTTCAAAAGGAAAAGGCAAAGCAAATTAATGGGTAAATTGCAAACATACTCTCTGCTTAATCGGCGACCAAATTTTTTTGTCGCAAAAAAGTTTCAATTCCCGCCTCCATGTTTCAAATTTCCCTCCCAAACTTTTGGCGACCAAAAGACCAGATTAGTCGCAAAAAAGGTACCTTCGCCGACAAACTTTTTTAGTCGCCAAATCTCAATCAACGGCGACTAAAATATTAGTTGCTAAAAGTACTAATTTGGCGACTAATGTTTTTTGGTTGCTGAAAATAAGTTTTTGGCGACCAAATTTTTGGTTGCCAAAGAAAAAAAACAACTTTTTATTTTTCATTCGGCAACTAAATTGTTTTAGTTGCCAAAACTCAATATATGACAACTAAAATATTTTTGGTCTGGGAAAATAAGTTTTTGGCGACTAAAATTTTGGTCGCCAATTCCACAACCAACTTATTTTTGATCTTCCGCGACCAACTTATTTTTTGGTCGCCGAAATGTGACCAGGCGACCAAATTTGTAGTTGGTCACCAAAAGCATACCACTTTCTGCGACTAACTTATTTTTTGGTCGCCAAAATATGACCTTCTGTGACCAACTCATATTTGGTCGCCAAAAGGTAACTTTTAGCTACCAACTTTTATATTGGTCGCGGAAAGTGGTCGCTAAAAGTGCATATTCTTGTAGTGACATCTCATTTGGATTAGTCGATGACTAATTTATGGATGGAGAATTAATCACATAATCGATTAATAGAGTATAACTAGGTCCTATATATGAGATGGTGAGGCTTGCTATCGAAATTGTTGCTCTATCACATTACCCTACCTAATTTTTTTGAAAAAGTCTTATCATTTCAAAAAAACCTAACCCCCCCCCCTCCCAAAAAAAAAAAGAAAGAAAAAAGAAAAAAGAAAAACCTAAACTATAATTTAAGATCTTTGGTGCACATTTATAGTTGCAGTGTGGGGTCACTCCTTAATCTTGATCATTGATATTGAGTTTTGAACATTTTCTAGCTTTTTGTTCTGAAACTATAGTATTGCTCTATTTTTTTTATGGTCTATGATGTGGTTGTTGATCGGTTCTATATCTATTAAATTATTGCATATCTAGTCATCAACAAAATAATTATTTCACAACAAATCCAAGTTTTGGACTTCAACGTGGGTACTGTTATAGGCTACAAGGGGTAGCACTCACTTATCCTTAACCCTTTACCAAACACATGAAGAAAAAAAAAAAATATATATATATATATAGATGAGCCAATATGCCAGAATGTCCATAACTTTTTCATAGTTACACTGATCTTGAAATCTTTGACAAATTGAAACAAACCAAAATGAAAGACAAAAGTACCCATTTCTACCTCTGGTTTCTTCTCCTTTTTTTTTTTTTTTTTTCTTGTGTTCATTCTTTTGCTAAGAGCTTCAAGGAAGCAGAAGACATCAAAAGATCACAATTCCCAAATGGTTCCTTCTTTGGAACATCCACTTCTTCATACCAAGTATGTCTCTTCTTCTTCTTGCCTTGTAAATTGTCTTCTCTCTCTCTTCCTTAGACTTTTTCCATATTGTTGTCATAGATTGAAGGAGCAATTCTTGAAGATGGTAAGAGTCTCAACAACTGGGATGTTTTCACTCGCATTCAAGGTAATTGAAGAAGGTCTCGTCTAAATGCAACTAAAGCTAATTGTAATATGATTGGTTTTTGACTAACTGTTTGTTTAATTCATTTAGGTGGCCAAAGAAATGGAGCAAATGGAGATGTAGCAAATGGTCATTATCGCCGCTACTTGGCATTAGACTTGCATTTCTTTTATAATTAGTCTGTACATTTAAATTGCATAACAAAGATATGAAGAGAGATCGTCAAATTAATTTTATCTTATTCTGATTACTACCGGACATTGAGTTAGTGCATTCTTTGGGGGGTCAATGCTTACAGATTTTCAATCACATGGGCCAGTGTTCTACCTAGTATATTTTCCAATAATCTGTTAGTATTTGTTACTCATAATTTGATTGGGTCATCTAACTTGATTAATGACCTTCTTGAGCTTTATTAGGAGGAAGATTTGGAGAAGTCAATCTAACTGGTATCATGTTGTATAACAAAATCATTGACAATCTTTTGCTCAAAGGTACTGTGAGCAAAATTTCAATCTACTCAAAGAATTCCTCATGTTGTAAGCAAGAATATATTTTAACAGAATAGAGGCAAAATATTAATGCAGGAATTGAGCCATTTGTAATGATAAATCATAATGACTTCCCTCAAGAACTCGAGGATAGATATGGGTCTTGGCTCGCCTCTTATGCAAGATGACCAATTCTCTCTCTCTCTCTCTCTCTCTCTAGGGTTCTAGGTAATACGTAATTAAATCACGTAAAAATACCTAGAATGCTTCCTATGGTTTAATTTGTGTACTTATTTTTTCTCAATCAAGTTAGTCCCTACCTAATATTTAATATAATTTTTATTGCAAATTCTATCATGAAATCTTTGTCTATATATATATATATATATATGTTTGTGTTTTTGTAGGGAAGATTTTGTGCATTTTGCTGAAACTTGTTTCAAGAGCTTTGGGGATCGGGTGAAGTAGTGGATCACAATCAATGAGTCGAACTTATTTGTAGAAAGCGCCTACTTGCGGGATCATTTCCACCGGCTCATAGTTCTGAACCTCATAACAACTGTTCATCTGGAAATTCTATCATGGAGCATCTTATTGCAATGCACAACATGTTACTATCAAATGCCAAGGGTGCTAAGCTCTACCATGAGCATTTTTAGGTAATTAAAGTGAAAGCACTCTTAATTATAGTTGCACGTTGTATTTGATAATTTGATTCACGAAATCGATGTTGGTGCAGCCAAAACACGGTGGATTCATGTAACTCCTTAGAAACTTAAATAAAAATTCATTTTATGCATTAACAATAAAACTATACAAGTATTTGGGGGATAGTTTATTTATATGCATACTGTTCTTTGTCACATTTTTATTTATTTATTTATTTATTTATTTTTTGGGGGGTGTTGTATCATGATGTATATATATTGAGAGTAGAAATATATTTTTTTCTATCTTGTTGAAACACTAGTAACGCTTTTTTGGACTTACCATGAACAATCTTATAAATTGTAAAGAACTCCTAGAAAACTTAAATTAGAAGTTCAAACCCTTTTATTGGATTGGTCCTGTTTCAATGTCTATAAATGGAATGATTGAAATTTATCAAAATTTGTAATTCCAAGCTTGCCTTGTTGCACCAGTGAAGTGTCTAGCTGGTGGAAAATAATTCCTCTGCTAAACCCAAATAATTTGTATGAGGTCTTAATTATTATTGATTCGTGAATGATGCTACTCGTGTTTTTTTTTGATCTCACGTCAAACACAACTTCAAGGGCTGAAAATTTTAGAATTATACAATTTAGCGTTAGTTCATGAGATTACTTTAAATTGGTTGCATGAATTATGTTTAAAGGTTACAAACTCAATTCGAACTCATGAATTTGTCCAATTAAATTAGGTTTAATTTGGTTGCTCATGAATACCCATTTAAAAGAATATGGAGGTTACTGTTATCATTATTTATTTTAGTGGGGTAATTGTGTCCTAAATGTTTTACATCTCCAGAGACATTTTATGTAGTATACATAGCATAGAATGTGTTTGGTTTTTTGTTTGTTGGATTCCTTGAAGCAATTTTGCAACCAATATAATTCAAAGCTACATAACTTTATATATAATATTTATTAAAGTTATTATATATGTTTTGTCATTATTTGTTAAAGTGATTTCATATTGCATGTACTTTGGAGATGAATAAGTATTGCAGGCTTTCTTCTATGATACTCACCAAGCTAATGCATTCTTAAGGTTGTTTTTGAACTTGGGCAACTAATCTAGTGGAAGAGTTAATGATTTAGAGTGGCTTAGTCTAAATTTTTATCAATTTTTCTCTAGATGGTCATAGTAGTGGGCTTGGTCCATTGGAGGGAAACATGCTATCAAGGCTATCTTCTCATGATTTTTCTGAATGAATGTTAACTTTTTTTATTTACACCCCATTGCTATTTGTAATGCAAGTAAATGACTAGGAATTTTTATTTCTCTTGTCTTGAGCATCATTTTGCTTTCCTCTTCAACATGATTTTTCTTGGTATAATTATGTTAACTAATTTGAAAACATTTACATAGGATTAGGAGGAGATTGATAGATAATAATATACAGTGTCTTTCTTACTATGTGGCAAAGTGGCAACTGGTGAAATTTTTGTAGAAGTTGGAAGTAGAGCTATCCTAGGTAAAAATTAGTGCTAAGTGCTAACTTTATAATTGTTATTATGAAGTAAACAAATCAGTTTAATTCAGGCAAGTATGAGCCGCTATCTTATTTTCTTGGAAGGGAGTGTTTTATCCATGCTTATGATCCAATATATGCTCTTTCTACTGATGTTGTTTCAAACTTGGTTGCTCTATAGTGATCCTGGTCTTTCCCCATTTGGTTGTTGTATTCCGGACTTAGGTTCCGTGGAGTTGATGTTGTGTATATCTTGTTTCCGTCCTTCAATACTTTGTATTTGAGTTATAGGATATTTTGGGCAAGCTTGTTACAGGTTGGTAGTGAATTTGAACCAAGTGTTGCTGCCCAGAATTTTTGTCCTTCGCTTGAGCGAGACTTTTGTCACTCGAGCGAGGTTCGTGTTTTAGATCTGTTGCTCGAGCCAAGGTTCCTTCACTCGAGCTAGGGTTGAGTTTTGTATCTTGTGGCTTGAGCGAGAAGTCCTTTGCTCGAGCTTATGCTCAAGGCCCAAGATCGACCTCGGCGGGTGCGCCCGCTCAAGCGAGCTTTCCTTCGCTCGAGCGAGCGAGGTCTATGTTTTGGGTTTCTTCGCTCGAGCAAGCATTCTGTCGCTTGAGCATGCTTCTAGGTTGCAGACCTAAAACTTCGAATTGTTGGCTCGAGCGAGACTTTCTACGCTCGAGCAAGATATCTTTGTGTCTGGTCGCTCGAGCGACCAATCCTTCGCTCGAGTGAGCCTGTGTTATATCAGATCGCAGCAGCGGGTTAAACATCACTTTTTCACCTCTCTTTTTCTATCAAACCCTAGAACCGACTCTTCCTCTCTCTACACTTACCTTCTCTCTAGGGATTGATGTACATAGAGTGAGTTTTTAGCCTAATCTCTTTACAAGAAAGATAGAGAGTCGCAAGGGCTTCCTTTTAATCTGAGAAATAGTGGATTTGGAGCACGTTAGGTTTCCACCATCTTCTTTATTTCGTCTCTTCACTTCGAGGTAGGGATAACCTACTCCATCTTATGAACTTTGTCGTAAATTTTGGTCATTTTGATTAGTTGGTGATGTTGGGTAATTTTGGGAAAAATTAGGGTTGTTGTGTAATTTATAAAAGAGGGGTTTTCAAATATTTAAAGCCATGTGTGTTTGGGACTTTGGAAAAATGGTATTGTTGATGTTAAATTTGTGAAATCAAGCCTTAGGGTTGATATTGAGGAAAGGGGGAAAATGCCCTAAATATTGAAATAAATTAATTAGTATAATTAATTTGGGAAAACATGAAATTGAGTTGACATCCATGAAATTGGAAAATTATGGGATTGAATGGTGTAGTTGGATTAATTTATCACTCACCAATGAAATTGTTGATATTATATTTATTTAATACATTTATTTTTTGTTTAGAAATAACTGCTTTGGGCTATCGGTGGAGGATAGTCTTGATTGTTGTAGACACTGTATGTTGATTAGGGAAAACTGAAACTAATCACATTGAATATGTCACAGAATATGACGGTTGAATTGATACAACAAATACGTGTATTGATTGATTATTGTGTATAACAAGTGTTAAATACATTGTTTATGCATATGGCTTGGGAGGAGATAGGGGATGTACTCCATGGTTTGAGGGAAGATAGGGGATGGACTCTCAAACCTGTTTGGGAGGAGATAGGGGATGGACTCCATGGATACAACAATTATGTGTATCACTTGAAATGTTAATACAGCAAATGTGTGTATTAAATTGAGATATTGGAATTGCTTTTAATATGAGTTGTAGGTTCATTTGAATTGTGAATAAAGGAAATGTTTAATAAGGGATGTATTCCTATTAACTGTTTGGCCAGGTTCTGAGCCATGTTCATGAAATGATTTGGATAAGTAAAGGAAAGTGGAACGTAACATGGACATATTGTCATGTAACCGTATTGTGTTATAACCGGTTTATAAGCTGCTAACCATCTATCAAATGCTATTGTTTTAGTCATTGCTTATATTTGGTTTAGTATATCTCTTCTGGGCTTTGGCTCACCCAATATCGGACATCATTTTTAGGTCCAGGTGATATGCCACCTCCAAGGACTTAGCTTGGGAGGTTCTGGAGTTGAAGACTCTTTTTGGTTGTTTTGATATTTGATATTTCATGTAAATTCAAGCCTAGGGCTTAATATGTAATTGAGTTAGTACTCACTTTTGTATCCAAGTGTTGACTTGGAAAGTTGTAAGTCTGTGAGGGCATTTACTTTATTGTCAATATGAAATATCTTTTGTAAGAATACTCGATGAATGGAAGAATGTTTTATTTTCTTATATCAATGCATATTGAAATTGTTCGATTTTTCAGATATTTTGAGGGCATTACAACTTGGTATCGAGCGCACTGGTTTGAATACTTTGGGTACGTGGGAAGTGATTAGTATCACAATGGGTTCAGATTGCTTTGTTAGAGACTTAGATATAGTGTTATGTGCTTATGTGATAACATGTTTATGTGGCTCTATAAGTATGGGATTTAGTTTCTAGGATGTTGATTGATCCTTGGGTTTCGGGAGTCTTGTTGGAAAAGCACTTGATCAATCATGTTTCTAACTAGAACTCTAGCAACGCCGAGACCGCTATTATCCGTAAACGAAATTCGTAGGTGCTATTGTAATTATGTGCTTACGTGGAGTGAATTACTGTTGTCCAATGCATTAGGACGCGAGTGTTATAGCTTCGGCACATTTGTTAATGTGCTAACGTCTTTGTTACTTTTATTAGGATGTCAGGACGAGGACGAGGACGTGGTAGGCATGGTAGGCAGGAGATGCCTATACCGGATGATATTTCGGAGCAGCAGGAGGGTGTTGGTCAGGCCAATGTGGCCGAGCTAGTAGGTCAGTAGGCTATGGGCGCCTTAGCTCGCGAGATAGCAGGAGCATTCAAGGAATCCATGGGCATTCTCAGAGCTGTGAATCAAACCCAGGCCCATGTTGCAGATACAGGGCCTTCTTTTCTGAGGAGGGAGTTTTTCCGGTCTAACCCGAACGAGTTTGTGGGTGATCCAAAAGAGCCACTTAAGGCGGATGAATGGCTCGAACAGATAACGAAGACGTTCGAGATGCTTGGATTCGAGGATGGGGCTTTGAAGGTGACCTTGGCATCTTTCCAGTTGAGGGGAGATGCGGATCAGTGGTGGAAGTTCATGAGACGTCGTGTATGAGGGACTTAGGAGGCCTTTGTAGATGCTTTCCAGGAGAAGTTCCTATCTCCAGCTGTCAAGGAGAGGTTGAGGGATCAGTTCTGCCAGCTTAAGCAGCTGAGTTCATCATTGGCCGAGTTTCAGGCCGCATTTACTAGTTTATCCAGGTTTGCACCTTAGCTTGTGGCGTCTAAACAACGCCGTTGTCT
The DNA here is from genome assembly GCA_025200525.1 of Camellia lanceoleosa. Taxonomy (NCBI): domain Eukaryota; kingdom Viridiplantae; phylum Streptophyta; class Magnoliopsida; order Ericales; family Theaceae; genus Camellia; species Camellia lanceoleosa. The sequence goes on along the minus strand of CM045771.1, from coordinate 75,555,966 downwards.
GGAATTTGAGAAGAAGATCAGACACGGGCTCAAGATGAGAGTTGGAGGTTCTATGACCCGAGATTATGGGCGCCTTGTGGATACTGTAGCCCATATGGAGATTATGATGCAGAAGGAGGAGGAGAGACAGAGGGGCTCCAAGAGGAGTCAGGATGGTCAGGGGGACGGTAGGAGGCAGAAGGGTCCTAACCCTCAGCAGTCTCAGGGTGCTTTTGCTAGATCGACCTTTCTAGTGCCTAGTGCAGGTTCTGGGAGAGGCAGTCAGGGAGACATTACTTATTTTAAATGTGGTCAGCTGGGCCACAAGTCTCCAGCTTGCCCGCAAAAGGGAGGAGGGCAAAGAGCAACTTCATCTTCGGCTCGACCTCAGAGCCAGAGTCAAGGTAGAGGCCAGCCGCTTGTTACTGGTGGTCAAAGGGCACCAAGAGGTTTTGCTCAGCTGAGTGGCACATCCGTGCATCCGGGTTTGAGGCGCACTCAGAGCCATCACCAACTCACCGGGCCAGCCTCGAGGGCCAATCAGGGCTTCATCTTCCCATCACAAGAAGAGTCTTATGCTCGTAGGGGTGTGCAGATAGATCAGAGACCTTCACGGTGCGTGTATGATGTTACTGCTACCGATCTTGTACCACTCCATCAGCCAGAGAGGTACCTTTTTGTTTTGCAACTCGGTTGCTAATGTGTTGATTGATACGGGAGCATCCCATTCCTTTATATCAGTTGCATTTGCATCTGTTTTTGGGGTTGGAGTTGGCGCAGTTAGCATCTCCTATTTGTGTTGTATCACCTGTTGGGGGTGAATTGATTTTGAAACAAGGGTGTCGGGGCTATGATATAGAGGTCGCCAATCGCTTCTGCCATTTCCTTTTTGTAGTTATGCCTATGTCGGGTTTTGATGTTATTTTGGGTATAGACTAGTTATCGCCATACCGGTCATATTGATTGCTACCGCCAGAGGGTCATCAGATGTACCTTAAGCGATTGTTTCCATTTCTTGGGCGATCGGGTTGGTAGTGTTTTGCCACCAGTGTATAATCCGCAAGGGTGGTGTGAGCTTAGTGGTCTTCTTGCTAGCTTCATGAGTAGTGAGTGTGATGAGACCTGCATCAGATTGCCGAGAGTGGTTTATAGTACTTGACGTCTTTCCCGAGGATCTTGTTAGTTTGCCACCCCATCGAGAGATTGAGTTCTTTATTGACCTAGTGCCTGGCACGGCACCGATTTCTATGGCACCTTATAGTTTTGCCCCAGCCGAGTTGAGTGAGTTAAAGATTCAGCTCCAGGAGTTGTTAGATAAGGGCTTTATTTGCCCTAGGGTTTCGCTGGGGAGCATCGAATCTCTTTTCTAAAAAGAAAGATGGTGCCTTGAGACTTTGCATCGACATCGAAATTGAATCGCTACTAAGAATAAATACCCTATGCCTCAGAGTAGATGATCTATTTGACCACTTGAAGGGTTCCCGTTGTTTCTCTAAGATAGACTTGAGATCTAAGTTACCACCGCTTGGGGGTCAAGGGGGAGGATATCTCAAGACAACATTTTGTACGCCAGTATGGCCACTATGAGTTTCGGTGATGCCTTTGGGCTCACCAATGCACCGGCCGTGTTTATGGACTTCATGAACCTAATATTCCAGAATTGTGAGATCGCTTTTGTAGTCGCCTTCGTGACTACATTCTCGATTTATTCACCTTCCGAGGAGGAGCACGAGGAACACTTGAGAGTGGTACTTGAGTTGCTTAGAGCCTATAAGTCAGATGCTAAATTTGGGAAGTGTGAGTTCGCTAGGAGAAGTCAAATTCTTAGGCCATGTAGTCTCCTGAGAAGGGTGTCTGCTGATACATCCAAGATTGAGGCAAGGCAAGATTGGGCACACCTTAAGAGTGTCTTTTGAGATCCGCAGTCGATTAGCCGGGTATTTCCACGGTTTGTGAAGGATTTCTCCAGGCTAGCATCTCCGTTGACTAGATTGACGCGGAAAGGGGTCAAATTTGTGTGGAGTGAGACTTGTGAAAAGTCGTTCCAAGAGTTGAAAGTTAGACTTACCACCGCTCTTGTGTTGGTTATACTGGAGAGAGGTTTGGGTTATGCTGTTTATTGTGATGTCTCATGAGAGGGTTTGGGTTGTGTGTTGATGCAAGAAGGGAAAGTGGTTGCCTATAGCTCATGTCAGTTGAAAATACACAAGAAGAATTACCCTACACATGATCTAGAGTTAGCAGCTGTGATTTTTGCCTTGAAGATTTGGAGGCACTACCTTTATGGTGAGAGGTTCGAGGTATTCTCGGATCACAAGAGTCTGAAATATCTGTTTACGCAGAAAGACTTGAACTTGAGGCAGAGGAGGTGGATGGAGTTTATTGAGGATTACGACTTTGAGTTGCATTATCATCCGGGGAAGGCCAATGTTGTGGCCGATGCCCTTAGCAGGAAATCCGTTAGTGATGTAGCTAGTATAGCCATCCAGGAATGGGAGATGTTGGGTGCACTTGGCAAGTTTGACTTGTCTTTGGGCGAATCCATTGAGGCTGCAGCCTTGTTTTCTGTCGTTGCGCAGCCTACACTTGCGAGTCGAGTGATAGAGGCACAGAGAGGTGACCTTGAGGTAGAATCTCTCCAAGAGAAGATCTCTAGTGGGAAGGTTGAGAAGGGTTTGACTGTGTATCCCGACCAGAGTGTAAGATACCGAGACCGTCTGTTTGTGTCGGAGTCTTGCCGAGAGGAAATACTCTGAGAGTTTCACCATTCACACCTTGCGGTGCATCCGAGAGGCACCAAGATGTATCGTGATTTGGGGCGCCAGTTTTGGTGGAGGGGTATGAAGAGAGATGTGGCAATTTTTGTGTCTAAGTGCCTTACTTGTCAACAAGTGAAGGCCGAACATCAAAGGCCAGTGGGTTTGTTACAACCCTTGCCTATTGCCGAGTGGAAGTGGGAGAATGTCACAATGGACTTCGTTGTGGGTCTTCTGAGGACTCAGCGGGGTAGTGATGCTATTTGGGTGGTTGTAGACTGGTTGACTAAGTCAGCACACTTCATTCCTATGCGCGTGAGAGATTCGGTAGATCATCTTGCTGACTTTTATATTCGGGACATAGTGAGGTTGCACGGAGTCCCAGTGTCGATCATCTCAGATAGAGATCCACGTTTTACTGCTAGGTTGTGGCAGAGTTTGCAGAGTGCCTTGGGCACTAGGTTGACCTTTAGCACGACTTATCATCCTCAGACTGGCGGGCAGTCCGAGTGTACTATTCAGATCCTTGAGGATATGCTTTGAGGTTGTGTTCTTGACTTTAGTGGGTCGTGGGAGAGGCACTTACCCTTGGTGGAGTTTGCCTACAACAACAGTTTCCAATCGAGTATCAGTATGGCACCGTTTGAGGCCTTGTATGGCCGACCTTGTAGGTCTCCAGTTTGTTGGGCCGAGGTAGGTGATGCACCTTTGTTGGGCCCGGAGTTTGTGAGGGAAACGACGAAGAAGGTTGAGCTTATCCGTAGGAAGCTGGTTACAGCTCAAAGTCGTTAGAAATGTTATGCCGACCGTAGGAGGAAGCCTTTGGCATTTGAGGTGGGTGACCACGTCTTCTTGAAAATATCACCTAAGCTGGGTTTGATGAGATTTGGTAAGAGTGAGAAGTTGTCCCCTCGATTTATAGGCCTTTTTGAGATCCTTGAGAGGATTGGCGAGGTTGCTTATCATTTAGCTTTGCCGCCGCAGTTATCCGGAGTTCATGACGTGTTTCATATTAGTATGCTTCGGAAGTACGAGCTGGATCCATCGCATGTATTGGATTGGACTGCCTTAGAGGTTGATGAGGATGCCTCGTATGAGGAGAGAACGGTTCAGGTCTTGGATAAGCGGGATCAAGTCGTGCGAGGCAAGACCATCCCTTTGGTAAAGGTTTTGTGGAAACATCACGGAGTGGAGGAAGCCACTTGGGAACGTGAGTTGGAGGTCCGAGAGAAATATCCGGACCTATTTGTGGATGTTTGAGCATATGTTGTACATTTTGTTGCATTGTTAAACTTTAAGAGCATTGAATGTATCTTAAGTTGTAAGACATAGTATATGTTTTGAGTTTATGGAAATATTGTAGAACTTGCCTCGAAATGGAAGTTTATTATGACATGGTATATGTTGAATGTGTTGTAGAAATAAAAATATATCATGAATATTGAATATGATATTAACTTGTGAATCTTGTGTAATGGAAATTGTTAGATTTGAAAGAAATACATGTTGATAATGCATGTTGTAATATATTCTGTGAAATGCCTCTTGAATAGAGATGCAATGACCGGTAATGGGTCAAGTTGTAAAATTTTAAGTTGTAATGTTGTTGAGTATTGAAGAAAACATACTTTTGAAAACTTGTGCCTAATTTCGGAGACGAAATTCTTTAAGAGGGGGAGGTTATAGCGATCCCGGTCTTTCCCCATTTGGTTGTTGTATTCTGGACTTAGGTTCCGTGGAGTTGATGTTGTATATATCTTGTTTCCGTCCTTCAATACTTTGTATTTGAGTTATAGGATGTTTTGGGCAGGTTGGTAGTCAATTTGAACCAAGTGTTGCGGCTCAGAATTTTGGTCCTTCGCTTGAGCGAGACTTTTGTCGCTCGAGTGAGCTCCGTGTTTTAGATCTTTCGCTCGAGCCAGGGTTCCTTCGCTCGAGCGAGAGTTGAGTTTTGTATCTTCTGGCTCGAGCGAGAAGTCCTTCGCTCGAGCTTGCGCTCAAGGCCCACCATCGACCTCGGCGGGTGCGCTTCCCGCCGAGCGAGCTTTCCTTCGCTCAACCGAGCGAGGTCTATGTTTTGGGTTTCTTCGCTCGAGCAAGCATTCTATCGCTCAAGCATGCTTCTGGGTTGCAGACCTGAAACTTCGAATTGTTGACTCGAGCGAGACTTTCTACGCTCGAGCGAGATATCTTTGTGTTTGGTCGCTCGAGCGACCAATCCTTCGCTTGAGCGAGCCTGTGTTATATCAGATCGCAGCAGCAGGTTAAACATCACTTTTTCAACTCCCTTTTTCTATCAAACCCTAGAACCGACTCTTCTTCTCTGCACTTACCTTCTCTCTAGAGATTGATCTACATAGAGTTTGTTTTTAGCCTAATCTCTTTGCAAGAAAGATAGAGAGTCGCGAGGGCTTTCTTTTAATCTGAGAAATAGTGGACTTGGAGCACGTTGGGTTTCCACCATCTTCTTTATTTTGTTTCCCCATTTATTGCAACATTGCTAACTCTGAAGTGTTGCAAAATAGTCCTTTCATAGTTAATTCACCAAAACATTCAATGTATTGAGTCCGAAGGCTGATTGATCATTTCACAAAGAAAAAATATAAACGGTGTGAAACATATGTTCACATGCAACAATTGAAGAAACACATTTAGTAACAAGAGTCAAATCAATGCACGGAAGTTTTGGAAATAAAAAACAAATAATCTAGTTTCGCATCTCCACATCTTCATTGATGCACATAATGGCACAATCATAAATGGAAAAATTATGGTTTCAACTCATAACCGAAGAAACATCTAAATTTTAGAGTTCAAAACAATAGGACCAAAATACCAAATTTTCATTGTTAGAATTGAAAACAATAAAAGGCTTACATAAAAATATAAAACCCATAACAATTGCCGAAATAAACAATACAATTTTGTCTTGTCATAAAATCCACTACCCTGTTCAAGCAACCTATTTTATATGTTGATAATCTATCACCATTCTTAAGCGCAAATAAATTCACCATTCTACGTGTTGTCAATAAATCAATGCTTTTCCCTATCAAGCAATACTTAATTAACTCCTTTGCCATCTAGAATGACTCCTAAGCAATCTACACCGGGTCTGACGTAGAAAAAAAAATACCTTACAAAGAAATAAAATCGGAAATAAATCTGACAAAAGTGACACAATAACCAAATCTTTTACTTTGATTTAATTGAGAGTTAATGACATTACCTTATGAAGCTCTGTCACAACTCCAATGACTTTCAAAGTTCATCGTCAACATGGACACTCTACGAAGTAGAGCATCTAAAAATAAAAAAGTCACGATTAGAAAGACCAAAAAAAAAAAAACCAAAAAAAAAATATATATATTGTTTAAAAAAATTAGGCTTAAAAATATTTTTTTTCACAATTAAATCTAAAAATGTCATGCAAGTTATTGGACCCATTCACATTAAAGAAATATAAAATATAGGGTAAAGCACCAATAAATCCCAAGTTAGTATCTTGTGAACCAATTAGTCCTGGATTTATCTATGATTTATTATAAAAAAATACTTACAAATATTCATTTACCAATTTAATAAATAAATACGTCAAATGATTCATAAGTTACATATAGATCAAGACAAATTTTAATAATTAGATGAATGTCACATTGACATAAATATTGAGTCAACTAACTTCTAACAATTTTGAGTAGAAATTTTTTTAGGCTTTACAAAATAAGAAAATATTAGTATATTAACAAATGTAATTTACTATTATCATATGGTAAATTAAGATTATGTAACTTATAAAATAAAATGTATTTATATTTTATCGTAAATATAACTTTTGTAATTTATTTTTGAATTATAACTTTGATAAAAATAAATAAAATTTAATTGATTATAAATCATTTTACTACATATTTAGATAAATTTTATATTACTATTTAAATTTAAAAACTATTTTTTGATTATTTATTTATACTTGTGCATACGTGTAATAAGCTAGACAAAATGTGACAGTATGATTATGAGTTATACAACAACAGCAATACTGCTCTTGTTGTAGAACTACAACATTCAAACATTCAACAAAGTTTTATTTTATTTTTTAAAAGAAAAGCAGTGAGCAACAATCAGCAAATCAAGATTCACAACAAAAAAAAAAAAAAAAAAAGGAAGGAAAAGAATGCTTACCCTCAGATTCATTGAAGAACGAAGAAGATTCGAAAGATGGGCAATGGTTGAGGCTAGCGGCTGAGGCGACACCACGAGTGACGCGGTCTACAACTGGCGGAGCTGGGACACAGGGTGTCTAAGTTGAAAAACCCACCCACTGACACCACGAGTGACGCGGTCTGCAATTGGTGGAGCTGGGACACAGGGCGTCTAAGTTGAAAAACCCACCCACCAACACCGCGAGTGACGCAGCCTGCAACTGGCGAAGCTAGGACACAGGGCGCCTAAGTTGAAAAACCCACCCACCTTGCTACTATAGAGAGAGTTGGGACACAGGGCGTCTAAGTTGAAAACCCACCCACCTTGCTACTAGAGAGAGAGAGAGAGATTGGAGGTATGCGTGAGGTCAGTGAGAGACAGTAGCAACATGCGATATATGTATATATAGAAAGCGAGAGAGAGAGAGAGAGAGAGAGAGAGAGAGAGAGAGAGAGAGAGTATAGACGTACTCAATACTCTCATGCATTTAAGAAGAAAATAATTTTTATTTAAGAAGAAAATAAAATAAAAATTATAAGCAAAATATTAGGTAATTTGTTTTATTTATATTTGAATGTGCTTAATGAAAATGTTACTTTTATATATAATTATTAAAATTTACTTAAATGTATAACAAAATTTACAGTAACAAAATAATCAAAATAATTGAAGCTCAAGTACTAAATAAGAAGTGAAAAAAAAAATAATAAATCACCCTTCTAATATTTTTAATTGTAAATTTACTAATAAAACATGAATAATTCAACTTATTAGCTGAAGGAAAATGATTTTCCCCCCGAATTTTGTCCCCCCGAACAACCCAATTTTTTTTTTTTTTTTGGCATTTCCCTCTTATATCGCTGTGCTGAAAAGAGAGGGAGGAAGAAAGAGAAGATAGAAGAGAGAAGAAGAGAAAGAAGAAGAGAGGAAGATGAGGAGGAAGATGTTGATGACGATGATGATGTGTTGATGGTGATGATGTTGCTGTTGATGAAGATGTTCGTCGATGAATATGTTCGCCGATGATGCCGATGAAGATGTTCGCCGATGATGATGTGTTGATGGTGATGATGTTTATGAAGATGTTGCCGTTGATAAAGATCTTGTTGCTGATTATTATTATTTCAAATTTTTTTTTTTTTTGAAAATCAACAAAACAGATCAGATCAAATCAGATTTGTTTAACAAATTGCTTATAATTTTTGTTTCAACTTCATCTCACATAAACAGATCAGATCTGTTCAACATAAATTTGTTCAACATAATTTTTTTTTCCTAAATCAGATATGTTCATCATCTTGCTTCAATTTTGTGGTGAGTTTGGAAATTTTTAGAGAAAGAAAATAGAGGAAGAAGATGAAGGAGGTTCTGGTTCTGTAGAGATGATAGACTTTAAATAGACTTGTTTTAGCTTCAATTTTCTAGTTCTGTTCATCGTCTTCTCATACAGGTTCTGGTTCTGAAGTTTTTGCACAATCATGCAGTTTTTCTCTCAAATGTTGAGAGAAAAGAGAGGAACGAAGGAAGATGACAAAAAAAAAAATGAAAACGACGCCGTTTTTCAAATTCAAGCCATTCGGGGTAGCAACTTTCGAGCAACCCAGCAGAACCATTAACTAAATTCTTTTCAATGGATTAAATCACTAATCCATTCAACTTTCTTATGATATGGTTGACCAAAAGTAATATTTAATTAATTTTACATTTGAATTTTTTAACAAAATATTAGTTTTCTATTGACTTTTAAAATGATTATCAAATTTTAAAAATCAAATTTTCAGGATAAGGTCTTTTAAAATGATTATCAAATGATTATAAGGTCTTTTAAAATGATTATACTTTTTTTTAAAAAAATTCGAGACTTTTTTTTAAAAAAAAAAAATTTTAGGTAATTAATATTGGTTTTCTATTGACTTTTAAAATGATTATTTCTTTCTGCAAGAAATGTATATACTAAATGATTTTAAATTTTTTTTAACAAAATAATTTTTTTAAGCTAATGTACTGATTTATTAGTCGGTTGGAGGCTTTCCTGAATTGGGCATCTCGCAAGTGAGGTTGGTGTAGGAAATGTTTTGCGCAACACTAATTCATTAATTATGGCTCACCCACTCTACTTGTGATATGTTGCCCCTATAGGAAAGGCCAGGCACGGTTTGAATGATAAAATGATAAAATTATATGAAAAATATGTAATTTAAGTAGGTGTTGGGAAAGTTGATTTTATTGACTAAAAAAGTCACCTCTGTTTTAAAATTTTTATCTTTAGACGGTTAAATTCAAATAAAAATTTCAACCAAACACCATTAATTTTTATTTTTTTTAAAAACCAATAAACTGAAAAAGTAACTTATAAATACTATCAAATAGAACATATGTATTATATAACATCATTTTATTTCACATATAATATTTTTTTATTTTATTTTATGAACTCTTATTATTTGATTAATTAGAATGAGATGACATTGAATGATTATTCCTTAGGCATTCATACATAGGGTTTAAATTGACCAAATAAAAAATTCAAGATTTATTTTGTTATAAATGCTTTCTTTTTTTTTGGGGGGGGGGGGGGGGAGGTGGACAGGGATAACTATATGCCTTTATTACATTTTAATCATGCGTTCGAATTCTCTAAAATAATTTTGGAGTGTTTTTTTTTTTTTTAATAAAAGAATAATGGTATTTAATTCTACAAAAATTGAAGATACAATAGTCAAAAGTTAAGGACATGTTTGATTAATAGAATTATAATATTTGATTGAGATGGTTAGTCTATGTACACACAATCCCATATTTGATTGCAAATTTTATTAATCAGCTTATATGTATGGTGAACCTTCAATCCAACAAAATTGACAAAATTTTAATATTGAGAGAAGTTAAGAATCATAATTTCAAGAATGGGAAAAAAAAAAAAAAAACGAATATATAATAAGTGGTTATCTCTCTAATTTAATTTGATAACTATAGCAATCCCGCCTTCCTTTCTCAGAATTGTTGTATTTCGACTTTGGTTCCATGAAGTTGGTGGTTGTTTATCTTGTTGTCATCCTTTAATTCCATATGTTTGAGTTTTAGGATGTGTTGAGCGTGTTTCGTACAGGTAAGGTTGAGTTTTGGTCTCAAGTGTAGTTGCCCAGGTTTTAGGTGTTACGCTCGAGCGGGTCATTCTGCGCTCGAGCGGAGTTTGGTTTTTGGTTGTCCGCTCGAGCGGGCCTTATTGCGCTCGAGCGGGGTTTACACACTCCCAGTATTTCGTGCCTCGCAAAACTTCGCAGTGTGCGCCACGCCGAGCAGGTCATGCTCGAGCGGGTATGTTGGCGCTCGAGTGGGCCTTTTTGCGCTCGAGCGTGTCCAGATTTTTGTGCTTGACGCTCGAGCGTTCTATTCTCCGCTCGAGCTAGAGTGTCGTATATCAGTTGGTAGCTGGTTTTTTTTTTTAATCACTTTTTACATGCACTCTCTCTCTCTTACTTTCTAAAAAACTTTTGAGAGCTTCTCTCTCTAGGATATCCCTTCTCTCTAGGGTTTGATCTAGTTAGAGTGTTTCACTCCCTTGGTGCCTTTGTAAAAAGTGTGTTGATCGTCGAGGGCTACGTTTTGATCTGAGAATTGTTGATTTGGAGCACTTTGAATTTCTTCATCTTCTCCATTTGAGCTCTAACTTCGAGGTAGGGATATCCTACTCCATCTTATGAGCTTTGCCTTTGAATTTTGGTATTTTGATATGTTGGGAGTTGTTGGGTAATTTCGAGAAAGTTTGAGGTCATTGTGTAATTTTCAAAAGACAGGTTTGCAATCTTTAAGACCTTTATGTATGTAATACAGTGGAGAATGAACTTGGTGTTGGATTGTTGATGAAAATGAAACCTTAGGGTTGGTATTGAGATTATGGGAAAAAGCCCTAATTGTTATGATAAATTAATTTGTGTAATTAATTTTGGGAAAAGAGAAATTGAATAGGAATTATTCAAATTGGAAGGGTATGGGATTAAAGGGTGTAGTTGGATTAATTTATCGCTCACCTAGACTTAAATGTTGATATTTTATCCATTTGGTGCATTTATTTTCTGCTTAGAAATAACTTTTGGGCTATCGGTGGAGGATAGTCGTGATTGTTGTAGACAATGCATGATGATTAGGCTAACTAAAACTAATCAATTGAGTAGGCTATCGAGTATAGCGTTGATATAATACATCGAAATTGTGTATTGAATGTTTGAACATGTATATGATAATTGTTTATATACATTGTGTTGTGTGGGAAGAGATAGGGATGTAATCGCACGGTTTAGGAGAAGATAGGGGATGAACCTCTAAGTCGGAGATTGTTTTACATTGATACAGCACTACGACGTGTATCAGTTATGAAGTATGGAAGTGTTTTGTTATATTGATACAGCACTACAATGTGTATCATTTGTGAAGTATGGAAGGGTTTAATATGTTATTGATACAGCACCAAAATGTGTATCCATCATGAATTTCGAAAGTATTTTAGTGACGAGTTATAATCTCATTAAATGATTTGGCCAGGTTCTGAGCCTTGTTTTCAAACTTAAAGTTGAAATAAGAAATGGAACTGAAGTGTGCCATGGGCATGGTTGTCGTGAAACTATAATACGACATACTTTGGAATATAAGTGTGGACCATCTATTGAATGCTATTATTTTAGTCATTGTTTATAGTTGGTTTAGTATACTTCTACTAGCCTGTGGCTCACCGTTTATGGGACATCATTTTCAGGTACAGGTAGCAGGCCACCTCCAAGGACATAGCTTGGAAGGCTAGAGGCAGACAGACTGTTTCTATTGTTTTGTTTTCTTTTGATGTATTACATGCATATCAAGCCAAGGGCTTTCTTTGTATAGAGTTAGTACTCTCATTTTGTAACCAAGTGTTGACTTAGAAAGTTATAAGCCCATAGGGCATTCACTTTTGTTGTCAACATGTAATACATTTTGTAATGATTGCTCTGATGGAATATATTTATGTTTTATTCTCTTATGTCGAAGCATGCTATTATTGGATGATTTATGGGTTTATTTTGAGGGCGTTACAACTTGGTATCAGAACGTAGTGAGTTTGAATACTTTGGATACGTGGGAAGTAATTAGTATCACAATGGGTTTGTCTCGCTTGTTAGAGACTTATATGTAATGTTATGTGTTTATTTGATAACATATTTATATGACTATTTGGGTATTGGATTTAGTTTCTAAGATGTTGATTGGATCCTTGGGTTTCTTTGAGACTTGTTGGAAAAGCACTTGATCAATACTGTTTCTAACCAAAACTCTAGTAACGCCTCGGGACTATCATTATCCGGAAATGAAATTCGTAAGTGCTTATGTGTTTATGTGCTTACGTGGAGTGAACTACAGTTGTCGATGTATTAGGACGCGAGTGTTTTAGTTTCGGCACATTTATGAATGTGCTAATGTTCTTGTCACCTTTATTAGGATGTCAAGACGAGTATGAGGATGTGGAGGGAGATGTAGTAGGCGTGGTAGGCAGGAGATGCCTTTACCGGATGATATTCCCAAGACAAAGAGAGGGGGGTTGGCCAATGGCCGAGCCAAGGTCAAGAAAGTTATGGGCGCTTTAGCCCGTGGGATGGCCAATGCTTTGAGGGAGTCTATGGGTATTCTCAGGGCTGAGAATCCAGTCTAGGCTCAAGTGCAAGCCCAGGTTGTAGATGTAGGGCCTTCCTTCTTGAAAAGGGAGTTCTTCCGGTCAAATCCGGACGAGTTTGTCAGGGATCCGAAGGAGCCACTTAAGGCTGACGAGTGGTTGGAGCAGTTGACTAAGACGTTCGAGATGCTTGGCATCGAGGACGGAGCATTAAAGGTGACCTTGGCATCTTTCCAGCTAAAAGGGGATGTGGGTCAGTGGTGGAAGTACACGAAGGGTCGACAGGCACTTGGGAGGCTTTTGTAGATGCTTTCAGAGAAGTTCTTATCTCCACCATCGGTAGAAGCCGAGAGACCGCCTCGCCACTTTACAACCGAAGTTCTTCAGGCCGAAGTTTGAGGTCATTTACTAGCTTGTCCAAGTTTGCACCTGAACTTGTGGCATCCGAGGAACGCCGTTTTATCGAGTTCGAGAAGAAGTTGAGGCACGGCCTCAAGTTGAGAATTGGCGGGACCATGACTCGAGACTATGGGTGTCTGGTTGATGCTGCAACCCATATGGAGATCATGATACAGGAGGAGGAGGAGAAGAAAGGCTCCAAGAGGAGTCAGGATGGCCAGGGTGATGGCAGGAGACAGAGGGGTTCACACCCTCAGCAGTCTCAGGGAGGTTTTGCTAGATCTACCTTTCTAGTGCCGAGTGCAGGCTTTGGGAGAGGCAGTCAGGGAGACGTGACTTGTTTTAAATGTGGCCAGCTGGGTCACAAGTCTCCAGCTTGCCCACAGAGGGAAGGAGGTCAGACAGTTGCTTCATCTTCAGCTAGACCACAAAGCCAGAGTCGTGGCAGGGGTCACCACCGCCTTGTTATCGCGGTGGTCAAAGGGCACCAAGAGGTTTTGCTCATAGCTTGAGTGGCACATCCGGTGCATCCGGCAGGGTAGAGTTTTCACCACTACCAGCCTCGAGGGCCAATCAGGCTTCATCGTCCCAATCAGGCAAAGCCGCTTGCTCCTAGAGGTGAGCAGGTTGATCAAGGGCCTACAGGGCGCGTGTATGTTGTTACCACGCAGGATCTGGTACCGGCTCCATCTGTTGTGAGATGTACCTTCTTGTTTTGCAACTCGGTTGCTAGTGTGTTGATTGATACGGGTGCATCACATTCTTTTATATATGCTGCATTTGCATCTGTTTTGGGATTAGAGTTGGCACAGTTAGCATCTCCTATATATGTTGTATCACCTGTTGGGGGTGAATTGATTTTGAAACAAGGATGTAGAGGTTGTGATATAGAGGTAGCAGATCGCCGAGTTCCATTTCCTTTTGTAGTTATGCCTACGTCGAGATTTGATGTTATTTTGGATATGGAATGGCTGTCGTCATACCGGGCTATTATCAATTGTTACCGTCAGTGCGTCACAGTATGTACCTTGAGCGGGGATTGTTTTCATTTTCTGGGGGATCGGGTTGGTAGTGTGTTGCCACTGGTGTATGATCCGCAAGGGCAGGGTAAGCTTAGTGGTCTTCTTGCTAGCCTTTTCAGTAGTGAGTGTGATGAGACCCGCATCAGATTGTCGGAGTGGTTTGTGAGTACTCGGACGCCTTTCCCAAGGATCTTGTCGGTTGCCACCTCGAGAGATCGAAGTTCTCTATTGATTTAGTGCTCGCACGCACGATTTCTATGGCACCTTATCGTTTTGGCCCAGCCGAGTTGAGTAAGTTGAAGATTCAGCTCCAAGACTTACTAGATAAGGGCTTTATTCGCCCTAGTGTTTCACCGTGGGGAGCACCAGCCCTCTTTGCTAAGAAGAAAGATGGTGCCTTGAGATTATGTATCGATTACCGGAAGTTGAATTGGGGCTACGGTCAAGAATAAGTACCCTATGCCCCATATAGATGATTTGTTTGACCAGTTGAAGGGTTCCCGTTATTTCTCTAAGATAGACTTCGGATCAGGTTACCATCAGTTGAGGGTCAGGGAGGAGGATATTACGAAGACGGCATTCTCAGACGCTATGGCTACTATGAGTTTCTAGTGATGCCATTTGGGCTCACCAATGCACCAAGAAGGTAGACGCGCCTGGGCCTCTATGCTACAGCCGACTTTTTGTTGTTATGCGTTCTAAATCTTGAACCAAAGAGTCCAACTCGCAAATCGCTTTTGAAAAAAACAGATTTTGAAAAAGTAGTGCCAAACATGGACTGCTTTTGCCAGACATGAGTCGCCACCTAAATATTTTAAAATGGGAAATTTAGGAAACCCTAACTCGGCGTCAAGGCCACGCGGTCCGCTATCACCAAAGTGGTCTTGGCTCGAGCTTGGGTACGATCGGGAAGGTCACTATGAGCACCCTTTCGCCTCGTCCAAGACCGGCCTCTACTAACCGTGATATCCGTTTTTGAAGACATTACATGCTCTTGTTCCAATTATCAACCTAGAATTACTATGTTATGTGCGCAGCAAACAAGTATAGACTAGATCGCCTAATTTGGAAATAAACATTGCATATCCATTTGTTTTGAAAATGTTTCGGAATTTGCTACTCGCAAGTAGGCTAAAACACGGATCTCAATGAGTTTTCCCAACTCAAGCAATCCAACCTCCACCCACAGGCATTCAAACAGTTTATCTCACATAAGCACTTAGCCGCATGGTAAGCATACTGTCATGGCAACATTCACACGCATGTGGTATGCTAAAGCATAAATACTTACATCGTACTCCGTGCCAAAAAAAAAAACTAGTTAGCAAACATGCGTGACCTAGTTCACGTTAAATGGCCAATGCATCGCATACAGAATGTGATTAGGATAGGCTCGGCTAACCCTAAACATGGCATGTGAAACGCATGAGTAACACGTATTCAAGTTAGATTTGAAGATATAGTGCAGTTTGTATGATGTACCGAGCCCGATGCATGTCAACAAATGCATGGATGCACGCATGCATAGCATAAGGTATGCTAAAATAAACGTGCCCTACTCTACCATCATAAGCAGGTAAATAAAAGGGAGAAAGAAGTGGGGGTTGGAAGACATACATGCCACTCACCCACACTTATTACAATTATGGCCTCTCACAGAGGGACCGAATAAATATTATAGATAATTAACTACGCAAGCTAATTAAATATTACAAATTAATCGAATTAACTATTTAATTAATCTAAGAAAAACAGTAAACGCCTCGGGAGGAGAGCCAAATGCAAAGACGCGCCGCCTCGCTTAATCGCTCTGCCATGCATGATTGCCTCTGTTTTCCCTGCTTTCCTCCTCTGATGACTGCCAAAGTCTCAGGAATACTTCCTTGAGCACTGGAGGTTAGCACCGGCTGGGGTAGAATACCACCGGCTGAAGGATGTGGCCACCGGCACTAAATTGGTCCATCGGCTGAAAATTGACTGCCGGTCGGCACTAAACACCGCCGCAATCAATGTCAGAACTCGCAACTTACAAAGAAGAGAGGACACAACTTGCATGGCAATGTAATTCAAAGCATGTATGCATCAAACACACTCCTTATCATGTTTTTGACTCAAAGGAAGATGTGTCTCGGTTCTCGGACCACCAATCACGCATATCCATGCATGATGGCCCAAAGAACCAAGTGTGCAACTTTGATTTCAAATGCATGCAATGCAAACAAACAAACAAGGGTGCCAAAACTCCATCATACTTCACTTCAAGAGGCTTAGCATGCACGCCGATATGATGCAATCCTAGACATGGCAACTAGTGTGCAAAATGGACAATGCAAGCAAGTAAACACATGCTAGGTGTACAACCTAAGCAAGGAAGCATATGAACTAAGCAAGAGGGTGGACTTGAACATGGATTAGGCAGCTCCAAATAGGCCTAAAACCATTGGCCAAAATGCTAAATCATGAGGGCCAAACGCACATGCACACATGCACAAGTTAAGGCACCAACACTTAAGCATAATAAACAACATTCAAGCACACTTGAAATGAGTTAAACATGGACTACTAGCATGCGTATAAAACTCTGAAAATCATGCAAAACATGATGCCAAATCATGCAACAAGGCAAGCTAAACATGCAACAAATGGCCCAAGTACTTGAGGCAAACCAATGAGGCATTGAACCATTCTTATGCAAAACAAATATGGCATGCATCGAACAATCCAAAACAGATTTTTAGCATGTAAAACTAAGCCCAAAGGACCACTTAGATGGCATCTAAATGGCATGACTAGGAAGACATGCACAAATGCTAAGACATGAGGCATAAGGCACAAGCTTCCGAAGCATCAAAGAGGCATACAAGGTAATCAAACAAGCATGTTAAATGGACTGAAATGACATACTAAATGGTTCCAAACCATCAAAATAAGGTAAGCAACACATGCTACACATGCATACTTAAAGGCTAGCAAGCCTAAAATGCAAAGGGGCTATATAATGCATGCCAAGATCAACCCAAATGATTATGGACAGAGCTAAAACATGTCAAAATAAGCATAAAACATTCATGAGTCTAAGCCTAAAGCATGCTCAAACTAGGGCTAACAACCTAGGCATGTTAAGGGACCAAAGGGGCATTACAAAGCAACCATGCAAAACATGCAAGGAGTACCAAAACCAACACTTAGCAATGTCATATTAGGGCATAATAAACATAAAATGCAGCCAAGACATGCTCAACAAGCAACCAAACACTAGCTCCCTCAAGAGGCCAAATCTTGCCCTTTTCAAGGACATCAAGGAGAGGGGGTGGCCCTCTCCTTCTTGAGACTCTAAGGCATCATCTCCACCAATGAAATCCCTCAAGATTTCAGTGGTGAAGAGATCCTAACACCAAAGTCTCGGATCTCTCACAAAATGGCACAAAAAGCGGCCTTTTTAAGGTCTAAGGGTGGTCAAACCTACCCAAACCACCAAACACTCTTAACAAACAATAAAGAGGGCTTGAAAACAGAACTTTTATGTGTTAAACACTAAGCACAAAAACAGTTCTAAGCTATGCAAAAATGGAATGCAAGAATGGGGGAAAAAGGGGTAGTTTCTTACCCTTGATGATCAACTCCAACAATGGTGACCTTGATGCCTCTTTAAGCTTCAAACCAGCCAAGAACACCAAGAACAAGCCCTTAGCACCTCAGTTCCAAGAGGAAGGTGAAACACTAGGTGTTGGCGAGCAATAGTAAGTCACAAACACCTAGTGTACAAAACAAGAGAGAAAGAGAGAGATAGGACAGATACACAAAACCTAACCTAAAACCAGAGCTTCTCCCTCTCCTAAAATGTCTAACTCTCTAATTTTTCTAACCCTTGAGCCAAGAGAAGAGAGCTCCTTATAGGCAACCAAAACTTACAAGTTAAGGCATCAGGGCTCATCCCTCCATACACGTGTATGGAGGGGAAACAAGCCTAAGCTATCTCAAAATATCTTCCAAAAACAAATGTAAGTAGTGCAGGCAAAATGGTCATTTTGCCAAAGAGTACCGACCGCACAATATAGTGCCGATGACAACACCAACCAGCCGGTGGCCTCTAGCCGCTGGTGTGTGGGGATGCCTCACAAGGCATTCCCGCCTCCAAGGCAAAGCACAAGTGTTTGGTGCAAAACCAGACACAAAACGATCGAGTTCGGAGGTCCTAAGGCAAGGCGCGTAGCCGAGAACTCCGGGAACTCCAAACGAACACAAACATGGATAATCAACGAGTGTTCAAGCGGCGACGTCCAAGTCTTGAGGACGGTCAAAAATGGGGTGTCTACAGTTGCCCCTCTTTGACAGAACTCGAAAGTCATAACAATGACGGGAGTGAATGTCAAAGCCTAGAGACGACCCATTTTTGACAAGGCCGAAGACTTGGACAAACATACAAAGCGCAAATGGTTGAACTCGCAAGCAGCCCACGATCCCTTTAGGAATCAAACCAAAGATAGTTCGTGCACAAGCATACAAGCCGCAGATAAGGTATGCCCAGAGGCGGGGCAAGATGCAATCGACGATGCAAAAGGCCAAGCATAACTTATGATCATGCAAAGAAAGTCAGAATGAAGCACACATGCATAGCTTATAAGCTAGCATACGCCAAACTACACTACAATGCAGAAAGGATGTAAGAGAATTATGCAATTCTCAAAACGTCTCACTCGGAGGATACAATACCTGTGCGGCTCGTCCGGTTGCACCGGCCTCAAATGAGCCGTACATACAATATCGTGCCTGCAAAGAAAGCAAACTTAGCTGGTGCAATATTGTTAGCAATGTGCATGACAATGCAAAATGAATGCAAAATGATATGCGATATATACAACAACAATGTATGAATAATGCAACTAATATGCAATGCAATTGAAACTACATGCAGGGCAATTGAATCATGATTCAAACCGGAGCGGTTCGAATCCACACAAATGTCAAATAGATTGATGGAGGTAACAAGTCCGTCTCCCATAGAACGATGTCTGATCTATGAGTACTTCGCACGGACACAAGAACAAGTATTGAGTGGAATGACATAAGTGGGGAAACGACCCGCTGGGGAGAGAATAATGATCCTAATGCCGGACGCAATAACTACACCACAATGTAACATGTACAATGGATATGGCGCGCAAGCCAAACCAAATCTTGCTTAGGAAAGGCATGCACACATACAAACCATGTCTAACACAGAAAAGGTGCCGCAACCTCAAACCAAGCTCATCAAGGAGTAGGCGCGATACACATGCAGAACTGTGCTTCAACGTGAAAAGTAAAGGCACATACCAGACCAAGCTCAATCAAGGAAAGGCGCAAGCCATAAATGGAGGCGATGCAGTAGACGCATGCAAGCTACAATGCAATGGAAATGGGTATTTACAGATAATGCGTGACATATGCACTATACTACAACGAAATGCGTGACACATGCATGTGTTGTTTTTTTTTGATTTTTTGAAATGCATGACATATGCAGTATTTAAAATGATGCATGACAAATGCAATGTTTTTTTTTTTTTTGGTTTTTGAAATGCATGACATATGCAGATGATGTGATGCCTATGATTGCAGTTTTCCCTATCTTACCAGGAGGGCGATACACTAGGTTGGTTCAATATCCAGAATTGAGGCGTAAACACGCCGCCTCAACCTATGGGGCTTCCATACGGATTTCAAGCCGAGGTTACACCCTCTGGGTATTTAAACCAGACTTTAGTCTCGGAAATCCCGAACCTTTGTGTTCTAGGCATAAGCCATTCAAACTCTAGTTTTCATCGTCCCAGTTGGTCTTCTAGGAACTCACCGTGAGCACAGGCAGGTGGCTTTACCAGACCACCGAAAGTCGTTCGGGCACGACAAACACCGAAAGAATTGCACCTTCAGACGATTTAAGGTCTCCTAGACCGGGATGCAAAATGTATGCATGACAATGCATGTGTTCTTTTATTTTGAAATGCACATGATGCATGATGTTCTTGAAATGCGCGCTAACGCGCGACTTTTGAATGCATGCCAAATGCAATGAGGTGTGCATCTTAATGCACCGAAGGTCTTGCACCTCCCGAGGATTTAAGGTCTCCTAGACCGCGCGCGTTTAAGGTCTCGCCAGACCGGGGCAACGAGTACACAGCACTTTAAGTGAATATGATGCAAATGAGTAAACTCAAACCAAACTACATCTCATGCAGTAGGGATTAAGCGAGTTATGCAATTCTCACGGCGTCTACGCGGAGAAGTCTAGAAGCGACTACCGAGAACACTCGGAGTCTCAAACACAACGTCTCTCACAGACGCACGCAGAGAGAGAAAAAACAAGGCAAAAAAAGTAACCTCTCAGCGTAGTACTCGCGAGAGAGGAAAACAAAGGAACCTCTCAAGAGTACACGCGAGAGAGGGAAAACAAAAGGAAACCTCTCAGCGTAGTACACGCGAGAGAGGGAAAACAAAAGGAAACCTCTCAGCGTAGTACACGCGAGAGAGGGAAAATAAAAGGAAACCTCTCAGCGTAGTACACGCGAGAGAGGGAAAATAAAAGGAAACCTCTCAGCGTAGTACACGCGAGAGGGGGGGGAGGCAACGTACATGGTGAAGGTTTCGCACCCTCCAAGGATTTAAGGTCTCCTAGACCGCGCGTGTTTAAGGTCTCGCCAGACCCGGGGGGAAAAACAATGAGGTGCGCAACATAGCGCGATGAAATGCAAAATGAGAGGCAAGATGAGGCACGCATACTTCATGGATGCAAAATGCAAAATGACATGCAAATGAAATGCAAAGTGAGGCACGCATACCTCAAGATGCAAAATGAAACGAACATGAGGCATGCATACCTCATGAATGCAAAACTAAAATGGACATGAGGCATGCATACCTCGTTAGACGGAAAATGAAATGCAAAACGAGGCACACGTACCTCGAGACGCAATGAAGTGCGAAATGAGGCACGCATACCTCATTGAATGGAAAAATGGAATGCAATGGGGGTGCGCCAAACGGCGCGATGCGCAAAATAGCGCGAATGAAATGTAATGCACAAGATAGTGCGCTGTGCAAAATAGTGCGATGCGTTAGACAACGCGAGTGAACAAAATAGTGCGATGAAATGCATGCCAAATGCGATGTAATGCGCAAGATAGCGCGATGCGTTAGACAACGCGAGTGCACAAAACAGTGCAATGGATGCATGCCAAATGCAATATGATGCGCAAGATAGCGCGATGCGTTAGACAACGCGAGTGCACAAAACAGTGCGATTGAATGCATGCCAAATGCAATATGATGCGCAAGATAGCGCGATGCGTTAGACAACGCGAGTGCACAAAACAATGCGATTGAATGCATGCCAAATGCAATATGATGCGCAAGGTAGCGCGATGCGACGTATCGGACAATGTAATGGATGTATGCAACGCACAAGGGGCAACTTTTGAATCTTGTAAAAGACAAAAGGATATAAAAGGATACAATCTTTGCTTGAATTTGAGTGCCACGCACAGAAGACACGGTCCGAGGTCAAAACGGAGGCCGGTTGAGCTTCGGAAATACACTTTCTTGCACTTTCTTGAGCTATGAAGACCCAAAACTGCTCATATAGCATAAACAAGGCTGTGGGAACACCACCGGCTGGACTAGGTGGCCATCGGCTGGCCACCGGCTGCAGAAAAGTTCCACCGGCACAATATTGTGCCGACCGGCCAAAAATTGCTGAATCGGGGCAGTTTTGACATTTTGCCTCGGGTTTTATAAAATAGGGCTTGAAACCCTATTCTCTTCACTTCTATACTGTCGAAATTCATTCCCTCTCTCTCTAGGGCTCTTTTCCTCTCCTCATTTCTCCGTTTCCTTGGATTTTCGCGACATTTTCGTCGTTCGATTCGCGAAGTTCACCGCGTTTCGGACATTTGCGACCGATCGAAATTTCATTTTGGCGCTTCCTTTGCTATTTCCACTTTTTCGGGACTTGTTCCCCTCGATTTCCTCTTCATTTCCGTGCCTTTTCCCATTTCGACCTTTCCAGTCATTTTTGGCCTGCTCGGGGTTGACCTTTTTCGGTTGACTCTTCACATTCCGGCTCTTCCGCCATTTCTCATCATCATTGCCATGGTCGACGATGTTCCATACGTCAGACTCCCGGATCACGAGATGGATCCCGGTCGAGCTCCTCCCATTGAGCGAAGGCCCTTCGACCCGGCGACCTACCGCCCGGCGATCCACGTCCTACCTCCGGATGGTCTTCGCCATTTCCGCGGCTTCGACCGAGCGCTGGACCCAGAGCTTCTCCTGCGCGAGCCGACCTCTCACCTATCCTTCGGCGCTTCCGAGGTAACATCTTTTTCTCTGTTTTACTTTCTGTAATATAGAACTGTTTAACTGCCATAGCTGAATTTGTTCTTTAACTGCTTAGCTCTGATATGCTGTAGACTGTAGTTGATCGCAATCATGTTTACAACTGATATCTGTTTAAGACGGACACATGCACACACACTGCACTAGTCTCAATCACCCCAAACACACAGCACACACCGTTCTTCACTGCAAACTTACCGACACCCGGCACTTATTCGAATCTGAAAACATATTGTATGCTGTATTTAAACTAAACCACACAAAACACGTTGACGCATCATACGTTGTAGTTCACCTACTGGCACACTATAACCCGACATCTGCTTGAATCTGAAAAATGTGCACACATGCACCATATCTATATGCTGACTCTCACAAACAAACACACTGATACATCACAGGCCGTAGTCTACCGTAGTACACTGAAACCTGGTATCTGTCGAATCTGAAAAACTTGCACGCATGCTAGACTTGTATCGATTTTAACATATTTCCTCAGAACTGTACATTTCATATTGCTTTGCAACCATTTGTTTGAAAACAGGGAGATTCTCATACCATCCGCGGGTATGGGAATGTTGCGGCCCGAGATTGGTACTTGGAGCTTCCCGAGGCGGTTCGACGCATTGTGGACGATGCGGGCTTTGGTTCTTTCTGCAGGGGTCTGACCCGGCTTACTGCCTGCAGGTCTCTTCTAGCTGCCCTGGCAGAGAGGTGGTGGGACACCACCAACTCGTTCCACCTATCGGCAGCGAGAGACATGACGATGACTCCCTACGACTTCTCGGTGCTCACCGGCATCGGGGTAGGGGGTGATCCGATCCCCTTCGATACCGATATGGACGAGTGGACCGCCGCTCAGATTCACTTGCTTGGCGCGGCTCCACCTCTCGCGCGTCCCGGCTTTGTCCGGTATTCTTGGTTCGAGGTGCAGTTTCGGGTGCAACCTCTTCTTGTTGATGCAGCTCCGATGACCCCAGAGACCATAGAGAGGTATGCACGCAGCTTCCTGATGTTTTTGCTAGGGACGACCCTCTTCGCCGACCGGGCGAACAAAGTGCCCCTTTGCCTTCTCAGTGCGCTGGTGGATGTCCGGGACATCTTGCGTTATGACTGGGGCAGTGCCGCTCTGGCCACTCTTTACGGGTACATGAGCTCGGTCTCCCGTGGTAGCGGGCAGTTGCTCGGAGGCTACTGGCGAGCTTGGGAGGTATGCCTTCTCCTCTGCTTTACATTTCTGTTCTGTACTTTCTGTACTCTGCACACTGCACACACTGTGGTCTGCTTTACACTTGCTGTATACTGTACACGCGGCACACACATACTCTGCTCTACACTGACTGTACACTGTTCACACTATACACTCTGCTCAATACACTGCACAACACACGGCTCTGTTATTTCATGCTTTATTCTGTATTCTGCCTTATCTAATAAACATGCTGGCATCTGTCTTGCAGTTGTGGGTTTACGCCTACTTCCCTAGGCTCGCTCCTCACGATGTGAGACCCCTCGTCATCCCATTCTCACGCGCTCGACGGAGGTGCACCGAGGCCACGGAGACATTCAAATTTCCGCCCAATTCGACACCATCACCCCGCCGAGGTATGTTTTATTTGCGATTCGTTTAAGCTTCACTTTTCCATCAGATATTTGCAATACCAAGAGGTAACAAATCAGATTTCAATTTCAGATCACCGGCAACAGGCTCCTCTACCGATGAGGAAAGTGGATCGGTTTGCCGGTGCCGTTGAGACCTGTAGACGCGCTCGTGGGGCTTCACTCTACAGCTCGGACTCGATTTGTGTCACGGTTCTAAATCTGAACCAAAGAGTCCAAATCCGGCAAATCGTTTGAGAAAACAGATTTTTTTGAAAAGTAGTGCCAAACATGGACTGCTTTGCGGACATGAGTCGCCACCTAAATATTTTAAAATGGGAAATTTAGGAAACCCCGACTCGGTCAAGGCCACGTGTCCGCTCATCACCAAAGTGGTCTTGGCTCGAGCTTGGGTACGATCAGGAAGGTCACTATGAGCACTTTCGCCGGTCGAGGACCGGCCTCTACTAACCGTGATATCCGTTTTTGAAAACTTTATGCGTTCTTATTCCGGTTATTAACCTAGAATTACTATGTGATGCGCACAACACAAAAGTATAGACCAGATCGCCTAACTTGGAAATAAATAGTGCATATCCGTTTTGTCTCGAAAAACGTGTTGTTTTCTTTTGCTACTCGCATGTAGGCTAAAATTCGGATTTCAACGAGTTGTTCCAACTCAGGCAATCCAACCTCCACCCACAGGCATTCAAACAGTTTATCATGTAAGCACTTAGCTGCATGGTAAGCATACTGTCATGGTAAACATTCACACGCATGCGATATGCTAAAGCCATAAAAACTTACATCGTACTCCGTGCCAAAACAGTGAACTAGTTAGCAAACATGCATGACCTAGTTCATGTTTAAGTGGCTAATCCAACACAGGCAGAAATGCAATCTAGAGTAGGCTCGGCTAACCCTAAATATGGCATGTGAAATGCGATCAAATAGCATGTATTCAATTTTGGAATTGAAAATTGCGATGCAGTTTGTATGATGTACCGAGCCCGGTGCATGTAAACAAATGCATGAATGCACACATGCATTGCATAAGGTATGCTAATTTGAATGTGCCCTAATCTACCATAAGCAGGTAAATAAAAGGGTTAGAAAGAAATGGGGGTTGGAAGACATACACCCACTCACGCACACTTATTACAATTGTGCCCTCACTCGGAGGGACCAAAAGAATATACAAATTAACTACACAAGCTAATTAAATATTACAAATTGACTAAATTAATTAAACAGATTAATTAATCTAATTAAAGCAATAAAACGCCTCGGGATGAGGGCGGGTCGATGCATGCTCGGATCGCTCGCCTTAATCGCCATGCATGGATTGCCTCTGTTTTCCTGCTCTCCTCCTCAAGATCGCCAAAGCCTCGGGGATGCCTCTCTGGACATTAGGGTCACCACCTGGGGTAGAACACCACCGCTAAAGGAGGTACATCGCACAAAATGAAGCTATCGGCTATCAATTGGTCACGGCCGGCACTAAATCACGGTCGGCAATATATTCCTGCAGAACCTGCAACTCACAGCAGCAGAGGGCAAAACTTGCATGGCAATGTAATTCAAGGTATTTATGCACCAAACACACTCCCTATCATGTTAATGACTCAAGGGAGGATGTGCCTCGATCTTCGGACCACCAATCACGCATTTCCATGCATGATGGCCCAAAGGACCAAGTATGTAACTTCCATTTCAAATGCATGCAATACAAATGACCCAATAAAGGGGACTTAACCTCTATCACACTCACTTCAAGAGGCTAAGCATGCATGGTCATGCAAGGCAATCCTAAGCATGTGAAGCTAGGTATGCAACATGACCAAAACATGGAGTGTTCAACACACGCTTTTAAAGCATTAAAGAAGCAACTAAAGCATGCATACGAGCACACCAAAAAGTCTGAAATAACATGCAAGAGGGTTCCAAACCCTCGAAATCATGGAGACAATACATCCTACACATGCACCTACTTGAAGCATACGAGCTACAATGCAAAGAGGGTATACAAAGCATGTCAAGATTGACTCAAACGATCATGGACAGAGCTAAACCATGGCAAAATAAGCATACAAGCTTCACTAACATAAGTCTAAAACATGCTAGAAATAGGGGCACACTTCCTAGACATGTTAAGGCAATAAGAGGCATTACTAGGCAACTATGCTAAGCATGCATAAGGGACCTAAACCAACTTGAAAACATGTTATATCATGGCAATATAAGCATGGAAAACAAGCCAAACATGCTCAACACACACACAAGCATAGACTCTCTTAAGAGACCAAAACATGCCCTTTTCAAGGACATCAAGGAGAGGGAGTGACCCTCCCCTTTTTGAGACTTCAAGGCATACTCTTCACCACTGAAATCCCTCAAGATTTCAGTGGTGAAGAGATCCTATCACCAAAATCTCGGATCTCTCACAAAATAGCACAAAAAGTGCCCTTTCAAGGTCTAAGAGTGGTCAAACTTGCTCAAACCTCAAAACACTCTTAATGAACAATAAAGAGGGCCTAAAAACAGAACTTTTATGTGTTATAGACTAAGCACAAAAACGGTTTAAAGGTAGGTAAAAACAAGATGCAAGAATGGGGTAAAAAGAGCTAGTTTTGTTACCTTTGAAGACCTCTTCAACAATGGTGACCTTGATGCCTCCTTAAGCTTCAAACCAGCCAAGGACACCAAAAACAAGCCCTTAGCACCTCAGTTCCAAGAGGAAGGTGAAACACTAGGTGTTGGTGAGCAATAGTAAGTCACAAACACCTAGTGTACAAAATAAGAGAGAAAGAGAGAGATATGATATATATAGAGTTTCTAACCTAAAACCAGAGCTCAACTCTCTCCTAAAATGTCTAACTCTCTGATTTTTGCTAACCCTTGAGCCAAGAGAAGAGCCTTCTCTTTATAGGCAACAAAGACTTACAAACTAAGCCATTCAAGGGTTCATCCCTCCATACACGTGTATGGAGGGGAAACAAGAGCTAAACAAATTGCCTAAAAATATCTCGTACAAACAGAAGTGGTAATGGTGGGCAAAATGGTCATTTTGCCAAAAGAGTGCCGACCGCACAAAGAATGCCGACCGGCACAATATAGTGCCGGTGGAAACTACCAGCCGGTGGCCTCTAGCCACGCCTGGTATGTGGGGATACCTCGAAGGCATTCCTCGCCTCAAAGGCAAAACACAAGTGTTTGGTGCAAAACCGGACACAAACGGTCAAGTTCGGAGGTCCCGAGGCAGGCGCCAGAGTCCGAGAACTCCGAACTCCAAACAAACACAAACATGGATAATCACCGAGTGTTCAGCGGTGACGCCCAAGTCTTGAGGACGGTCAAAATGGGGTGTCTACATTGCCCTCTTTGACGTAACTCGAAAGTCATAAGAATGACGGAGTGAATGTCAAAGCCCGTGAGACGACCCATTTTTGACAAGGCCAAGACTTAGACAATCGTGCAAAACAAGTAAGATATGCTACCAAGGCAGGGCAAAATGCAACCGAAAATGCAAGAAGCCGCATAACTTATGATCATGCAAAGGAAGTCAGAATGAAGCACGATACAACAGCTTATAAGCTAGCATACGCCAATCTACACTACAATGCAGAAGGATGTAAGAGAATTATGCAATTCTCGTAACATCTCACGCGAGGATACAATACCGCGGCTCGTTCGTCGCTACCGCCTCAAATGAGCCGTACATACAATATCGTGCCTGCAAAGAAAGTAAACTTAGCAGGTATAATATTGTTAGCAATATGCATGTCATGCAAAAATGAATGCAAGATGATATGCAGTATATACAAAATGATGTATGAATAATGCAAATGATAGTGCAATGCAATTGAAACTATATGCAAGGCAAACTACATGCAGGGCAATTGAATCATGATTCAAACCGGAGCGGTTCGAAACCACACAAATGTCAAATAGATTGATGGAGGTGACAAGTCCGTCTCCCATAGAACGATGTCTGATCTATGAGTACTTCGCACGGACACAAGGACAAGTATTGGGTGGAATGACATAAGTGGGGAAACGAAAAAACCGCTGGGGTGAGAATAGTGATCCTAATGCCGGACGCAATGACTACACTACAATGTAATGGAAATGGATACAATGGATATGGCACGCGGGCCAAACCGTATTTTGCCTAGGAAAGGCATGCACACGTACAAGTCATGTCTAACACAGAAAAGGTGCCGCAACCTCAAACCAAGTTCATCAAGGAATAGGCGCGATGCACATGAACCATGCTTCAACGTGAAAAGTAAGGGCACATACCAGACCAAGCTCAACAAGGAAAGGCGCAAGCCATAGATGGAAGATGATGCAGTGAATGCATGCAACTACAATGCAATGGAAATGGATATTTACAGAAAATGCATGACATATGCACTATACTATAATGATGATGCATGACATATGCATGTTTTGTTTTGTTTGTTTTTGTTTTGAAATGCATGACATATGCAATAGAATTGATGATGCATGAGATGCATTTTTTTGTTTTTGTTTTTGTTTGAAATGCATGACATATGCAATAGTATTTACAAATGATGCATGGGATGCAGTATGATGCAATGGCTGCGATTGCAGTTTTCCCTATTCTACCAACGGGGTGATATACTAGGTTGGTTCAGTATCCTGAATTGAGGCGTAAACATACCGCCTCAACCTATGGGGCTTCCATACAGATTTCAAGCCGAGGGTACACCCCCTGGGTATTTAAACCAGACTTTAGTCTCGGAAATTCCGAACCTTTGTGTTCTAGGCATAAGCCGTTCAAACTCTAGTTTTCACCGTCCCCATTGGTCTCCTAGGAACTCACCGCAAACACAGACGGGTGGCTTTACCAGACCACCGAAAGTCGTTCGAGCACGACAAACACCGAAGGAATTGCACCTTCATAGGATTTAAGGTCTCCTAGACCGTGCGTGTTTAAGGTCTCGCCAGACCGTGGAACAATGATTACACAACACTCTAAGCGAGTATGCTGCAAATGAGGCATGCCCAGGGACGCAAATGGGGCGAATGAGACGTGCGTGTCTCAAAAGATGGAAAATGGAGTGTAATGAGGTACGCGTGCCTCAAAGGATGGAAAATGAAGTGCAATGGGAGTGCGCCAATCGGCGCGATGAAATGCATGTCAAATGCAATGAGGGGCAACTTAGTGCACCGAAGGTCTCGCACCTCCCGAGGATTTAAGGTCTCCTAGACCATACGTATTTAAGGTCTCGCCAGACCCGGGCGTGTTTAAGGTCCCGCCGGACCGGGTTAATCGAAATGCGCGCACAATGCAGACAGGCGGGGGCGCAAAATAGCGCGA
Source organism: Camellia lanceoleosa (assembly GCA_025200525.1). NCBI lineage: Eukaryota > Viridiplantae > Streptophyta > Magnoliopsida > Ericales > Theaceae > Camellia > Camellia lanceoleosa. Next base: position 75,526,644 of record CM045771.1, on the reverse strand, counting down.
ACAATGCAAATGAGGCAAATGAGGCGCGCACACACCTCACAGGTTTTGAAAAATAATGCAAATGAGGCTTGAATACCCCATAGCATCTACAAGAATGCAAATGACACACGTGAAGTGACACACCCCATACGTGAATTGAAATGCATGCAAATGAAAACGTGTGAGGTGGCACACCTTACGCGAATATGAGATGCAAATGAAGATAAAATACGTGAGGTGGCACACCTCACGCGAATATGAAATGAAAATGAAGCACGTGAGGTGGCACACCTTACGCGAATATGAAATGCAAATGAAGCACGTGAGGTGGCACACCTCACGCGAATATGAAATGAAAATGAAGTACGTGAGGTGGCACACCTCACGCGAATATGAAATGCAAATGAAGCACGTGAGGTGGCACACCTCATGCGAACATGAAATGAAAATGAAGTACGTGAGGTGGCACACCTCACGCGAATATGAAATGCAAATGAAGCACGTGAGGTGGCACACCTCACGCGAATATGAAATGAAAATGAAGCACGTGAGGTGGCACACCTCACGCGAATATGAATAAATGCTAAGTGCGACATGTATGCAACACAAAGTACAAAATAGTGCAAGTGTGACACGCATGCCGCACAAAATACAAAAGGGGCGCAAGTCGCGGGGGACGTGCAAAACGAAGCGCCGTGCCGCACTAAACAAAGTGATGGATGCAACAACGCGCACAGGACCGCTTTTGAATCTTGTAAAAGACAAAAGGATACAAAAGGATAAAATCTTCGCTTGAATTTGAGCGTCACGCATAGTAGAGACGGTCCGAAGTCAAAACGGAGGCCGGTTGAGCATCGGGGATGCATTTTCTTGTACTTTATTGATCTATGGAGACCCAAGACCCCTTATCTTGCTTAGAAACATCCTTGGGAACACCATCGGCTGGGTGGGGTGGTCACCGGCTGCCACCGGCTGCCTAAACTAATCCATCGGCACAAAAAAGTGCCGACCGGCACAAAAATGTGCCGACTGGCAGAAAATGCCTGATCGGGGGCAGAACTGCCATTTCACCCCGGGCTTTATAAAATAGGGTTTTAAACCCAATTTCCCTCACTTTCTTCCGCCGAAAACTCCTCTTCTCTCTCTCTAGAGTGTTTTTCCTTTGATTTTTCGCCAATTTCTTCGCATTTTACACCCGTTTTCTCGTCGGATTCGCGATATTCTTCGCGTTTCGGACATTTTCGACCGAACAAAACTTCGTTTCGGTGTACTTTTCGCCGTTTCCGCCTTTTCGGGACTTGTTCCCCTTGATATTCTCTACATTCCCGTGTATTTTGCCTCCGGCCTTCCGCCATTTCCGACCCTCTGGTTGACTTCCCGATTGACCTTTCAGATTCGCCCATTTTCTTCTTCCGCTATTTTTCTCACCACCACTACCCATGGCGCATTTATGTTCCACATGTCGGGACTCCTCCGGACCACGAGATGGACCCCGGGGTCGAGCTCCTCCCGTTGAGCGAGCGCCCATTCGATCCGGCGACCTATCGCCCGGCCATCCACGTGCTACCACCCGATGGACTTCGCCATTTCCGCGGCTTTGACAGGGCTTTGGATCCGGAGCTTCTGCTCCGCGAGCTGGCCTCCCACTTATCTTTTGGCGCCACCGAGGTAACATTCTCGTCTTTTATTTTCTGCAATGTAGGATTTTCTGTCAATTGCCGTAGCTAACTAAACCCCTTGACTGCTTAGTTCTGACGTACTGTACTGTAGTCGATTGTAGACAAACTCACTACTGACATCTGTTTAGGATCGACGCACATGCACACACACACTACACTATCCTCAAGCACTCAAACACACGGCACACATTGCACTGCAAATTCACTGACACCCGGTGCTTATTTGAATCTGAAAACCCGCACGCATGTGAGTTTTGCACAAAACTACACAAACACGCGAACACATCACACGTTGTTTACACTGATCCTCATAGGAGCACTGACATATCACAGGCCGTAGCCCACCCATTGGTATGCTGAAACCCGACATTTGCTTGCATCTGAGACACGTACATACGTGCACCATATCTACACTGCACCACTCAAAAGTATACTGACGCATCATGTATTGTAGTTCACTGTAAGCACATCGGCACCCGGTTTTTTATTTAAATTTTAGAAATCTGCACGCACACCAGATTTTTACCGACTGCATATCTCCATATGGCTTTGCAATTTCTTGACTACAGGGAGACTCCCATACTCTCCGCGGGTATGGGAACGTCACCGCCCGCGATTGGTACGCCGAGTCCTCGACGCCAGTTAAGATGGTAGATCGGGCCGGCTCCGGCACCTTCTGCAGGGGACTCTCCAGGCTCTCTGCCTGTAGACCTCTTCTTGCCGCCCTGGCAGAGAGGTGGTGGGACACCACCGATTCATTCCACTTATCAGCGACTGGGGACATGACGATGACCCCTTACGACTTCTCGATGCTCACCGCAAGACGGGTGGGGGTGTTCCGATCCTTCGACACGTACATGGACGAATGGATTGCCGCCAGTTCATTTGCTCGGCGAGGCGCCGCCACTTGTTCGCCCAGGTTCGGCCCGCTACTCCGTTGGTTCGAGGTACGGAAAGTCGCGGACTATGCCGGTGGACGCAGCCCGATGACCCAGAGGCCGCCGAGAGATATGCACGCGGCTTCTCATGTTCTTGCCGGGACCACCTGCTTGCCGACGGGCGAACACAAGGCCCTCTGCTTGCTCGGCGCTTTGGTGGATGTCGAGAGGATTGTGCAAGATGACTAGGAGGCGCTTTGGCCACCCTTTACTAAGTTATATGAGCTCGGGCCGTGGCAAAGGACAACAAGCTAGGAGGCTACCGTGAGCCCGAGGTACGCTCTTCCTCTCGCTTTACATTTCTCGCTCGCAATTTCAGATTCTGCCCATCGCACACACCGTTGTTCTGCTTTTACAATTATCGCATAATCGCATACACGCACATACATACTCTCGCTTTACACTCATCGTATAATCGCTCGCACTGTATAATCTGCTACATAACTTTATATAATTGCGATTGTTATATACTGCGATTGTTATATACCTGTGTAATTCCTTTATATATTCTTAATGAATTGTTTTGTGGCTGTTGCCCGTGGTTTTTTTTATCACAATTAGAGGTGTCCAATTGTAGTTTTTCCATGTAAAATTGTTGTGTCGATTTGTCTTGATTGTTTGATTGCGATTGTTATATACTGCTTAAAATTGATACATAATCACAAATCAACATCTAGGGGATTTCTAGATTTTTCACATTTTACTTATAAAAATGGGAGTATAAGATTCACCTTATGTAAGTGAAACAATTCACTTTTTCCTTTCTTTTCTCAATGTGGGATTGTAAAATAAAAATTAAATGAAAGCTAGTCAATGTGGATTTTCTTAATTGTTTAAAAGTTAACAATTATTTGAGAGGGAAGTTTATTTCGAATCAAGCAATCTTAGCCGTTGAATGTTTAATTAGGTTAATCTTTAATTTATTTTGAATCAAACAAATTTAACCAATATATTTTGATAAAACCGCTAAAATCGTAGATAAACTAACGAATCAGTCAAACCGAAAATAGTTCACCCATCAGCTAGGTCAAAGGACCAACCAACTTATACAAAAATTAATTAATTAAAACTTTTAAATTTTATTTTAATTTTAAAATTTAAACTGTCTTGAACTGAAACATACACAACACTACAATATTAAATGGGAGCATAAGGTTTATATAGTGAAACAACTCATTTTTTCCTCTTTTTCCTATTGTGAGATTGTAAAATAAAAGTTAATAGTTGTTTGGACGAAAGTTCATTTCTAATCAAGCAATCTCACTCGTTCAATTTATAATAAGGTCAATCTTAATTTATTTCAAATCAAACAAATCTAAGCAATATATTTTGATAAAAACAGCTAAAACCGTGGTTAAATCAGTAAATCAGTCAAATCAAAAATGATTCAGCCTAGTCGGCTAAGTCAAAAGACCAACCAATTTACAACAAAATTAATTAATTAAAACCTTTAATTTTTATTTTAAAATTTAAACCATCTTGAACTGAAACATGCACAATACTATAATATTAAATGAGAGTATAAGATTCACTTTATATAAGTAAAACAACTTTTTTTTTTTATTTCTTTTCTCGATGTGAGATTGTAATTATTTTAAAGTTAAATATTATGAGAGTTTAAAAATCTCATATAAAATTATTTTTAAAATCAAAACTATGTGGGACTGTAAAATAAAAGTTAAATGGAAGCTAGCCAATGTGAATTTTCTTAATTGTTTAAAATTAAGAAGATCAAAAAAATGAGTATGAGATATTGATCATAGGGCTTCTCACTAAAATCTCATTTTGCTTATATAAATGGGAGCATAAGATTCACTTTATGTAAGTGAAACAATTCACTTTTTCTTTGTTTTTCCGACGTGGGATTCTAAAATAAAAAGTAAATAGAAGCTAGCCAACGGTAATTTTCTTGATTGTTTAAAATTAAGAAAATTCAATAATTTTAGAATAAGGGTTTGGATCTCCTAGGAGGCTTCTCCCTAAAAAAACCTCATTTTCTATAGCGACCCCGATTTTCCCTCCATTGGTTATTGTATTCCGGACTCGGTTCTGTGGATGTCTGTTGTTGTATATGTTACATTTCCATCCTTTAATTCCTTGTATTAGAGTTTTGGGATGTGTTGGGCAGATTTGTAATAGGCTGGGTGTGCTTTGAATCAAATGGTTACTGCCCAGTTTTTTGTGTCTTCGCTCGAGTGAGGCTTTTGTCGCTCGAGCGAGCTCTGTGTTTTAGTTCCTTCGCTCGAGCGAGCTTTGAGTTTGTGTCTCTTGGATCGAGCGAAAATTCTTGCGCTCGAGCGTGCGTCTACGTCTAGTATGGACCTGAAGGTTGTGTTTCTTGGCTCGAACGAGCTTTCCTTTGCTCGAGCGAGCGAGGCTTATGTTTTGGGTTTCTTCGCTCGAGCGAGCTTTTCTTTGCTCGAGCGTGCTTCTGGATTGCAGACCTAAAGCTTCATGTTGTTCGCTCGAGCGAGGCTTTGTGCACTTGAGCGAGGTTTCTTTGTGTGTGGTCGCTCGAGCGAGGATCGATTATATTAGTTCGCAGCAGCAGCTTCTTCCTCACTTTTTGATTATCTTTTATCTTCAAACCCTAGATCCGGCTGCTCGCTCTCTATATACATCTTCTCTCTACAAATACATCTATTTCTAGAGGTCTTCTACCCTAGCCTCTTTGTAAAAAGTGTAGAGCTTGGTGTGGGCTATGTTTTGATCTGAAAATCATTGGGTTTTATAGCGACCCCGGTCTTTTCCCATTTGAGTATTGTATCCGGACTTATGTTCCGTGGATTCCGTTGCCATATTATTGTCGTTGTTGTCCTTGATTCCTTATTCTTTGGTTATAAGATGTTTTGGGCAGGTTGATTACAGGTTGGTTGAGTCTAGAAACCAATTCTTGATGTTCAGTTTTTAGCTTGGTCGCTCGAGCGAGCTTATCTTCGCTCGAGCGAGGTCCTCCTTTTTGGTTCGTCACTCGAGCGAGGTCCTCCTTTTTGGTTCGTCGCTCGAGCGAACCTTTCTTGGCTCGAGCGAGGGTTGCGTCCAGTGCTAGACCTGAGGGCAGTATTTGTTGGCTCGAGCGAGCTTTCCTTCGCTCGAGCGAGATGGTTTGTCTTTGGCTCGGCGAGCTTTTTTCGCCGAGCGAGGTCTCTGCATGTTTGGTCGCCGAGCGAGCCTCGCCCAAAGATTTAAACGCAGCAGCGGGATTTTTAGGGCAGTTTTTCATTCTTTTTGATCCCAAACCCTAAAGCCCGACTTTTCTTCTTCTCTAAACACCTTTTCCTCTAGGTTTGATCTAGTTAGTGTGTTTCTACCCTAGTTCTTTTGCAAATAAGATAGAGGGGAGCGAGGGCTTTCATTTAATCGAGCGATTATTGATTTGGAGCATTTTGGGGTTTTGCATCCTCTTCGCCTTCTTCTTTTGCGATCTTCGGTTTAAGGTAGGATTTCCTACTCCTTGTATAATGCTTTTAATCCTAAGTGTTGGTGTTTTGGTATGTGGGAGGTAGTTTGGTAATTTTGGGAAAACCTTAGGGTTTTGTTATAGATTAATTCATGTAATTAATTAAAGGGGGAATTGTGTATTGGTTAAATTCATGAGATTTGGGAAAATTGAGATTTTGTTGATGTAGTTGAATATTTAATCACTCATCTGTGAAATTGAGAATATATATATATTGTGATAATTATTTCTTGCTTAGAAATAATGGTTTGGGGCTATCGGTGGAGGATAGCCAGTGATTGTTGTAGACCTTGCATGTGGCTTAGGTATAACTGGAATTTAATCATTTATATCGACCTTGAATTAATACAGAACATTACTTGTATTAACTATGTGTTGTATATGGCAAGTATTATTTATGTTGCATATGCATTTGGTTTTGGAGGAGATAGGGGATGAACTCCACGGTTTAGGGGAAGATAGGAGATGGACCTCTAAACCGGATTTTATTGGGAGGAGATAGGGGATGGACTCCAGTAGCATCACTTATGTGGGTGCTTATCTTTATTTGTTGTTGATATGATATATCACCACCATGTGTATCAGTTGGGAAGTATGGAAGTGAAGTTGATTGTGAGTAATGTAACACCAGTATGTGTGTTTATTGTGTTGTAAGAGAGGTTAACCTGATTTGATATTCTTGTTGAGTTGTTTGGCCAGGTTCTGAGCCATGTCGGTATTAATGGAAAGTGAATTGTGTCATAGACCATGTGTCATAGACAATGTAGGCATTCATGTCCTAAAATTGGGAATTTATTACCTTGTGCTAACCATATATCGGATACTACTGCTTTAGTTAATTCTTATGCCTGGTTTAGTATTTCTCTACTGGGCTGTGGCTCACCCTATATGGGAACTTCTTTTTCAGGTTCAGGCGGTTCACTACCTCCAAGGACTTAGCTTGTGAGGATTTGGACTTGAAGATTTATTTTTAGTTTATTTGCTTTTATATGTAAAACATTTAAGCCTAGGGCTTTATTTGTTTTTGAGTTAGAACTCATGAATTTGTGTCCAAGTATTGGCTTGGCAAGATGTAAGCCCGTGGGGCATTTATTTGGGTATTTTATTTCTTAATACTTTGATGAATGGGATTATATTCTTGTTTTTTTTTTGGTATATTAATACATGTTAATATTATATATTATGGGTTAATTTTTGAGGGCGTTACAACTTGGTATCAGAGCGTACCGGGTTCGAATACTTTGGGTACGTGGGAAGTGATTAGAATCACAATGGGTTCGTCTCGTTTGATAGAGACCTAGTGTAATGATTACATGCTTATTTGATAACATGTTTATGTGATTATGTGGGTATGGAATGTAGTTTCTAGGATATTGATGGGAACCTTGAGTCTTTGAAAGTCTTGTTGGAAAGGCACTTGATCAATGTTGTTTCCAACCAGAACTTTGGTGACGCCTAGACCGCTATTATCCAGGAATGAAATTCGTAGGTGCTTATGTGATTATGTGCTTACGTGGTGTGATTTATTGTTATCCAATGTATTAAGACGCAAGTGTTATAGTTTTGGCACATTATTTAGAGTGCTAATGTCTTTGTTTCTTTTATTAGGATGTCAGGACGAGGACGAGGTCGCGGTAGGCGCGGTAGGCAGGCTAGGCAGGAAGTGCCTATACCGGAGGAGATTCCGGCAGTTCAGGAGGGTGTTGGCTGTGCCAATGTGGCGAGCCAAGAGGGACATAGCTTTATGGGCACTTTGGCCCAAGAGATAGCAGAGGCATTTCGCATCGAAGGACATTCTCGAGGGCGAATCCACCAGTAGTTCCGGCAAATTTCCTAGCTTGCCGCAGATGTAGGGCCTTCTTTTCTGAAGAGGGAGTTTTTCCGGTCTCAACCGGATGTGTTTAGGTGATCCTAGCGAGCCGCTTAAGCGCATTTAATGGCTCGAATGCATAACAAAACGTTTGAGATGCTTGGCATCGAAGACGAGGGGTTGAAGGTGACCTTGGCATCTTTCCAGCTGAAAAGGGATGCGGGTCAGTGGTGGAAGTTCACCAAGGGTCGTATTGGAGGTACTTGGAAGGAGTTTGTTGATGCTTTTCAGGAGAAGTACCTGCTCTCAAATTGCTCAGAGATGTTGAGAGATCGCCACAAGGGCAATAGTTCATCAGTGGCTGAGTTTGAGGCCTTATTTACTAGTTTGTCCAGGTTCGCACCTGAGTTAGTGGCATCCGAGGAGCGCCGGTGTATAGAGTTCGAGAAGAAGTTGAGACGCGGCCTCAAATTGAGAGTTGTGCCGACTATGATTAGGGATTTTGGGCGTTTGGTTGATGCAGCAGCCCATACTGAAATTGCCATGCGGGAGGAGGAGGAAGGGCAGAAAGGCTCCAGGAGGAGTCAGGATGGTCAGGGCGATGGCAGGAGGCAGAGAGGTTTCACTCACCAGCACCCTCAGAGTTGCTTCTCTAGGTCTACTTTTTCCAAGACTGAAAGTGCCGGTTCGGGAAGGCCAGGAGAGACATTACCTGTTTCAAGTGTGGCCAGCTGGGCCATAAGTCTCCAGTTTGTCCTCAGAGGGGAGGAGTTCAGAGAGCGGACCTTCTTGGCTCGATCTCGAGCCAAAGTCGGCAGAGGCCACCGCTCTCTTGTTTTCGAAGTGGTCGTGGGGCATATGAAGAGGTTTTGCCCACGCTTGGGTGGTACGTCAGTGCATCTGGTTCGAGGCGGACTCAGTCACCGCCTCGGTCAGTTCAAGCCTCGGAGGCCAATCAAGGGGCTTCTTCGTCCCAGTCTATGCAGCAGCTTCCGCCCGAGGGGTGAGCAGTTGATCGAGGTCGTCTGCTAGCGTGTATCTTTAAGACAGATCTCGTGCCGCCCGTCGGTTGTGAGAGGTACCTTCTTGTTTTGCAATTCAGTTGTTAGTGTTTTGATCGATACGTGCATCTCATTCTTGTGTCTGCCGCATTCAGATCTATTTTGGAGTTGGAGTTAGCACAGTTAGCATCCCCTATTTGTGTAGTGTCACCACTTGGGGGCGAATTGATTTTGAAACAAGGTGTTAGGGGTTGTGATATAGAGGTTGATGATCATAGAATCCCTTTTTCTTTTGTGGTTATGCCCATGAAGGGCTTCGATGTTATTTTGGGTATGGACTGTTGTCGCCATACCGGCATTTATTGATTGCTACCGTCGAGAGTCACTTGTTGTACAGCTTAGCGGAGAACGCTTTCCATTTTCTCGGGGATGGGGTTGGTAGTGTTTTGCCACTGTGGTACGATCCGCGAGGGCGGAGTGAGCTTAGTGGTCTACTTGCTAGCTTTGAGAGTAGTGAGTGTGATGAGACCAGATTGTGTTAATGAGGGTGGTTTGTGAGTACCCTGGACGTCTTCCCGAGGATCTTGTTGGTTTGCCACCTCATCGAGAGATTGAGTTCTCTATTGATTTAGTGCAAGACGCGCCGATTTCTATGGCACACCGCTTCGCCTCACCGAGTTAGTTGAGTTGAAGGTTCAACTCGTGAGTTGCTAGATAAGGGCTATATTCGTCCTAGTGTTTCGCCATGGGGAGCACCGGCCCTATTCGCTAAGAAGAAAGGTGGTGCTTTGAGACTGTGTATAGACTACCGAAAATTGAATCGGGCTACGGTTAAGAATAAGTACCCTATGCCTCGTATAGATGATTTGTTTGACCAGTTGAAGGGTTCCCGTTGTTTCTCTAAGATAGACTTGAGATCGGGTTATCATCGCTTGAGAGTCGTGAGGAGGATATTCCAAAGACGGCATTCCGTACGCGGTATGGCCACTATGAGTTTCTGGTGATGCCGTTTGGGCTCACCAATGCACCGGCAGTGTTTATGGATTTGATGAACCGGATCTTCCGGGAATTCTTAGATCGTTTTGTGGTCGTCTTTGTGGACGACATTCTGATTTATTCACCTTCACAGGAGGAGCACGAGGAGCATTTGAGAGTGGTGCTTGAGTTACTTAGAACCCATAAGCTGTATGCTAAGTTTGGAAAGTGTGAATTTTGGCTAGAAGAGGTGAAGTTTTTAGGCCACGTAGTTTCTGGGAAAGGGGTGTCTGTTGATACATCCAAGATTGAGGCAGTGCAAGATTGGACACAGCCTAAGAGTGTTTTTGAGATCCGCAGTTTTCTGGGATTAGCTGGGTATTATCGCCGGTTTGTGAAGGATTTCTCCAAGTTAGCTTCACCGTTGACTAGATTGACTCGGAAAGGAGTCAAATTTGTATGGAGTGAGACTTGTGAAAAGTCGTTTCAGGAGTTGAAGGTTAGATTGACCACCGCTCCGGTCTTGATTATTCCGGAGAGGGTTGGGTTATAGCCATCGTGACGCCTCACGAGAGGGTCTGGGTTGTGTGTTGATGCAAGAAGGGAAAGTGGTTGCCTATGGCTCACGTCAGTTGAAAATTCATGAGAAGAATTACCCTACGCATGATCTAGAATTAGCAGCTGTAATATTTGCCTTGAAGATTTGGAGGCATTATCTGTATGGTGAGAAATTTGAAGTATTCTCCGACCACAAGAGTCTGAAATATCTGTTCACACAGAAAGACTTGAATCTGAGGCAGAGGAGGTGGATGGAATTTATTGAGGACTATGATTTCGAGTTGCACTATCATCCGGGAAAGGCCAATGTTGTGGCGATGCCTTAGCAGAAATCTGTTGGTGGCGTTGCTAGTATAGCCATCCGAGAGTGGGAGATGTTGGGTGCACTTGGGGAGTTTGATTTGCTTCGGTGAATCCGTTGAGGTCAGCGCCTTGTTTTCGTTGTTGCAGCCCACACTTGTGACTCGAGTGTTAGAGGCTCAGAGGGGTGATCTTGAGGTAGAATCTCTCCGAGAGAAGATTTCCAGTGGTAAGGTTGAGAAGGGTTTGACGGTATATCCCGACTTGAGTGTGAGATACCGAGACCGTTTGTTTGTGCCGGAGTCGTGCCGAGAGGAGGTACTCCGAGAGTTTCATCATTCGCGCCTTGCGGTGCATCCGGGAGGCACTAAGATGTATAGGGATTTGGGTCGCCAGTTTTGGTGGCGGGGTATGAAGAGAGATGTGGCAGCTTTCGTATCTAAGTGCCTTACTTGTCAGCAAGTGAAGGCCGAGCATCAGAGGCCAGCGGGTTTGTTACAACCCTTACTTATTGCCGAGTGGAAGTGGGAGCATGTCACTATGGACTTCGTTGTGGGTCTTCCTAGGACTCAGCGAGGTAATGATGCTATTTGGGTTGTTGTGGACCGATTGACTAAATCAGCGCACTTTATTCCTATGCGCGTGAAAGATTCAGTAGATCATCTTGCCGATTTATATGTTCGGGAAATAGTAAAGTTGCACGGTGTCCCAGTGACGATCGTCTCAGATAGAGATCCTCGTTTCACTGCCAGGTTGTGGCAGAGTTTGCAGAGTGCTCTAGGCACTAAGTTGACCTTTAGCACGGCTTATCATCCTTAGGATCGACGGTCACCGAGCGTACCATCTGGATTCTCGGAGGATATGCTTCGGTTGTGTTCTCGACTTTAGTGGGTCGGGAGAGGCACTTGCCATTGGTGGAGTTTGCCTATAACAACAGCTTTTCGCCTAGTACTGGTATGGCACCATTTGAGGCCTTGTATGGCAGACCGTGTAGATCTCCAGTTTGTTGGGCCGAGGTGGGTGATGCACCTTTGTTGGGTCCGGAGTTAGTGAGGGAAACGACGGAGAAAGTTGAGCTTATCCGTAGGAGGCTTGTTACAGCCCAGAGTCGTCAGAAATCTTATGCCGACCGTAGGAGGAGACCTTTGGTGTTTGAGGTAGGTGATCATGTCTTTCTGAAAATCTCACCTAGGCGAGGTTTAATGAGGTTCGGGAAGAGTGGGAAGTTGTCCCCTCGGTTTATTGGTCCCTTTGAGATCCTTGAGAGGATTGGCGAGGTTGCTTATCGTTTAGCTTTGCCACCGCAGTTGTCCGGAATTCATGACGTATTTCATGTGAGTATGCTTCGGAAGTATGAGCCGGATCCATCACATGTGTTGGATTGGACCGATTTAGTTGTTGATGAGGATGTTTCGTACGAGGAGAGACCGATTCGAGTCTTGGATAGGCGGGATCAAGTCCTGCGTGGCAAGACTATTCCTTTGGTGAAAGTTTTGTGGAAGCATCACGGAGTGGAGGAAGCCACTTGGGAACGTGAGTTGGAAGTCCGTGAGAAATATCCGGATTTATTTAGTGATTTGTAATCTTGTATTTAGATTATGTACTATTATGAACTTGAGAAATGTATATGTATATCTTAAGTTGGGAAACATTGAGAATGTTTGGGTTTAATGTTAACATTTTGAAACTTGCTTCATAATGGAAGTAGAATATAACATTTATATATTGAATGTGTTGCTTATACCATGGAATTGAATATGTTATGGAAATTGTTAACATTGAAAGGAATAATGCATAATATTAATGTAAGTTGAAATATATGTTGATTTATACATATTGTGAGATGCCTCTTGATAAGAGATGAAGTGACCGGTTTTGGGTCAAGTTTTTGTTTATTATTGTGTTTATATCATTGGGAATTGAGAAAAAAAAATTATTTTTTACAAACTTACGCTTAATTTCGGGGACGAAATTCTTTTAAGGGGGGGAGGTTATAGCGACCCCGGTCTTTTCCCATTTGAGTATTGTATCCGGACTTATGTTCCGTGGATTCCGTTGCCATATTATTGTCGTTGTTGTCCTTGATTCCTTATTCTTTGGTTATAAGATGTTTTGGGCAGGTTGATTACAGGTTGGTTGAGTCTAGAAACCAATTCTTGATGTTCAGTTTTTAGCTTGGTCGCTCGAGCGAGCTTATCTTCGCTCGAGCGAGGTCCTTCTTTTTGGTTCGTCGCTCGAGCGAACATTTCTTGGCTCGAGCGAGGGTTGCGAAAGGCTAGACCCGAGGGCAAGATTTGTTGGCTCGAGCGAGCCTTCGCCGAGCGAGATGGTTTGTCTTTGGCTCGGCGAGCTTTTTCGCCGAGCGAGGTCTGTTTCGTAATGCAGTCGCCGAGCGGCGGGTCTTCGCTCGAGCGAGCCTGTCCAGTATTTAAACGCAGCAGCGGGATTTTTAGGGCAGTTTTTCATTCTTTTTATCCCAAACCCTAAAGCCCGACTTTTCTTCTTCTCTAAACACCTTTTCCTCTAGGTTTGATCTAGTTAGTGTGTTTCTACCCTAGTTCTTTTGCAAATAAGATAGAGGAGAGCGAGGGCTTTCATTTAATCGGAGCAGTTATTGATTTGGAGCATTTTGGGGTTTCGGGCATCCTCTTCGTCTTCTTCTTTTGCGATCTTCGGTTTAAGGTAGGGATTTCCTACTCCTTGTATACGTTTTAATCCTAAGTGTTGGTGTTTTGGTATGTGGGAGGTAGTTTGGTAATTTTGGGAAAACCTTAGGGTTTTGTTATAGATTAATTCATGTAATTAATTAAAGGGGGAATTGTGTATTGGTTAAATTCATGAGATTTGGGAAAATTGAGATTTTGTTGATGTAGTTGAATATTTAATCACTCATCTGTGAAATTGAGAATATATATATATATATTGTGATAATTATTTCTTGCTTAGAAATAATGGTTTGGGGCTATCGGTGGAGGATAGCCAGTGATTGTTGTAGACCTTGCATGTGGCTTAGGTATAACTGGAATTTAATCATTTATATTGACCCTTGAATTAATACAGAACATTACTTGTATTAACTATGTGTTGTATATGGCAAGTATTATTTATGTTGCATATGCATTTGGTTTTGGAGGAGATAGGGGATGAACTCCACGGTTTAGGGGAAGATAGGGATGGACCTCTAAACCGGATTTTATTGGGAGGAGATAGGATGGACTCAAAGAGCATCACTTATGTGGGTGCTTATCTTTATTTGTTGTTGATATGATATATCACCACCATGTGTATCAGTTGGGAAGTATGGAAGTGAAGTTGATTGTGAGTAATGTAACACCAGTATGTGTGTTTATTGTGTTGTAAGAGAGGTTAACCTGATTTGATATTCTTGTTGAGTTGTTTGACCAGGTTCTGAGCCATGTCGGTATTAATGGAAAGTGAATTGTGTCATAGACCATGTGTCATAGACAATGTAGGCATTCATGTCCTAAAATTGGGAATTTATTACCTTGTGCTAACCATATATCGGATACTACTGCTTTAGTTAATTCTTATGCCTGGTTTAGTATTTCTCTCTTGGTGTGGCTCACCCTATATGGGAACTTCTTTTTCGTGTTCAAAGTGTTCACTACCTCCAAGGACTTAGCTTGTGAGGATTTGGACTTGAAGATTTATTTTTAGTTTATTTGCTTTTATATGTAAAACATTTAAGCCTAGGGCTTTATTTGTTTTTGAGTTAGAACTCATGAATTTGTGTCCAAGTATTGGCTTGGCAAGATGTAAGCCCGTGGGGCATTTATTTGGGTATTTTATTTCTTAATACTTTGATGAATGGGATTATATTCTTGTTTTTTTTTTGGTATATTAATGCATGTTAATATTATATATTATGGGTTAATTTTTGAGGGCGTTACAGGTTTGGAGTATCTTGAGTTTTCTTCATCTTCTCCATTGGGTCTCTTCATTTGAGATAGGGATAAACTACTCCATCTTATGAGTTTTGACATAAATTTTAGTCATTTTGATTAAATGGTGAGTTATGGAAATTTTGGGAAGTTAGGGTTTTGATTTGAAGTTATAAAAATGGGGGGTTTTCAATTGTTAAACTCCATGTGTATGTGAGACCTTGGAAAATGGAATCATTGTTGTTAAATTGATGAAATTGAGCCTTATGGTTGATATTTGAAAAAGGGGGAAAATGCCCTAATTATGTTTGAATAATTAATTTGGGGAAATATGAAATTGAGTTGGAAATCATGAAATTGGAAAATTATGAAATTGAATGGTGTAGTTGGATTGATTAATTACTCACCTATGAAAATGTTGATAATTTATCTGTTTGATGAATTTATTATCTGTTTAGACATAACTGCTTTGCGCTATCGGTGGAGGATAGTCTTAATTGTTGTAGACACTGTATGTTGATTAGGGAAAACTGAAACTAATCAAATGGTTAAGTCATTGAATATGACGGTTGAATTAACACATTGAATATATGCCTGGATTAATCATTGTATATGATAAAACGTTTAAATACATTGCATATGTATCTTGTTTGGGAGGAGATAGGGGATGTACTCCATGGTTTGAGAGGAGATATGGGATGTACTTTCAAACCTGTTTGGGAGGAGATAGGGGATGGACTCCATTGATAACTAAGTTGGTCGGAGTGTGCAGGGTGAAAGTCCCAAAATCTTAATTACGTTTTCATAACGTAGATAATTGAAGTGTTGATAATATGAGTTGTAGTCTCATTTGAATTGATTATGATTGAAATACTGATAATATGAGTTGTAGTCTCATTTAAATTGATTATGACTGAAATACTGATAGTATGAGTTGTAGTCTCATCTTGAACTGTTCAGATAAACAATGGACCATATCTATGATTTGAATTGGATAATGAAACGGAAATGTGGTTGTGAATATAAATTGGTTATAGAGGAGATGTACGTTGGTTTATATGAGTTGAACATTTATCAAATACTAATGTTTTAGTTATTACTCATATTTGGTTTGGCGTATCTCTACTGGGCTTTGGCTCACCCTACATGGGACATCATTTTCAGGTACAGGTGATATGCCACCTGCAAGGACATAGCTTGGGAGGCTTAGAGGCTGAAAGATCTTTTTGTTGATATCTTTTTGTATTACATGTAAATCAAGCCAATGGCTTATTTTGTATAAAGAGGTAGAACTCTTCTTTGCTTGTAATCAAATGTTGGCTTGGAAAGTTGTAAGCCTATAGGGCATTTACTTTTGTTGTCAACATGTAATACTTTTTGTAAGAATACTCTGATGTATGGAATATTGTATCTCTTTCTGGTATCATGAATGTATGATTTTTGGGTTTATTTTGAGGGCGTTACATTTTCCTTATATAATATAGATAGATAGTGAAACAAACTTTGGTTTTTCTTCTTCTCCCGATGTGGGATTATAAAATAAATCATAAACTAATTAGAATTTTATTTTTATATGGTTAAATGGAAGTTAGCCAATGGAATTTTATTTAATTGTTTAAAATTAATGAAATCAATATGAGAAATCGCGATTAAACCGGTGAATTGGTCAAACCCAAAATGGTTTAGCCTAATCAGTTAGGTTAAATAACGAACTAACTTATACAAAAATTAATTAATTAAAAATTTTAAATGTTATTTTTATTTAAAAATTTAAACTGTCTAGAATTAAAGTATACACAATACTACACTATTAAGATTCACGTTATATAAGTGAAACAACTCACTTTTCTTTTTTTTTCTTCTTTTTCCGATGTATAGCGCTCCAGGTTTCCCCCCATCATTTGTTATGTTCCAGACTCGGGTTCCGTGGTTGTTTGTTGTTGTCTATATCTTGTTTCCATCCTTTGATTTCTTGTATTTGAGTTTTGGGATGTGTTGGGTAAGTTTGAAACAGGTTGGTTGCGTGTTGAAACAAATGGTTGTTGCCCAGGTTTTGGCTTCTTCGCTTGAGCGAGCCCTGGGTATTTGCTTCTTCGCTTGAGCGAAGGTTCTTGCACTCGAGCGAGTATTGAGGGTCTTCAAATTTCTTTTTAGACGCAGCTTCCGCTTCAGCGAGCTTTCTTGCGCTCGAGCGAGGTCTGTGTTATTTGTCCCTTCGCTTGAGCGAGAGTTATTGCACTCGAGCGTGCGTCTGCGTCCTTGACAAACCTGAAGGTTGATATTCTTCGCTCGAGCGACGCTTCTTGCGCTCGAGCTAGCGAGCCCTATGTTTTGTGTTCCTTCGCTCGAGCGAGAACTCTTGCGCTCGAGCGTGCTTCTGCGTTGTAGACCTGAAGCTTTGAAATGTGCGCTCGAGCAAGGCTTTTTTTGCTCGAGCGAGGTTTTTTTGTGTTTAGTCGCTCGAGCGACCACTCCTTCGCTCGAGCGAGTCTCGCATATATCAGTTGCAGCAGCATGATTCTTCGTCACTTTTCCATCTCCTTTTCACTCCAAAACCCTAAATCGACAGCCTCTCTCTCTCTAAACTCTCTCTCTCTCTACAAATACACCTTGTTCTAGTGGTTCCCTACCCTAGTCCCTTTGTATAAAAGTTAGAGCTTCGCTTGGACTATCTATTGATCCGAAAAAGAGTGGATTTGGAGCATCTTGAGTTTCTCTCTTCATCTCCTTTGAGTCTCTCCATTTGAGGTATGGATATTCTACACTTTGTTATGAATTTTAACCTGGTCATCTGTTGTTATGAGAATATGGTGAGATTTTGGATGTTTGGAGAAAAGCTACGGTTTGGTTCAAATTTATGAAAGAGGGGTTTTTATGTGTTGTTGTATATTTGACCAGGGGGTTGAGATATGAGGTGACTTTGGGTTAAAATTGATGAATTTGATCTTTGGGTTAATATTTAGAATAAGGGGGAAATTCTCCTAATATGAGGTAAATGATTATTTGGTATAAATAATGGAATTGGGAAGTTGTTTGTATGAATGGGGTAGTTAGATTCGTTAAATCACTCACTTATAGAAGTTTGATAAATTAACTGTTTAAAAGATTGTATATCTGTTTTGGGCTATCGGTGGAGGATAATCATGATTGTTGTAGAAACTGCATGTGGATTAGGTGAATTGGAACCTGTCGTTTAAACTTACCTCATTGAATATTATGGCATGATTGAGATGTTGAATATGTGCCATAAATAGTCATTGTACATGACGGTATTTTAATACATTGCATATGCATAATTGTTTGGGAGAAGATAAGGGATGGACACCATTTATAATTAAGTTGGCCGGAGTGTCCAGGGTGAAAGTTCTGAAACCTTGCATATATGGGTGCTGGTTCCCTCGGATGAAAATTCTGTTAAATGGCAACATTGAAGTGTTTGGATAATAGTTGTATCAATTGTGAATCTGTCACGCCCCAAACCTGCCCCTAAAAGTTTGGGCATGACCTATTCGAAAATGGACACTAAACCTGTTATATATATATCAGACGGGGCCTGAACGGAAGCATTTAATAAGATAAAATACATAGAATAATATCCATTGAGCTAATACTAATATGCCAGGATCACATACACGTACACAGCCCCTTTACAGAGCATATAATTAAACATCATATACATACATTTTCACTTAAATAGACAATTAACCACAAATTTAATAAAACTTCACAGAAATGCATGGGCTTGGTCTGGGTGCCTGGACACACTGAGGTTGACAATGAAAGACGAGCAACAGGGTTAAGACTGACCTCCAAGGTGGTCACCTACAGAACAGACATAACACCAAGTAAGCCAGGCTCAGTGAATAATAGTACCTAAACAAAACAATACTTCATTGGAAACATAATATATCACTACGTGTGAAATTGCAAGGTCAACATAATTAGTCTGCTTCTGTACTAATGTCATAACGGCCTTAGGCCCAGTCTTGAAACGTAATAACTTGAAACATGCATAATAACTTGAAACATAACATCTTAAAGCATAATGGCTTTAAGCCCTTGAATATTATAGCATTCAACTTTCAAACGTGTTGGCATAAAACTCTTGAAACACAGTGGCATAAAAGCCCTTGAAACTTGTGGCATAAAAGCCCTTGAAACATATGGCACAAGGCCCTTGAAACATATGGCACGAGGCCCTTGAAACATATTGGCACTAAGGCCCTTGAAACATATGGCACGAGGCCCTTGAAACATATTGGCACTAAGGCCCTTGAAACATATGGCACGAGGCCCTTGAAACATATGGCACGAGGCCCTTGAAACTTGTGGCATAAAGCCCTTGTAACATATTGGCACTAAGGCCCTTGAAAGTGGCTCACTTTACATTCTTTAACTTTATCATACTTTAAACATTAGCATAAGTACATTACATGCTTGAGACATTAATATGATTGCATAACATTTAACATGATTGCATAACATTTACATAGCATATGTAAACTTGTACCTTACTTAAGCTTGTTACATGCTTGAACTTGTAATAAACATGAACTTATATATACTTAGCACCATACTTGATATAGAACATACTTGTCAAAGATAGAATACTTCACATCCTTATGAGGATCACATAATACTGATAAACATTTACATGCATGTCATAGGTTCTTAACGAGACATATACTTGGCTTAAAGATGAACATGATTCCATAACATGATTCCATTTATGCACTAAAACAACGTAATTTACTTATAGATAATAGAGAATTATTATTTGATATTAACAGACGTAGTCATTGCAACGTCATACCGATGTAGGCCAATCTTCCAATGTTCACATTGACTTTCAATCATCATAAATGTTCATGTAACATGTTCGTAACACTTACAAGAAACAAAGTGTTAGTGATAATAATTATCAATGATAAATAAAATATACATCCTCGCACTATTACTCACAGTAGTTAGATCTTTGGGTCCGCCTCATAGTTAACCCTACACAAGTCAATTCAACAACATTTAACACAACCCAACATAAGCAATATAACCTCACATAATCATCACCAATTAATATAATCCACACTATTTAACATTCTTTAACTCAATACCACCAAATATAATTCCACATAATTCTATTTAAATTGCTAAGGCTCAATTCAACATTCCAAAGCCAAGTTTACCTCATCCACATCATCAACAAACCTTTCTTCTCAATTTCCTTTCTCATTAAAACATGATTCACAATACTCATAACAAAGTTCATTCAGAATTTTAAACATAATTTCCAAGTATCACTCAATTCCAATTAAACTTGTATATACCTAATTCAATACCCCAATTTCATTATTCTACTTTCAATTTGGGCCAACTCTTTGGGTATCATCCTTAATCAACCTAGGGTTCCAAGAAAATATTGAAATTTCAAGAAATAATTAACTTATTAACCCAACACTTTTTATTCTAATTTTTCCATTGATTAAACATCTAGGATTCATAAACCATTATTTAAACCCATCAATTAACTCCCATATCTTCAAACTATAAAACCCCCAATGTTCAAACCCCAAAATTCCCAAAATCTCATAATTTCTTCCATATACATAACATAAATGAAAACTTGCACCATTATACAATGAAGACACCTCCAACCTATCTATGGATGTAAATATTAAAGAGTCTTCAACCCTTACCTCAACAATCAAGCAAAGGGGTGAGCTTGAGAAGAAACTTTCACCAATCCAAATTTTAATCGGGTAAAAACTTTGATCCTCCTTAGTTCTCCATCCTACATGCCAAAACCATGGTGGATTGTTGATAAAAATGGGTGAAATCAAAGGTTTGAGAGTTA
The DNA here is from genome assembly GCA_025200525.1 of Camellia lanceoleosa. NCBI lineage: Eukaryota > Viridiplantae > Streptophyta > Magnoliopsida > Ericales > Theaceae > Camellia > Camellia lanceoleosa. Next base: position 75,506,191 of record CM045771.1, on the reverse strand, counting down.
GGGTTTCGGACTAAGGCAAAGAGGAAAGAAGAGGGTTGAAGAAAATCTCTGAAATGATCCAAAAATCCCGTTCTTAAAGCTGATGTCCCGTAATTCCCGCTCGAGCGGGCTGATTTCCGCTCGAGCGGACTCGCCTCAAAGACAGATTTGGAAACTTTGAACAGGTTTAACTCTCCCATCCGGACTCCGTTTTAGGTCGTTCTTGTGTCCAAATTGAAGCCCCGGAAATAAGCTTTCCGATGGTTCTAACCTCACATCCAAATTCAAAGTGTGGAAAAAGAAAAGGACAATTGAGTAACGGTTGGTCATAAACGAAGTATTCCAATTAAGGTTTTTAGTCCAATCTTACTTTACCATCATCTTATCATCTCAACCAATCTCCCAAAATAAGGTAAGAACATTTCAAATACACTAAAAGAACATCAAAAATGAGCCCACATGCTTGAGAATCAAACTTAACCCGGACCGCTCGGCCGAACCTGCGCTGAAGGCCTTGAGACCAACAAAGTCATCCGCTCGGGCGTAAACTCCCCGCCGGCGGAGAATCACAACTCGAGAATCTCAAGCCGTCAAAAATTGCTGGAAACCCCAAAAGTGCGCTCGGCGTTACCTCCCTCGGCGGAGGAAAGAATTTCTGAGTCGTTACAGAATCATTGTGTTGTAGCCTCATTTTGGATTGTTTGGATAACAATGACTTGTCTCATGAGTTGACTCAGAATTTATTGGATTATTATGAATTGAATAGATGGATATGGAATTGAGATGTGGGTATTAGTAATGAAGGAATATGGTCATAATGTGAGTTGGTTATGAATATGGAATATTTACTTGGCACTTATATCTTAGTTAAACTTCATATATTGTGTTAGGATGTTTCTACTGGGCTTTGGCTCACCCTTCTTAGGAAACCATTTTCAGGTACGGCTGATATGCTCCCTCCAAGAACGTAGCACGGGAGGACTTAAGAGCTGGATGCTATATTTTGTGATTTTCATGTTTAAATGTTTACTCAAGCCAAGAGCTTTATATGTATAGAGTTTATGACACTTTCTTTTATTGTAACTAAGTATGTCTTGGAAAGATGTAAGCCCTTAGGGCATTCGCTTATGTTAAACTCTTTTGTATTTTTACTTCATGTAATGAAAGGATTACTTATACTCTGATTTATGTAACTGTTATTTATGCTGTTGTGGATCATATCTATGGCATTATTTTTGGGGGCTTGACACGATGTGAGATTATAAAATAAAAGTTAACAATTATTTGGATGGAAAGTTTATTTATAATCAAGTAATCTTAGTCTTTCAAAATTTAATCAGATCAATCTTTTGTTTATTTCGAATCAAATAAATCTAATCAATATATTTTGATAAAACCTCTAAAATCATGATTAAACCAACAAATCAATCAAATAAAAAATAATTCAGCCTAATCGGGTAGGTCATAATTAATGTATTAAAACTTTTAAAATTTAAACTATATATAATTGAAACATGCACAATATAGAATCTGAGTATAAGATTCACTTTATATGAGTAAAATAACTCATTTTTCCCTTCTTTTCCTGATGTGGAATTATCAAACAAAAGCTAGCCAATGGAGATTTTCTTTATAGTTTAAAATTAAGAAAATTAGTATGAGATATTGAAACTCTCACTAAATGGGATTGGAGTATAAGATTCTCTTTATATGAGTAAAACAACTCATTTTTTTCTTTCTTTTTGCAATGTGTGATTATCAAATAAAAGCTAGTTAATGGAGATTTTTTTAATTATTTAAAATTAAGAAAATCAAGAAAATTAGTATGAGATATTGAAACTCTTACAAGACTCCTCACTAAAATGATCATTTTCCCTTATATAATACTATATTGAATTGAAATATGCACAACATGGGATGAGAGTATAAGATTCACTTTATATAAGTAAAATAATAAAAAAAATTTTTTTTTTCCTGATGTGGGATTATCAAATAAAAGTTAGTCAATGGAGATTTTCTTAATTGTTTAAAATTAAGAAAATCAATAAATTTAGTATTAGATATTGAAACTGTCACGCCCCACTTTTTATTACTCGAAGTCATTACCAATTCCATTAACTTAATTCAATTTCAGAGATAACATGCGGAAATAAACTCATACATTCAATCCGTAGAAGTGATTAACAATCCTCTCATTCGTATGCAAAGTAAATATTACATGAGCATTCTAAATAAGATGCCCTCAGGCTTACAACATTAAATAATCAAATGAAGGGTGCAACCCTTTTTCACATATGGCATTCCGCCTACAATGAAGAGGCCCCGTGGCCAACAAATAAGTAAATCCAACTCTTCTGACTCAACACCTTAATACCACGAAAAGATTCAACAACGTGGGATGAACATATAGTCCAGTAGGGATCTCAACATGATCCTCAACAATAACAACATTACAGATAGCTATGATCATGCACACTCATTCTCGTACTAGAATAGTATTATGACATTTTATACAAAATATATATATGTATGAACTTTTCTTGAAAACAACCGTTTCAAACAACGCTACAAGCGATTTATCTTTCCTTATTCCTCTCATTAGTTCCCATTCCCATTCTTTTATACATAAGTAATTACTTAGAAAATAAATTCACTAAGACCACTACTATTCTCCAATTTTCACACAAACAACAGATGTGCCTTTCTAGAACATATTTCTAAAATGTTTGATTCTCTTTACACTTCTAAAAGACAAGGGGTAGCAACTGACACATGATTAACACAAGATAATCCATTTACAATTTCATGACACGAATGTCTACATTGCCTATGACACATAGTCTATGGCACAATTCACCTTTCCTTTTATGGCTCAGAACCTGGCCAAATACTTCAACAAGGGTTTCATCTCTTATTAACAATCTTTCCAATTCAACAGGGATAACAAGTCAAGTTAAACCTCTCATATAACATAACAAATACACAAGTTGGTATTGTATCAATCACAATCAAATTCACTTCCATACTTCCCAACTGATACACATTTTGGTGATGTATCATATCAAATAGATAAGCATATGAACTGTATCTCTGCAATAGGCGCGCATATAAGCAGCAACCCTGGGTTCATCCCCTATCTTCCCATAATCATTAACCGGTTTAGAGGTACATCCCCCATCTTCCCCTAAACCGTGGAGTACATCCCCTATCTCCTCCCATACACAAGTAATGCATATAAACACAACGTCATATACACAAACAATCAATGGTGTAATGCATACACAACAATTCAACACAACCGTGTCATCCTCCACCGATGACCAAGGACAAAACCTCTAGATGCAGGTATGTTGTACATCTATTAATGACTCAATTATCATGAAACCACAAACCCTATAACAAAACTAACATGGCGATTAAAGATACAACCACCACATATGTGTGTTCAACACTCACATTACAATAATCCAACTCTCATACCTTTTGCCTTCACAAATTCAATTCCCTGGACAATAAAGCCATAACTCATTTTAACCCATTACATTCTTTTCCAAGCCGCTCCAATTTAATTATGCAAATTAAGTTATAATCATTAAACTAGGGTTTTCCTCCCTCTTTCTCAATATTGACCTAAAAGGCTCAATTATTAACAACAAACAACAATGATCACATTGAAGACCCAAAATACATAAGTATTTGCCCAACGATCACAACCCCTCTATTAATTTATTAAATCAAATAAAAATTTGGGTTTTCTCTCCTTTCAACAACAACATGCTAATTAACACCCCAATTAGCCTAAACCATAACCAATGATAATAAACCCAACTCCAACAGTCAACCCAAGGTTCAATCTCATGATTTTTAATAAATCCAACATGATATACTGTTTTTATGCAATACAGAAACTACCACATGTCTATCTATAGATGGAGTATTGAAAAGAAACAAGGAGAATCCCTACCTCAAAGGAGAACCCAAATGGAGAAGATTGACCCGAAATCCAAGTGCTCCAAATCCACAATTCTTCAGATTAAAATGTAGCCCTCACTCTCCTCTACCTTTTTAATAAAGGATCTAGGTTAGAAACTCACTCTAAGTAGATCAAACTTAAGAGAGAAGGTGAGTTGGGGGAAAGAGAACTCGTAACCTAGGGTTTAGAATCTGAAAAGAGGGTGAAAAACTGCCTTGAAAACGCTGAAACACGATTTTATACCCAGCCGCCCCGCTCGAGCGTCAAACTCCCGCCGGCGGACACTGAACCGCCGAGCGGACCAACTCCCGCTCGAGCGTCCAACCCTGAACAAGAAATACTGAATGGGTGTTTTTTCCCGCTCGAGCGCCAAAACCCCCGCTCGAGCGGACAAGCAACAACAAGTCCCCGCTCGAGCGTCAAACTCCCCGCTCGAGCGGACAAGCCAAAACCTGGGCAACTAGTTTTGGTTCCTAAGCTCAACCAACCTGCAATCAACTCAATAAAACATCCTATAACTCAAGAATAAAGAATTAAAGGACAACCACAACAATAATAAGACAATAGAATCTACGGAACATAAGTCCGAATATGATAATCAAATGGAAAAAGACCGGGGTCGCTATAGAAACTCTCACAAGGCTCCTCACTAAATAAGACAGGAGTATAAGATTTTCTTCATATGTGTAAAATGACTCTTTTTTTTTCCTTCTTTTTCTGATGTGGGATTATCAAATAAAAGCCAGCCAATAGAGATTTTTTTAATTATTTAAAATTAAGAAAATTAGTATAAGATATTGAAGATCTTATAAGACTCCTCACTAAAATGACCATTTTCCTTATATAATATATTATATTTAGAAATTATTCTACTAATAATATTTGAAAATTAAAAATTCATTTTTTAAAGTTTTGAGTAGTCTTGTCTTTATAACAATGCAGTGGTGTCAGCATAATTTAATTATATATTAATAAAAGATTTGTAATTATAATTATTAATATTTATAATATTTTTCGTTTAGTTGCAAATATTTTTTTAACTGACACATGTCAGTGTAATTCTCTAAAAAAAAAAAAAAGCTTGTCATTAATTTTGTTTATTTTATAAATGTAATGATGTACTTTTTTATTTCATCTGATTTTTTTATTTTTTATTTATTTTTTTTTACCAACTCTGGTTTATTTCATTAATTTCTTTTTACCAACTCTAGTTTGAAGACATTTGTTCATCCATTTTGGTTAGATCTTTCCTTTTTCTTTTTCTTTTTTTTTATATATATTATTTATGATTATTTAAAATTCACATAAGGATAGTTGTGAGACCTTTTGTGTATCATTTGTAATTGTTTGTAAACTCTTAGTTAATAGCAGAATCGGACTATCGTCTCATAGATGTACTACACATTACGGAAATCAAGTAAAAATTCTTGTGTGGTTGATTTAGTTTTTTCATTTTTTTTTTATTTCCTTTAATTGATTTACAGTACTTGTACGAAATTCATATTTTTCCCTAACACATCCATGCAATCCATTTTATTGTCAATTTGATCTTGAACAATGTTGAAATGTACAATTCTCTAATTATAAATTATGATCATGGGAAAAAGGGAATGTGAAAATGCTTAAGTAAATCCAATAATGATGAAAATACATAAAATAGCAAGAGGTATAGTTAGGCGGTGTTTGGGAATAGCTGGTATAAGCTATTTTAGCCTCTTGGAGAAAAAAAGTCAAAAAGCCTCACTTTATTCTTTGAGGTTGAAGTTGTGGTGTACGCAACAACCGGAAAGCAACAGAGGGTACAAAGACCATTTTACCTTTTGAATATTTCACCAAGTCATAACTCTTCAGAAGACATTTGAGAAACAACTCTCATCTCTCCGGCACCCACCCATTGGAAGTCAATTGAAGAAGTTCAATGGATCTCTCTTGATGAATCTCTTCAGGCAGACCACACAGCCGACTCTCTTTGTCACCGACCGTCGAAGACTTGCGATAGGTAAATGAATTGACCCGATTTTTGTTCTTCTTCTTGCTTTTTCCGACTCATTATTGTTGGTTTTTCATTCCATTGTTTAAGATCGCACTGTATTTTATTGATGGTATTTTGTTGTAGAATTACCGATCTAGACATATATATATATATATATATTTTAGTTCGAAATTTGCTGTTTCAATTGTTATGGGATTCAAAATTTCGACAAAACAACCTAGAGAATCTGTTGTTATCCCTCAAATAGATTCTGCTCCTACTATTTTATTTTATTTTTAATATTGTTTTTCAAAATTTGTTGTGCATTTATAATCTTTTTTTTTCAAAATCTGTTCATCAAACATGGATGCTTCTTACAATTTAATAATTTTCTTATGAGTACAAAATATAAATTAATAGTTTCCAAAAATATTAAATTTAATATACTACTTTTCAATAAAATAATCCTATAATCCAATAAAAAAAATTCAATCCGTCTTCCCAAACACAAAAACAAAAATAGCCAAAAAACTTAAAAAATAATCACTTCCCCAACGAAGTCTTAGTGAGATTAATAGTGAAACATAATAATAAAAATTTTACTCTTTTTTTCTTTACCACTATTATTTCTTTTCATTTTGTTAATTTTTTTTTCTCCCAAAGTCCAACGAATGAAATATAACATTTCTATTATGTTTATGATGATTCTTAGGAATGGTTGATCTATTTAATATTTTGAGGGCATTACATTTTCTCCCAAAGTCCAAATAACAAATTAAAACTTTGTTTGTTTTTTTGCCTTTTAGGGTTTAGGGTCTTTAATATCCATTATAATTACCAACATCTAATAGACAAGGACCACACCTTTAAGAAGAAAAAAACTAAAATATAGACAATGCTAAACAGGGAAAACCACCATCAAAGGAAGTAGCTACTCGAAAGAAGAAACAAAGAAAAGGACCAACCAGCAACTGAAATAAGAACAACTGGCACACTGGTTACAGCTTGCCAAAACAACCGTTCTCACCAAGACAGTAAGAGCAAAGCTTCTCTAATAGGAGTGAAAGTGTAGGGTTTTTTTTTTTTTTTTTTTTTTTTTTCTTAATCCTATTATTCATTAATTGAATATATGACAATCAAAGATTGATGTAATAGAAGAAAGTTGAAAAAGGACAATGTGAATGGATGTAAATGATTCTTTATTATTATTATTATTATTATTTATTTGAATTACCACTAATGTTTCCTAAAAACTAAATTAACATACTTTTTGTGAAACTTAAGGAATTATTAATCCAATTTAATTTTTTTTTTTTTTTTTTTTTTTGGTCTTTGAGAAAGTAGTAATATTATAAAGCATTGTATAGGGTTAATGTTTACATACCTAACCAATTTTGGGTTGATTTAATTACAGACTTGATACTTTAGAAATACATGGAGTCTCCTAATATTTATTTTAATATCTATAATAATTGTAGCTACATTCCATTATAGATCATATTCATCATTTAGAGTGTTTATCAAAATTTGACAATTTGTGAGTATTACCCTAATTAGAGTATTTCCAACCTACTAGGCATATAATGTTTGTAAGTCAAAATATCTAGTATGACTCACTTTTTTCAACTCCAATGCACTAGGCAGATGATTAGGCATTTTAATTCAACTCATATTCACTAGCTACATGTAGCTAGCCTTCAAGGTTAGGCAAAATATATTTAATCATCAGGATCATTTCCCTCAATCTTTGTTGGTGATGTGACATTCTATATAAAGTTAACAGTATTTGGATGAATGGCTAAAATAAAGAGTATGGTTGGGATAGAAACATGAAATAGTTGACAGAAAAATAAAATGTATACTTTATAATAACATTTAGATAAATAAAATGTCTATTACCGTTGGAGATGCTTAGTAGGTGGTGAGTGGTATTGTTTTTGTTGGCGAGTGGCATATCATTTAAAATTATCAAGATTCTCTTCATACATTGACCTAAAAAAGTTTGGAGGTGGTTGGGGAGTATATAGATTGGTTTGGTACAATTTATTATAAATTAAAAATTGAAAATAAAAAAAGTAAAAATTAAAATTATTTTTCATTCAATTTTTAAATAATAAATTATAAACAAAAATTACACTAAATAATTTAACACAAATTCTAAAATAAAGATAAAATATAAATAATTCACCAAAGTAATATCAAGAGTAGGATATTGCTTACACACTTGATTAGGGGTGTGTATCGGTTGGTTGGCCCGTCAGGTCCGGTCTTTTTTTTGTAAGGTTTGAGAAGGCTGCTTTAGTGTATAGGTCTAGGTTGGGCTAACATTTTCAGACCGATATATTAATGGGATGGGGTTAGGATTTATACTTTCAACCCAGCCCGACCTGATCCAATCCGATCTGCTTATTAATTAATTATATATATTAAAATTTATATTTTTTTGTTGGGATCTAGACTTTATCTTTGTTGATATTATTGAAACTTATATTCATGGTAATGTGTGATTGAATTTACAACCATGCTACATCCCACTAATATAGCATCCCTAATTTATCTCTAATGATGTGGAAGAGAGAGATAGAGAGAGATGATTGTAGACCCACCCTTCCACATGGTTCATTCCATGTTATTAAACGTGGATTGATGGTGTCAAATTAGTTCTCTCAAGCATTTTCTTGAATTTATTTAAGAAATCTTTTAATTTATACACAAATTTTTCAATTTATAATGATATCAATATATTTATTTAAGAAATATAATGTGTGATTAAATTTAATTATAGAATATTTTAATTTTCTTAACATATAGCCTGATGGGTGGGCTTGAGATTTATAACTATTTTTTAGGACTGGTATGGATAGATGTAGAGACCCGATGTTAGGGTCGGATCGGGTCGAATTTGGACAAACACAAAGAAAATGATGTCTTCAATTATCTTTATTTGGAACGAGATTCAAAATTGAAAGTCAAATGTCTCACAATTGAAAGGTCAGTGACCAAAGTGATACAAGCCCAAACTATAGGGATCGTTAATATAATTCACCTTATAATAATCATATTAGGTGTTATATTTTGATAATTTTGATAATGTGTAATTTTGATAATTTTTATTGAGAAATATTGAATCAATAATGTTATAATAATAATATTATTTGTAACGCCCCGAAAATAACCAATATAAATTAATTACGCCAACCAACATCCACTAAATAATAACAACAATCCTCCCATCTTTACAACGTTAATCAACAAGTTTATACAAAAGTTCCATACTACGAATTATACATTCAAGGATAAATGAATTGTAACGCCCTCAAAATAAGACATAAAACAATCATGCACAAGATCCATAAATAATAAAAGGAACATTATATTTACATTCATCAGAGTGTTTTTTACAAAAGATGTTACATGTTAACAACAAAAGTGGATGCCCTACGGACTTACAACTTTCCAAGTCAACACTTAGTTACAACAAAAGAGGGTCTAAAGCCCTTTACAATTTAGAGCCCTTGGCTTAGAAATAAAAACATATAACATAAAACAAAACAACCAAAACAGAGACTTTAGCCCCAAGACCTCCAAAGCTATGATGTTGGTGGCGGCATGTCACCTATACCTGAAAATGGTGTCCCAAGTAGGGTGAGCTAATGCCTAGTAAAGATACGCTAAACATTATATGAGAATTAACTAAAACATTAGCATCCGATAAATGTTTACACATATAACATGAGTACATCATTTCCTTTTCATTACTAATCAATATTTTCGTCATGACTAATCCATTTCCCATTATTTATCTAAATCAATTCGTTGAGATAGCTCAACATTAACCAACAGTTTAAAATGAGACTACAACTCATATAACAACACTTCAATAACAAACATCATAGACATCATTCAACACTTCCAACACTTGCCATTTTACAAAACTATGTCCGAAGGAACCGGCACCCAAATATATATATGATTTCCGGACTTTCACCCTGGACACTCCGGCCAACTTAATTATCAATGGAGTCAATCTCCTATCTCCTCCCACACAATGGAGTACATCCACTATCTTCTCCCATACAAAGATACATATAAAATGTATTAAACATGTTGGCATATACAATGACCCAACCATTCACGTATTCAACATTCTAATCCAACCGTCATATTCAATGACATAATTCAATTGATTAGTTTCGATTTACCTAATCATCATGCAGTGTTTACAATAATCAAGACTATCCTCTACTAATAGCCCAAAACAGTTATTTCTAAACAGATAATAAATTTACCAAATAGATAAATTATCAACTTATCCATAGATGGGTGATTATTCAATCCAACCACACCATCTAACCACAATCCTTCCCAATTCCATAATTCCACAAGGAATTCACTATTTATACAAAATAGTTATTTAATTTCAAACTAGGGCATTTTTCCTCAAATTCCACAACATTGACCCAAAGGTCCAAACCTCTCAATTTCAACAATTATACACCAATAACCCCATTTTTAGACCCACATACACATGGATTTTAAAATTGAAAACCCCTCTTTCAAACATTTTAAACTTCAAACCTTAAGTTTCCAAAATTTCCAAATTTACTCCATTTATACAAAATGACTAACGTTTATGTTAAAGCTCATAAAGGTAAGTAGATTATCCCTACCTCAAAAGAAGAAGCCCAAAGGAGAAGAAGGAAGAAACTCAAGATGCCTTGAAGCCTAACTTTTTCGGATCAAAACGTAGCCCACACGAAGCTCAAGATTTTATACAAAGGGAGTAAGGTAGAAGAACTCTAGATCGAGAGTATTTGTAGAGAGAAGGAATGTGTAGAGAGAGAGAGAGTCAGATCTAGGGTTTTAGGATGAAAAAGTGATAAATATCACGCTGTTGCCAACTGATATAATCGAGGCTTGCTCGAGCGAAGGAGTGGTCGCTCAAGTGACCAGGCACAAAACGACCTCGCTTGAGCGCAAGAAGCGTTGCTCGAGCGAAAAATGAGAAGCTTCAGGTCTGCAACCCAGGCGTATGCTCGAGCGCAAGAGTGCTCGCTCGAGCGAAGGAACACAAAACATAGGGCTCGCTCGCTTGAGCGCAAGAAGCATCGCTCGAGTGAAGAATACCAACCTTCAGGTTTTTCAAAGACGCAGACGCACGCTCGAGCAAAGAGACACATTACACAAAGACACATTACACAGAGACGCAAGTAGGCTAAGACACATTACACTTAGTCCAGTCATGCTTTGGAGGGAGAGGATCAGGTAAAGGCCGTTGTTCCAATGGTTTCAGATGTCCTTTCCGGACTAAGACCTCTAGAGCCTTTGACAAAGGCATATAAAGTGGGGTGAAAATCCTCTTGACTCGGGGTGGATATTTGGCCGTCTGTGAGCTACTTCCGGACGCACCGGTGAATGGGGTAGCTGTTTTTGATGTGGTGGTGGTGACCATGCCTATAGCGGTCCCGGGTTTACCCCTTGTGGTATAGTGGTCCGGACATGTGTCCGTGGAGGTTGGTAATTGAGTATTGTCTTATTTACGTCCCTTCTTGCTTTGTTTTTGAGTTATAGGATGTGTTGGGCAGGTTTGTCACAGGTTGGTTAAGCCTAAGAACCAAGTCTAGTTGCCCAGGTTTTGACTGGTCCGCTCGAGCGGACATGTTTACGCTCGAGCGGATGGGTTGTTGTTGCTTGTACGCTCGAGCGGAGGTTTTGGCGCCGGCGGAGAATGCACCTTTCAAGATTTCGTGCACCGCAAAACTTCGCAAGTGTGGTTTCAAGGCCGAAGGGTCTTTAGCGCCGAGCTCATAGTATGTTTTTGGTGAGAGTTCTGGGAGGGGGAGATCTGCGCTCGAGCGGCCGATCTACGCCGAGCGACGAACTTTGTGTTCAGGTCTTGGAGCTCGAGCGGACAATGTTGCGCCGGCGGAACTCGCTTTATGTGTCTTTAGGCTCGAGCGGAGAGTCTTAGGCTCGAGCGGACCTGTCGTATAACTGAGTGGGACTGTGCATTTTAAATCACTTTTTGACTTATCTTCTTTCTCTTACTTTATCAAAACACCATTTTCGCAGCTTCTCACTCAAAAACCATGACTTCTCTCTAAGTATTGATCTAGCTAGAGTGTGTCGTTCACCTTTTGTCTTCACAAAAAGGGTGTTGATCGTCGAGGGCGTCATTTTGATCCGAATAGTTTGGTGTTTGGAGCATTTTGGTTTTGGGTCCTTCTCCTTTGGAGCTCATCTTTTGAGGTAGGGATATCCTACTCCTCTTTATGGATTTTGTCTTTGAATTTTAGCATTTTGATATGTTGGTAGTTGTTGTGTCATTTTGGGAAACTTTGGGCCATTGTGTAATTTTATAAAAGTTTGGGGTTTTGTCTATAATAAACCTAGAAGCATGTTTGGTATAGAAACATGGAATTAATGTTGAAACATTAGTGAAATTGGAACCTAAGGGTTGTAATGTTAATTATGGAAACGTCTTAATTACATTGATTAATTAATGTGAATAATTAATTGTGGAAAATGAGGAATTGAAGTAGAATTGGGTCATGGGTTATGACGATGGAAAGAATACATTGATTTTATGTAGTGATATGTGATGTGTATAATTGTGATATATATGCATTGTGATGTGTTGGAGGAGATAGGGGATGTACTCATGGTTTAGGGAAGATAGGGATGGACCTCTAAACCGGATGTTACCGAGGAGATAGGATGAACTCCGTAGATAGAGCATGTATGCTTATCTAGAAATATATTGGCGAGCATGTATGCTTGTCATGGAAAGTATGAATGTAATGTTTTGTTTATATTTGTTGAAGTGATGAAAGAATGTAAAGGAATTGACCATCTATCAAATTGTAAATCTTTTAGTCATTATTTATAACTGGCTTAGTATATTTCTACTGGGCTGTGGCTCACCCTATATGGGAATATTGTTTTCAGGTACAGGTAGCATGCCACCTCCAAAGAATTAGCTTGGGAGGCTAGTGGCGCATTTGACTTTTTGGTTGTCTTTCCTTTTGTGATATTACATGTAAACTCAAGCCAAGGGCTTAATGTGTAAATGAGTTAGTACTCTACTTTCTTGTACCCAAGTGTTAACTTGGAAAGCTGTAAGCCCTTAGGGCGTTTGCTTTTGTTGTTAACATGTAATACTATTTGTAATAGAACTCTGTTGAATGGAAGGACGTGGATCTTTTATATATTATAGCATGTCAATATTGTTGGGTTTAATGTCATTATTTGAGGGCGTTACAACTTGGTATCAGAGCGTACCGGGTTCGAATACTTTGGGTACGTGGGAAGTGATTAGGATCACAATGGGTTTGTCTCGCTTGATAGAGATTTAGGTGTACTGTCATATGCTTATGTGATAACATGCTTATGTGGTTATTTGGGTATGGGATTTAGTTTCTGGGATGTTGATTGGATCTTTGGGTTTCTGGGAGTCTTGTTGGAAAGGCACTTGATCAATGCTGTTTCTAACCAGTGCTCTAGTAACGCCTTGGGACTATCATCATCCGGAAATGAAATTCGTAAGTGCTTAGGTGTTTATGTGCTTACGTGGAATGAATTACAGTTATCCATGCATTAGGACGTGAGTGTTTAGTTTTGGCACGTTTATAAATGTGCTAACGTTCTGTGTTACCTTTATTAGGATGTCAGGACGAGCAAGAGGTGGTAGGCGTGGTAGGCCTAGGAGGCAGAAGTGCCATTACGGATGAGGTTCGAGAGTTCAGAGGGGTTGGTCGTGCCAATGTGGCCGAGCCGTGGGTCAAGTGCGATGGGTGCCTTGGCCCGAGATAGCAGGGCTTTGGGTATTCTCAGAGCAGAAATCGCAACCGAGGCAGACCTTCCTTCTTGAAGAGGGAGTTCTTCGTCTAACCCGGAGGAGTTTGTTGGGGATCCTAAGGAGCCATTGAAGGCGCATTTAGTGGCTAGAAGAAATGAGTAAAAGGTTCGAGATGCTAGGCATTGAGGACGGAGCATTGAAAGTGACCTTGGCATCCTTCCAGCTGAAGGGAGATGCGGGTCAATGGTGGAAGTATGAGAAAGTTCGTGTGGGCGGTACTTGGGAGGCGTGTGTGAATGCTTTCCAGGAGAGGTTTTTATCCATGATGGCTAGAGAGAGACTGAGGGATCAGTTTACCAAGCTTAAGCAGGAGGATTTGTCTGTGGCCGAGTTTGAGGCTACATTTACTAGCTTGTCTAGGTTTGCATCTGAACTTGTGGCGACAGAGGAGCGTCGTTGCTACGAGTTTGAGCGGAAGTTGAGGTGGGACCTCAAGTTGAAAGTTGGTGGACCCTACATTCGAGAGTACAGGCATTTAGTGGATGCTGCAGCTCATATGGAGCTGATGATGCAGAGGAGATGAGGCAAAACATGGGGGCTCCAAGAGGGGCCAAGAGGGACAGTGATGGCAGAGGCGGAGGGGTTATAACCTCACCGGCCCTGTGGTGGTTTGGCCAGTCGACTTTCCCAATACCAAGTTCAGTTCGGAGGCGGCAACGAGAGTTCAATTACAAGTGTGGCCAGGTCACAAGGCTTGCCTGCAGAAGGGCGGGGTCGAGAGTCGCCTTCGTCACCTGCACCACGAGTCGAGTTCGGGCAGGGGCAGCCAGATCGTGTTACAGTGTGGGCAGGGACAGGGCACATGAAGAGGTATTGCCCACGGTTGAGTGCCACCAGAGCGTCTGGTTCTAGACAGACGCAGGATTCCACCACCACGATCAGGCGAGCCTCGAGGGCCAATCCGGGGCTTGCTGGTCCAAGGTCAAGCGATCCTATGTCCGAGAGGCGAAAGGTGGATCAGGGCCTACATGCGTGTATCTTTATCATACAGACCTAGTACCGCTCCATCAAGAGTGAGAGGTACCTTTTTGTTTTGCAATTGGTTGCTAGTGTGTTGATTGACACGGTGCATCTCATTTTTTTGTCTCTCCTGCATTTGCATCTGTGAGGGATTTGGAGTTAGCAGTGTTGGCACCTCCTATTTGTGTAGTGACACCTATTGGGGGAGAGTTAATTTTGAAGCACGGATGTAGAGGTTGTGATATAGAGGTCGCGATCATCGACTTCCTTTTCCATTTGTAGTTATGCCCATGAAGGGCTTTTATGTTATTTTGGGTATGGACTGGTTATCGTCATACCGGCGGTTATTGATTGCTATCGCCAGAGGGTTACCCGTTATGCTGAACGGGAGTTTTTCCACTTTTTAGGAGACCGGTTGGTAGTATTGTGTTGTGGGTGCGGTCCATGGCGGAACGAGCTTAGTAGTTTACTTGCTAGTTTTGAGAATGGTGAGTGTGATGAGACCCATTGATTTGCCGAGGTAGTTTGTGAATACGCAGATGTCTTTCCGAGGATCTTATTGATTTGCCACCTCACCGAGAGATTGAGTTCTCTATTGATTTAGTGCAAGACGGCCCGATTTCTATGGCACCTTACCGCTTTTGCTCAAAGAAGTTAGTTGAGTTGAAAGTTCAACTCCGTGAATTGCTAGATAAGGGTTTTGTTCGCCCTAGTGTTTCACCATAGAGCACCGGCACTCTTTGCTAAAAAGAAAGATGGTGCCTTGAGATTGTGTATTGACTACCGAAAGTTGAATCGGGCTACAGTTAAGAATAAGTACCCTATGCCCCGTATAGATGATTTGTTTGACCAGTTGAAGGGTTCCCGTTGTTTCTCTAAGATAGATTTGAGATCGGGTTACCACCGCTAAGGGTCGTGGAGGAGGATATTCAAGACGGCATTCCGACGCCAGTATGGCCATTATGAATTCCTAGTAATGCCATTTGGGCTTACCAACGCACCAGCAGTCTTTATGGACTTGATGAACCGGATTTTCCGGGAATTCTTGGATCGTTTTGTAGTCGTTTTCGTAGACGACATTCTTATCTATTCACCTTCAGAAGGGGAGCACGAGGAACACTTGAGAGTGGTGCTTGAGTTACTTAGAGCCCATAAGCTGTATGCTAAGTTCGGGAAGTGTGAGTTTTGGCTAGAAGAGGTGAAGTTCTTAGGCCATGTGGTTTCTGGGGAAGGGGTGTCTGTTGATACATCCAAGATTGAGGCAGTGCAAGATTGGGCACAGCCTAAGAGTGTGTTTGAGATTCGCAGCTCGATTAGTAGGTATTACCGTCGGTTTGTGAAAGATTTCTCGAGTTAGCTTCACTGCTGACTAGATTGACTCGGAGGAGTCGACTTTGTATGGGGTGAGACTTGTGAAAAGTCGTTTCAGAGTTGAAAGTTAGACCCACCACCGCACTACCCGATTATTCCGAGAGAGGGTTGGGTTATGCAATCTATTGTGATGCCTCACGAGAGGGTTTGGGTTGTGTGTTAATGCAAGAGGGAAAGTAGTAGCCTATGGCTCACGTCGATTGAAAATTCACGAGAAGAATTACCCTACACATGATCTAGAATTAGCGGTCGTGATCTTTGCCTTAAAAACTGGAGGCACTACCTTTATGGTGAACGATTCGAGGTGTTCTCGGATCATAAGAGTCTGAAGCATCTGCTTTCACGTAAAGACTTGAACTTGAGGCGAGGAGGTGGATGGAGTTTATTGAGGATTACGACTTGAGTTGCACTATCACCCTGAAAGGCCAATGTTGTGGCCGATGCCCTTAGCGTAAAATCCGTTAGTAGTGTAGCTTGTATAGCTATCCCGGAGTGGGGGATGTTGGGGCAATTGGAGAATTTGATTTGCTTCGCGAATCCGGCCAAGTCATGCCTTGTTTTACGTTGTCGCAACCTACACTAGTGACTAGAGTGTTAGAGGCACGTAGAGGTGACCTTGAGGTAGAATCACTCCGGGAGAAGATCTCCAATGGGAAGGTTGAGAAGGGTTTGACGGTGTATCCCGACCTGAGTGTGAGATACCGAGACCGTTTGCTAGTACCGGAGGCTTGCCGAGAGGAGGTGCTCCGAGAGTTTCATCATTCGCGCCTTGCGGTGCATCCGGGAGGTACTAAGATGTATCGGGATTTGGGTCGCCAGTTTTGGTGGCGGGGTATGAAGAGAGATGTGGCGCTTTTTGGTTCAAGTGCCTTACTTGTCAGCAAGTGAAGGCCGAGCATCAGAGGCCAGCGGGTTTGTTACAACCCTTGCCTATTGCCGAGTGGAAGTGGGAGCATGTCACCATGGACTTCGTTGTAGGTCTTCCGAGGACTCAGCGGGGTAGTGACGCTATTTGGGTGGTTGTAGACCGGTTGACCAAGTCGGCGCATTTCATTCCGATGCGCGTGAGAGATTCAGTAGATCATCTTGCCGACTTATATATTCGGGACATAGTAAGGTTGCATGGGGTCCCAGTGACGATTGTCTCAGATAGAGATCCTCGTTTTACTGCTAGGTTGTGGCAGAGTTTGCAGAGTGCTTTAGGTACTAAGTTGACCTTTAGTACAGCTTATCATCCTCAGACTGATGGGCAGTCTGAGCGTACTATTCAGATCCTTGAGGATATGCTTCGGGGTTGTGTCCTTGATTTCAGTGGGACGTGGGAGAGGCACTTACCGCTGGTAGAGTTTGCCTACAATAACTCAGCCTAGTATCGGTATGGCACCGTTTGAGGCCTTGTATGGCCGACCTTGTAGGTCTCAGCTTTGTTGGGCCGAGGTGGGTGACACACCTTTGTTGGGTCCGAGTTGGTTAGGAGACGACGGAGAAAGTTGAGCTTATCCGTAGGAGGCTTGTTACGTTCTCGTAGTCGCCAAGTCCTATGTCGACCGTAGGAGGAGACCGTTGAGTTTGAGGTGGGTGATCACGTCTTCAAGATATCACCTAGGCGGGTTTGTTGAGATTTGGGAAGAGTGGGAAGTTATCCTCGGTTTATTGGTCCTTTTGAGATCCTTGAGCGGATTGGCGAGGTTGCTTATCGTTTAGCTTTGCCGCCCACGGTTGGCCGGAGTTCATGACGTGTTTCATGTGTGTATGCTTCGGAAGTATGTGCCGGATCCATCACACGTGTTGGATTGGACCGACTTAGAGGTAGATGAGGATGCCTCGGATGAGGAGAGACCGGTTCAGGTCTTGGATAGGCGGGATCAAATCCTGCGTGGCAAGACCATCCCTTTGGTTAAGGTTTTGTGGAAACATCACGGAGTGGAGGAGGCCACTTGGGAACGTGAGTTGGGAGTCCGCGAGAAATATCCGGACTTATTTATTGATGTGTAATCAAGTGTTGCAATTGTATAATTGTAATGAACTTTAAGAACATTTGAAATATCTTAAGTTGTAAAACATGGTGCACGTTTTAGTTAATGTGAATGTTGTAGAACTTGCCTTGTTATGAGATTTGATTATAATATTGCATATGTGGGCTATATTATAGAAATGGAATTGTATCATGATTATTGCTTATGATATGAATTATAAATCATCTATGTGGGAAATGGTTGAAATGGAAAGAAAATGCATGTTGAAATGTATATGTTGTTAAATGCTTCGTGATGAGAGATGGAATGACCGGTAATGGGTCGAATTGTGTAATGTTGTAGCATAACATTGTTTAAGGAGAGGAAGACTTGCTTTTCAAAACTTGTTTTTAATTTCGGGGACGAAATTCTTTAAGGGGGGGAGGTTATAGCGGTCCCGGGTTTACCCCTTGTGGTATAGTGGTCCGGACATGTGTCCGTGGAGGTTGGTAATTGAGTATTGTCTTATTTACGTCCCTTCTTGCTTTGTTTTTGAGTTATAGGATGTGTTGGGCAGGTTTGTCACAGGTTGGTTAAGCCTAAGAACCAAGTCTAGTTGCCCAGGTTTTGACTGGTCCGCTCGAGCGGACATGTTTACGCTCGAGCGGATGGGTTGTTGTTGCTTGTACGCTCGAGCGGAGGTTTTGGCGCTCGAGCGGAGAATGCACCCTTTCAGTATTTCGTGCACCTGCAAAACTTCTGCAAGTGTGGTTTCTGCGCTCGAGCGGGTCTTTGTGCGCTCGAGCGCATAGTATGTTTTTGGTGAGAGTTCTGGGAGGGGGAGATCTGCGCTCGAGCGGGCTGGGATCTACGCTCGAGCGGACGAACTTTGTGTCTGTGTCTTGGAGCTCGAGCGGACAATGTTGCGCTCGAGCGGAACCTGTTTTATGTGTCTTTACGCTCGAGCGGAGAGTCTTACGCTCGAGCGGACCTGTCGTATAACTGAGTGGGACTGGGCATTTTAAATCACTTTTTTGACTTATCTTCTTTCTCTTACTTTATCAAAACACCATTTTCAGAGCTTCTCACTCAAAAACCATGACTTCTCTCTAAGTATTGATCTAGCTAGAGTGTGTTGTTCACCTTTTGTCTTCACAAAAAGGGTGTTGATCGTCGAGGGCGTCATTTTGATCCGAATAGTTTGGTGTTTGGAGCATTTTGGTTTTGGGTCCTTCTCCTTTGGAGCTCATCTTTTGAGGTAGGGATATCCTACTCCTCTTTATGGATTTTGTCTTTGAATTTTAGCATTTTGATATGTTGGTAGTTGTTGTGTCATTTTGGGAAACTTTGGGCCATTGTGTAATTTTATAAAAGTTTGGGGTTTTGTCTATAATAAACCTAGAAGCATGTTTGGTATAGAAACATGGAATTAATGTTGAAACATTAGTGAAATTGGAACCTAAGGGTTGTAATGTTAATTATGGAAACGTCTTAATTACATTGATTAATTAATGTGAATAATTAATTGTGGAAAATGAGGAATTGAAGTAGAATTGGGTCATGGGTTATGACGATGGAAAGAATACATTGATTTTATGTAGTGATATGTGATGTGTATAATTGTGATATATATGCATTGTGATGTGTTGGAGGAGATAGGGGATGTACTCCGCGGTTTAGGGGAAGATAGGGGATGGACCTCTAAACCGGATGTTACTGGGAGGAGATAGGATGAACTCCGTAGATAGAGCATGTATGCTTATCTAGAAATATATTGGCAGAGCATGTATGCTTGTCATGGAAAGTATGAATGTAACTGTTTTGTTTATATTTGTTGAAGTGATGAAAGAATGTAAAGGAATTGACCATCTATCAAATTGTAAATCTTTTAGTCATTATTTATAACTGGCTTAGTATATTTCTACTGGGCTGTGGCTCACCCTATATGGGAATATTGTTTTCAGGTACAGGTAGCATGCCACCTCCAAAGAATTAGCTTGGGAGGCTAGTGGCAGACGGACTTTTTGGTTGTCTTTCCTTTTGTGATATTACATGTAAACTCAAGCCAAGGGCTTAATGTGTAAATGAGTTAGTACTCTACTTTCTTGTACCCAAGTGTTAACTTGGAAAGCTGTAAGCCCTTAGGGCGTTTGCTTTTGTTGTTAACATGTAATACTATTTGTAATAGAACTCTGTTGAATGGAAGGACGTGGATCTTTTATATATTATAGCATGTCAATATTGTTGGGTTTAATGTCATTATTTGAGGGCGTTACAATGCCCACTTCAGAAGATCTTGCGGCCACATCACCACTGGTGGTCGCATTCGAATTGCGGGAAAATGCCCGCCTAGGCTGCTCCTTCTCCTGGTCAATAAGGCCCTGCTTCATGGCATCCTCAATCTGTACTCCCATCTCATGCAAGTCTGAAAAGGTAGGGAAGGGGAGCACGATCATTTTCTGCATTAGTTTGGGTTGGAGGTTGCGTACAACCATCCGTATTTGATCCTTGTCCGTTGGCCTAATGGTCATCATTGAGGCTTTGGCCCTCCAGCGGGCCACGAATTATGAGAAGCTCTCCTTAGGCTTGTGCCTCGTCATCTCAAGATCACGGGTCGTAATCTCGATTTGCGTGTTATACGGGTATTGTGCAACGAAGGCCCCGGCCATCTCATCCTAATTCCTCTTGACATCATCTTCCAATTTTGCATACCAGATGGCCGCCACACCCGACAGGGTCCGACCAAATAATGAAAGTTTCTGTAGTCTGGTGAGGCCCATCGGCCTTAGTATGTCCGAAAACAACCGGAGATGCACCATGGGATCCCCAGATCCATCAAATCGGTCGATGTGTGGCATCTTAAATCATCTGTACGTCACAATTTGTGTCGGTATACCCGTCCTTAATGTCTGAAATGGACTTTACTCCCTGAGATTTCTTGAACATCTTTTCCAGCTTGCTCACCTTCAGCGTTGTAGGGTCTAACTCCAACTCAAAGGGTGAATCCGGCAAGTTAATCGGTTTTTAGATAGTCAGTAGGATCGGGGGCGGAGGTGGCCCCGTCAGAATGTCCGTATCTTTCTGGACATTAGCTGTCTCCCCGAGTGTTGGAACTCTGGGTGGGGGAGGAGCCTGATGTGAAGTAGATGCTCTTGTTTGCTGCTGCAGCCGGGTAATTAAGTCTGTCTGTTGAGCCATGATCTCACCATGCTTTGGCAATTGCTGAGCAAAGATCTCGCTGCATAGTTTTCATGCTCTCTTGGAGTTAACGCATCATTTCCTCCATTCCTGCCATGTTCTGTTATTCCGACTGATTGACTGGTATATCTATCTCTGTGATAAAAACTGAGGCCTCAGCCTGACTGTTCACTGGTGGGGTGGATAAGGGCCACTGATTTGGGAACTGTTGGACTGGTGATTCAGGCTCGACCGACTTTTACCTGCCTCTGGCAAAGGAACACTGATTGCCCTTGAATGGAATCTCTGACCCGACAAAGTCTATCAGCACAAGTCCAATGTACTTGGGGGATAGTGGAGCCTTCTGAAGCTATAGTTCCAGGACTACCTAGCAAAAGAGAAAACAGACAGTATCTCAGCTCAATTTCACTGGAACGGATATGAGCATAGCGGAACGACTCAATCTTGATCAAGCTTTCCCAAATAATCATCCCAAAAATCGATACCCTCAGTAAAATCGATTCCCTAAATGTTGATCTGTAGGTCGATACTGTGATTTGTAAACCGATACATGCATTCTCTGTAGAGATACACTCTAAAAGCACATAGCATGTAAAAGAGAGCCAAAACACCCCTATGTTGGGGTAGGGTTTCCCTGTCCTATTTTGTCAGGAGCTAGGGTTTCATTACGCACGCAGCGGTTTCAAACAACCTTTATCGGGTAAGCAACTTGCCCTAATTTGGAATGGTCACTATGAATTCTGAATATGCACTAGGTCGAATGGTCGAAAAGGGTTTGTGTTCCAATACTGGCAGACCCCCCAAACGGTCAGCCTTATGGCTTGCTTTGACAAAGTCAAGCCTCTGGCAAACCGCTTAGGAATAGCAGATGGCCAACACGGTGTCCTAGGCGCACCAGTGCACATGCAATGCAAAGAAACACATGAGCGTAGTCAAAACAAGATAACATGAGTTCGAGTCAAGTTCTCTAATTCCCCAACAGAGTCGCCAGAAACTGTGGGCGTCCCCGAACGTCCCGAGAGGATGAACCCCCGTTCTGTTCATTTTGTGGGTCTACTACAGTTCGGACTCAAATTGTTACGGTTCTTAATCTGAACCAAAGAGTCCAAATCTGGCAAATCGTTTTGAGAAAATAGATTTTTGAAAGAAGTGCCAAACATGGACTGCTTTGCCAGATACAGAGTCGCCACCTAAATATTTTATTTTGGGGAAATTCAGGAAACCCTGACTCGGTGCCAAAGGCCACGTGTCCGTCATCACTAAAGTTGCCTCGGCTCGGGAACTTGGGTACGATTGGGGAAGGTCAGCTATGAGCACCCCCGCTCGCCCGATCAAAGATCGGCCTCTACTAACCATGATATCTAGTTTTGAAAACATTATGCGTTCTTATTATGGTTATTAGCCTAGATTTACTATGTGATGCGCACAGCAAACAAGTATAAACTGAGTCGCCTAAATTAGAACAAAACATTTCTTGTTTGTTTATTTTGAAAATGGTTTGATGGTGCTACCCACAAGTAGGCTAAGACATGAATTTTGCCACCCTCAAGTGGGCTTAAAACTTGCATTTAATGCATTGCTCCACTTTAAGCAACCTAACCTCCACCCACAGGCATTCAGGCAGTTATGTCGCATAAGCAGCTAGCCTCATGGTAATTATGCTATCGTGGCAACATTCACACACATGTGACATGCTAAAGCATAAAAACTTACCTAGTACTCCAAGCCAAAACAGAAACTAGTTAGTAATCATATGCATGGTCCTAGTTCATGTTTAAAATGGTTAATGCAACACATGCAAAGATGCAATCTAGACAGGCTCGGCTATCCTAAACATGGCATGTGAAATGCAACAAATAACACGTATTCAATTTGGAATTGAAATACAATGCAGTTGGCGTGATGTGCCGAGCCCGGTGCATGCAATACAGATGAATGATGCACACATGCATAGCATAAGGTATGCTAATTTAAATATGTCCTATTCTAACCATCATAAGCGGGTAAATAAAAAGGAAGAAAGACGTGAGATTGGAAGACATGCACACACTCACACACGCTTATTACAAATACGCTCTCACTCGGAGGGACCGAAAGAATAATACAGTCCGAATAATGAATCAACTATCCTACGTAATTAATTATTACAAAACTTCTAATTTAATTAACAAAGTAAATATAGAAGGAAGATGGCCGCAGCCCTGCCTCAGAATGCGTGAATGATGCATGTTTGACTCGTCTCGCCCGGAAACTCGCTGCCATAGCATTGTTGCCTCTGTTTACACTGCCCTGCTCCTCTGAAAATTTGCACAAGTCCCAAGGATGCTTCTCTGAACACTTGGGAGCATCACTGACCAAATGGGAACACCACCGGCCACGGGGAATGGTCATCGCCACCGTTGCTTATCGGCCACAATTGTTGTTGGTCGGCACTCTAAGTAGCCGATCGCTATTTCTTCCTCGCAGAATCCTGCAGCTGACAAAGAGAGAGGGCAAGCAAAGCAGTATGGCATGAAATTTTCAAGCAAATGTATGCACGGACACACTCCCTATCATGCAATGGACTCAAGGGAGCATGACCCTCGACCCTCGGGCTATCAATCATACATTTCAATGCATGATGGCCCAAAAGCCAAGTGTGCAGCTTCAATATCAAATGAAATGCACACACAAAACACATCAAAGGCCCGAACCTCTATCATGCTTGATCAAGAGGCAAGGGATGCATGCACGATGCAATACAACCTAGGCATGGAGGCTAAGTATGCAACATGAACATGCAAATGAGCAATGTATACTAGGCACGCAACCTAAACATGTAAGCAAACATGTCATGCAACAACATGCGATGATGGACTTAAACTAACATGGATAGCTCGCAAGCATGCCAAAATCAGTGGCCATGTGATGAAAATAAGGCAACCAAGATGCATGCAAACATGCACAATGCAATGGCCCCGAGTCTAAGGCACAAAACACAACTCCACAAAGGCGTTGAAAGGATGAATTATGGCATACAATGGCATATGTTCCAGCACTGAAGTATGGTGCTCAATGGTCCCAAAACATGCAAATATGCCACCCAATGCATGAAATAGCCCCCGAAACTCAAAACTAGGCACATGTATTGAACTATAACTATGCAAAACATGCATTATTTGACTATGAAGCACAAATACAAAACCAAGGCAGTCCCAAAACATGCGCACTACTAGTTTAGAGCATGGCCAAAAAATGCTAACATGTCACTAAAACAACATGCAACATTGGCTAGTAAGCATGAGTTGTATGGCATGTATATGAAGCGTATGAGAACTCATCAAACCAGCCAAAAACAGTGAATAAAACATGTCAAAATATGCCTAAATAACCACTGAAATGCAGCCAATGCATGCAAAAATGATGAGTTCCTTTAGAGGGCCATACAAGGGGTTACTCACCACATATGTGATAGACATTCAACAAGACCAAATCAACTCTGGAAATCAATTATGAAAGCCCTAAAACCCACCAAATAGGCCCTGAAATCAGTCTAAAAAACATGCAAAGAAAGGCCTCTTTGAAAGGCCTTGAATGGGATTTCTCTACACATGCATGATAGACATAAAATATGGCCAAAAAGGCCTCGGACAAAGCTAAGGAAGACCTCAAAACTCACATAATAGGGCCTGGAAAGTGACTTCAAATCATGCAAGATGGAGCCCCTTTGGAAGATCAACAAAGCTAGTAAAGAGAATGAGGGGTGAGAGGGTCACCCCTCTATGATTTTGGAGCTCAAAGACACATCAAAGCCACTGAAAATCCATTGGATTTCAGTGGCTAAGAGGCCAAAACAAGGCCAAGACAAATGCTCTAATGCATAGCCCTAATCATGAGGAAATGAAGCATGCAAAGGGGAGGATGAGCCCAAATAGAAATGTGCCCTTTATCAAACTTCAAGAAGGGCTCAAAAAAAGACTTTTTTTAGTTATGCACAAAGCTTAAATCAGTATGCAAGACAAGTCAAAAGCTAGTGCAAGAATGGGGGATAAAAAAGGAATAGTTCTCACCCTTGAAGAACTCTTGAAGAATAGCAAGTGCAGCCCTCTTTTCTGATCAAAACCACCTTAAAACCTCCAAGAACAACCTCTTAACTCCTCACAAACCAAAGTATGGTGTAATAGTGTGTGTCTTAGTGTAAAACTAAGAACAAATCACCCTTTTAGGTCCTCCAACACACACAAATGAAGAGAGAGAGGGAGATATAGAGAGAGAAGGTGTATATATCAGAATATATATGTATTAGGTTTGATGTTGCTAAACCAAAACAAAGGAGAGGGGAGGTCTCCTTATATAGGCAAGGGAAAGCTTAAAGCTTACAAGAGAAGCCAAGTGAGAAGGGTCAATGGGGTCAAGGCTTCCTAGAGAAGCTAAGGCAATGGAGCAAGCTTCTTGAGTAAGCTTTGACAAAGGGTCAAGCTTCCTCAAGAAGTTTGATCAAAGGGTGCAAGAAGTTTGGATCAAAAGGGGTCAAAGGTTCAAAAATAGCCACACATATGCGCGGGGGAGAGGGTTTGTGCATCCCAGCTGGCATAGCTGGCATGCACCATGCCTGAAGGGTGCAAAAGGGTAAAACCGGCCACGAAAGGAGGCCATCGTCCAAATGAATGGCCGGTCGGCACAATAAATGGCCGGCCTGCTATTTTTACTGGCCGGTTGGCTAAATTGATGGCCGATAGGTGGCTTCCAAGGTCAAAAGTGGCCGGTGGGTGTCCAGATTGAAGCCCCGGAAGTAATCTTTCCAATGGCGCAAACCTTGCATTAAAATTCCTCTTTGCCTTTTGGTGAAGCCGCGCAGATTCGATCCAACCGGGATGATGCCCAACTTCAACCAATCATATCTCCCCCACCCGGACTTGGCTTTAGGAGATTCTTGTGTGCAAAATGAAGCCCCGGAAGTAAGCTTTCCAATGGTGGTGGCCTCATAGCTAAAATCCAAGTATGCAGATGAATAAGCCCGATTCAGCGAGGGCTGCTCGACCCTCTTCTACCCGGATTCATGCCGAACTTCTCCCAAACTAGTTTTCTCCTCTCCTTTCCTGTTTTCTTCAACTTCAAACCCCTAAACAAAGTGTTTTGAAAGATTTTTCAAAGATTTTATCTCTCTTTCATTCATTCTCCACTTTGTCCTTGCTCGGTTTACCGAAAAGCGTAACATTTTACGAAATGCGAGCGTCGGAACATCGTAGGAACTTTATTTTCAAAACATTTTGAAAGAGAGGGTTTTAAGATCTAAAATCTTTTGATCAAGATTGTTTTGGTCCAAAAGGGGTATGAAGTTGGGATTTGACTCTCTCATTGCTGAATAAATTGAACCTTTGCCCTGCACACCTTTTACCACCAAGTAAACCATCAGTAACGCCCAAGTCTTAAGGGCGGTCAAAAATGAGATGCCCTGAAGCCCAACTTTTTCAGATCAAAACGTAGCCCACGCGAAGCTCAAGCTTTTATACCAAGGGAGTAAGGTAGAAGAACTCTAGATCGAGAGTATTTGTAGAGAGAAGGAATGTGTAGAGAGAGAGAGAGAGAGCTGGATCTATGGTTTTTGGATGAAAAAGTGATAAATATCACGCTGTTGCCAACTAATATAATCGAGGCTCGCTCGAGCGACCAGGCACAAAAGGACCTCGCTCGAGTGCAAGAAGCGTTGCTCGAGCGAAAAATGAGAAGCTTCAGGTCTGCAACCCAGGTGCACGCTCGATCTCAAGAGTGCTCGCTCGAGCGAAGGAACACAAAACATAGGGTTCGCTCGCTCGAGCGCAAGAAGCGTCGCTCGAGCGAAGAATATCAACCTTCAGGTTTTTCAAAGACGCAGACGCACGCTCGAGCGCAAGAGTGCTTGCTCAAGCGAAGAGACACACTACACAAAGCTCGCTCAAGCGCAGGAACCCTCGCTCGAGCGAAGAAGCTAAAACCCAAGGCTTGCCCGGGCACAAAAAGCCTCGCTCAAGCGAAGAAGCAAAAACCTGGGCAGTAACCATTTGATTCAACTCACAGCCAACCTGTTCCAAATTTGACCAACACATCCCACAACTCAAATACAAGGAATTAAAGGATGGAAATAGGATAAAGACAACAACATACAACCACTAGACCCGAGTCTGGAATACAATAAATGATGGAAAAAATCGAGATTGCTATATGAATACATGAATCTATAGCATGTAGAGTGTCATATTCCAAAAATAATAAAGTGCCCTCATGGGCTTACAATTTTCAAGGCTTATGCCCGACATAAAAAGTGGCCTCTTGGACCCATACATGAATGGCCCTGGCCAGGAATTAAATCATAACAAAATAGAGTTGTTACTCTTCATAACATATCAACGCCCTTAACTTGGTGGGTGAGCATAAAGCCTAGTAGAGAAATCCTTACAAAGTATATACAGTTATGCAAATTTTCCAATATTTAATACAAATACAAATGTCGTGCAATGCAATTTCAAAGATGATCGCATTTCATGCTCTTCTTGAAAACCACCATGTTTTCATTAACATTTTTGCAATCTCATCAAATTCAAATTCTCAATTTTAATCATTAGGGGCGGTAAATACGACTCATGTAATCCCTAAGTTGGTGTCTGCAAGTAGGCTCAACTAGAACTACCAATACCCCACTTTACAGGTTGCTAACCGGAAGGGAAGTGGTACCTCCTCCGCACGTGTTTTCAGTCTTTCACCCCAGACACTCAGGCCAACTTATCAACTTTATCTACACCTCCTATCCGGACTTACCTACGTATTTACCCCTTAAATGTTTCCATAGTTCTCATTACAATATAATCTTTTCTCAAAGTAAATGTTTTTCTGACTCAATTCAAGATGCGCAATAATGATGATAAATTAAATGAGAATATGATGCAATAATTAATATCTCATAACATTTCTCCATTCTTTCTTCTTCCAATGCCATCTCACAAAAATAACCACATGCTTAACCGATACTATAAACACATAGCAATAACTTCTTATCATGCACAATTCTTAACATTCTAGTCATTTCAAGACTATATGTAATTTTTCAAACATCAATTTCCAAGCTTTCAATTCCCATAATCCATGGTGCTCAACAATTATCATCTCACAATTATACATGTTCATGCATTTAACAATAGTTTGAAAAAAAAAATAAGTCCTCCACTCTCTTATATCAAGAAGATTACCATTTTTCTTACCGTATTGTGAAATCCATACTCATTCACTCATTTTAACACAAGAAAAAAAAATAATTCCATAGGCTTTTCCATATTTTCAAAAAAAAAAACCCCAATTTCTAGGGTTCTTCATCAAAACCAAAACTTCTCCCCATTTTCTTGGTGAAAGCTCATCAAAATCATCTTTCTTAAGTAAATAAATAAATAAAGCCTCAAGGATCAACTTAGAACATTTGAAACTTTAAACCCTCTTTAGAGAAATCTCTTCATCCTTGAGCCAAACAACCAAAATCTCAAAATAAATTCAAGAGGAACATAAAATCAACATTTATCTTGCAAAACATGTATATATAACTCAAGAAAGTCCCTACCTTGAGAAGATGAGATGAAACCCTAAAGAGCAAAGATGTCCAAACTCAATCTCCACTATACACAATGTAGCTCTTGAGGGGCTCTTCCACTTTGATGAAGGGGTTTGGGTTAGGATGCACTAGATCCAAAGAAATCAAGAACCCTAGATGTTTTGGTGTATGAAATGTAGGGAGAACGAAGAGGAGATGATTTTTAGAGAGAGAGAGATGAGCCAAAAGTGATACATTCAGCCAAAATAGGGAATAAAAAATAGAGTTTTGATCGCCACCGCCCCAAGACGATAAGATGTGCCCCAAGACTTATGAGCCTTTCTCCGAACGTCGCGGCCCTTAACCCTCAAGACGCGGCCTTCCCTTGCTGCACCTCTTCCAACACCTGCATATATTGCAGTGTGCTAAGCCAAACAACCCCTGAGTTCCGCACGTACGGCCTCATCTCCCGCACGTGCGGCCCTGTTTTCCCAGCCCAGAATTTTCTCTGCTCGATTCTAGGCACTGCGAACCAGGTCTCGCACCCTCCGGAATAGGTGAAACCTATCGCCGGAACAAACTAGAATAAGGATTTTGATGAGAGTTTCCGAATCACTACAAACCCAAAAGATTGACAAGGCTCTAAGTGAAACTTGACACACTAATGAGGCAAAATTGAAATTAAAAAAAAGGAACAAGATGGATAACACCCAGGTCATCACATTATTTGTTATATTTGGGGCTTTGTTGTACCTTAGAGGCATAGTTGGGGTGCCACCAGATACATTTTTATTATTTGAATGGTTGATTTTGCAAAATTTATTAATACTTTAAGTAAATTGAATATCAATGTTCACAATAAAAATTAAAGGTAAATGTGATTTTAAATTATAGATCGGCCTATTTTGAGAAGCGGTTTTTTAATTTATTTATTGGTTTTTTCTAAAAAAATATACAAAAAAATAGAGAGATAATATGATTCAAATAAGCCATTAAATTATTATTATTTTTTTTATATTTTTTTATTTTTCTAAAAGAGGCTATCATCCATTTGTCTCAATTTCTAACACAAATTTATAATAGCCCACATTAAAAATTAAAAATTAAATACCAAATTCAGAGGTAATTTTTTAATTGGCCCATTTGCAAATTTACACTGAAGATGAAATTATTATGGGGAGACACTGTTAAGAGCATCTCCAACGTTTACTAATTTATTTTATCAAATTTGAATAAAAACTCTATTTGATATTGCACGTTCCAATGAAAGATTTTGAACTTTCATCAAATCATCAGTCGATTGAGGGATGTCTGGTTAGTCAACCAGCTAGTGTAAATTGCAAAGAAGTGGATGTCTAGGGGGACAACTGGCTGGTCGTCCAGTGCTCCTACAGTAATTTGATGAAAAGGTCCAGACATTCTCAATTTGATGAAAAATTTAAAATATTTTTAATTTGATACCAAACTGATGACAATTTTGGAGTACCATTTTTATCAATGTTTTTATCAAATTTAAATTTGATAATAAAAAAAAGGAAAAAAAAAAAGAAGAGGTGAAGCGTTGAAAATGGTCTAAGTAGTCTTATTTTCAACTTTGACTTGTTTTGAAAAGTTGGTTAAAAATTATTTTATTTTTTTTGATTTTTTTGGTGGGTCAATTTTTCTCATAGGGTTAGATACCAAACGCCAGATTAGCATTCGTTCAAAAAAAGAAAAAAAAATGCGTATCATCACATAATAAATATGTATACATACATCATGCCTACGGACTCTACAAGCCATGCATGCATGCCTATATGTATAATAGCGACTACAATACAACCCGTCAAATTACTCAGTCACATCACAACCTTTCTCTCTATTTCTCTCTCTTTCCCATCTGCTCTCTCTTCACTCTCCTTCGCCTTCACCATCTCTGTCACTGCCTTCTTCAAACTCCTCCCCGATCTCGGCTCAAATTTTCTACCAAACAAATGATTAAATGTCTCATATGCATTTGTGATCCGTAATTTTGTGGACCTCACACTCATGTGAGACATTTGGTCATTTGTTTGGTAAAAAATTTAGGGCCTATAACATTTGAGCAGTGCTACATCGCTCAAATTTCTGCCCCCCCCCCGAATCCCCCGAACCAAAAACGACGTCGTTTCGTCGTTTTTGGATTATTATTTTTTTGTTTAATTAGAGAAGCAGATGGAGACGAAGAAAGAAGGGGGGAAGAAAGAAGGAAAGAAGAAGAAGGGAAGAAGAAGCAGAGGCAGACGACGGTGGCGGCGGAGGCAGACGGCGGAGGAGCTGCGACGATCGGCGATCTGCGACGATAGGCCGAGCTGTGACAATCGGCGGAGTTGCGACGATCGGACGATCGGCCAGAATGTAGGGGGCTCTGTGTGTGTGTGTGTCTCCCTCTTCCTTTCTCCTCCGCTCTCTCCTCTCTCTCCCTCTCCTCTTCCTCAGGTGTGTTGGAGCTCAAAAATGGTGGAAAATGGAAGAAAAAAAAAGAAAAAAAGAAAAAAAACCTAATGCCCAAAACGACGTCATTTTGGGCATTAGGGGGATTAGGGGGGGCAAATTTTCGAGCTCTCAAACATTATTCATAACATTTTCCTTTCAGGATAACATTAGTAATACCAATTTTTTATTTTAAAAATGAATATTATAATATTTTGAGCTCAACAATGACTAGTTATATGATTGGCCACAACTAACTAACACAATCATAACAGTTGACATGTTTAACATCAATGCTAGCAGCTCCATTAAATAGGATAACAAGCATCACAAAGCTCACCAATTGATAAAATCTGACACTGATGCAATAATAATATCAATTATATATAATATATACACATCATAAGAAATGTATGAATTTTCTATGATAAAAGATAAAAATATTTATTATGTGCAATGTTTTTTTGTGGTAAAAATTATGGGTTTTTACTTTAAGATTCATGATATTAAAATTTTATAAGATAAAATATATATAACATTTTCATAATAGTTGGAATTTCTCAACATTTTCACAGAGAAGTTTCAGCGCAGAGGAATTTGTCTTCATAAAGAAATTCCAACTCTTCATAGAAAAAAAATTTCTTTGTGATAAATAGAAATTTTTCTAACAATATTATCGAGGGATCTTAACTAATAAGAAAAAATATATTAGATCTCTCCTACTGCCAAAAGTTAGAAAGGGATGTTTTACTAATTTTTTTTTTTTTAAAATTATCAATATTTAATTTATGATATAAACATCAAAGTGAAAGTGAAACTAAAAGTTATGAAGCATTATAATTATATTATGAATGATGTAGTGTAAATGTTACACACTTACGAGTTGTTGTGATTACGTTATATATATTGTGATAACATGTATACACCAGGATAACATTTATCTTTTAAAATATACATGCCATAACAACTTTCTAAAATATTATGTATTGAAATATTTTTGAAAATTCAAAAATTATTTTTGATAACTCAATAATCATATAGAGTGATTAAGCTTTTCTTTACACATTTCAGACTCGAAAAGGATTGGAGGTGATTGGAAGTATATGGACTGCAACAACGCTCATAGTGACCCTGGTTTGAATTCGACCCGTTGATGTTTTGGATCCGAGTTTCATTGCCTTTTATGGTTGTTCTTGTCTTGCTTCTCCTCTTTGCTTGTTGGGGCTAGTTCTTGGAGTGTCTTGGTTGCATTAGGAACATATTGGTGACTTGTTTCTCAAATGGTTGTTGCCTAGAAATTTTCTTCTATGCTCGAGCGCTCATTTTGAACCTCTAGCACTTTTGCAGGTTGGTAGAGATTCTAAGAGTTTTTATTCTACACTCGAGCGACTATTATTGCGCTCAAGCAGTGTTCGCTCGAGCGGCACTTCTGGTGCTTGAGCGGTAGTCACTTATCTGTAAAACTTCTAAGAGTTTGAATTCTGCGCTCAAGCGGTACTTTTTTAGCTCGAGTGGTCACATTTTTTTTTTTTGTCTCTGGACGCTTGAGCGTCAGTTCTTGCACTCGAGCAGACTATGCATCTTTATAAGGTTTTCGCACGCTGAAAAAGTCACTTTTTGCTTTTCTCTCTCTTCTTTTTTACCATCGTTAGGGTTTCTTGGACTTAAAACCTTGGGTTTCATCTAGTTACACCAATTTCCTACCCCTAGTCCTATAGATCAAAACATAGAGGGTCGCAGGGGCTTCCTTTTGATCTGAGTGGATCGTGTTTTCGTCACCGATGGATTTTCAGCTTTTCTCCTCTTCACTTCAAGAGGTAGGGATTCTCGAACTTCTCTTCAATACCTTTTCATAGATAGACTTGTGGTATTTTCATTACATTTAAAAGCATAGTTGGTGGTTGATTTTGTTAAAAAGCATATGGGTGGATTTGGGTTTAAAATGGTGAACTTGTGGGTTGTG
Source organism: Camellia lanceoleosa (assembly GCA_025200525.1). Lineage (NCBI taxonomy): Eukaryota > Viridiplantae > Streptophyta > Magnoliopsida > Ericales > Theaceae > Camellia > Camellia lanceoleosa. The sequence goes on along the minus strand of CM045771.1, from coordinate 75,472,977 downwards.
TATAATTGGTTGTGGGTTACAAATCATGTTTAGGATGTGAATTGGAAAGGTTTGGTATGCCGTTTAATAATTTTGGAATATCAAAGAGAAGTTTAATGTTGAATAGAAATGGGGATGTTATGTGGTTTACGAATAATTGGGGTTTTGAACTAACATTGGTGGATGTGGCCATTGTGGTGTTTGTTGGGATTTGGGGTAGTAAGATTGTATTTTCAAAACAAGTGGAACTAATTACCTGTTTTTATAAAACGAGCGGGTTTGCATTAAGTGGGAATATGGAATTACCCAGGGTGTATTTATATTTCCGGTTATGTGAATGGCATCTAGAGTTTTGTCCGTGGCTATTGGTGGAGGATGGTATTGCTTGTTGCTAGAGATGGTCTATGAGTATTGTTGTAGGATGGGTTATGCGATGTAACACGTTGTGTTGTCTTTGATAAATAAATATTGTGAATAGACGATTCCATTGTTGAGCTGTGAATTATGTTGTTAAAAAGGTAACTGGAACGCTTGTAAATGTTGTTACCATTGAGGAACAGTTGTTAACTAGTTATGGCTTGATGTTTAGTACCCAATGAGGTGTTTTGGGAATGTTTTGAAATAAAGGGTAAACTTGTGTGAAACTGTGGTTCATGGAGTATTTTTTTTTAATTTATAAAAAGAAATGATGTTAATGTAATTAACGGATTATGACTATTATGGTGATAATTGAACTGGGTGTATGTATTACACCCGCGTAGTATTTTGTTAATTAGCTCGTTATGCTTTTGTTATGATGTTATTTGGGGGTCCATTACCTGCCGTGTTGAGCTGGCAAAGTGTGGCGCCTTGATAGAGGTTTCCTTGTCCCTCTCAGTTTACGCCCGGTAAAGTGTAAAAAGGGGGTCCATTTCACGCTGTATCTTAGTTGGCAAAGCGTGGCACGTTATGATAGGTTTTTTGTTCCCTTCCTGTCTGTGCCCAATAAAGTATGACCTGAGGAGCACCTCCTTCCAAGTGATGTCGGTAAAGTGTTATGTGTTATTGGTACTATTGAATCTGCCAACCGTGCTGTAGGCCGGTGGAGATGGAATTGGTAGTATGTATTACTTCAATTATCTTGTTTTGGATATATATGTATGTGTGTGTTGTCAGTTTTTCCTATTGTGGGGATGAGATTGGTAGTATGTATTACTCAGTTATGTCGTTTGAGTGTATTCACGTGTTAACGGTTTCGTACTGGTCTCCCTTTTTAAAATCCTTGGGCCTATGGTCAGGGAAGGTTGTAGATATATATATGTTGGGACACAAATGTTTATGTTGTATAAAGAGGTAGGATGGGTATTATGATTTGCATGCGGAGTTGTATTTTTAGAACGGTTGTTTAATTGAGGTTCTTTTAGGTTAACATGAGAAGTTTTATCACAGAAAGAATGAGGTTTTTAAAACATTTTCTTTTGGAAGTAATGATGGGAATGAAAAAGAAAAGAAGTCATTTTATACTAAATTGCGTCAAGAGGAATGTTTCAAGAAAAACACAACTATATAAGTATATTTTGTATAGTAAATGTTACACTACTTATATGGTATGTCTTGATGCAGTCATGATCATTTTTATCTATATGTTGTGATTGGTTAAGATCTTTAGAATCTCTACTCAGCTTAGTGTTCATCCCACGTGTTGACAATCTTTCCAGGTACAAGGCTGGAGGAATCGTGTATGACTCGAAGTCTCTTATTTGTTGGCCACGGGGCCCTTATTTGTTGGTCGTGCGCTATGTATTGTTTAAGGGTGAATCCCTTTTGTTTTATTTATTATTATTCAATGTAAGCCTATGGGCATTGAATCATGTCTTATTTATATCATTATTGTTATCGTGAGAGAATGTTATTATTTATTCTTGTTTATTCTCTACTAAATGGAATTGTTATAATGGATTTGGCAATGGATTCGGATAATAAAAGTCGAGGCATGACAACTTGGTATCAAAGCGATCCGGGTCGAATACCTTGGGCTCGTGGGAGGTGGTTTTACCATAGTGGGTATACTATGTTTGGTGAGGACGTTGCGTATAGGTGATTTATGTGTTGCATTTGTGTTAGCATGGGGTTAAGTTTTCTGGATAATGCTTGTCACCGGTGAACTTACTTCGAGGTTCTATTGGAAACACACCTGATCAATGTGATTTTTGATAGAAATTCCTTGAGAGTTCCGAGGCGAGTAGTTATCTTGTGGACTTGATTCAATTATGTGATTATGTGTTTAATTGTCTTTATTTGATAGTATTATGTGTTTCGAGACTAAGTGTCTTGTAACTTAACGAGGTTAATGTGTGCCTTGGGCACGGCCGTCATATTGTTTGCTAAGTTTGTTTCGGTTTTGATTTTATAGGATGTCTTCTCAAGGGAGTAGAGATTGTAACGGAAGTAGGAGTATTGGCAGAGGCACAACGGTTCCATTAGTACCTGCCCCTGCAACGTCGGTTGTGGGTGAGGAAGTTGCATGTGAGATCGTGAAAGCTGTGAGAGATGCTCTAGCTCGCAATGAGGGGAACCATGGGCATAACCTTAAGTTGACCAAGGAGTTTCTTCCCTCCAATCCACATGTGTTTTTGGGGGAGCCTAAGCCGTTGAAGGCTGATGACTGGTTAAAACAGATTACCAAGACTCTTGATATGCTTTGAGTCAAAGACGAGGAGTTGAGGATTGTGTTGGCTAGTTTCCAACAGAAGGGAGACGCCAGTTATTGGTGGAAGTCTAGGTGAGTTTCTATGGGCACCACTTGTGGTCCTTTCACTGAGGCCTTTTTGGCTAAGTATTTTCCTCCGTCTGCCCGGGAAAGATTAAGGAATCAGTTTGTTGAGTTACGTCAGTATGACACTCCTTTGACACAGTTTGAGGCGAGATTTGCTAGTTTGTTGAGATTTGCTCCAGAGTTGGTTGCAACAGAGGAGCAGCGTTGTCTTGAGTTTGAGGGGAAGTTGTGTGATGTTATTCGAAGAAAAGTTGCTGGGGTAATGCATAGAGATTATCATGCCTTGGTAGAGGTAGCGGCTTACATGGAAACCATTATCGATATTGTTGGTCAGGATGCGGAGGAAGAGTCCATACCATCAAGTTCAACTATTCAGAGAGGTAGTAGACCTAGTAAGAATTAGAGACAGGCAAGGTCACAAGCACAGGCATAACTGACGCCTCAGGCTACTTTTGTTTATCCAAATTCGTCATTTTGAGGGTTTAGTCAGACTCAAGCGTCCTCGAGTCAGTCTCGGAATAAAGGGTCCAACTTGGTGTTCTCGATGTGGTTGGATAGGCCATGTTCGGCGTCGATGTCCCCTGAGGGAGCAGAGCCAGTTTCAGTAGTCCAAGCAGGGACAATAGTGAGGTTGGAAGTGTAAAAGGGTTTTGATGCTTTGTAGTGTCATTTGATGTTATCTTGTGTAAGGCTCTATGCCTATAGATGTTGTTTATACATATGTGTATGTGGTTGTAAACCCAAAAGGTGCAATTATGTAATTAATTTTGTACTCATTTGTAATGTGCTAATAGATGTTGTAAGGATTATGCCATATCGATGTCTTGGGAAACGGGTTGGCTTGTGATGTCTCAGGTTGGTCTCGTATGCCTTGTTGGAAGGCAGGGGTGTGTTTTATTTTGAGCTTTGTGTCTAAAAATAGAGGATTGGTGGTTTAGTCGTATGGTATTCAAAGTTGGTTGGCACATAGTTACCGAGGAAATTGTTTTTGGTTTGAGATAATGGTTGTAAGGTTGAGGGGTATTTCTAATTTTACTTGGGGGCGTGGAGCCTCGCTTATGGGTGCGTGTAGACACCCCATTTTTGACCGTCCTCAAGACTTGGACGTCACCGCTTGAACACTCGGTGATTACCCATGTTCGTGTTCGTCTTGAGTTCCCAGAGGTCTCGGCTACGCGCCTTGCCTCAGGATCTCTCGACTCGACTATTTCGTGTCTGGTTTTGCACCAAACACTTGTGTTTTGCCTTGGAGGGGCAGGGAATGGCTTGTGGGCCATCCCCACACTCCACCGGCCATGGCTTGAGGCCACCGGCTGTGTTTTGTTGCCACCGGCCAAATGTTTGGCCGGCCGGCACTCTAGATGGCCGGCCGGCTATCTTTTTTTGGTCAATGGCATCTTTGGCCCGCCGACTGCTGTGCATCTGCTTTTGCAGATATTTTGGTGCAGCTGGCATGCACTTGGCTCCCCTCCATACACGTGTATGGAGGGATCACTCTCTTTAGAAGCTTGTCTTGTAAGCTTACAAGACTAAAAGCTCTATAAAGAGGAGCCTTCTCTCCCTTTTTGAGAGGTTAGACATTTTAGACATCTTTTTTTAGGGTTTGAGTTTTAGGGTTAGGGTTTGTTCATATCCTACCTCTATATCTCTCTCTTGTGTGTGTTTTGTCTTACTTTTTCTCACAAACACCCACCATCACACCATCCCTTGGAGCTGAGGCCCCTTGAGGGTTGTTTTGGAGGTTTTAGACTGATTTCAACCTAAAGAAGCTGCTGGAGCTCCATTGGTGAAGAGGGTCTTCAAGGGTAAGAAGCTTGTCCCTTTATTCCCCATTTTTGCACACTCTTTTTAACTACCTTGAAACTATTTTTGAGCTTTGTGTATAACATATAAAAGTTCTGTTTTTTAGTGCTCTAAATAGTTGGTTAAGGTTTCTTTAAGCTTTGGGGTTGTTTGACCCCTCTTAAGGCTTGTAAGGCTCCATTTTGTGCCATTTTGAGTGAGCTCCAGGACCATTGAGTTTGGGCCTCCTCACCACTGAAATCTTGAGGAATTTCAGAGGTGAGGATGGTGCCTTGAGGTCCTAGGAAGGAGAGGGCCACCCCCTCTCCTTGTTGTCCTTGAAAAGGACCATTTTTGCCTCTTGAGAGAGCACCATGTTTAAGTGTATGTTGACCATGCCTTAGCTGTTTTTCATGCTTATTATGTCATAATATGCCTCTATTTTTTAGTTGGTTTAGATACACCATGCTTGCTTTGCATACTTGTCTTGTAATGCCATGAAATTGCCTTAACATGTATCTAGCATTTGGACCACCATGCTCGCATATTTTGGCTTAGCTTTGTGAAGTTTTTGGTCATGTTTTAACATGCTTAAGGTCTATCTTGGGTCTTTGGAGTCATGCTTTCCATGTTTTGTATAGCTTCTTTGCATTCTAGCTTACTAGCCTTGGGTATGTGGATCACTAGCATGCTTTACTTGGCCTATTCTCATGATTTGGCATCATTGGAAACCATATTTCAGTCCATGCTCCATGTTTGCATACTTTCATCTTCCATCCCTTTCATGCTTTGAAGAGTTGATGGCTTATGCTCCATGTTTAGGCCCTTGTGCATGCATGCTTGTGTGTATGTTTTCATGCTATTGTTGCATCATTTTGGCCACTGTTTTGGGCCTACTTGAGGGCTGTCCACTTTGGTTCAAGACCATCCTAGCATGTTGTTGCATATCTGGTCTTGTTCCATGTCTGTTACATTGCATTTTGCATGTTTGACACATTGCATATTTGCATACTTAGTCTCCATGCCTAGGTTGCATTGCATAGAGCATGCATGCTTTGCCTCTTGAATTGAGTATGATAGAGGTTGGGCTTTATGTGTTTATTTGGTTTGCATGTCATTTGAAATCAAAATGCACAACTTGGTTTCTTGGGCCATCACGCATTTGGTGGTCCGAGAATCGAGTACCATACCCCTTTGAGTCATAAACATGATAAGGGATGTGGTGGTGCACACATTTGCTTGAAATGCATTGCCATGCCTTGTTTTGCCCTCTGTTACTGTCAAAACAGGATTCTGTAAGAAGCTTTGTGTAACACGTCCGGCAGGGGACCTCGGCTACAGTTTGGACTCAATTTTGTGTCGCGGTTCTAAATCTGAACCAAAGAGTCCAAATCCGGCAAATCGTTTGAGAAAACAGATTTTTGAAAAAGTAGTGCCAAACATGGACTGCTTTGCCAGATTACAAAGTCGCCACCTAAATATTTTTTATTGGGAAATTTAGGAAACCCTGACTCGGTGCCGAAGGCCACATGTCCGTCATCACCAAAGTGGTCTTGGCTCGAGAGCTTGGGTACGATCGGGAAAGGTCAGCTATGAGCACCCCCTTTCGCCCGGTCCGAAGACCGGCCTCTACTAACCGTGATATCCAATTTTGAAAACTTTATGCGTTCTTAATCCAATTATTAGCCTAGAATTACTATGTGATGCGCACAACACAAAAGTATAGACTAGATTGCCTAACTTGGAAATAAACATTGCATATCCGTTTTGTCTCGAAAAACGTGTTGTTTTCTTTTGCTACTCGCAAATAGGCTAAAATGCGGATTTCAATGAGTTGTTCCAACTCAGGCAATCCAACCTCCACCCACAGGCATTCAAGCAGTTTATTTCACGTAAGCACTTAGCCGCATGGTAAGCATACTGTCATGGTAAACATTCACACGCATGCGATATGCTAAAGCCATAAAAACTTACATCGTACTCCGCGCCAAAACAGTAAACTAGGTTAGCAAACATGCATGACCTAGTTCATGTTAAGTGGCTAATGCAACACATACAAGGATGTAATCTAAACGGGCTCGGCTATCCTAAGCATGGCACATGAAATGCAGCAACTACCACGTATTCAATTTGGAATTGAAAGTACGATGCAGTTTGCATAATGTGCCGAACCCGATGTATGTAAACAAATGCATGAATGCACGCATGCATTGCATAAGGTATGCTAATTTAAATGTGCCCTAATCTACCAACATAAGCGGGTAAATAAAAGGGAGAAAGAAATGGGGATTGGAAGACATACACCCACTCACACACGCTTATTACAATTATGCCCTCACTCGGGGGGACCAAAAGAATAATACAGTCTTGAAAGAATAAATGAATAAATATTACAAATTCTAATTACTAAAATTAAATTAAACAAATAAAATAAATGGAGCCTCGTACTTTAATGCGCGAATGATGCATGCTCGTCAGCGCTCGAAACCCGTGTGTCATGGCATTCTTTGCCGCTTCGCTTTTTGTCCTACCTCTCCAAAAATTCCCAGAGTCCTGGAATACCTCCCAAATGGCCTGAAATGCCCCACCGGCTGGGGGGGGAGATCATCGGCTGCTCTTATTGACCATCGGCTGCTTGTGGTGGTTATCGGCACAAATAAAGTGCCGATCGGCACATTAAACCGCCGTCGGCGAAAAGTCCCCGCAGCGACAGATTGACAAAGAAGAAGAAGACAAAGAATGCATGGCATGGATTTTAGGGGACATGTAAGCATGGTCATTGCCTCCTATCATGCTTGGGGACTCAAGGAGACATGGCCCTTGGTTCTTGGGCCATCAATTACGCATTTGATGCATGATGGCCTAAGGAACCAAGATTGCAACTTTGATGGTAATGCATGCAAACAAACAAATGAAATCCAAAGCCTTATCATATGTTAGTCAAAGGTCTTGGTGACCAAGAATTGAGACGAGTTGCACCACTTGAAGTGTGAACTCCTCTCAATCCTATGCTTGGCTTGACAATCCCCAAGCCAAACCATGGAATGCATATATGCAACATAGCTCAAATGATGCAACAATGGGACTAAGGTGCAAGGCCTACCAAGTGTCATGCAACTATCACAATAGGCATGCAAAATGCTAGAGCATGCAAGGTATAAGTGGAATGCAAACATGGGCCAATCAAGCATATAACTAGCATGTACTCAAGGCTTCATCAATCAAACATGCAACACCCATGATATAAGCATGCAATGGTGGGCTCAAACCATAGAGGGCAGCCCTCAAACCAGCCCAAAACAGTGGCAAAACATGCCTCAAAACATAGGCCAAATGCTATACAAACATGCAAGTTCATGGGCCTAAACCTAAGGCACCCAAAAGAGCATCTTGCTACCACTTACACAACCACTCATGGCATGAATCTAACAACCAAAAATAGATTTTTAGTATGCAAAATGACACCCAAATCCCCTCACATGGCACCCCAAAATGCATTAATCATGGAAGCATACACAAGGCCTATTCTTAGGCATAAAAGGACACACCTTTGAAACATGAAAGAGATGGCAAGCACAAACATGTGAGCATGATTTAGGGACTGAAATGTGATCTAAAATGATGCCACATCATGAGATCAAGGCAAGCTAAACATGCTAAAGACTCACACACCCCAAGGCTAGCAAGCCAAAATGCAAAGTGACTATATAAGGCATGTCATGGATGGCCTAAACAACCAAAAACAGATCTTATACATGGCAAAATAAGCACATTTTCAGTTTATGACCAGCCACAAAAACAGAAGTAAGATAGGCTAACAAAGCATGCAAGATTACGGTAAATAGAAGAGATTTCAAAGCAAGTAGCACATAGAGTATGCAAACAATGTTGAGCCCTTCAACAATGTTGAAGAAGGGCTCAAAATAAGCCTACTTTCAGTTTATTACATGCTCAAAAACAGATTATACACCAGCCAAATATACTATGCAAGAATCATGGCATACAAGGGGGTAAAGAGATAGGTGCTAGATGCTACCACCAAACGGCAAGGGGTCCTTAATCAAACATGAAGAGGACCCCAAAATAAGACTATTTGAAGTTTGGGTCGGAGCCCAAAAGTGCTTGCAACTAGGGCTAAGAAATGAAACAAGAAAATGCAAGAAAAGGGGAAAGGATGACTCACCCTTGAAGACCAGCAAACCAGCACCTCTTGGACCAAGTTTAGGTGCTCCTAAGCTCTGAAGAACAGCCCCAAGTCGCTGGAATGGATGTTGGAGGTGTTGTGCTATGGGTTGGTGAAGGAATGGCCAAGAATAATGGACTTTTGGAGGCAAAGGAGTGAGATATAGAGAGAGATAGAGGGTTGTATCTATCTATATCAGATATATATCTATATATCTCTGGTTTTGTTCCAAACTCCCAACCCTCATCAAAGGAGGAGAGGGCCTCCTTATATAGGCCAAGCAAAACAAGACTTAGAGGCTAAGTTTCAAAGGGTCAAAGGGTGCAAGGCTTGTAAGGGAAGATTGGACAGCTGGTAAGGCTTCTTGAGGAAGCCAAGACAAAGGGGTCAAGGCTTCCTCAAGAAGCCATGAGCAAAGGGTGCAAAATAAGGGCCAAAAGGTGCAAAATAGGCACATGGATGCACGTGGGTCTGGTTCTGTGCATCCCAGCTGGCACAGCTGGTGTGCACTATGCTTGGGGGGTTCAAAGAGTTCAGGTCGGCCAGAAGGTGTGATCATCGGCCAAAATAAAGTGCCGGTCGGCACTCTTTTCTGCCGGTCGGCTAAATAGAGTGCCGATGGATGATTCCTTGGTCAAAACATGGCCGGTGGGTATGCAAATCGAAGCCCCGGAAGTTAGCTTTCCAATGGCGCAAACCTTGCATCAAAATTCCTCCTATGCAAAAAGTTATGCCCTTTTCCGTGAAGTCGCGCAGACTCGATCCAACCGGGATGATGCCCAGCTTCAACCAATCATATCTCCTCCACCCGGACTTGGCTCTAGGAGATTCTTGAGTGCAAAGTGAAGCCCCGGAGGTCTTCTTTCCAATGATGGTGCCCTCATAGCTTAACTCCAAGTATTGAATTGAATAAGCCCGATTTAGCGAGAGCTGCTCGATTCCCTTCTACCCGGATCTTTGCCAATCTTCTTCTTCTACCTGTTTTCTCCCCTCCTCTCCTCTTTTCTTCAACTCCAAACCCCTAAACAAAGTGTTTTGAAGGGTTTGCCTCTCTCCTTGCCGAAGGAATTGAATCTTTGGCCTGCACATCTCTCAACACCGAGCAAACCATTAGTAATGCCCAAGTCTTGAGGGCGGTCAAAAATGGGGTGTCTACAGTTGCCCCTCTTTGACAGAACTCGAAAGTCATAACAATGACGGGAGTGAATGTCAAAGCCCCGAGACGACCCATTTTTGACAGGGCCGAAGACTTGGACAAACAAACAAAATATAGATAGATAAATGGTTGTGCCCGCAGGCTGCCTACGTATCCCTTTGCAAGGAATCAAACCAGCATAGTTCAGGGGCAAGATGCAAAGTGACGCACAATGCAAGCGCATAACTTATGATCATGCAAAGGATGCTGTGATGAAGCAATTATGCAAAATAGATGCAACATTTTAAGCGAATGCTATGCAAGCAAGTAAACGTGAACCAACCTACATCTCATGCAGAAAGGATGTAAGAGAATTATGCAATTCTCACAAACATGTGCGTTAGATACACAAAAGTGAACGAAGTGTGATGGATACACTAAGTGGACAAACATGTGTGATGGATACACCAAAAATGAAGAGAGTGTGATGGATACACTATATGAATAAAGTGTGATTGATACACAAGGTGAGTGCAGTGTGATGGATACACTGTATGAAGCAAAGTGTGATGGATACACAAGATGAGCATAGTGTGATAGATGCATAAAGAGAAAGTGTGTGATTGATACACAAAGCGAGCGTGTGATTGATACACAAAGCGAAAGTGTGTGCTTGATACACAAAGCGAGTGTGTGATAGATACACTATATGAACGAAGTGTGATTGATACACTAAATGAATGAAGTGAGCAAAGCGTGATGGATACACAAAAGGCAAACACAAAGTGTGATAGATGCACTAAGTGAACAAGAGTATGATTGATATACTAAAAGTGAACACGAAGTGTGATAGATGCACTTAGTGAACAAGTATGATGGATATACTAAAGGTGAACACGAAGTGTGATAGATGCACTTAGTGAACAAGTATGATGGATATACTAAAGGTGAACACGAAGTGTGATAGATGCACTTAGTGAACAAGTATGATTGATATACTAAAGGTGAACACGAAGTGTGATAGATGCACTTAGTGAACAGGAGTATGATTGATATACTAAAGGTGAACACACAGTGTGATAGATGCACTTAGTGAACAAGTATGATTGATATACTAAAAGTGAACACGAAGTGTGATAGATGCACTTAGTGAACAGGAGTATGATTGATATACTAAAGGTGAACACGAAGTGTGATAGATGCACTTAGTGAACAAGTATGATTGATATACTAAAAGTGAACACGAAGTGTGATAGATGCACTTAGTGAACAGGAGTATGATTGATATACTAAAGGTGAACACGAAGTGTGATAGATGCACTTAGTGAACAAGTATGATTGATATACTAAAAGTGAACACGAAGTGTGATAGATGCACTTAGTGAACAGGAGTATGATTGATATACTAAAGGTGAACACGAAGTGTGATAGATGCACTTAGTGAACAGGAGTATGATTGATATACTAAAGGTGAACACGAAGTGTGATAGATGCACTTAGTGAACAAGTATGATTGATATACTAAAAGTGAACACGAAGTGTGATAGATGCACTTAGTGAACAGGAGTATGATTGATATACTAAAGGTGAACACGAAGTGTGATAGATGCACTTAGTGAACAAGTATGATTGATATACTAAAAGTGAACACGAAGTGTGATAGATGCACTTAGTGAACAGGAGTATGATTGATATACTAAAGGTGAACACGAAGTGTGATAGATGCACTTAGTGAACAAGTATGATTGATATACTAAAAGTGAACACGAAGTGTGATAGATGCACTTAGTGAACAAATATGATGGATATACTGAATGTATGAAGTGTGATTGATACACTAAGGGAATAACGTGGGTATGTGCGTGATAGATACACAAAAGGTAATGAAGTGTGATGGATACACTAAAGTAATTGAGGTGAACATGTGTGTGATAGATACATAAAATGAAAGTGTGATTGATACACTAAGTGAAAGAAAGTGTGATTGATACACGGAATGTAATGAAGTGTGTGGTTGATACACTAAATGAAATGAAGTGTGTGATTGATACACTTGCAATAAAGTGTGTGATTGATACACTGAACGCAATAAAGTGTGTGATTGATACACTAAATGCAATAAAGTGTGTGATTGATACACTAAAATGAGAATGGGTGTGATAGATACCTAAAATGAGAATGTGTGTGATTGATACACAAAATGAGAGAAGTGTGATTGATACACTGAGTGAACATGTGATAAATACATGAGGCAAACGAAAGTAAATGAGGTGTGATGGATACACTAAAGTAAACACGTGATATGAAGAGAAGAATGGTGTGATAGATACACAAAGTAAATGAAGTGTGATTGATACACCCAGTAAAGAGAGTGTGATTGATACACTAAATGAGAATGAAGTGAGAAAAGTGTGATTGACACACTATAGCAAATAAAGCGTGTTAGATACACTGAGTGAAGCAAATGAATATGTGTGATAGATACACAAAGTGAATGAAGTGTGATTGATACACTAAGGCAAATAAAGTGTGCTAGATACACTGAATGAATGAAGTGTGATTGATACACTAAGTGAATGAAGTGTGATTGATACACTATTCTGGCTTGAAGCAGACTTGATCTTGAGCTTGAGGTACACTCATACTTGAACCTGGCAAGGCTCAAGAGGTACACACGGATGTAGTCTCGAACTTATCAAGTTGAAACAAACTCAGATACCCGACGTTTTCCCCTTTTGCTTTTATTTTGCAGTCCGGAACCACATAGCTTCAGATAGGTCCTGGTTTTATTGTTCACACTTAGCGGGGGTGGGCCCTGCAGTTTTACGAAAGAACGAATCTGTTTTGCACAAATGTGGAGAACGGCACAGCACTCTGAGCACAAGACGATTTGATTTCTTTTTTTTTTGAAATTAAGAAACAAGTTCTTAACCGGGTATTGAGCCTACGACTGAACACAGCGAAAAAGACTCAACAAACAAAAACAAAGGTAAACAACCTAAACACATCTATTGACATTCGAAACGACTCAAAACAAGAATCGAAACAGACAAAACAAAACACAAGACTCAAATGTGCACAGGGAGCCTGTTTCACCGGGTATTATTTCCCACCCTTTTCTTTTTTGTGGTTCTCACGTCACTCGGCCCTCAAGCTCTGTTTTTCTGAAAAAGCCCTTTTCTCCCTTTTTCTCTCAACGCACATCTCTCTATTCTTCAATCTCTCAATTTTTTATCCCTTCCCAGAGTGGTTGGTAGATAGACAAGAAGTTGCGGGCTCTTGCCCCTAGCATTCTGCTAGATTCTTTTCTTCTCACACGCAAAGTTGAACTTTCCCACAGAGAGGTTGTGCCACAACTGGGTGTGTAGCAAATCTGCAGCTAACATCGGTTGATGATGCCTTGCCGGGGAGTTTGGACGTGGTTAGATCTGTCCAGACGAGGAAGTGGAACATCTTGCCCCATTCCAATTTATGTTTCGCGCATGGCTTGATACCTCGCTGTTTGGAGGACGAAAGAGCTTTCAGCCCTTTTTGCTAACTTCAGTTGTGCCCTCTTCTGGCAGGTAGAGTGCTCTTCTTGGCGAGTATGTTGACAATGGGGAAAGACAGGAAGCCTGACTCAACTGTGCCCCTAGTTCATCATTTCGACCATTTTTTGTTTTGGTTTTCTACTAAAATAGTTTTGACCAATGTGAGAGTTAGATTAACACACTTGTTCGACTTTTTGATTTAAAATCATGCAAGTCAGGCTATGAGCACTGAAAATTTTCCTCTTTTTTTTTTTTTGGGTCCAAGAAAATGGTCCAGTTTTTGGAAAAGATAGAATAATTTTCGAGAGAATTAGTCAACCTCAGTAAAAATTCTCAAAAACTATTTTTTGCAAACGGCCAATGCTCAACAAGCACGGAACCTACTCTTGAGATGCGCAACCTCGGATCCATAAGCAATGGAAAATTGCCCCTTGTCTGAAGGACACTGCATGGCAACGGAAAGTTGCCCCTTGTTTGCAGTGACACCGCGACGTTTTGAATGGCAACGGAAAGTTGCCCCTTGTTTGGATAGCATCGCAGCGTACTTGTAGTCAGTCCTCAGAGTGACGAATACAACCAGACTCTCAGATACAGAGAAGACAAAGATGGCCAGAACCATCGCATGGACATAATCGAATTTGAAGTGTTTGTGGCTGGACTTCAGAATGAAGTTGCCTACGTATCCCAAAGATGGGAATCAAGCCTTACGTAGTTCGGGGTTAAGGTACACTCGGGTATTTAACCTCTCCTTTTTTATGCTCTAACTTTTGCCAAGGCGCCTATTGCAGGTTTTCGACCTTGCGAGCTTTGTTCTTCTTTCTTTTCTTTCTTTTTCATTTTTTCATTTTTTTTTCTTTTTCTGTTAGGCTCTAACTTTTGCCAAGGCCTCGATGGTTTTCGACTTGAGCTTCTTTTTCTTTTTCTTTTTTCTTTTTTTTGTATATATTTTTTTCTTTTGTATGTATTTTTTGCTTGCTCTAACTTTTGCCTGGGTAGCCCTTCCGGGTTTTCAGCCCAGCGAGCCTCTCAAAGGGTAAAAGTGTAATAAGTCCATGCCAAATGGTTTTTGAGATTGAAGCCCTCAGATCCGTGAGAGTGGTCATGATTATAAGAGAACTCATCTTCGGCTCTTCGGGCACATCTGACATCTTTGCTCCCTAGTTTGAAGGGGGGCTTCTGATCTAGCTTTACAAGCTTCTCTTGAAAACACTTGAACTTCTTGATCTGACTCTTTTGCCCCTAGTTCGAGGGTTGCTTTGAATTTGGTCTCACAGGCCTCACGTCGTAGTTAACCGTTGAACATTCTGAGTTTGAGTCCAAGGTTCGAAAATGAGGGGACGAGTCTCGAGGCTGAGAGCGATCCTAGGCTGCACAATCTCAAGAGCGATTCCGCACATGTCTTCGCAGGACCAAGAAAACATTTTTGAAAGTTTTAAGAAAGCGACAAATCGTTCATACCAAGACAATGTAGGACCAATCTGGATCAAAGATAAGGTCCTTCTCAGTACTCACACTAACAAGCATGATTTCATTCATTAAGGGCTTAGCACGCCTCTCTTTCTCTCAATCGATCAAATTTTTGCAAATCCCGAGGAATTCCTTCCTCTTCGTTTTCACCGCAGTGTTCAAAAAGTTTTGAAAAACTCAGGTCATTACAATGACTTCAAGGCACAGAAAAGACAGAGTTCTTAGTCAAATACTTCCATCTTATTTAGAAATTTTGGCACAACTGGCACATGGCAGAAGCAAGCACAAAGAGTGTGAAAATCACTGCTGTTTCATTCAAAATCTGTTGGCACAACTAGCTCCCTGGCAAAAACAGACTTAAAACAAAATGAAAAGACAGACGCAAAGCAAGCAAGTGATGTCCGAGGCAACACCCCCGAAATCACCCGACTCTGACAAAACAGGACTGACTCGATACAACAAGACAGATCCAACTGACTCAGTATGAAGAGACTGACACAATACAAAACGACCAGACTGACCCAATACCCAAGTCAGAAAGTACAAAAACTAGCGTTCGCAAATGCTCAAAACAGTGCATGCCATCCACCATATCTGGAGTAAACTGAGCGCTGCCCGCAGGTAGTTCATCCCCTGATCATATCGTATTATCCCCCAAGTTTGCTGATCCAGTGACGATAGACCTTACTGAGCTGGTGCGGTGATGACGTTGTTGTCAAACAAATCTTGTACATCATGGCGCAGACGAAAGCAGCTATCGGTCTCATGACCGGTTTGTTGATGGTACGCAAGATTTAGTCCGGTCATGCTTTGGAGGAGAGGATCGTAAAGGTCGTTGTTCCAATGGTTTCAGATGTCCTTTCCGGATTAAGACCTCTAGAGCCTTTGACAAAGGCA
This sequence comes from Camellia lanceoleosa, assembly GCA_025200525.1. Lineage (NCBI taxonomy): Eukaryota > Viridiplantae > Streptophyta > Magnoliopsida > Ericales > Theaceae > Camellia > Camellia lanceoleosa. Next base: position 75,457,249 of record CM045771.1, on the reverse strand, counting down.
TATGAAGTGGGGTGAAACCCTCTTGACTCGAGGTGGATATTTGGTTTTCAGGAGCTACTTGACGCACCGGTGAATGGGGTAGCTTTTTGTGATGTGGTGTTGGTGACCATGCCCACTTCAAGATCTTGCAACATCACCACCGTGGTCGATTTGAATCGCATGTAAACGCCTCCTAGGTCGCTCCTTCTCTGGTCAATGAGGCCTCGCTTTATAGCATCCTCGATTTGTACCCCAATCTCATGGAGGTCCGCAAAGGTGGGTAGGGGAGGACAATCATCTTCTGATCACTGGGTTGGAGATTGCGCATAATCATCCGTATTCGGTCCTTGTCGACCTACCGTGGTCATCGAAGAAGCTTTGCCCTCCAACGGGTTACAAAGTCGAGAAACCTCTTCGGCTCTTGCATGGTTGTCTCAAGATCACGGGTTGTGATCTCGATCTGGTATTGTATGAATATTGTGCGACGAAGGGCCCTGACATCTCCTCCCGGCTTCGCTTTCACCGAGTCCTCTAATTTGGCGTATTAGATGGCCGCGATACCCGACAGGTCCTAAGAAAGAGGAGAGCTTCAGATCTTGTCAAGCCCATCGGGCGCAGAACATCCAAAACAAACTCGGACCATGGGATCTCCCGACCCATCAAAACGGTCGATGTGAGGCATCTTGACTACCGGTCCGTGAATGTCATATTGTGTTCGTGTATCCATCTTCAGCCATGATTTGACTTCTTTGCTTGAAAAATTCCGCTTGGCCATGACAGTCTTGTTGCATGAGTTTCATACTTTCTTGGAGTTGACGATCATCTCCTCCATCCTGCCATATTCTCGACCAATTTGAATGACCGTATATCTATCCTTGTGATAAAAATTGAGACCCCGCGCCGTTTGTCCACAGATAGGGTAGATAAGGTCATCGATCGTAATCTGAACCGTGATCCGTGCTCGACTAGCCCTTTTACTCCGCTCTAGCAAAGGAAACCGATTGCCCTTATTTGAATCTCTGGTGACAAAGTCTACCAACGCAAATCCAATGTACCCCAGAGGATAGTGGAGCCTTCGGGTTATGGTTCCAAGACTACCTAGCAAAAGGAAAACAGACAAAGATCTCAACTTCACCAAAAACAGATCTGGCAAATGAACGATCAGATTCTATTATCGATCACCGCTCCCCAAAATCACCGCTCCCAAATCTGAATCGATACCGCAGATATATCCATGGGGACCTCGCCATGCTTTGACTCAATTTTGTGTCGCGGTTCTAAATCTGAACCAAAGAGTCCAAATCCGGCAAATCTTTGCGAAAACAGATTTTTGAAAAAGTAGTGCCAAACATGGATCGCTTTGCGGACATGAGTCGCCACCTAAATATTTTTATTGGGAAATTTAGAAACCCCGACTGGTCAAGGCCACATGTCCGCCATCACCAAAGTGGTCTTGGCTCGAGAGCTTGGGTACGACGGGAAAGGTCACTATGAGCACTTTTCGCCCGTCAAGACCGCCTCTACTAACCGTGATATCCAATTTTGAAAACTTTATGCGTTCTTAATCCAATTATTAGCCTAGAATTACTATGTGATGCGCACAACACAAAAGTATAGACTAGATTGCCTAACTTGGAAATAAACATTGCATATCCGTTTTGTCTCGAAAAACGTGTTGTTTTCTTTTGCTACTCGCAAATAGGCTAAAATGCGGATTTCAATGAGTTGTTCCAACTCAGGCAATCCAACCTCCACCCACAGGCATTCAAGCAGTTTATTTCACGTAAGCACTTAGCCGCATGGTAAGCATACTGTCATGGTAAACATTCACACGCATGCGATATGCTAAAGCCATAAAAACTTACATCGTACTCCGCGCCAAAACAGTAAACTAGGTTAGCAAACATGCATGACCTAGTTCATGTTAAGTGGCTAATGCAACACATACAAGGATGTAATCTAAACGGGCTCGGCTATTCTAAGCATGGCATGAAATGCAGCAACTACCACGTATTCAATTTGGAATTGAAAGTACGATGCAGTTTGCATGATGTGCCGAACCCGATGTATGTAAACAAATGCATGAATGCACGCATGCATTGCATAAGGTATGCTAATTTAAATGTGCCCTAATCTACCAACATAAGCGGGTAAATAAAAGGGAGAAAGAAATGGGGATTGGAAGACATACACCCACTCACACACGCTTATTACAATTATGCCCTCACTCGGGGGGACCAAAAGAATAATACAGTCTTGAAAGAATAAATGAATAAATATTACAAATTCTAATTACTAAAATTAAATTAAACAAATAAAATAAATGGAGCCTCATTTTCTGAATGCGCTGAATGATGCATGCTCGTCATGCGCCCGGAAAACCCGTGTCATGGCATTGCTGCTTCTGTTTTTACTGTCCTACCTCTCCAAAAATTCCCAAAGTTCTGGAATACCTTCCAAATGGTCTGAAATGCCCCACCGGCTGGGGGGGGAGATCATCGGCTGCTCTTATTGACCATCGGCTGCTTGTGGTGGTTATCGGCACAAATAAAGTGCCGATCGGCACATTAAACTGCCGGCCGGCAGAAAGTCCCTGCAGCAGACAGATTGACAGCAGCAGCAAGACAGCAATGCATGGCATGGATTTTAGGGGACATGTAAGCATGGTCATTGCCTCCTATCATGCTTGGGGACTCAAGGAGACATGGCCCTTGGTTCTTGGGCCATCAATTACGCATTTGATGCATGATGGCCTAAGGAACCAAGATTGCAACTTTGATGGTAATGCATGCAAACAAACAAATGAAATCCAAAGCCTTATCATATGTTAGTCAAAGGTCTTGGTGACCAAGAATTGAGACGAGTTGCACCACTTGAAGTGTGAACTCCTCTCAATCCTATGCTTGGCTTGACAATCCCCAAGCCAAACCATGGAATGCATATATGCAACATAGCTCAAATGATGCAACAATGGGACTAAGGTGCAAGGCCTACCAAGTGTCATGCAACTATCACAATAGGCATGCAAAATGCTAGAGCATGCAAGGTATAAGTGGAATGCAAACATGGGCCAATCAAGCATATAACTAGCATGTACTCAAGGCTTCATCAATCAAACATGCAACACCCATGATATAAGCATGCAATGGTGGGCTCAAACCATAGAGGGCAGCCCTCAAACCAGCCCAAAACAGTGGCAAAACATGCCTCAAAACATAGGCCAAATGCTATACAAACATGCAAGTTCATGGGCCTAAACCTAAGGCACCCAAAAGAGCATCTTGCTACCACTTACACAACCACTCATGGCATGAATCTAACAACCAAAAACAGATTTTTAGTATGCAAAATGACACCCAAATCCCCTCACATGGCACCCCAAAATGCATTAATCATGGAAGCATACACAAGGCCTATTCTTAGGCATAAAAGGACACACCTTTGAAACATGAAAGAGATGGCAAGCACAAACATGTGAGCATGATTTAGGGACTGAAATGTGATCTAAAATGATGCCACATCATGAGATCAAGGCAAGCTAAACATGCTAAAGACTCACACACCCCAAGGCTAGCAAGCCAAAATGCAAAGTGACTATATAAGGCATGTCATGGATGGCCTAAACAACCAAAAACAGATCTTATACATGGAAAAATAAGCACATTTTCAGTTTATGACCAGCCACAAAAATGAAGTAAGATAGGCTAACAAAGCATGCAAGATTACGGTAAATAGAAGAGATTTCAAAGCAAGTAGCACATAGAGTATGCAAACAATGTTGAGCCCTTCAACAATGTTGAAGAAGGGCTCAAAATAAGCCTACTTGCAGTTTATTACATGCTCAAAAACAGATTATACACCAGCCAAATATACTATGCAAGAATCATGGCATACAAGGGGGTAAAGAGATAGGTGCTAGATGCTACCACCAAACGGCAAGGGGTCCTTAATCAAACATGAAGAGGACCCCAAAATAAGACTATTTGAAGTTTGGGTCGGAGCCCAAAAGTGCTTGCAACTAGGGCTAAGAAATGAAACAAGAAAATGCAAGAAAAGGGAAAAGGATGACCCACCCTTGAAGACCAGCAAACCAGCACCTCTTGGACCAAGTTTAGGTGCTCCTAAGCTCTGAAGAACAGCCCCAAGTCGCTGGAATGGATGTTGGAGGTGTTGTGCTATGGGTTGGTGAAGGAATGGCCAAGAATAATGGACTTTTGGAGGCAAAGGAGTGAGATATAGAGAGAGATAGAGGGTTGTATCTATCTATATCAGATATATATCTATATATCTCTGGTTTTGTTCCAAACTCCCAACCCTCATCAAAGGAGGAGAGGGCCTCCTTATATAGGCCAAGCAAAACAAGACTTAGAGGCTAAGTTTCAAAGGGTCAAAGGGTGCAAGGCTTGTAAGGGAAGCTTGGACCGGTAAGGCTTCTTGAGAAAGCCAAAACAAAGGGGTCAAGGCTTCCTCAAGAAGCCATGAGCAAAGGGTGCAAAATAAGGGCCAAAAGGTGCAAAATAGGCACATGGATGCACGTGGGTCTGGTTCTGTGCATCCCAGCTGGCACAGGTGGTGTGCACTATGCTTGGGGGGTTCAAAGAGTTCAGGTCGGCGTAAGGTGTGATCATCGCCAAAATAGTGCCGGTCGACACTCTTTTCTGCCGGTCGGCTAAATAGAGTGCCGATGGATGATTCCTTGGTCAAAACATGGCCGGTGGGTATGCAAATTGAAGCCCCGGAAGTTAGCTTTCCAATGGCGCAAACCTTGCATCAAAATTCCTCCTGTGCAAAAAGTTATGCCCTTTTCCGTGAAGTCGCGCAGACTCGATCCAACCGGGATGATGCCCAGCTTCAACCAATCATATCTCCTCCACCCGGACTTGGCTCTAGGAGATTCTTGAGTGCAAAGTGAAGCCCCGGAGGTCTTCTTTCCAATGATGGTGCCCTCATAGCTTAACTCCAAGTATTGAATTGAATAAGCCCGATTTAGCGAGAGCTGCTCGATTCCCTTCTACCCGGATCTTTGCCAATCTTCTTCTTCTACCTGTTTTCTCCCCTCCTCTCCTCTTTTCTTCAACTCCAAACCCCTAAACAAAGTGTTTTGAAGGGTTTGCCTCTCTCCTTGCCGAAGGAATTGAATCTTTGGCCTGCACATCTCTCAACACCGAGCAAACCATTAGTAATGCCCAAGTCTTGAGGGCAGTCAAAAATGGGGTGTCTACACTTTGGCCGGCCGGCCATCTGCAGTGTCGACCGGCCATCCATCAGTGGCCGATAGCTTAATCAGTGGCCGGTGAGCATTCCCTATGGCCGGTGGCCATTCTTCTCAGCCGGTGGTGTTCCCCAGTGTCCAGAGAGTGCACCTTGGGACTTGTGCAATTTTCAGAGGAGCAGAGCAGGGTAAACAGAGGCAACTTGTGCATGGCGACGGATTTCCGAGCAAACTCGAACACGCATGCATTGGACCCTCTTCCCGAGGCCTTTTACTGCTTTCCTTAGCTTAATTGATTTGTTAATTAATTAGGTGGTCTGTAATTATTTAATTAGCTTGTAGGTTAATTAATTTGTATTATTCTTTTAGTCCCTCTGAACGAGGGCGAATTTGAAATAAGTGTGGGTGCATGTGCGCATGTCTTCCAACCCCCACTTCTTTCTCCCTTTTACTTACCTGCTTTTGATGGTTAGTATTAGGGCATATTTAAATTAGCATACCTTATGCTATGCAGATGTGCATCATTCATCTGTATTGGATGCACCGGGCTCGGCACATCACGCTAACTGCATTGTATTTCAATTCCAAATTGAATACGTGTTATCTGTTGCATTTTACATGCCATGTTTAGGATAGCCGAGCCTGTCTAGATTGCATCTTTGCATGTGTTGCACTAGCCATTTCAAACATGAACTAGGATCATGCATATGATTACTAACTAGTTTCTGTTTTGGCTTGGAGTACTAGGTGAGCATTTATGCTTTAGCATCTCGCATATGTGTGAATGTTAACATCATAGCATGCTTACCATGAGGCTATATGCTTATGTGATATAAACTGCCTGAATGCCTGTGGGTGAAGGTTGGATCGTTTGAGTTGGAACAACTCGTTGAAATCCGTGCTTTAGCCTACTTGCGAGTAGCAAATCTCAAACTATTTTTTTAAACAAACGGATATGCAATGTTTCTTTCCAAATTAGGCGATTCGATTTATACTTTTGTGTTGTGCGCATCACATAGTAATTCTCGCTAATTAACCAGAATAAGAACACATAACGTTTTCAAAGTCGGATATCACGGTTAGTAGAGGCCGATCTACGGATCGGGCGAGAGAGGGTGCTCATAGCTGACCTTCCCCAATCGTACCCAAGCTCCCGAGCCGAGGCAACTTTGGTGATGACGGACACGTGGCCTTTGGCACCGAGTCAAGGTTTCCTAAATTCCCCCATAAAAAATATTTAGGTGGCGACTCAGATCCGCAAAGCACCATGTTTGGCACTTTACAAAAAACTGCTTTTCAAAACGATTTTGACGGACTCTTTGGTTCAGATTAAGAACCGTGACACAAATCGAGTCCGAACTATAGCGGGGTCCCTCGCGGACTTGTTACGGTGCGTTTGATTGGTGTGAATATGTAAAACCTCTTGAGTTGGGGTAACGTGTTAATGTGTAAGTTTTGCAAGCGCCTTTATGCCATTGAATTATGTCGATTAATATTGCTGGTGTTGTGTTGGTTTGAGACTCTCAGGATTTGGGAAAGCTATTTGCGTTGTGTTATATCTCTTGGTATTGTATTTATTTCTATTTATTGTTATGATAGAAATTGCATGAGAATTATGAAAATTGAAAATAATTTTCTCACTCGTTGTCATTGAATATGACTATGTCTTCAAATGCATTGCATATGTATCGTGTTTGGGAGGAGATAGGAGATGTACTCAATGTATGATTATGCCTTTAAATACATTGTATACGTAAGATGTTTGGAATCACCGTGGGTGTGATGGTTGTAATTGGGTGATGGTTGAGATTCACCGAATATTGTTTGGAAATAAACTGAAAAGTGATTTTGGTTTTGTGGCCTTTTATGGCGTTTGTTTCAACTAAAAACTTTGGATTTGAAACTTCACGAGTTGTTTGGAGAAATTGTTTGAAAAACAAGTGGTCTTCTTGAGATTTTGGAACAAAATTTTGCTGGAAAATGATGTAAGTTTGAATAACTTTTGAGGAAAACGAGGTAAGTGATGAAGGAGTCTTTGAAATAATAAGAAAATAGTTGTTTTAACCAAACTATGTGATTGTTCTGTTCAACCTTGTAGGGGTGAATTATGTTATGGTTTAGTTTCAATTACTAGTTATGTGTGTTTTATTTCCCTTGTGGGTTGGCATTGGTTGTTTCGATAGTTCATGAGAGTTGTCTTCGTGAACTGTGGTTGTGGGTGTAGCCCTTCTTTTAGCGAGAAATGATTGGAATTCTGGTTGGGAGTGCAGTTTCCTTTGATATTCGAGTGTAGAGCTCTCGGTTTGTATTTGGCTTTTAGGAGTGAACAGTTTGGTTGTTTGGGTTAGTCATTTGGATCCCATCGGGTATGTGGGTTAGAGAGTTAGTTGTGACTTCTTTCTTGTTGGTTATTGGGGTCTTTGGGGCACTGAGGCGTTGGACCGAGATCCGGGAAAGTATCCCGTCTATGGATCTAACTTTGGTTTTGGTGTGTGTTTTTCTTTTCACCATTGGGTGCCTTGTGTTTTGTCATCCTCTCAATTTCGGGGACAAAATTTCTTAAGGGGGGGAGGTTATAGCAACCCTGGTTTGAATTCAAACCGTTGATGTTTTGGATCCGGGTTTCATTTCCTTTTATGGTTGTTCATGTTTTGCTTCTGCTCTTTGCTTGTTGGGGCTAGTTCTTGGAGTGTCTTGGTTGCATTGGGAACATATTGGTGACTTGTTTCTCAAACGGTTATTGCCTAGAAATTTTCTTCAATGCTCGAGCGGCACTTCCTATGCTCGAGCAGTCATTTTGAACTTCCAGCACTTTTGTAGGTTGGCAGAGATTCTGAGAGTTTTTATTCTGTGCTCGAGCAGCCATTATTGTGCTCGAGCGATAATCACTTATCTGTAAAACTTCTGAGAGTTTGAATTCTACGCTTGAGTGGTACTTCTTGTGCTCGAACGGTCACACTTTTTTTGTCTCTAGACACTCGAGCTTCACTTCTTGCGCTCAAGCGAACTATGCGTCCTTATATGGTTGCAGCACGCTGAAAAAGTCACTTTTGCTTTTCTCTCTCTTCTCTCTCTTCCTTTTCACCATTGTTAGGGTTTCTTGGACCTAAAAGCTTGGGTTTCATCTAGTTGCACCCATTTCCTACCCTTAGTCCTATAGATCAAAACGTTGAGGGTTGCGAGGGCTTCCTTTTGATCTGAGCGGATCATGTTTTCGTCACCAGTGGATTTTCAGCTTTTCTCCTCTTCACTTCAAGAGGTAGGGAATCTTGAGCTTCTCTTCAATACCTCTTTATAGATAGACTTGTGGTATTTTCATTACATTTAAAAGCATAGTTGGTGGTTGATTTTGTTAAAAAGCATATGGGTGGATTTGGGTTTAAAATGGTGAACTTGTGGGTTGTGTATAATTGGTTGTGGGTTACAAATCATGTTTAGGATGTGTTTTTGGAAAGGTTTGGTATGTCGTTTATTAATTTTGGAATATCAAAGAGAAGTTTAATGTTGAATAGAAATGGGGATGTGATGTGGTTTATGAATAATTGGGGTGTTGAACTAACATTGATGGATGTGGCCTGTCACGACCCAAACCTACCCCTAAAAGTTTGGGCATGACTGGCCTATACCAGGGCCTCAAAACCCAAATAAGTTTGATACAACACTAGGGCCTAAACGGAAGCAAATATAATATCAAAATATTACATCCATTGAGCTATGTCTAAATGTTAGGATCTCCCTACAATATAGCATGCATACACATGTTTATTTATATACAACTTTCATATACATATATATATTGAGTCCACACATATAAGTCTATACAAGGATAGTAAGCAACCCGAAAGTTACATATTGACAAGTATCTAAGGTAAATCATCCAAAACTATCTGCACATACCAACATATGAAACCCGTCAGATAAAGACAAAAGGCCACATCGAGTGACTCGGCAACATAGATCCAGCAAAAGGCACCTGTGGCTGACCTAAGGTTGTCATGTGGGCAAATTACCTACAAACATTCATAAAAACAAATTGAGCAAGGCTCAGTGATTGATAGCAATGTGAAGAGATTATGTTTACAAGCATAAATCTTGTTTCATAAATTTCAAGTCAATATTATTTACAATTCCTTTTCTGAACGGCCTTAGGTCCAAATGGAACGGCCTTAGGCCCAGCATATAGCAAAACGGCCTTAGGCCCATTATAATAGCAAAATGGCCTTAGGCCCATTATAATACAGAATGGCCTCAGGCCCATTATTCACAACAGAACAAAACGACCTCAGGTCCATATCTCGTGTGCCAATGTTCAATCACTCAACTTATTCTATCTAACATAACTCATACAGCACAAGCTATATGAGAGAAAAATAGAATAGATAGTGAATAACACATATGAGTACAATACGTGTACGAAACATAACATTACATTACTATTATTCATTGTGATGTGGATGAACAATGGTCCCCTCTTGCACATGTCCTACACATAGTACACAATTTGTAAGTACATCACTTTTCTTTAGTTTCTCTATTTATCAAATCTTCGATTCGCTAAGTCACATTCAATTAAATGTATTACAGAAGCACCAAATGGACATATTAGCACATTCAGAGGGTCGAAAAGAGCAAAAGAAACTAACAGAATTTTCCACCTTTAGCTGCACGTGTGAAAGTCCCCACTGCACATGCCGGAAGGTGTGTTGCACGTGCAGCCCGCACGTGCTTTTATTGCAGTATACCTCAGTCAGCCTCCCCTGTTTTCCGCACGTGTGACTATGATCCCCGCACGTGTGGCCCTAGGCCTCCACAAGTCCGATTCTAGCTTTGTTATGGGCAGTCCGAAAATATATCAATTTCAATCTTTGGGAGATAATTCAAGGCCTTAATCTAAGATATTACATTCACAAACATAATATATATATATATATATTTATATCATAATGAACATCAATCTCAAGTCCAAATAGATCACAACTCCTCTCAATTGCACATTTACACATCAAACTCCCACATTCCATTCTTTTCTTCATCTTCTCATAATTAATCAAAATAAGTGATTGTAAAAGCCAAAGTACAAAATCAAAGTAAGCTCTAAGTGCAAGGATCAACTCTCAAAGTAACAAGACTAATGAATTTTCATGATTTCATAGATATTTTCGACGAGAAAATCTTTATGGCAAAAACACTAATTTACATATCTGTAGAACTTCTTTTTAAGGCTTCAATCTCATCAATTGAGGAATGGTTAAAGGCATTAGAGTTGATTTACACTTACCTAGAGTAAATCATCAACTTAATCTTCAAATTTCTTCAATCTTCTTCCGAGGTTGAACTCCCTCCTCTTTTTCCCCTTCTCTTCTTCACTCTCCCTTTCCAGGAGATCTCTTCTCTCTTTTTTTTTTTTTTTTTTTTTTTTGAGAATGAAATCCTCTAGGTTCATATAGACCCTCAATATATCCTTTGTGGGTCTAATAGACTAATTAAGGCTTAAATCCAAATTAAATCAATTTAATTCATTACGAATCAAATTTTTAAAAAATATATATATTATGTCCTAAAATTCTCGCTAATCATAATGGTAAAGTCAATTTCGGGTTATCGCGCCCCTAAGGCTTTCAATTTCTAGTCCAAATGACTCAATTTCAATAGATTTTTCCAATAACCCATGTATATAATATCATAATTAAATAATCCATGCAAGCACAACTCCAAATGGAATATCACATTTAAGCATGTAGTGACTCATATAACTAAAGATGTAAAGCATATTACAGGTCGGGTTATTACATGACCATTGTGGTGTTTGGGATTTGGGGTAGTAAGATTGTATTTTCAAAACAAGTGGAACTAATTACCTTTTTATAAAACGAGTGGGTTTATGCGGGAATGTGGACTTACCTGTGGTGTATTTATATTTCGGATTATGTGATTGGTGTCGAGTTTTGTCCTTGGCCATTGGTGGAGGATGGTATTGCTTGTTGCTAGAGATGGTCTATGAGTATTGTTGTAGGATGGGTTATGCGATGTAACACGTTGTGTTGTCTTTGATAAATGAACATTGTGAATAGACGATTCCATTGTTGAGTCACTAATTATGTTGTTAAAAAGGTAACTGAAATGCTTGTAAATGTTGTTGCCATTGAGGAATGGTTGTTGACTAGTTATGTCTTGATGTTTAGTACCCAATGAAGTGTTTTGGGAATGTTTTGAAATAAAGGGAAAACCCGTGTAAAATTGTGGTTCACGGAGTATTTTTTTTTTTTAAAAGAAATGATGTTAATGTAATTAACGGATTGTGACTATTATGGTGATAATTGAACTAGGTGTGTGTATTACACCCGTGCAGTATTCTATTACTCGTTATGCTTTTGATGTGATGTTGTTTGGGGATCCATTACTCGTCGTGTGGAGCCGGCAAAGCGTGGCGCCCTGACAGAGGTTTCCTCATCCCTCTCGGTTTGCGCCCAGAAAAGTGTGAAAAGGGGGTCCATTTCCTGCCGTATCTTAGCCGGCAAAGCATGGCTGCTATTTATAGGTTCTTCGTTCCCTTCCGGCTTGTGCCCGGTAAAGTATGACCTGAGGAGCACCTCCTTCTAGGTGAGGCCGGTAAAGTGTTATGTCTTATTGGTACAATTGAATCTGCCAACTGTGCTATAGGCCGGTGGAGATGGAATTGGTAGTATGTATTACTTCAATTATCTTGTTTTGGATATATATGTATATGAGTGTTGTCGGTTTTCCCTATTATGGGGATGAGATTGGTAGTATGTATTACTCAGTTATGTCTTTTGAGTGTATTCAGGTGTTAACGATTTCATACCGGTCACCCTTTTTAAAATCCTTGGGCCTATGGTCAGGGAAGGTTGTAGATGTATATATATATATATGTTGGGACACAAATGTTTATGGTGTATAAAGAGGTAGGATGGGTATTATGATTTGCATGCGGAGTTGTATTTTTAGAACGGTCGTTTAAGTGAGGTTCTTTTAACATGAGAAGTTTTATCACAGAAAGAATGAGGTTTTTAAAACATTTTCTTTTGGAAGTAATGATGGGAATGAAAAAAAAAAGAAGTCATTTTATACTGAATTGTGTCAAGAGGAATGTTTCAAGAAAAACATAACTATATGAGTATATTTTGTATAGTAAATGTCACACTACTTATATGGTATGTCTTGATGCATTCATGATCATTTTTATCTATATGTTGTGATTGGTTAGGATCTTCGGAATCTTTATTGGGCTTAGTGCTCATCCCACGTGTTGACAATCTTTTCTAGTGTAGGGGTGGAGGAATCGTGTATGACCCGAAGTCTCTTATTTGTTGGCCACGGGGCCCTTATTTGTTGGCCGTGCGCCATGTATTGTTTAAGGGTGAATCCCTTTTGTTTTATTTATTGTTATTCAATGTAAGCCTATGGGCATTGAATCATGTCCAAAAAATCTAGAAATCTGCTAGATGTTGATTTGTGATTATGTATCAATTTAAGCAGTAAATAACAATTCCAATCAAACAATCAAGACAAATCAACACAATGATTTTACGTGAAAAAAACCACAATTGGAGCACCTCCAATTGTGATAAAAAACCACGGACAAAAGCCACAAAACAATCCACTAAGAAGATATAAATGAATTACACAAGTGTACGCTTAATTACCTAGCAAATCCACACCCAAATTGAACCGACCCCAATGTGCCTCTTTCAGACCCGTCTTCACCTTGGAATTGTCTTGCCCAACATTGAATCCACAACGCCGACACTACAACAAAAAACACATTTGGTGACTCACAAATTTCGTCACCAAAAGAATCGGCGACAAAATATACAACTTGTCGCCAAAGCCCTGTCACTAAAAGTATTGGCGACGAAATCAGAAATTGTCACCGTATGTAGACATTTAGCGACAAGCAAAATTGGTCGCCAAAAATCATATATTTTGTCGCTATATAATTACAATTTGTTGCTAAAAGGTTAAAATTTGGATAGGCTATGTACTTTTAGCGACAAATAAATGCGTCGCCAAAAGTACTATTTAACGACAAAATTAATTTGGTCGCTAAAAATCACATTTTTAGCGATTTAGTTTTGGTTGCTAAAAGTTTCGAATAACCACCAACTTTTAGCGACAAAAATAATATGTTGTCGCCAAATATATTAACAATGACAAAAACACCAATTGCTACTAAAAATTCACTACACAAATTTTGATTTTAATAATTTTCTGCTCAAAATAATCCAAAACACCTATTTTCTCAGGCACAATATATACACAAATGTAATGTAAATAATAATACACCTGTGCAAGACATTCATACTAATTCAAAATTAATAGCTATGAAAAATTCCAATAAACATAATTACAATTCTCTGACAATCTAAAACATGCATACCAAAGTACTTACAAACTACTAATATCAAACCCATAAATACATTACCAAATCCTATGTCAAAATATTTTCAAAATTACAACCAAATATTTTGATGTTAAACATCTAACCAACAAGTCATTTACTAAAATCCTATGTCAAAATATTTGCAAAAACACAACACCAAATATTTTGATGCTAAACATTTAATCCATAAATCATTTACCAAAATCCTATGTCAAAATATTTTCAAAAACACAAAATCAAATCTTCTGATGCAGCCTAAACTATTTTCCACCATTGCCAATCTGTCACATGAAAAAAGAAAAAACAATATTAGATTGACCAAAAAAAAACTCGATATGAACTTCACAATTTTGATTTTAATTTTGTAACGGGAAGTCTAATCGGGTGCTGTTTGCTCATACAACTCTATTTAGGCTTGAACAAGCTACCCGTGCCAAGTTTCGGTGGTTTCAGTGGTCATTTTGCAATTTTGGCCCCCGAACAGGCCTTTTAAGTCTTGTGTTTTACATTTTTTCTTCTAATTTTCTAACCAGAAATCCAATCGAGGTCCCGTTTGTTCCTACAAGTCTATTTAGGTTTGAACAAGCTGTACATGCCAAGCTTTGGTGGTTTCGGTTGTTATTTCACAATTTCGGCTCCTGAACGAGCCTTTTAAGTTTTGTGTATTACAATTTTCCATCTAATTTTCTAACCGAAGATCCAATAGAGGTCCCGTTTGTTCCTACAAGTCTATTTAGGCTTGAAAAGGCTATCCGTGCCAAGTTTTGGTGGTTTCGGTGGTCATTTTGAAATTCCGGCCCCCGAACGGGCCTTTTAAGTCTTGTGTTTTACATTTTTCCTTCTAATTTTTTAACCGGAAATCCAATCGAGGTCCCGTTTGTTCCTACAAGTCTATCTAGGCTTGAAAAATCCGTCCATGCCAAGTTTTGGTGGTTCCGGTGGTCATTTCGCAATTTCGGCCCCCGAACGGGCCTTTTAAGTCTTGTGTTCTACAATTTTCCTTCTAATTTTCTAACCGGAGATCCAATCAAGGTCCCGTTTGTTCCTACAAGTCTATTTAGGCTTGAACAAGCTGTCCGTGCCAAGTTTCAGTAGTTTCAGTGGTCATTTCGCAATTTCATTTCAAACGGCCTTTTAAGTCTTGTATTTTACAATTTTCCTTCTAATTTTCTAATCGGAGATCCAATCGAGATCCCGTTTGTTCCTACAAGTCTATTTAGGCTTGAACAAGCTGTCTGTGCCAAGTTTCGGTGGTTTCGGTTGTCATTTCACAATTTCGGCCCCTGAACGAGCCTTTTAAGTCTTGTGTTTTACAATTTTCTTTCTAATTTTCTAACCGGAGATCCAATAGAGGTCCCTTTTTTTCCTACAAGTCTATTTAGGCTTGAACAAGCTGTCCATGCCAAGTTTCGGTGGTCATTTCGCAATTTTGGCCCCATAATTAAGTCTTCTATTTTACAATTTTCCTTCTAATTTTTTAATCGGAGATCCAATCGAGATCCCGTTTGTTCCTACAAGTCTATTTAGAAAAGTAAATTATGAAAAATATACTTACAAAAGTGTTTGTCAATAAGATTCCTCTGATGAATAATCATTCTGACCTGTGCTCCCGCAAGAACCTAAGAAGTATTGCAGGGGGCACATTCTGAAAGAAAGGACAATGCAGAGAAGAAAAAGAAATGTTAAACTTGAAATGAGAAGATGAATCCAAAGGACAAGTAGGAGTGTGAGAAAGCATGCATTAATAGACCACAGTATGACAATAATCTGAAATTTCCTAATTTCATGGCCCATTGGTTTCTTGTAGATTGATAATTTTAAGAATCACACACTTTGCTTAGTAATTTCTTCTGCCCAATATATGAATATATGTGTGTGCATATATGTATATATTTAAATTTCCTATTTCAAGACCATATATTTACATATCCTATTTAAATACCAATTATGAATACATATATATATCAAGAATATTTGCAAAGAGCAGGAGAATAGTCTTACTTTGAGCTTTTCATCTCCAAGATATGTTTTCAAGCTCTGCAGAGAAAACCCATCAAGTAAAAAATGATCACAAGAAACAAAAGAAGGAAAATGGAAAATATAATGTTGATTAAGACTATGGCCTAAGCGATATAAGCTTCAGAAAAATATTAAGACTATGGTCCGAGGATTAAGAATTTTAAGCTATTTAGGGGATGAATTGGCAGATTTATTAGATATTGAAAAAAAGTTAAAATATGAGGAAAACATATTTGAATGTATATCAAATACTTTTTATGGTGCTATATTTTCCCTTTATCTGAAACATATTTGAGAATATAATGTTCTCTGTTTCAATCTAGACTTTATCTTCTGACATTAAAACATTATTTTACCAGATTTCTACTCTCTGTACTTTAATCTAAAGTTCTCAAATGTATTATTTAAGTTTTTTCTTCCTCTTTTGGTACTCCCTGAAGAATCTGTTGTATCAAGGCATCATTCAAGGGTTATAGCCTCCTAGGCATTTAAGAGGCCAAATTGGAAAGCCAAATTTCAAGCCTCCTATGCAAGTCCTACCATTAATTCTGAAATATCGAAGACCTTGGTTGTTCATAAGGACAGTGTGAATCATTTTCAACAAATTTTTATGAAGTTTTTTTTTTAATGTTGGACCTGAGGTAAAAGATTCTGTTATAGATTTACACAAAACCTGGGTCCCAATGAGCTTCTCGTCCTTGTGGGCCACAAGACCATTTTCCGCAAATACATAATCATAGTCATTTATAACTGTGCATTAAGCATGTAAACAATACGCATTAGATTTTAGACACTACGAAGTAAAAAGCTATGCATTCAACAATAGTATTACTTCCAAAATAATTTTAATTGAAACTTCCAAATCAAATACAAAGCTTATTGATCTAATAAGTTCTTTTATGTAATCCAAGACATTCAAAGACATATTTGACAATAAACACCAGTTGGTAAGAATCCTTGCACCTCATTGCGAGGTCAGGGGTTTGAGTCTTGCCATAGGCAACGTTCCCCCTTCCCCCAGGCTGTGACCTCCGATGTACCAAAAAAAGAAGATTAGCTAAATAAACACACTACATACTCCATTAAAGTTCCATGGAGTAAAAAGTTCCCCAAGTGGTGTTTCTATAGCGACCCCGGTCTTTTCCCATTTGATTATTGTATCCGGACTTACGTTCCGTGGATTCCGCTGTTATATTTGTTGTGTTGTCCTTTAATTCCTTATTCTTGGGTTATAGGATGTGTTTAGCAGGTTGGTTGCAGATTGGTTGGGTTTAGAAACCAAGTGCATGTTCGCTTTTTTGGTCGCTCGAGCGAGCTTCTCTTCGCTCGAGCAAGGTCTTCGTTTTTGGTTCTTCGCTCGAGCGAGAATTTCCTGGATCGAGTGAGGATTGCCCAGCTAGACCCGAGAGCGATGTTAGGCGCTCGAGCGAGCTTCTCTTCGCTCGAGTGAACTGTTAGTTCTTCGCTCGATCGAGCCTTTCTTGGATCGAGCGATGATTTTTGTGTCTGGTCGCTCGAGCGACCAGGTCTTCGCTCGAGCGAGCCTATTTTGCTTAAATACGCAGCAGCATGTTTCAGATCAGTTTTTCAGCCCCTTCAGTTTCAGAAAACCCTAGGTTACGAGTTCCCTCTCTCCCAACTCACCTTCTTCCCTAGGATTGATCTATCTAGAGTGGATTTCTACCCTAGT
Source organism: Camellia lanceoleosa (assembly GCA_025200525.1). Lineage (NCBI taxonomy): Eukaryota > Viridiplantae > Streptophyta > Magnoliopsida > Ericales > Theaceae > Camellia > Camellia lanceoleosa. Next base: position 75,439,948 of record CM045771.1, on the reverse strand, counting down.
TCCTTCACAAATAAGATAGAGGAGAGTGAGGGCTTTCATTTAATCTGAGCAATTGTTGGTTTGGAGCACTTTGAAGTTTGGGCATCATCTTCATCATCTTCTTTTTGAGTTATTTCTTCGAGGTAGGGATTTCCTACTCCATTTATACGCTTTAATCCTAAGTGTTAGTATTTTGGTATGTGGGGGTAGTTTGGTAATTTTGGTATGTGGGGGTAGTTTGGTAATTTTGGAAGAAACCTTAGGGTTTTGGTTTAGATTAAATTATATAATTAATTTAAAGGAATAATGTGGAATTTGGTTTAATTCATGGAATTGGGAATGTTAAATTTACATTCATTGATGTATTTATTTCTTGTTTAGAAATAACTGTTTTGGGCTATCGGTGGAGGATAGCCATTGATTGTTGTAGACCTTGCATGTGGCTTAGGTATAACTGGAATTAAGTCATTTATGTTGACTGTTGAATTAATACAGAACATTACTTGTATTGATTATGTGTTGTATATGGCAATTGCGTGTTTCATTGCATATGCATGTTGTTTGGAGAAGATAGGGGATGAACTCCACGGTTTAGGGGAAGATAGGGGATGGACCTCTAAACCGGATTTATTGGGAGGAGATAGGGGATGGACTCCAGTAGCATCACTCTTACGTGTGCTTATTGATTAATAGACATATGTCTATTTATTGTTGATATGATACATCACTAAAATGTGTATCAGTTGGGAAGTATGGAAGTGAATTGATTATGATTGATACAATACCAACATGTGTATTTGTTATGATTAGGTCTAACTTGAATTGTTATTCCTGTTGAATTGGAAGTAATGGTAAGAAGAGATGAAACCCTGTTGAGTTATTTGGCCAGGTTCTGAGCCATAAGTGGAAAGTAAAATGCGCCATAGACAATGCGTCATAGGCAGTGTAGACATGCGTGTCATGAATATTGTAACTTGATTATAATGTGTTAACCATGTATCAGATGCTAATACTTTAGTTAATTCTTATGCTTGGTTTAGTATTTCTCTATTGGGCTGTGGCTCACCCTATATGGGAACTTTATTTTCAGGTTCAGGCGGTTCACTACCTCCAAAGACTTAGCTTGTGAGGATTTGGACTTGAAGATTTGTTTATTTGTTTTAGTTGTTTTATTTAAATTATGTAAACATTCAAGCCTAGGGCTTTATTTGTTTTGAGTTAGAACTCATGGATTTGTGTCCAAGTGTTGGCTTGGCAAGATGTAAGCCCGTAGGGCATTTATTTTGATGTTTTATTTCATATTACTCTGATGATTTAAATAAGATAATGGTTTTCTTTTAATAATGCATGCTGTGTTTTATGTTTAATGGGTTTATTTTTGAGGGCGTTACAGTTTCCTACAGGTATCACCATATGGACTTATAAGCATCAACTAATTTTTCAGCCTTATGGTGGCACTTAATAAAGTCAACTGATATACATATCAAAGAATAATTTTTTTATTTTCATTTTTTTAAAAAAATTTTTTATCAAAGAACAATTAGCAAACAATTTTCACACTCATCAACTTATGCAACAAATTTTTGGACAATAAGTCCTAGATATGAAGGACAATCATTAAAAAACAAATCACTTTCATAGGTAATCAAGATCCCCACAGCCATTGCTATGACTTCTTACATCTAGCAAGTGCCAAAACCTAACAAAATCCATTGACATTTCCATTCAATCTACAACAGGTAATTGTTGATGAAGAACGTAAAACTTTCTAAAACTATTATTAACTTCAAAATGAAGGATAAGTTGCATCTTATTAGCATATGATGAAGCTGAAAAATGTGAGGTCTAGACCAAATATCCCTAAACCACAACAAAAAAAGTTCAAATTATGTAGCTTCATTTTTGTTACCATCTTTCACAAGCTTAGAGACTATTATAGCAAACCCGACTTTCCAAGTCGCTTCGATATCTTAACAAGGCCAGACCCTCCAACAACACCAAGCAGTAACAACTCAGAGTAAGACCAAGTCGTAAAAGTCATTACCGTAGAAAGCAACTACCATATGGATCACTATACCACTTGAAGGGAAACAATGACCCAAAAAATCCCTTATGAACACCACTGGCATTCAGACGTAATCAGAATAATCAATCAAGTACCTTTCGAAGTTCCTTCATGAAATCCAACATATCCGGAGTAACCACCTGGCATTCAAATAGAAAATTTTGAATAAAAGATAAATTCTATATTGATCCAAGGCAACCTAAACCAATCATATTCCCATGCCAAGTTCCATGTGATGAGAAACTATTTTTTTTTTTTCCTGAACATGTATGATAATCTACAATTGGGTCTTACTAAATTGGCAACTTGATCATCTATAATGTAAATTTATGGGTCTTACTAAATTGGCAACTTGATTGGACAAATAGAGATGTATAATCAATGTCAACAATTGAAGAAAACCATTACAATTCAACAAGTCAATTTGAATTAAAAAAGATCAACCTTATATAGTGATTTCACTAGTCACTTAAACATCCTGATGTACCTGCACTGTATGTTTGAAACTACGAGATGTACAAAGCACGGTCCAAAGATGAGATGGATAAAGTGGAATGTTGAAAAGAAAAAAATTACGGCACTTGTTTTTAGTAATATTGTTAGCAAGACTTTAATCAATTTTAGTAATCAATATATAAAATTTAGAGAAAACGAAAGTTTAAAAAGAGTAATCAAAGAAGCATGGCAAGAAATTATCCATAACAAACCAACCAAGACTTCACCACACAAAAACAAGAAGAATTAAAGGGGCGTGTTGCAACAAAAGTCGATTCACATCAGATGCATCCTTATTGCTAACCACATCAAGTAATAATGAAAACCACAAAAAAGCATTTAACTTCAACAAATACAAGAAGTCCATATGAAACAAAAAAATGCAAAATTTATTAAAACTATAACATAAATTTTATGTATAAGACCAATATCAATGACTAGAAACTTTGAAATCTTACACTTATCACAAAAACTCTTAAAACAACACTTGCTTGTCAACACTGCATCTTTCATAACTTGTTTGCACAAAGAGCGTTGAAATTCAGTGGAAGATCACCAATGTAACGAGTGGAAGGCGACCCATCCATCACTTTTTTCAAAAGCATCTGCATAAAATCCAATTAACCAATAAATATTCTCAAATATGAGGTAGTCCTTAAACAACACAAAGCCACAAGATTCCTAGCAAAAAGAAACAGATCAGACACAAGGTTGCTTAAAAAAAGAACGAGACCAGCTTACTCATTTGGCTTTAAGACAGCAACAACAACACTTGGTAATGCATATGAGCCATCTGGGGTTGCCATTAACATGGACTTTGGAATACCAGTAGGAGGTTTCACTCTTTTGATGTCAAAGTTAGAATCTTCATTGGTAGGGCAGTGCTGAATAAAATGCCCTGACAAAAACAATTAGACAATTCCATATATTTTAACCATTATGTGATTACATATTACAACCAAAAAAGAACTTTTTGCTTTTCTCTGTATATTTTTTCCTCTTTCTTATTAAAAGTCAAAACCAAACATAACATATACATACCAGCCACCTTACACCTATGACATATATAGCCCTGTGGAGGTGTTTTCCACTCTAACCCACCTTGACCTCAAAAAATAAAAAGCAAATTTTAGTCTTAAAAACATAAAAAATTATTTTAATGTCATTTTAGGGATTTTAATGTACATGCAAGACAAGTGCAGGTTGAACTCTTAAAGAGAGAAAGCAAAATTGATTTTGGTGTAATGAGAAATTAAGTTTAAGGAGATAAAATAGTAGTGTAAGTAGAATTTCTCCCAATTCAAGCATGTGCTATAATAGAATAAATATAGGGTAAATTACACTAATGTCTTTTGAGATTTTAAGAAAATATAGTAAACTCCTACAAGTTTGGCCTATTTACATTGGTTCCCTTAAAGTTTTAATTCAATAATATTTTTCCCATTTTTATTAATAATTCGTTAGTGATATAGATGGGAAAAATGATAATCTTATCTCTTTTACACTATCTCTTTTACACAAAAATGTATATTAATTTTGGTTCCTTTAACTTTACTAAAAAGGAGATTGATGTAATTATGCTAAAATTATGAAAATTGCTATAGTTTTTCCAAACTTGAAGAGAGGTTACTATAATTTACCCATATGTAGTGGTGGACCATGAATACTAATTTATTTTTGGAACTAAAGTAAATTGAAATAATTAAAATTATATAAATTACATAAAATTTTTGGGACTAAAATATTAATTAATTAATTATTATTTTTAGATAGGGGAAAAACATAAAAAACTAAGTACTACTCAGCAGAACATTCAAGTAAACAAGAGCTGAACATCTTCTATCCATTCTCTCGCATCTTCAAATACTAATTTATTTTAAAATCATTCAAAAGTGCATGAAAATAATGAGATTTTTCAAAGGTTTGGAGTTCCTAAAATACTAGTTGATTTTATAATTATTAAAAAATGTATCAAAATAATGAAAAGAATTCAAAATTTTGGAAAGTAAAGGTAAAATTATTTAGATTTTATAAGGATTAGAACAAAAATATACAAAATTTAAAGGGTCAAAATACAAAAAAAAATTTTATAATTAATATTCAAAATTACAAGATAGACATAAGATTTTCAACCCCTCCATCCACCACTATGAGTCTGTTGGACTAAAATGTTTTCCATGGAAACAAACCAGACAAAATATTAATCTAACTTTCTATCATTGACAGGAAGAATAAAAAACATACCCACTCATAGCAGCCAAGAAGATCTTGCAAAGTAAGTTGAATGACAAACGAGCTGAGTTCTTTCAGTAGGCGCTAAAGGCCAAAAAAAAACAAAATCAATTAATACAGCGAGGAGGAGGCGGTGTGAGAGAGTGAGAGGGAAGAGAGATGAAGACAAAAAAGAGGAGAAGGAGGCGGTGTGAGAGAGTGAAAGAGTGAGAGAAGAGGGAGAGGGAGAGGGAGACATACCTCTATTTTGCTGTGCGCCGCTTGAGGCTGTGGATTGAGAGAAAATGAGATGAACAATGGGTAGGGCTTATTTGTTTATTCAGTAAAAGGGTCAGTCCAGTCCTAAAAATAAAAAATAAAAATAAAAATAAATGAAAAATGCAAAACGACGTAGTTTTGTTTGCTAGTTTATTGGCAACAAAAATCCTTCCGTCGCCATAAGTACCGTTCATCTTTTCCGCGACTATTTCATTTATGTTGCCAAAACTTTACAATTGGTGACCAAACTTTTCGTCGCTATATGTTAATTTGGTCGTGAAAATATTTTTGGCGCTCCCGCCCAAAAAATTAAGTTGGCGCCAAACCTTTTGGCGACTAAAAATCTTAACTCGTCGCCAATAGTGTAATTTTTGGCAACGAACAATTATATTGTCGCCGATTATATTAAATTGGCGACTAATTTCAGTTTGGTTGCTAAAAAACGTCGCCAAAAATGTTTTTTGTTGTAGTGCGATGTCGAATCCACGACGATAAGCCACTCTAGAATCCATCAAAGCTTCAGGCTCAAATTCTCTAAAATCCACCGAAGAACAACTCTCTTTTTTGTATTGTATAAACAAACAATCCTTTGATGTATACTTATTAAACCATGAGTTGAATACTCAATCAAACATCAATGAAAACTAGCAAAATAGCCCCAGTTATAAACCCTAATATCCAAGAAGAAGATCTGGAAGCCTAACCCTAAAATCTGACTGAAACACATATTTATAGCAATCTATTCCGTGATCTCTGCTCAAGCGCCAGAATGGCCACTCGAGCTGACGGACGCTCGAGCGCGGGAATTTCCGCTTGAGAGGGGGAATGTCCGCTCGAGCGGACAAGCAACTTCGAATGCATTTTTGCATTTTGGCAATCATGCAAAGCTCGATCTCCGTCATAGTCAACGAAGTGACAAGCATGAAAGAATTAGCACTACAAACTTCTCTGCAAGACACAATTCGGGTTAGATTTGCATCTACAATCTCATAGCCTCACTGAAATAAAAGTGCAAAAACAAGTACAACTAAAAAGAGTTTTGTCAACCAGGATTGCCAAGAATAAGAACCTAACAATGTCTTATTTATATCATCATTGTTATCGTGAGAGAATATTATTATTTACTCTTGTTCATTCTCAACTAAATGGAATTGTTATAATGGATTTGGTAATGGCTTCGGATAATAAAAGTTGGGGCGTGACAACGCTACAGGTAAAGAAAATTTTTACACCAAAATTTTTACATATAAAAGTGGGACCTATATTATGTGACAAGTTTTGTATATAAAATTTTTGTGTATATATTAAAAGTTTGATAATTGAAAAAATAAAAGTTAAAACCAAACATCCCTCATCTTTTAAATAATTAATTTTTTGAAAATTTATATAAATAATTTTTATCTAATAAATTATAAATAAAAACTATACCAAATAATTTGATACAAATTATAAAATAAAAATAAGGGTTTATTACACCTTCTACTCCTAAACTATCACCAAATTATTTACTTAATTCCTGAACTATTGATTGAGTCTATTTAGTCCCTAAAATATATAAATTAAAATTTATTTCATCTCTAAACTAAATTTAATTCAAATCTATTTAGCCCTTGAAAAGATTACAAAAATAAAATCACTACTACAAAAATAGTTAAAGATCACACTTTGACAAAAAAAAAAAAGATCTCACTTTTATTGGAAGTGTGATAAAAAAAATTAGATTGATATTTTAATCACACTTAATTTGATTGAGTGTGATAGTATTTATTTTTTATGTCACTTTTCAATTAAGTGTGATTATATATATATTTTTTTAATCACACTTTCTAATTAAAGTGTGATTATATATACACTACTACTTTTTAATCACACTTTTTAAACAAGTGTGATTATATATATATTTTTTAATCACACATTCTAATTAAAGTGTGATTATTTATATATTTTTTAATCACACCTTCTAATTAAAGTGTGATTATATATACACTACTACTTTTTAATCACACTTTTTAAATAAGTGTGATTATATATATATATATTTTTTTTAACCACACATTCTAATTAAAGTGTGATTATATATACACTACTACTTTTTAATCACACTTTTTAAATAAGTGTGATTATATATATATTTTTTAACCACACATTCTAATTAAAGTGTGATTATTTATACATTTTTTAATCACATCTTCTAATTAAAGTGTGATTATATATACACTACTACTTTTTAATCACACATTTTAATTAAAGTGTGATTATATATACATTACTACTTTTTAATCACACTTTTTAAATAAGTGTAATTATATATATATATATATATAATCACACTCCCTAAATAGGTGTGATTGTATAAAATATTTCAATTTGATTTTTATATAAAATATACAATTCCTAAATCCGCGCCTCTATTTTGAGTTTTTATTTTTTTACCACCCAACACTAGCAACCACCCGCCACCATTTTCCACCACCGTCTTCCGCCACCACCACCTATCATCCACCCCTCACCACCACCTGCCACCACCACTCACCACCCACCTGCCGCCACCACCCACCACCACCTGCCACCACCACCACCCACACCCACCACCACCACCACCACCACTCACACCACCACCACCACCGCTATCACCACCCACCACCACCCGCCACCTATTTGCCACCACCACTCACCACCCACCTGCCACCACCATCCACCACCTGCCACCACTAGCTACCCACCACCACCAGCCACTTGCCACCCACCGCCACCACCACCACCACCCGCCACTACCATCCACCGCCACCACCACCACCACGCCACCACTTGCCACCACCACCACCACCACCACCACCACCACCACACCACCACCACCACTTGCCACCACCACTACTACCACCACCACCACCACCACCCACTCACTACCACCACATCACACCCACCCACCCACCCACCCACTTACTCCGCCACCACCGCCCATCCGCCACCCACCTACCACCACCACCACCCGCCACCACCACCACCACCACCACCAACTCACACCCACACCTACCCACCACCACCACCCGCCACCGCCACCACCACCACCACCATCACCCACTCGCTACCACTCACCACCCGCCACTATCACCCACCACCCATCATTACTACTTTTCACCACCGTCTTCCGCCGCCACTTGCCATTTCTCACTCTTTTTTATATTTTTAAATTTTTTAAACATTTTGTTAATTACCAATCATTTTGCCACTCCGCCTCTATGACTATCATTACTACCACCATCACCACCACTCCACTACCACCATTAGTACTACCATTACCTCTGATCCACCACCGCTACTCTATCTCCTCTACCACTACCACAACTTCACCACTAAACTCATTCGCTATCACCACCACCACCACCACTATCACCTCTTATCCACCACCTTCACCACTACTGCCGCTCCCTATCCTCTACCACAAAAATTAGTTCCTAATTTTTAGTAACAAAAAAAAAAATGGGTTGCAAAAAAAATATTTTTCATTGATGACAAAAAATTAACTTTATTTTAATGGAAAATATTTTTTATTCAAAATGAAAAAATAATAATAATAATTTTTTATTCATTAAAATAAAAATGAAACAAATAAATTTTCAACCTTAATAACTAAAAGAAAACGAAAAATAAAAAAACAAAAATTTCATTAACTATAAAAAAATTCTCTTCTCTTTCTCTTTCTCTCTCTCACTCATCACTCTTCTCTGTCTGTCTCTCTTTCTCTCTGTGTCTCTCGTCCATCTCTCTTCTCTTTATCTCTCTGTCTTTCTCTGGTTTATATCTTTTCGCTCTTTTTCTCTATTTTTCTTTGTCTATCTCTTTTCACCCATTGTTTCATCTTCTTCTCTCTCTTCTCTTTCTCTCTATTACTCATCACTCTTTTCTCTCTCTCTCTCTCTCTCTCTCTCTCTTTCTGTCTATCAGTCTCTCTCCCCTCTTTCTCTGTGTGTCTCTCACTCTTCTATCTCTTCTCTCATACCTTTTCTCTCTCTATCTCTTTCGCTTATCTCTCTTCTCTCTATCTCTCTCGCTCATCTCTCTTCTCTCTCTGTCTCTCTCGTTCATATCTCTTATTTCTCTGTCTTTTTTCTATGTCCCGCTCTCTATCTCTCTCTCTGTCTCTCTCTCACTCATCACTCTTCTCTGTCTGTCTGTCTTTGTCTTTGTCTCTTTCTCATAGACAGTGATGGGAAAAGTCAAAGCGTCAAACTTCAAAGCTATCTCCCTTTTTTTCATCCATTTTCTTTATCTCTCTCTTCTCTTTCTCTCTCTTACTTATCACTCTCCACTCTTTGTCTGTCTGTCTGTATATTTGTCTCTCTCTCTCTGTGTCTCTCACTCATCTATCTCTTCTCTCATCTCTTTTCTTTCTCTGTCTCTCGCTGCTCATCTCATCTCTTTATCTATCTCATCCATCTCTCTTCTCTCTATCTCTCATATTTCTCTGTCTTTCTTGCTCATCTCTCTTCTTTCTATCTTTCTCTCTGCTCTCTCGCTCATCTCGCTTCTTTTATGTCCCTCTCGTTCATCTCTCTTCTCTTTATCTCTCTCTGTCTCTCTCGTCCATCTCTCTTCTCTCTCTGTCTCTTTTCTGTCTCTCACTCTCTATCTCTCTCTTTCTCTTTCTCTCTCTCTTTCTCCCCCACTATGTTTGCGTTACTCACTCTCTCTCTCCCGTCTTCTCTATTTACTGAGCTCCCTCTCGATTTATCGATCTACTACAAGAAAATGCACTTTTAGCGCACCACTTTGTCTCTCTCTCGCTCTCTCTCTCGCTCATCACTCTATCTCTCTCTCTCTCTCTCTCTCTCTCTCCTCTATCTGTCTCACACTCACCTCTCTCTCTCACCACCCACCTCTTCTACCACCTTCACTACTACTGCAAACGCCATTCCACCACCACCACTACTTCCACTGTCGCCACTTCACCTCTATGACTACCATGACTACTACCATCGCCACCACTCCACTACCGCTACCACTACCACCACTGCTACCACCACCACCATTACTACTATTAATATAAATTCATAAGTATTATAAATTCGTAAAGGCCCTATCTACTTAAAAAAAATAAGCCTTTTATCTACCAAATTTCGTTTATAATTTCTTATTGATTGCTTTCAAACTTTTTGTTAAATTCTTTTTATAATTTAATTAATATATTATTTTGTTCTATTATAATTTGTAGTAAAGTGTTATTCTTCAAATTATCTAATTCTATTTCTTCAGTATGTTTAATACTCATAAAATTTTATTGACAAGACAAACCAAATTCTAATACTAATTTAAACACACACAAGAAAATACTTTTTAAAGATAAAAAGTACTTTATTTTTTGATACATGTAAGAACAATACAGTTTTATACCTATAGAAGACACTACGCCAAAACAAGGCATTAACGGCAGTTTTTTTAACGGCGGTTTTCGTTATCGCCGTTAAAGATACTATTAACGGCGGTAACGAAAACTGCCGTTAATACTGCCGTTAAAAAAATCACCGCTAAAGTATCTTTAACGACGGTAACGAAACCCTCTTTTAACGGTGGTAACGAAACCGCCACTAAAGCTCACTTTTAACGGCGGTAACAAAATCGCCGCTAAGGCCCTCTCATTACCGCCGTTAATGACGGCGGTCTTTGCCGGCGGAGCTCCGACAAAACTCCAGCGAGTGGTGACCACGCGCGGCCAGAGATTGAACATGACCATCTACAATAAAGCAAAAGTAATGTTTAAATATTTATTTAGGGAATATATTTCATGAAAAGTGGCTATGGTAGAGTGGTTGGTGTGGGTGGATGAGAGGTTGAGGGTTCAAGACTTGGGGAGTGCAAGAAGAAAGAATTATTTTTTGAAAAATTTGAACCTATTTACGGCGGTAAGGAACTGCCGTTTTTGGTCGACTTTTAACGACGGTAATTTACCTTTTTATGACGGTTGTACTTTTTTTCGACATCGCATAAGCGGCGTAACGAAACCGCCGTTATCATAAAAGGCTTTAATGGCGTGTTTTACCTTTAATTGGTAAAAAAGCCGCCACTAAAGTCCAATTTTGACGTAGTGAGAGGATATAAACGTTTGACCTAGAATAGCTACAACACCCTTACCACTTGATAGAAATCACAAAATTTCTAAAAAGAGGTGAGAGATTAGTTGCTAGAATTTGAGTTACATGGTAGCAATCACACAAGTTGCTAGCCGAACCCATCAGGCCATCACGTGATTTCAATAATTACATTGAAGTTTTAATTTAGAGGGAGTGTTCTAATAATTTTGCATTGCTTTGTGTTTGGAAATTAATAACTGCCAAATTTGATCAGTCAATAACTGCTAAATTTGATCAGTGCATTGTTGTTCTAAATATTTAATATATTGATTAAAAAAAATAAAGGATATATAATGACAACTTAGAAAATCATGCTCTGTATATTAATTATTTAGTGATAAATTAAATCTCTTTCACTTAATTCTTAAAAATTTTAAATGCTATATTTAGATTAAGAATTTTAAAAGAGATTTGTGGAGGAAAAAGAAAGGTCAGAGAAAAGTAAATGAAATTAAAATTATTAGTCACCCAAAAAAATAAAAGTTATTATTATTATTTTTACTTTTTCCTTGCCCTTTTTTTCTTTTCATACACAAATTTTCTCTCAAATCATTAATCCAAACACAATCTCATTTTGGTATTATGGTTTGGGGTTAAATTAGCCAAAAAAGACAAAATATACTAAAAAATTAATAAAACAAAATATTACATTCAAACCATAATCATCTCACTTTTAATCTTACAAAAGTCAAAAAAATTATAAAAAAAAAAAAAAAACCAATCCAAACAAATTTTTTAACCCGAGTTAAAATAGTTAAAAAGCTAACTAAAAATGCGAATTGTCAAACGGAATTTTGTCTAGGCTATTAACATATCAATTATGGTAGAATCTAGGTCATCTATTTTTTGGTTAATGAGTAAACTCTCTAAATCTGTCCTCCGCCGACTTCAAAATCAACTACTTAATGTCGGTTTATCCAGAGTAAGATGCGAGGCAAACTTTAATTGTGTACACTGATTTCACAACACACACACCATTTAAGTCACGGGGTGCAACTACCATTGGTTACCTATTATTAGGATAGAATTATTTTATCAAATTGAGCAAACAAATCCTATGAGTAGGGTCTAAGGGTCATAATCTCATAAGTAACATCAAATTTGAATTTAAAAAAAAATCACACAATGATACTTCTAAAAAGTTATTACAATTTTAGCGTAAAAATTATTATTTTTGTAACGCCTCAACTTTCGGGCCGTTAAATATGTACAATAATACAACACGAGTAGGATAGGTAACCAAAATATCTTAATATACATATATAACCAGAGTTAATATCACAGATAATTTGTTTATGTTCCATTACAGGATTACCAAAACGTTGCCAAACCAAAGGTCAAGGAAAAAAAAACTAGTCTAAGTCTTCAAATGAACCACAGCTCCAACACTTCATCTTATTTGCCTTCAAAATAACATTCACCATTGTAAACTGCTTCATCACCTGGCATGACACGCCATGAGTTTGGAATGCCCAATAAACACAAACACACCCCCATATCTTTTACCAACCAATTAACCATACATAGAACAAATCGGGTAACATAACATACAACATTACAATAAGGTTCTATGAATTAGTAGTTAGACTAGACATCTAGAATCCCCCAAAGAGATCCTTTTACCCAACCACAAGGATTGAACACCGTCTATTCAGAACTCCCCCGTTTGCTGCTTTGCAGACCTTACCACCTATGCCTACCTTCCGGTTATTTTACCGGTCAGTGACATTGATAGACCTCAAAAAGGACTGCCAAACAAGTGGGCTTGCTTACATCCAAATCGTGCCTAGGGCTCGCTTACACCCTGCACATACCATACCAAATCGTGCCTAGTGCTCGCTTACACCCTACGCATACCACACCAAAGGGCCCGCTTACACGCTGAAACCAGTGCATAGAGTCTGAATACATCCGTGTCAACCTAGGGGCTCGCTTAAACTGCTTGCGCAAAACTTAACTCATTTGGTTTTAATCCCATCATAATTCATATCATTCATATGTATAAATTATTCCAACACTAATGTGAACGTCACCCATTGCCAACCCCTTATCATTTCTTGTTTATTAGACCTTTTCCCAAGCAAGTCAGTCACATTCGGTAATCCAAGCAAGTTAGTCACATTCGGTAATATAAAAGAGTACGAGACAAACACAAGAGAGGAAATATAGCTCATGATAATCATACATAAGTATGGTAAGGCAAGCAAACAACATTAGGCATGCTTTGAAATACTTTGAGACAAATAACACAATAAAACATCTTTTCCAGCACTGTTTAGTTCTGAAGGACTGACAACAATGCTTTGTTAAAAATGTTTCTGGGTCAAATTAGGGGCTGAAATTGCACAGAAATGATAATCAACCTGTCTAGTTTCAGGTCCAATTCTCAAAATTTGCACAGCACCTCCAGAAATTCATTTACAAGCTATATTCGAAAACCTGTCCAAATTTGTCACCCTTTGGGAAAACTAGCTTTCCTCTCAATCTACCCAATGATTTTCACCCAAATAAATTCTGTTGGAAAGAGGACTCAGAATTATAAATCTTTACATAAGAACTAACATGAGATGATTTTTTTGGAATTTTATAAAATTGAAAGAAGTGGACTATTTTTCAGAGACTCAGGACCAGATTTTTAAACACAATATCCAAGCCCTAAAATCACACAAGGAGGGGCAAATAAAATTATCGCAAGCTCTAAACACACCAAACATCCTACATTAAATTCATATTTGAGAAATAAATAGGTTTGATATTTCTTTTAAATTAGAGAAGTTGCAGCAGTGCATAATTTGACAAATTTGTAAGGCAAAGTCACTAAATCAAACCCACGCTTTCATACACATCAAAAACTCTATATACCATTAATATGCAACACAAGAGGGCATCTAGACAATAGGATGAGATGGGTGAAAGAATTGGAGAAGACATGGAAAGGGTGTGTTCTTACCTTGATTCAAGAAGGCATTATTTCTCCCTTTTCTCTCTCTCTCTCTCTCTTTTTTTTTTTTTTTCTTCTTCTTCTTCTTCTTCTTCTCTACTCTTCCCTAATCACACTTTCCTCCTCTCACCCTCTCCCTAGGCTGCTGAAAATGTGGGTGTGGAATTGAGACAAGGCTCTCAATTTATAGGCCATGAATTTGGGTTAAAAAGACCATTCTACCATCTTGCTTAAAGACTAAGGAAAATAATAAATATCTAGATATTTTTTTTCCACTAATTTGCTCAAATAAATAATAAAATAACTAATAAAAATATTTATTTAAAATTATTTATTTGCTCAAATAAATGATAAAGATGCAAAGAACTAAGAAATATTCAAATAGGCTAAAACAAATAAAATCTATGAATTAATGTCGAGACTAAGGGTTAAAATAAATAAAAACCAAGTGTTAGGGGTATTTTCAAATACAAAAATGGCATTCTAGGATTTAGTTATATTACAAAATAAATACAAAAAAATTATTCTTTCTTGGACCATTTTGTAAAATTTTATGAAATTTGGGACTAAAATGCAATTAACCTAACGCTTAGGGTTTCAAGTGTAATTACCAAAAATTAGGGTCTCTACAATTTTAATAACTAATATTTATAAAATTTATTATTTATCTGCATTTTTAAAAAAAATTTAAACTAAGTTAAAATTTTTCCAACCAAAAAATTGATTAAAAACTTGATTTGATATGGGATGTTGTAATGACTTCTTATTATCAAATTTAACTAGTAGTTTTGTGAAAAGTTAAATGTTGTAATCCTCCCTTAAGAGTTTCATTAAATTCCTTCTAAAATTTTTAAATTTATCACCGAAAGCATTTTTCATCAAATTTAATGAAAAACTTATTTTTGTCTTGATTTGATGAAAATTTCGATAAAAACTTAAGTGATATATAAATATATAAATATAATAATAATTAATAATAATAATAATAATAATAATAATAATAAGTGGTCCCCAATTTTTTTTCACTTTCTCACTCTCTCCTTCTCATTTTTTTAGGATAAATTACAAACACACCTCCTGAGCTTTACTTAAATTATAAATTACCCCTGTAGTTCTAGAAATTACATTATGCCCCATAAGGTTTCTAATTTCATAACAAATAGGTCATTTTATTAATAAATTATATTGTTAATTAACAGTTTTTAATAATGTTAAAATTTTATTTCAATAAATAATTCAAATAATTTTATTATTGTATAGGTGAACAGTTAGAAATTTCACTTTTTCAATTAATTCTGTTAAATAAAAATTTTTGACAGGGAGGTATTTATAATTTTTCAAATCACATGGAGTAATTCGTATTTTAAGCAAATCTCAGGGAGTGTATTTGTAATTTATCCTTCATTTATTACTCAAGTTTTCACTTACTACTCTATTAAACTTTATACTTATTACTCAAATAAATTGTACTTATTACTTGATTAGACTTGACTTTGTGGGGAAGTGGTTCTGGAAATACTCTTCAGATCCTGGGAGACGCTCTTGATCCTCAGCTAGTCACCTGCAAAGACAAACACTCCGGTTGGGGATGTCGGGGTTAGCACTCCAACGAGCAAGTCTATTCTTATACTCAAGAAAGCTTGTTTACTAAGTTTAGTGAAGTGATTCTTACATACCTTTCTAAATCTGAAGCTCTTGTATTTATACTCATTCTCTGGACCTCGGGTCCAGAGCCCACTTTTTACTTATTATCCTTTTGTTTATTCCAACATACATCTCCTCGTCTATTCGGCGATCTCAATGTATTCGGTATCTTAGTTGATTAGTACGAAGCCGAACAGTCTCTGACTTCTGGGATACATCCCTTCCAACTCTTGTATTTATTCAGCTCCCACAGACTTAATTACTACTTACTATTTAATGAATTTTCATTTACAACTCCATTAGATTTTAGCTATTACTCAATCAAACTCTACTTACTACTTAATTAAACATGACTTAATTAATAAGATATCACTCAATAGAATTAAGTTACTAATCAATGAAATTATACTTATTATTTCATTATGCAAATGAGTTGAGAGTTCTTCTATCATTTTCTAATTCACTATATTCTTATATAGCAATTAATGTTTCAAGTGTAGTAAGTAAAAGAAAGAAATTACTGTACGTATATTCATTTATTGCCATTAAAATATAGACAAATGAGAGTTCTTTTTAAACTGTTTTATTCTATTTTATTTTCAATTTATACTTTACAATATTTTAGATATTAAAAAAATATTATGAAGGAAAAATATTTCATTATGGATATTAAATTGATAAAAAAAATTATGAAATTATAAAAGTTTCTAGAAGATTTTTTTAGGTATTGTAGGTATAAAAAAAGTAACTAGTTTAAATTAATGTTTTAAGAAATAAGTTTAAATAACTTACAATTTAAAAACATTTTGTTTATATTTTTTTTCCTTTTTCATTTATTTTTAATATCATATCAAAAATTAAATTTTCACAATAATGACTATTTTAAAAATTAGTAAATTTAAACAAATTTTAATAATTAATATTTATATATAATATTTTATTTTTATAAATCATAACAAGACAAAATAAAGAATAATAGTTAAATATCATTAGTGCTACCGTTCAATGACTAGCCTTTATTATATCTTTTTGTGTGCCATATGTGAAAATTACTTTCATGTATGGTAGAATTTTCCATCTGACCTATTTGGATATAAAAACGGAAAAGCTCACATGTTTTGGGTGGGGTCTCTAGTTAACATTCCTGCTTATGTTGCCTACGTAGAGTACAGGTATTATTGCACTTAGATTTCTCAGAAAGAGGTGATGCCGTTTGGTAACACTTACGTTTTCAGTTTTCTGTTTATATTTATAAAAATTTTAAAAATTCAAATAAAAACTTGTTTGGTAAAATTTTTGATTTATAAATCAGTAGTCTCAGTTTATAAATTTAGCCAAAAAATGAAAACACAAAAAATGTGTTTCCATTTTGAGTTTTCAGTTTTTTTTTTTTTACCACCCAACACTAGCCATCACCCGCCACCATTTTCTACCACCATCTTCTGCCACCACCACCCGCCACCACCACCCACACCACTGCCACTTTCACCCACTGCCACCACCACCACCACCCACCACCTTATCACCACCACCACCACTCTACCCACCATCACCACTTACCACCACCTTGCCACCACCATTGCACCACCTACTACATCACCACTTCACTTTCCACCACCCACCTGCTACCACCACCTACCACTCGCCACCACCACCCACTCGCTACCACCCGCCACCGTCACCCACCCACCCACCACCATCAGCTACCCACCACCCACCGTCACTACTTTCCATCACCGTCTTCCGCCGCCACTTGCCATTTCTCACTTTTTTTTATATTTTTAATTTTTTTTAAACATTTTGTCAATTACCAAACGCGTTTGTAGTTTATGTTTTTCTAAAAATAAACAAAAAATAAACAAAAACCAGTTTATAAAATTTTTGTAAATATAAACTGAAAACGTAAACGTTACCAAACACATTGATTTCTCATTTAAGAGAAATGATGCTTTTCTTCACATCACCATCAACCTATATTATTTGCATTTGTATTAGAATGCCTGCTAATATATATATATATATATATGTATGTATGTATGTATATGGTAAAGTGTAATAAAATTCATTTTATTAAAATAAAATATTTTATATTTTTAAAGCTATTTTTTTTTTTTTGGTTTAAATTTATCAATTGTGTACAAAAAATTTATATGAGTGTTTTTTATTATTAATCTTTCTATCATCAGTAATATTTTTTTACAAAATTTTCAATCATTTTAAAGTATAAAATTAAAATTTATTTTAAGAGTGACCTACATATTTTAATTTTATGACAGATATTTTACAATCAAAAATAAAATTCAATCATAAAATATAGGTTGTGTATTTTTCGTTTTAATTTTATATACCTAGACTTGAGGATGGATTTTTTTTTTTTATATAGTTTTTTATTTTATTTTATTTTATTTAACACAAATCACACTGTATTGGCTAATGTTGAGCAATTTTGACATAAATCCAAAATGATACAACAATAATACAATCAACACGACATGATGTCCACTCTTATGTAGCATTAATTTTTTATTTTTTTATTTTTTACTACATGCATACATAAAATTATTAGATGATATCGGATTATTATGTGACATTTGTTTACATGATACTTTGGTCAATAAAAAATCATGAGAAGTGTGGTTTGGATTAAATTAGTCAATCAGGACAAAATAGTTTAAAATAGTCAATAAAATAAAATGTTACATTCATAATTATTTTATTTTTTCTTTCACAATCATTAAATCAATTATAATAAATAAAAAAGTCAACTATCATTTCAAATATAATTTTTTAAACCAGACCAATTAAAAATCTAAAAAATCAACTAAAATAATATATTTTCAAATAGAGAGCACTTAACAAAGATAAATTTATTTGTTTTACCCACAAAATTTTTTCTTAAATAATTGATTTGATCTATCATATAAATAATGTTGTTCCTCGTAATAATATAAAATTACTCAATAATTACCCCTATATGTGAACCGTAAAAGCATGGTTCAAAATGATTCAATTGCGTTATAATATAGTGTAGGATATATATATAGAATGTCTATGTTTAATTACATTGTAAATATAGTAAAATGTCATTTTGTATTAACATCATTACATTTCATTTCTCGTTTTAAAAAGAGCACCATTTTCTTCCAAATTTTCTATATATATCGTGACAGTGGCCATAATTCGTTGCAGTCATAACCGGAGCCTGGCCAGAAGTGAAGCGCCATTATTCCTTGCAGCTATAACCCGAATCAGTTCGCCTCGCCGGAAATGAAGCAGGTATAATTGTCACTTTTTTTCACAACTCCCGCACCCCAAACCTCGCCATGGCAACAAACCCCCTCCCCTTCCCTTAGTCAAAAAAGACAAAATAGACTAAAAAAATTAATAAGACAAAATGTTATATTCGAACCGTAATCATTTCACTTTTAATCTTACAAAAGTCAAAAATTTCAAAAAAAAAAAAGAAAAAGAAAAAATCCAAACTAATTTTTTAACCAGAGTTAAAATAGGTAAAAAGTCAACTAAAAAGTTAATTGCCAAACGGCATTTTGTCTAGGCTATTAACATATCAATTAGGGGTGCTTAGCGGATATTCAGATATGTCCAAACTGACCGAATTGAACTGATTCCCTGTATTTTGGACGGATGCGTGATAACGAGCAGACGGTTACAGATTAATTTTTTCCAATCCACCTAGTTTTGGATGGATGGCGGATTTGACATTCCTTTAGCCGCAACCGAACCACCAAACCGCGAGTATCCTTAGTAATTTGGAAGACTTTGAGTTTTGAATTTATTTAGACATTCTGTTTGTGTTTTTAATTGAAAAAAAAAAGTGTAGATATTCTGTTGTGTTTTCAATTTAGAAATCCTTTTATCAAATGGCAAGTGTTGATAGTTGGTGTTTTTGTGTGAAAATATAAGGCTTAATTTTGTAATTTTTTTAAAAAAAATTAAATTAAATAGTTTTTGAATAAAAAAAGTAATGAAATAATTTTGATAATGAATGGTTTTCTTATGTATTTATTATTGATATTTGATAATTTACTTGATAATCTTTTGGTTATGTTGAGTAGGATTGTTATAAAAAAAAAAAAAAAAAAAAGTTAACAAGTTGTTGCATTTTGTTTAAAATTTGTAAAAGTTTAAACCACAAAACTGAGTCGCATCTATCTGCCAATCCACCAATCCACTCAATTCGCATCCGCCAATCCGACGGACCAATGTAGATTGATTTTTTCCAATCCGTCAATTCGGCAGACGGATGACGAATTAGAAGTTTTCCGACAACAATAGAATTGTGAGCACCCCTAATATCAATTATGGTAGAATCTAGGTTATCTATTTTTTTAGTTAATGAGTAAACTCTCTAAATTTGTCATCCGCCAACTTTAAAATCAACTATCTAATGTTGGTTTATCCGGAGTAAGATGAGGGACAAACCTTAATTGTGTACACTGACTTCACAACGCACACACCATTTAAGTCGCGAGGTGCAACTACCATAGGTTACTATAGCGATCCCGGGTTTTACCCCTTTATGTACAGTGATCCGGACTTGTTTCTGTGGATGTTGATTGTTGTTTATATCTTGTTTCCATCTGTCAATACTTGTTATTTGAGTTATAGGATATGTTGGGCAGGTTTGTTTCAGGTTGGGAGTGATTGGGAGCAAATGGTTGCTGCCCAGAATTTTGATTCTTTGCTCGAGTGAGACTTTTGTCGCTCGAGCGAGATTTGTGTTTTAGATCCTTTGCTCGAGCCAGGGTTCCTTCGCTCGAGCGAGAGTTGAGTTTTGTGTCTGGTGGCTCGAGCGAAAAGTCTTGTGCTCGAGCGTGCGTCTGAATCTCATTTTGACCTGAGAGCTGTGTTTCTTGGCTCGAGCGAGATTTCCTTCGCTCGAGCGAGCGAGGTGTATGTTTTGGGTTCCTTCGTTCGAGCGAGCATTCTTGCGCTCGAGCGTGCTTCTCGGTTGCAGACCTGAAGCTTTAAATTGTTGGCTCAAGCGAGGCTTTCTACGCTCGAGCGAGAGTTCTTTGTGTCTGGTCGCTCGAGCGACCAATCATTCGCTCGAGCGAGCCTGTGTTATATCAGTAGGCAGCAGCGGGATTGAACATCACTTTTTCATCTTCTTTCTTTTGCAAACCCTAGATCTGACTCACTCCTCTCTACACTTGTCTTCTCTCTAGGGATTGATCTACCTATAGTGAGTTTCTATCCTAAGCCCTTTGTATAAAAGATAGAGTGGGTTGAGGGCTTCGTTTTAATCTGGAAATTATTGGATTTGGAGCACGTTGGTTTTCGGTCTTCTTCTCCGTTTGAGCTCTAACTTCGAGGTAGGGATATCATACTCCATCTTATGAGCTTTGTCTTTAAATTTTGGCATTTTGATATGTTGGGGTTTGTTGGGTAATTTTAGAAAAGTTTGGGGTCTTTGTGTAATTTACAAAAGAGGGGGGGTTTCATATATATAAACACATATGTATGTAATACATTGAGAAAAGGAGCTAATGTTGGAATATTGATGAAAATGGAACCTTGGGGTTGTTATGTGAATTATGGGATAATGCCCTAATTAGTTGGGTAAAATTAATTTGTATAATTAATTTTGAGGTATGAGGAATTGAATTGGGGATATTGAAATTGGGGAATTATGGGATTAAAGGGTGTGGTTGGATTAATTTATCGCTTACCTAGACAAAATGTTGATATTTTATCCATTTGGTGCATTTATTTTCTGTTTAGAAATAACTACTTTGGGCTATCGGTGAAGGATAGTCTTGATTGTTGTAGATAATGCATGATGATTAGGCGAACTAAAACTAATCAATTGAGTATGCCATAGAATATGGTGGTAGGTATAATACATCGAAATTGTGTATTGATTGAGTGAACATGTATATGATAATTACTTATATACATTGTGTTATGTGGGAGGAGATAGGGGATGTACTCCACGGTTTAGGGGAAGATAGGGGATGGACCTCTAAACCGGATGTTGTTCACATTGATACAGCACTAAAATGTGTATTATTTGAGAAGTATGGAAGTGTTTTTACTTGTTGTTGATACAACACTATAATGTGTATCATTTGTGAAGTATGAGAGTGATTTTGGCTGATATTGATACAGTACCAAAATGTGTATCTATTATGATGAAAGAAATGTTTAACATGAGTTGTTACCCCAATTAAATTGGAAATATTGTTAATAAGAGAAGAAATCTCTGTCGGGTTATTTGGCCAGGTTCTGAACCACGTTTTCGAATTGAAATATAACATGGACGTGATTGTCATGGAACTGTAATGTAATGTAAGTGGATGTATAAGTGTTGACCACCTATCAACTGCTAATATTTTAGTCATTGTTTATAGTTGGTTTAGTATATTTCTACTGGGCTGTGGCTTACCCTATATGGGACATCATTTTCAGGTTCAGGTACTATGCCGCCCCCGAGATCTTAGCATGGATTATTGTGGGAGTTAAAGACTCTTTTGTTAATTTTCGTTGTATTACATGTATATCAAGCCAAGGGCTTCTTTTGTGTAGAGTTAGTACTCTCTTCTTTTGTAACTAAGTGTTGACTTGGAAAGTTATAAGCCTATATGGTATTTACTTTTGTCGTCAACATGTAATACTTTTATAAAAATACTCTGATGATTATAATATGAGATCCCTTTTCTTTATCATGCTTGTATGATATTGTAGGTCTATTTTGAGGGTGTTACAGTTACCTATTATTATGATAGAATTATTTTATTAAATTGAGCAAACAAATCGTACAAGTAGAGTAGGGTCTAAGGGTCAAAATTGCATAAATAACATCAAATTTGAAGAAATAAAAAAAAAAAGTCACAGTGATACTTCTAAAAAATTATTACAATTTTAGGGTAAAAATTATGATTTTAATAATTAATATTTATAAAATTTATTATTTATCTGCATTTTTTTAAAATTTAAACTAAATTAAAATTTTTCCAACCAAAAAATTGATTAAAACTTGATTTGATATGGGAAGTTGTAATGACTTATTATCAAATTTAACTAGCAGTTTGGTGAAAAATTAATTTTTGTAATCCTCCCTTAAAAATTTCATTAAATTCCTTTAAAAAGTTTTAAACTTATTTTTGTCTTGATTTGATGAAAATTTCGATAAAATCTTAATTTGATATAAGTTTAAGTGATATATAAAAATAATAATAATAAAAAGTGGTCCCAAATTTTTTTGTCGCCTATTATATGGGTTTCAACGACTAACACAATTTTTGTCGCCAAAAGTGATGGTTTTTGCCGACTAAAACAATTTAGTAGCCAAAGGTGCTGGTTTTGGCGACTAAAAAGCAGATTGGTCGCCGATTGTAGGTGTTTTGGCGACTAAAAACAGATTAGTCGCTGAAAGTGAAGGTTTTTGGCTACAAAAAAAAAATTAGTAGCTAAAAACTGAGTATTGGCGACTAAATTTCAAATTAGTAGCCAAAAGGGGACGTTTTTGGCGACTAAAAACAGGTTTAGTCGCCAAAAGGTGTGTTTTTAGGCGCAACATTTTTTTTTAGCGACTGCAAAATTAATTAGTAGCCTAAAATTGTAGAATTGGCGACTAAATAATGGATTTAGTCGCCAAAAGTGAGCTAAATTTTTTTTTTTACATAAATTATATTGAATATATATAATTATATTTATATATATAATTTTGTATTAATACTAGTGAAAGTAATATATAAATAATATTAGTTGCAACTATAGTCATGAGATGGTTCAGTGACATAGTGGGGTGGCGTGTGGGGTTAAGGTCCAAACCACCTGGAGGTCCCAGGTTCGAAGCCTGGGAGGTCTGAGGCATAGAGGGAAATTTTATTTTTTTTTTCAAAAATGCTTTTGGCGACTAAACATTGTGGTCGCCAAAAGATTGAGCATTGCCGATGAAAAAAATAGTCGCCAATTGTATAAATAATAAAAAAATTAATTCACTATTGGCGACTAATAGTTTAGTCGCCAAAGGTATAATTTCCAAAAATAGAATTGACTATTGGCGACTAAAACCTTAGTCGCTGAAGACCTGTGTATTGCCGACTAAAAGTTTTTTAGTCACCAAAGGTATTGGCGACCGTCTGCTGGCGACAAACCCAGCGACTAAAAGATTTTGTTGGGGAAAGTGGAAATTTGACATTTGGCGACGAAAAAGGGACTTTTGGCGACTAAAAATTTAGTCGCCAAAGGTGTATTTTCTTGTAGTGCAATGTAATTTTTTTGTAGAAATGATATATTGAACGATTTGAATCATTCCTTACTTAAATATATCACTAAAATGCAAGTTTAAAATGACTAAAAAAAGTAATATGTATTTTTTAAACAATTATCAAATACATCAGATTTCTTTTTTCAATTTTAAAAATAAAAAATCACTAAAAAAATGCATTCATTAGAGTTATTACTTTTATTTTATTTATTTATTTTTTGAG
This sequence comes from Camellia lanceoleosa, assembly GCA_025200525.1. NCBI lineage: Eukaryota > Viridiplantae > Streptophyta > Magnoliopsida > Ericales > Theaceae > Camellia > Camellia lanceoleosa. Next base: position 75,415,747 of record CM045771.1, on the reverse strand, counting down.
TATGCATTATGATATTAGTATTCCAAGTGAAGTAACTCTTCAACGAAACCCTTGAAATGAAGGGTATTCACTACAATGATGTTGGTGCTTTCTTTGAAATATACATATAATAATTGCACGAAAAAAATGATAAAAGTGCAAATAAGATGACATGTATGCACCGCCACCTTAAGAATTTTTGGAAAGTCAATCTGAATTGAATTCCAAACACAATTATAGTAGATTACAAGTTGTAGGTGGAAGGCATGTGGTGGATGGTGCTTCATGGTTCCTGAGCGAGAATTATCTTTGTGGATCTCTCTCTCTAGAGCAGGGGCTTGGAGTGGATTGTCAATTAAATGATTCCCATGTATATTTTGACATTTTATTTTATATTTGTTAGTATTAGATATTAGGAAAATTCTTTGGTACATCTTCAAAATGTGATATTTAATTATGACTATTGTAATATTAATTATGAATTGTGTAAATCATTTATAAAACAGTGAGATTCATTCAATAATCGTAGCTACTTGATTTTATCACCTACGATTGTTTTTTTTATAATAAATACGTAAATAAATAAAATTTAGATGGTAAGTATAATTTTGGAAATGAATTTTCTAATTTTTTGAACAATAACATAATAAAATTATGTGATCATAATTATGTGGTCAATTTAAAATTTTAATATCAATGACTTATATACAAGCACTTAAAATATTAACAGAATATATTTAAATAAAGTACGAGTCGAAATGGAGACTTGCTTGATGTTATCGGCCATTGTACAAGAATATATACATGCTTGATGTTTGCTTATGTTATTTAATATATATGCTATAACTCTCACTCAAATTAAAAAAAAAAAAAATCTAGCATTTTATTCGTGATATGTATGGGTGTTTGAAATTTAGTTTTACATAAATGTTATTGGTTTATATATATATATATATATAAACTAGTGGTTGGGCACGTACATTACATGTGTTACATGATTTTTTATCAACTGTTGTACTGTAACTATGCGCATCTCTTAAATTGGGATATGATATGTATATAAAGTATGGAGACTTGTATGAATAAATTGATCTGTATAAGAAATACAACTAAGTAAAAAATGAATACATACTTGGCTAAAGAATTTATATATAAAAAAAAAAATTTACAAACATAAACATCAACTTATAACTAGATTGTTAATATTACAATCTTATCTTAAACAACAAACATGTCCTTGAAATCTATAGTATTACTAAAATATTTTTCTATCAAATTCTCACTTCAATTTTTCCTAATTCGTATATATAATACAATTGAAGGTATGAAATTATTAATTGCACAATTACACAATTTTGTTTAATAATTCATATCAAAATACAAATTCATTGAACTCAATATTGCATATTATTTGTAGATTATAGCGATTTCGGTTTTGACCCGACCTTTATTGTATTCCGGACTCGGATCTCATGGTTTAATATTGTTATTCATGTCTTTTTGCCTCTTTTCCCTTTCCTATTTGAGTATTGGGATATCTTGGGCATGTTTGGGAGAAGTTGGTTGCTAGTTGTTCAAGTTATTGTTGTCTAGAAATTTGCTTCTTCACTCAAGCAAGGTTTCTTCGCTCGAGCAAACTTTGTGAACTCTCAGCATTTTTGCAGAGCTACAGAGATTCTGGGAGGGTAGTTGTAACACCCTCAAAATAATACAAATAACCTAACTCATAAGAGGAATAAATATAACATAGTTGGTACACTTTCTCATAACAGAATTCGTATTACAAAAAGGGTTACATGCATTATACATTCATAAACGTTCATTCAGAATCTACAGCATGTAATGCAAATTAATAACAACAAATTAAATGCCTTACGGACTTACATCTTTCCAAGACATATCTTGGTTACAATCAAAAGTGAGCTTTGCTCATTACATTTTAAGCCCTTGACTTTATAAAAATATACAATCAAAATAAGAAGCCCTTGCTTCCAAAAGTTTTTCCAACGCTATTGCCTTGATGGAGGCATGCCATCGTTACCTGAAAATGTTATTTCCAAGTAGGGTGAGCCACAACCCAGAAGAAACTATCTAACACAGTATATAAAATTTAGCAAAGGTATAAGTACACTATGCCTATACAACGTCAAAGATAAAGGCATCCACATTATATATAATATTAAATTGCCAAACTCAATCATTAAGCCATTTCCCTTCATTTCATTTAACTACATAAGCCAATTTCATCATTTCTCAATAACTCGAATGAGATTACAACTCATTAGTTCTATAACCACATTATCAACATATAAACACTTCAAACTTTTCTTCCACGGATATTTCGTCCGTGGGCAACCATCAAACGGGACCCATGTATTCTTTTACAGATACTTTGTCTGCGGGCAACTGTTAAACGGGACTCATGTATTCTTTCACGGATATTTCATTCGCGGGCAGCCGTCAAATGGGACCCATGTATTCTTTCACGGATATTTCATCCGCGAGCAGTTGTCAAACAGGACCCATGTAAACATAGGCTATACAAGCACTACAATTGCCATTTTACGGATATTTCGTTTGCGGGCTAGGCACCGATGTATAATTTCCGGACTTTGACCCAGGACACTCCGGCCAACTTAATTATAATGGAGTCCATCTCCTTTCTCCTCCAAAATAATCACACATACATATGCAATGTATTTAATCACAAACTCAAACAATGGAGTACATTCTCTTTCCACTTCCATAACCATACATATACAATGTACATAAATATAGTCATATTCAATGACAAGCACAAGTGATTAGTTTCAATTTACCTAATCCGCATGTAATTTCTACAACAATCATAGCTATCCTCCATCGATAGCCCAATATAGTTATTTCTAAACAGATATCAAATCTCATAACAAATAGTTTATTCGAAACTATCAAAGAATGGAATAACACATAACCAATCCCACTATTCATATCAATACCTTTTCAATTTCACATTTTTCATGTGAATTTCCATTATTTACACAAAATAATAATTTGATTAAATTAGGGCAAATTCCCCATTTCCCTACAAATATTATCCAAGTGCCAAAATCATCAAATCATACACAATACAACATCATTTTCAAACCCCTTAAGCATTTATTTCATCTTCACCCAAAAACCCCTCTTTCTATTTTATGCTGAAACCCTAGGTTTGCCTTAAACACCCCTAAATCGCATTATTGTTAGACAAGATACAAATAACTAAGTTAAATATCATATGGAAGTGTAAAAAAGATCCCTACCTCAAGCTTAGATAAGAGAGAAGAGAGAAAAGCTCAAAAGTCGACGGCGACGAAACAATGATACGTAGCCTTTGACAAGCTCTACACTTAATCCCAAAGGAGCAAAGTGAAAAGATCACTCTAGGTGAGCAGATCTAAAGATTTAAGTGAAAAAGTTTGAATTTTAGAGAGAGAAAAGAGAACTCACAGTTTGAAAGGAAAATGGGAGGAAAAATAATGAGAAAAAGTGGTTTGGGCCTATTTATAGTAGTAGCAAATAGCCCTAAGGTCAAATAAAATAATAGGCCCAAAACCCCCCAAAGGTAGGGCCTATATGAACCCTAAAAATTTTAAAAAAACACGTAGGGGTTGACCCTTCGGGCAGGGGGGTCAACCCTTTAGGTAGAAAAGACAATCTTGCAACAAGCAAGGGGGTCGACCCTTAAACAAGAGGGGGTTGACCCTATTTTCCAGCAACTAACACACAGATTCTACAATATAAGAGGGTTGACCCTCCCCCGACTTGTGTCTACCCTATATTCCAACAACACTTCCAGAAACTTCACCAACAGGTAAGGGTCAACCCTTAGGAAGGCTGGTGTCGACCCTAGAATAGAATTTCTAAGTCTCCAAGGAAGTGCAAACAAACAAACCCAACGAGTTTAAATCGGATTATACTCCTCCAAAACCAACATACAACAACACCAAAGATTTCCAAAATAAAATAAAGGATTCAAATACACTTCCCAAAAGCTTCAAAGAATACAGGTGCTACAGTAGTGTCCTTCGCTTTTTGCGCTCGAGCATTGGTGTGCGTCTGTAAAACTTCTGAAGGTATGTATTCTGCGCTCGAGTGACGCTTCTTGTGCTCGAGCGAGGTCACTTATTGTGTCTGGTCGCTCGAGTGACAACTCTTTTGCTTGAGCAAGCCTTGCGTATATCAGTTCGCAGCTGCTTATTTTAACACAAAATTTTTGTATCTTTTCACTAAAAAACCCTATATCAACTCTTTATCTCTCTAAAAACCAACTTCTCTCTATAAATCTCCTAGGATCTAATGGTCTCTCTACCCTACTCCATTTGTTAATGAGTTGGAGCATCTCAAGGGCTACCATTTCATCCGAATAGAGTTTGATTTCGTCACTTTTGAAGTTTCTCCACTTCTCCTTTGGGCGTCTACACTTGAGGTAGGGATATTCTACAATTTGTTATGATCTTTAACCTAGTTATTTGTTGTTATGTATAGATGGTGAGATTTGGGGTGTTTGGAGAAAACCTAGTGTTTGGGTTCGTGTTTTAGAAATAGGGGTTTCCATGTGGTGTTATAAAATTGATCATGGGGTTTGGATGTGAGGTTGTTTTGTGTTAAAATAAATAATTTTGACACTTGGGTCCATATTTGGAAGATGAGGAGTTTTTCCCCAAAATGTTTGGGATAATTATTTTGTATAAATAATGGAATTGATATGAGAAATGTGAAATTGGGAGGATATATGAATGAATAGTGTAGTTGGATTTGTTTAATCACTCACCTACGGAAATTTGACGAATTATCTGTTATAAAGATTGTATATCTGTTTAGAAATATCTATATTGGGCTATCGGTGAAGGATAGCTATGATTGTTGTAGAAATTGCATAAGGATTAGCTGAATTGAAACTAATTATTTAATTTTGTCATTGAATATGACGGTGTGTTAAGGCATTGAATATGCATAACTGCATGTCATTGAATATGACGGTATCTTTAAATACATTTTACATGTATAATGTTTTGGGAGGAGAAAGGAAATGGACTCCATTGAAAATTAAGTTGACCGGAGTGTCCAGGGTGAAAGTCTCGAAATCTTATATATACATGGGTGCCGATCCCGTGAACGAAATTTTCATAAAATGGCAAGATTGAAGTGTTTATATGTTTGTTATGTTAATTGAAAACCATTGAGTTGTAGTCTCAGTTAGGTTATTTGGAGAATTATAAACTTGGCCTATGAGTTGAAATGAAATGAACTAATTTGAAATGAATAACTGGAAATGGATCTAGATGTGAACATCGATATCGTGTGGTCATGCGAAGAAGATGTGTTTTGGTTATAAATCTTGAATATATACCTGACACTTATATCTTAGTTAAACCTCATATATTGTGATAGACTGTTTCTACTGGGCTTTGGCTCACCCTACTTGGGAAACCATTTTCAGGTACTGGTGATATGCTTCCTCCAAGGACGTAGCTTGGGAGGACTTAGGAGCTGGAAGCTCTATTTTGTTATTTGTATTTAAATGTTTATTCAAGCTAAGGGCTTTGTATGTATAGAGCTTATGACTCTTTTTTTTGTTGTAACCAAGAAATATCTTGGAAAGATGTAAGCCTGTAGGGCATTTATTTTGTTATTATTAGTTGATGTTACATGCTATAGATTTAGGATGAACCTTTATGAATGTATGATGAATGTAAGATCTTTTGTAATATAATATGATGATCGGGTCTCTTTTCCACCCTTCCTTTCTTCCTCCATTCCATTTCCTTCGCTTTCGTTAAATTTAAAACGTTTGGAAGCTATTTCCTTTGAATGAGTTCTTATTTTTGTTTTTGGTTCGGTAGTTTAATTTCATCCATTCCGGAGTGGGCACGGTCAAGTCCGGGGCGTCCGGGAGTCAAGTTAGAAAAATCTGGGCTGGAGAACAGGGGCCACACGTGCGGGGGCCCAGGGCCGCGCATGTGGGAGGCCAAGCCGTACGTACGGATTTTAGGGGAAGCTGGGGCTGCACACTGCCTAAAAGGCATGTGCGGAAGGTGGTGCGGGAAGGGAGCTCCACACATGCGGAGGTGAGGGCCGCACATGTGGGAGAGGCGCTTCGCACGTGCGGGGATGGGCGCCGCACGTGCGGTCAGTCTGGACCCGAAAATCTACATTTTTGTAACTTTTTAGCCGAGTTGTATCTCACTTTGGGGCTTCCTTCCCTCACTGTATAGGTCATTTTCTCTCCTCATTCTCTCTAGAAACCCTAACCAAAGCACCAAAAACTCTTAAATCTTGCTATCCATTTGGGCTTAGATCATCACCATCCTTCTCCAATCTTCAAGATCAAGCTAGAGTTTCACTTGGTGTGGAAGAGGTTGAAGGATCCTCCATTAAAGTTAGGGTTCCATCATCTTCTTCATCAATCTTTGAGGTAGGGACGTTCTTGAGTTATATCTACTAGTTTTGCCATTTGATGATGATTTAAAGGCTTTCTTCTAGTTTTTGATGATTTCAACCTTGTGATTTCCAAAAAAAAAAAAATATGTAGAGATTTTCTTCAAAAGCGGGTTTTTCTTTAAACTTTTAAAATTTTGGTCAATCTTTGAGGGTTCCATCTTGTTGATCTAAGAAAGATGTTTTGATGAGGGTTTTCACCAAGAAATGGGAAGTGATTGTCTTGAGGAAAAACCCTAGAAATTGGGGATTTTGAGAAAACATGAAAGTACTTGTGAAATCCTTTTGTTTTGTGTCATGTAGATTAATGAGATATTATTGTGGTATAATTGTTAAAAATATTGGAACATGTGTTGTTGGTAAGTGGTGAATGACTATGTATCATGAATATGAAAATTGTAAGATCTTGGAATTATGTTGAAAACATCATATTGCCTAAAAGAGGCTAACTTTTTGTGGTTTGTACATGGTGAGAGCTGGTTGTTTTGAGAAATGACTTTGAAAAGAAGAAATGAGAAATGTGATTGATTGATATTGTTGTAGAGATATCTTGAGAATAGACAAATGTCATGACACGGTAATTATTGCATCATGTTTCAATTGAGTTATTATCATCCTTTTGTGTATCTTAGCATATGATGGAAAAACATTTATTTTGAGAAAGATTATATTATGATAGAAATTATGATAATGTGTATGGGGTAAATACGTGGTAAGTCCGGATAGGGAGTGTAGTTGAACTTGTTAAGTTGGCCTGAGTGTCCATGGTGAAAGACCAGAAAACCGCACGGATAGGTGTCGAGCCTTCCGGTTAATACTGGTAAAAATGACAATTTGGTAGTACTCGTAGAATCTACTTGCAGACACCAGCCTAGGGATTACCAGTGTCGTATTTATCACTCCCATTGATTTAAATTGAAAGTTTTGTAATGTGTTGAGATTGTTAACCTTTATTGAAATGGAGATGTTGAGAAGAGCATAAAAATGAAATTTTCTTTAAGAAGCATGGCATAGCATGAGCATTTATATTTTGTTGAGCTTTGACATAACTGTATATACTTTGTTAGAATTCTCTACTGGGCTTTATGCTCACCCCTATGGGATTTGGTGCAGGTAAAGATGTGGTGATCCCGCCAAGCTAAGGGCGTGGATACGTTTTGGTGAAGAGTAGTTTAGCTCTTATTTTGTTGTGCTATTTTGTAAGCCAAGGGCTAACATGTGTGGGTCTGAGAGACCACTTTTGTGTAACCGGGCTATTGCCTTGGAAGATGTAAGCCTTTAAGGGCATTTTGTTGTTTTGAGATTAGATGCTTCACATGCTATAGATTCATGTATTCTTTTGTATTGTGAATGTATACCGCATGTGGAACTTTTATATCCAACCCATTTATTATATATATACAAAGATGGAAAGGTTATTATTATTGTATCGTGAATGCTTGTTTAATTGGTGGGTTCATGTTGAATTATTTCGGGGCGTTACATATAAACTCTGATGAATGAAAATACACTAATTCTATTATACTCTCTTCTCTTATGAGTTGGGTTATTTGTATTATTTTGGGGGTGTTACAATTTGCATACTATTAGCGTAATCTATCTATCTATATATTATATAAGGAAAAGGGGGTTTCTAACCCTCAGACCTTATGGGAGCTCCAATATCCCAATCTTAATTTTCTAATTTTTTTATTTAAAAAAAAAGATTAACCTCAACATTTATTAACTTCTATCAACCCACAAACCTTTTTGACTTCTCTCATAATTACTGCAACACTCTTTTTAAAACAAATAATTTGTATATTTAAAAAAATCTAAAACAAATATAAATATCTATATCTATATCTATCTATTTATATATTATGTAAGGAAAAAGGAATTTCTAATGAAAAGCCTCCTAAAAGTTCCAAACTCTCATTCTAACATTATTGATTTTTCAACTTATAAAATAGATTAAAAGAAACCTATTAGCTAATTTATTTATTTTAGAAATAATAATTATCCATTACTTTATGGATTTCAAATGGGAAGATAACAAAAATATTTCATAATCTCTTTCACCAATTTTCAAAAAATATATATATATATGTAGACGTCCCCGAACGCCGCGAGAGGATGAGTCCCGTTCTGTTCGCTTGTGGGTCTACTACAGTTCGGACTCAAATTGTCACGGTTCTTAATCTGAACCAAAGAGTCCAAATCCGGCAAATCGTTTTGAGAAAACAGATTTTTTTGAAAGAAGTGCCAAACATGGACTGCTTTGCCAGATACAGAGTCGCCACCTAAATGTTTTTTTATGGGGGAATTTAGGAAACCCTGACTCGGTGCTAAAGGCCACGTGTCCGTCATCACCAAAGTTGCCTCGGCTCGGGAACTTGGGTACGATCGGGGAAGGTCAGCTATGAGCACCCCCTCTCGCCCGGTCTGAAGACCGGCCTCTACTAACCGTGATATCCAATTTTGAAAATGTTATGTATTCTTATTCCGGTTATTAGCCTAAATTTACTATGTTATGCGCACAGCAAACAAGTATAGACTAGATCGCCTAATTTGGATACAAGCATTGCATATCTGTTTGTTTGGAAAATGCTTTGGAATTTGCTACTCGCAAGTAGGCTAAAACACGGATTTTAATGAATTGTTCCAACTCAAACAATCCAACCTTCACCCACAGGCATTCAGGCAGGTTATAACATATAAGCATCTAGCCACATGGTAAGCATGCTGTCATGTTAACATTCACACTTGTGCGGGATGCTAAAGCATAAAATACTTACAAAGTACTCCATGCCAAAACAAGAACATGTTAGCAATCAATGCATGATCCAAGTCCATGTTAAGTGCCTAATGCATCGCATACAAAATGTCACTAGAATAGGCTCGGCTAATCTAAGGATGGCATATGAAATGCACATGTAGCATGTATTCACATTTGTTTTGAAATACAATGCAATTAGTATGATGCGCCGAGCTAGGTGCATGTAATACTGATGAATGATGCACGCATGCATAGCATAAGGTATGCTAAAGTAAACATGTCCTAATACTAACCATCAAAGCAGGTAAGTAAAAGGGAGAAAGAAGTGGGGGTTGGAAGACATGCACACACTTACCCACACTTATTACAAATTTGCCCTCGCTCGGAGGGACCGAAAGAATAATACAATTTAACTAACCTACAAGCTAATTAAATATTACAGAAGACCATTAAATTAATTAAGCGAATTAATTGATCTAAGAAAGCAGTAAACAACAGGCTCGGGGAGAGGGCTCGATGCATGCGCGCTCGGTTCCGCCCGGAAATCCACTGCCATGCTCAAGATGCCTCTGTTTTCCCTGCTCTGCTCATTTGATGACTGCCAAAGTCTCAGGGTTTACTCTTTGGATGCTAGGCAACACCACCGGCTGAAAGAGAATACCACCGGCTATATAGAATGGTCACCGGCCACAAATTTGATCTGTCGGCCAACAATGGTGGCCGGTCGGCATTGAAGATGGCCGGCCGGCCAAATTTTCCTGCAGAATCTGTGTTTGACAACAGCAGAGGGCAAGACTTGGCATGGCAATGCATTTCAAGCAATGTATGCACTAATCACATCCCTTATCATGTTTATGACTCAAAGGGACATGGGCCTCGATTCTCGGACCACCAACCACGCATTTCCATGCATGATGGCCCAAAGAATCAAGTGTGCATTTTAATATGGAATGCAATGCACATAATCAAACAAGTTAAACTCAACCTCTATCACAAGCAATTCAAGAGGCCAAGCATGTATGCTAATGCAATGCAATTTAAGCATGCGAACTAGTATGCAACATGGACAAGGTAGGCAAGCAAAGCATGTTAGGCACACAACCTAAGTAAAGAAGCATGAATGGCATGAAGCAATGCAACCTACAAGTATGCAAGATACAATATGGGTGTTCAAGAATGCAAGCCAACATGTGACTTCATTCAATCATGCAATTTCAATCATGCAACAACTCACCAATATACTACAACATACAAGGAGTGCATGCAACAAACAAAGGGATGGACTCACACTAATTTAGGCAGCCCTCAAACAAGCTTAAAACAGTGGCCAAGATGCTAAGGAATGAGGGCTAATTGACACACAAACATGCATGAAAACATGGACCAACATTCAAGCATAAAGTGCAACTTCTAAGCACACTTAAGAAGATGCAAACATGGACAATTAGCATGCAATGGAAAGCTCTGAAATCATGCTAAAATGGTGCCAAACCAAATGAACAAGACAAGCATAGATTGCAATTAAGGTCCAAAACTTAAGGCAAGCCAAAGGGGGTTGAACCAAGGCTAAGTCAACCAAGCCTCATAAGGCCAAGGGGACTTAAAATAGGTCTAATGTAGACCTAAACAAAGCTAAGGATGTACTTAGATGGCATCTAAGTGGTCTAAAAATGCAAGCATACTCCAAGGCCTAAACAAGGGGCATAAGGCAACAACCTTTAAACACATTGAAGGGGGATCAAATGCAAGCATATCGGCATGTTATAAGGACTGAAATGGCATGTTAAGTGGTTCCAAACCACTAAAATAATGCAATCAATGCATGCTACACACTCACACACTTAAGGCTAACAAGCCAAAATGCAAAGGGGTTATGCAATGCAAGCCTTGGTCGACCAAAATAGTCAAGGACAGACCTTAAGCATCGCAAAATAAACATGAAAGCTTCACAAAGCTAGGCCTAAAACATGCTTGAACAAGGGTTAAAACCTAGATGCATGTTAAGGCTACAATATGGCATTACAAGACATGTATGCTAAACAAGCAAGGTGTGTCCAAACCAACTCAATACAATGCTATATCATTGCAAAATAAGCATGAAAAACAGCTAAGGCATGGTCAACATACTCTTAAACATGGTGCTCCCTCAAGAGGCAAAAATGGTCCTTTTCAAGGACAACAAGGAGAGGGGGTGGCCCCCTCGTTCTTGGGACCTCAAGGCACTATCCTCACCTCTGAAATCCCTCAAGATTTCAATGGTGAGGAGGCCCAAACACAATGGTCTCGGAGCTCACTCAAAATGGCATAAAATGGAGCCTTACAAGGCTTAAGAGGGGACAAACAAACCCAAAGCTTAAAATACCCTTAAGAAACTATTTAGAGCACTAAAAATAAGAACTTTTATATGCTATACACAAAGCTCAAAAATAGTTGTAAGGTAGGCAAAAAGAGTGTGCAAAAATGGGGAATAAAGGGACAAGCTTCTTACCCTAGAAGACCCTCTTCACCAGTGGAGCTCTAGCAGCTTCTTTAGGTTGAAACCAGCTCCAAAACTCCAAAAACAACCCTCAAGGGCCTCAGCTCCAAGAAAAGGTGTGATGGTGGGTGTTTGTGTGCAATAATAAGCCTAAACACACACAAAACAAAAGAGAAAGAGAGATATAGAGATGGAGGTTGTATGTAAACCCTAACCCTAAAGCTCAAGCTCTGAAAATGTTGTCTAAAATGTCTAACCTCTAATGCAAGAGAGGAGAGGCTCCTCTTATAGAGCTTTAGTCTTGTAATCTTACAAGACAAGCTTCTAAAGAGAGGGATCCCTCCATACACGTGTATGGAGGGGAGCCAAGTGCATGCCAGCTGCACCAAAATATCTGCAAAAGCAGATGGATAGTAATCGGCCGGCCAAAGATGCACTTGACCAAAAAAAGATAGCCGGCCGGCTATCTATAGTGCCGGCCGGCCAAACATTTGGCCGGTGGCCACAAAACACAGCCGATGGGTGGGGATGGTCTACAAGCCCTACCCTGCCTCTCAAAGGCAAAACACAAGTGTTTGGTGCCAAACCAACCACAAAATGGTCGAGTCGAGAGGTCTTGAGACGAGGCGCGCTGTCAAGGCTTCCGGGAACTCAAGACGAACACAAACAAGGGTGATCACTGAGTGTTCAATCAGTGACATCCAAGTCTTGAGGACGGTCAAAAATGGGGTGTCTACAGTTGCCTCTCTTTGACAGAACTCAAAAGTCATAACAATGACGGGAGTGAATGTCAAAGCCCAGAGACGACCCATTTTTGACAAAGCCGAAGACATAGACAAACATGCAAGACAGACAAGATATGCGCCCGAAGGCAGGGGCAAAATGCAAGACAATGCACAAAGCCGAACATAACTTATGATCATGCAAAGAAAGCTGTAATGAAGCATAACAATACAACAGTTTTAAGCAAGCATACACCAAACTACACTACAATGCAGAAAGGATGTAAGAGAATTATGCAATTCTCGATACGTCTCACTCGGAGGATACAATACCTGTCGGTTTGCGTTGCACCAAATTTCAAATGAACCGTACATACAATATCGTGCCTGCAAAGAAAACAACTTAACAGGTACGATGTTATTAGCAACATGCATGGCAATGCAAAAATAATTGCAGGATGATATGCAATATATACAAAACAATGTATAAACAATGCAAATGAAAATGCAATGCAATTGAAACAATGCAAACTACATGCAAGGCAATTGAATCATGATCCAATCATGAGCGGTTCGAATATCAAATAGGTTGATGGAGGTAACAAGTCCGTCTACCATAGAACGATCAACAGAACTATGAGTAATGTAGACGGACACAAGAACGAATATTGGGGGGGATGACATAAGTGGGGAAACGACCCGCTGGGGAAAGGACAATGATCCTAATGCTGGATGCAAAAATTATACTACAATGTAATATATATAATGAATATGCTGGGGAGAATGGCAATGGATAAAGCACGCGGGCCAAACCAAATCTTGCCTAGGAAAGGCATGTACACATACAAGCCGCGGCTACCATAGAACGGTTGACTGAACTATGTTTTGACGTGAAGAGTATGGGCACATACCAGACCAAGCTCAACAAGGAAAGGCGCAAGCCATGGATGGAAGGTGATGCAGTGAATGCATGCAAATTATAATGCAATATTTACAAATATGTAATGGGATGGATATGGATGCAATGGATATGGCACGCGGGCCAAACCGTATATTGCCTAGGAAAGGCATGGACGCAAACAAGCCGCGTCTAACATAGAATGGTCTACTGAACTATGCTTCGACGTAAAAAGTATGGGCACATACCAGACCAAGCTCAACATGGAAAGGCGCAAGCCATGGATGGAAGGTGATGCAGTGAATGCATGCAAGCTACAATGCAATATCTACAAATATGCAATGGGATGTAAATGCAATATAATGGATATGGCACGCGGGCCAAACCAAATCTTGCCTAGGAAAGGCATGGACGCAAACAAGCTGCGTCTAACATAGAACGGTCTACTGAACTATGCTTCGACGTGAAAAGTATGGGCACATACCAGACCAAGCTTAACATGGAAAGGTGCAAGCCATGGATGGAAGGTGATGCAGTGAATGCATGCAAGCTACAATGCAATATCTACAAATATGCAATGGGATGTAAATGCAATGGATATGGCACGCGGGCCAAACCGTATATTGCCTAGGAAAGGCATGGACGCAAACAAGCCACGTCTAACATAGAACGGTCTACTGAACTATGCTTCGACGTGAAAAGTATGGGCACATACCAGACCAAGCTCAACATGGAAAGGCACAAGCCATGGATGGAAGGTGATGCAGTGAATGCATGCAAGCTACAATGCAATATCTACAAATATGCAATGGGATGTAAATGCAATATTTACAATGGAAATGCATGACAAATGCACTATTTTCTACGATGCATGGCAATGCAATATTTACCATGTATGCATGACAATGCACTATTTACAATGAATGCATTACATATGCATGTTTGTTTTTTTTTTTTTTTTTGAAAATGCAAATGATGCATGATTTTCTATAATGCAAATGATGCATGGAATGCATGTTGCATGGAATGCGCGACAACGCAAGTCGCTTGAAATGCATGACAATGCATGGATTTTCTAATGCGCGGCAATGCACGACTTGAGATACATGTGAAATGCAAATGCGCGATGACACGTGTATGCAATGCATGACAATGCAAAGGATGACGTGTGCTACGATGCATGTTGATATGCAAACATCAACCGAGCATGTTTAAAGTCTTGCCAGACCGTGCGTGCTTAAGGTCTCGCCAGACCATACCAAAGGTCTTTCACCTTCCAAGGATTTAAGGTCTCCTAGACCGGGCATATTTAAGGTCTCGCCAGACCACGTTGCTGGGGAAATGCATAACAATGCAAGTGAACTTGAAATGCGCAACAACATGCGGCTTAAGATGCATGACAATGCTAATGAACTCGAATTGCACGACAACGCGCGGCTTTTGAGATGCATGTGAAATGCATGTGTTATGCACACCAAGGCACCGAAGGTCTCGCACCTTCCAAGGATTTAAGGTCTCCTAGACCGTCGTGCACAAGACAATGCGAGTGAGGTGCGCAAAATAGCGCGAACAATGAATGCATGCCAAATGCAATGAGATGCGCAAAATAGCGCGATGGATGTGATGCACAAAATAGTGCGACGCGCTAGACAGCGCGATGCGTTTAGACAATGCGAGTGCACAAGACAGTGCGATAGAGGTGGAATGCACATGGGGAAACTTTGAATCTTGTAAAAGAAAAAAAGGATACGGAAAGGATACACCTTGCACGAATTCGAGTGGCACGCACAGAAGACATGGTCTGAGGTTAAAACGGAGGCCGGTTGAGCTTCGGAAATGCCATTTCTTGTACTATATTGAGCAATGAAGGCCCCAAACTACAAATCTGACCTAAACAAGGTTGTAGGAGGCTCACTGGCCGGAAGGGGAAGCCACTGGCCATCCACCGGCCACAGAAAAACATCACCGGCCAAACATTTGGCCGGCCGGCCAAAAATGTAGCCGACCGGCCAAAAGTGCTTGATCCAGGGCAGTTTTGAATTTTCGCCTTGGGTCTTTTAAAATAGGGTTTCAAACCCTATTTTACTCACTCTTTTTAGCCAAAATTAGTCACACTCTCTTTCTAGAGCATTCTTCTCTCCTCCTTTCTCCGTTTTCACGTGTTTTCGCGCCCTTTTCATCGTTCGATTCGCGATCTCCTTCACGTTTCGAACACTTTGAACCGAACATTTCTTTGTTTCGGTGTGTCCTTCGCTATTTCCGCTTTTTGGGGTTTGTTCCCCTCGTGTTCCTCCCGATTTCTGTGCCTTTTCCACTTCCTGGCTTCTCGGGTCATTTTCCACCCTCCCGGGGTTGACTTTTCGGTTGACCCTTCATATTCTAGCCCGGTTTTCCCTCTTTCGGCTATTTTCTCATTACTCTCGACATGGCCGACGATATTCCACGGGGTGGGACTCCCCCGGATCACGAGATGGATCCCGGGGTCGAGCTTCTCCCCCTGAGTGTCCGTCCCTTCGACCCGGCGACCTATCGGCCGGCGATTCACGTGCTACCTCCTGACGGTCTTCGTCAGTTTCGGAGTTTTGACAGGGCGATGCCTCCAGAGCTTCTCCTGCGTGAGCCTACATCTCATTTGTCCTTCGGCGCTTCTGAGGTAATATTCCTTCCTCTCTCTTTTTTTTTTTTTGCAATGTAGAATATAAAACTGCCATAGTTGATTCTATTCTTTAACTACTTAGCTCAGATACACTGAT
Organism: Camellia lanceoleosa; assembly: GCA_025200525.1. Lineage (NCBI taxonomy): Eukaryota > Viridiplantae > Streptophyta > Magnoliopsida > Ericales > Theaceae > Camellia > Camellia lanceoleosa. Next base: position 75,399,699 of record CM045771.1, on the reverse strand, counting down.
GCACTGTATACTATAGTTGACTGTGAACACACTTGCAACTGATATTTGTTTGAGACTGATACGTGCGCACACACTGCACTAGCCCTGAACCACTCAAACAAACGGCACACACCGTATTTCACTGCAAACACACTGGCACCCGATATCTGTTTGAATATGAAAATACGCACACATGCTGTATTTGTACTGAACCACTCAGACACACTGACACATCGCATGTTGTAGTGCACTGTAAGCACACCGGCACCCGATATCTGTTTAAATCTGAAAACATGCACACATGCTATATTTGTATAAGACCACTCAGACACGCTGACACATCACATGTTGTAGTTCACTGTAAGCACACCGGCACCCGGTATCTGTTTGAATCTGAAAACATGCACACATGCTATATTTGCCCCAATTCTGCATGCCTTACAAAACTGGTATATTTAGCATTGCTTTGCAATTGTTTGTTTGAAAATAGGGAGATTCCCATACCGTCCGGGGGTATGGGAACATCGCCGCCCGAGACTGGTATGCTGAGCTCCCCGATGCAGTTCGCCACATCATAGATCAGGCCGGTTTTGGTACATTCTGCAGAGGATTGTCTAGACTTACCACGGGCAGGCCTCTCCTCGCCGCTCTAGCAGAGAGGTGGTGGGACACCACCGATTCATTCCACCTTTCTGCGACGGGAGACATGACAATGACTCCCTATGATTTCTCGATGCTCACAGCATCGGGTAGGGTGATCCGATCCCTTGACCGGATATAGGCAGTGGACCCAGCCGATTCATCTGCTTGGCGAGGTGCCGCCTCTACCGTGCCGTTCGCTATTCTGGTTCGAGGTCGGCAGTGGTCGGCCAGCTTTGACCGGAGGTCTGATGACCCAGAGGTCGTGGAGCGACACCGCGACTTTCGATGTTTTACGCTGGGACGACTATTTTCGCCGACCGGGCGAATACCATGCCCCTTTGCTTGCTCAGCGCTCTTATAGACGTCACCCGGATCTTGGACTATGACTGGGGTAGCGCCGCTCTGGCTACACTTTATGGATACATGAGCTCAGCTTCTCGTGGCAGACAGGTTGCTTTCGGGGACTCTTGGCGTGAGGTACATTCTTTTTGCTTTACATTGCTACATTGCATTTTCTATCAGACTCTATCTTATACACATGACACACATTGTAGTTCGCTTTACATCGTCAGATATCGTACACATGGCACACACATACTCTGCTTATCAGACTTGTTGTACATCGCCACACTGCACACTGCACACTGCACAATACATGGCTCTGTTTTTTCTGCTTTATTCTTGTATTCTGCCTTATCTGATAAGCATACTGGCATTTACTCTGCAGTTGTGGGTGTACGCCTACTTTCCCAGGCTTGCCCCAGTACCTAATGTGGAGACCCCACTCGTTGTCCCTTTCTCACGCCGTTTCGACGGGAGATGCGTGCGGAGGCCTCGGGAGATGTTTAGCTTCTTCCGTCACTATTTTGACACCATCACTCCGGCAGAGGTATGTTTTACTTGCAGTTCATTTAAGCTTCGCTTTACACTGTACTTTCAACAATAGTATATAACAATCTGTATTTCATTTTCAGATCACCTGGCAACCTTGGGCTCCGTTGCCAGCCGTGATTCGGGACCGATTTGCTGGTGTTGAGGAGACCTCGCGTTTTCAGATTTTGCTAGAGGGCCCGGTCTGTCGGGCTTGGTACCTGGGCAAGCGTTTCCTATGCTAGACCCTAGGGTTACCAGAGCTGATAGTTCTGGTTCACCCTCCGGAGCACATGAGGGAGACCAAGAGATTCACTGCTGAGCAGATGGCCAAGTACACGATCGACTGGGATACAATCCGCTTCAGAGGCATAGGCGACTACAGAGAGTACGTGGAGACATACATCATGCGGCCTCTGAGTGGTGGTCGTTGGGTTGAGGGAGCGAGTCCCGTGGCGCTAGCGGCTAGAGCAGGAGCGGGGGCTGGAGCAGGAGCGTCGAGGGGAGCTCGGGTCTGCGGCAGGGGCGGAGTTCAGAGAGGACGGGAGGTTAGCTGGCCAGCACTGCCCACCTCGCTGACATACAGAGGGCAGGGTGGGGCGACCTACCAGATCCCCTTTGCTCCTCCTCCGGCTGATCACGAGTTGGTCGGTTTCCATGACTTGCCTCCGGTATGTACTACTGCATTTTGCATCTTGCATTGTCATTTCATTTCAGTTTATTTGATATTCCGTAGAATACTGATGCATCTGATACTTTTGCAGGCTTCCTTCGAGTACACCCGGCAGTCCTTGGAGTTGAATTCCTCCATGATGGGGATGTTGCAGCGGACTTTTGACCTCCTGGCCCTCTACAGTATTCCGGTATGTTCTTCTGACCACAGTCTCAAACCATACACAAACTGCTTCACATGACCTGATGCACTACACAACACCTGATAAGCTGCTCATGGATACACTGTACTCATACACTGCATTCTGTACAGACACATTGCTCACAGCATTCATATTCTGTACTCATACATTGCATTCTGCACTGATAAACTGCTCACGGCATTTACACACCGTACTCATACATTGCATTCTGCACTGATAAACTGCTCACGGCATTCACACACTGTACTCATACATTGCATTCTGCACTAATAAACTGTTCACCGTATACTGATGCATTTGCCTCTTATACTTTTCAGCCTCCCTTCCAGATTCCCACTGTAGGAGGTGTTCCAGCTGGGCCTTCCGTTCCTGTTCGAGGGAGAGATGAGGTGGGCCGAGTATACCCCTGCACCAAGGCGGGGCGCACTTACGTCGGGAGTAGCTCACGGGCTCCAGTCCCTGATGACAATGATGAGGAGGAGTCCGAGGCGGAGGCAGGGGCGGAGTCATCGGAGGAGGAGACTGGAGACGGCTCGGGCTCAGACTCGGATAGCGATGCTCCTGATGATGCTCCTGGACCTTCGTCCAAGAAGAGGACTATGACGGACTCCCAGGCCTGAGATCTCTTGATACAGACTTTTGCTGTTTTTCTTCTTTTCTGTACTTTTTCCTTTTTGTTGGTAGTTAGAGTACCTTGTACTGCCGCAGGCAGATTTTTGTTTCCGAAGTTATGTACTTGAAAAGGATGAGGAAATGAAACAAAATTTTTATCTAAAAAAAAAGTGTTACATTTGTATATCTCATGCATTGCATCGCATCACATCATGTTACATCTCAATGTAAATGAAATTGATCTGTTGTCTGAAAATTGAGCACTTGCACGGTAATAACCGGATAACGAACCAGCTAATAGCAAAAATAGCCCAAGCAACCCACTGCTCCATTCTGAACACACGGCCTATACTCTGCTAGGGATTAATCTGCATACAGCCTGTAACACAGCGCTTGGTTCATTCTGCACACGGCAAACCCTGAACAAATAGCCCAATCTGACAAGACGGACTACAAAGGTTGAAACCAGTTGAAGTTGAAGCGTACTCAGATGCCCCAAATTTTCCTTTTTTCTTCTTTGCTTCGCATAAATGTGGAGAATGGCACAGCATTCTGAGCATCAATGATTTTGAAATTGAAAAAGGGTTTTTCAAACGGGGTATCGAGCCTACAACTGAACGTAGTGAGAAAGACTCAAACAAAAGGGCACACGACCTAAACACAACGAGACACGCTCGGAAAAGACTCAAGACAAAAGTTGAGGTAGACAAACCAAAAGGAACGACACGACACACGGACGTATTTACAAAAACAAAAGACCTCAGATCTCGAGGAGCCAGTTCCTCCGGGTATGATTCCCACCCTTTCTGATTTGTGACTCTCACATCACTCGGCCCTCAGGCTCGGTCTTTCTCTCAAAACCCTCTTGCTCACTTTTCTCTCGACTTACACCTCTCTATTCTTTATTCTCTCATTTTTTTTTCATCCCTCCCTAGCGTGATTGATAGATGAATAGAAAGTCGTGGGTTCACGCCCAACACTATTAGCTCGCGGTTGTTTCTTCCGGTGATGTCCAGTCGGGGTTTCGGATAGGGAAAGTTTCTTCCGGCGAAAAGGGTGCCTTTTTGGCAAGTATGTTGATGGCGGGGGAAAGTCAGAATGCCTGACTCAACTGTGCCCCTAGTTCATCACTTTGACCATTTTTTTGTTTTCTTCCTAAAACAGTTTTGACCAAAATGAGAGTCGGATTAACATACTTGTTCAATTTTTTATTTGAAAATCATGCAAGTCAAGCCGTGAGCACTGAAAATTTTCCTTTTCGGGTCCAAGAAAATGGTCCAGTTTTGGAAAATGAAATAGTTTTCGAAAAAATAGTCAACCTCGGTAAAAATTTTCAAAAACTATTTTTGCAAACGGTCAATGCTCAACGAGCACGGAACCTACTCTCGAGATGCGCAACCTCGGATCGGAGGCAATGGAAAATTGCCCCTGGCTTGAAGGGGCCGCATGGCAACGGAAAGTTTCCCTTGGTTTGAACGGCAACTCAGGGCAACTTATGGCAACGCATGGCAACAGAAAGTTGCCCCTTGTTTGGATGATGCCGCAGCATGCTGAAAACCAGTCCTCATCAGTGATGATCGAACTCTCAGACACGGAGAAGACGAAGACAGTCTAAACCAATATATGGACACAGTCACTTTGAAAGTGTTGGTGGCTGGACTTCAGGATGAAGTTGCCTAGGTATCCCAAACATGGGAATCAAGCCTACGTAGTTCACAGTTGTCACAACCGAACTGTCGGATTCAGAGAAGGCAAGGATAATCAAAACCATTACATGGACTGAGGTGCTATGAAAGCGTTGGGGGCTGGACTTCAGGATGAAGTTGCCTACGTATCCCAAACATGGGAATCAAGCCTTACGTAGTTCCGGTCAAGGTACACTCGGGTATTTAACCTTCACTTTTTAGGCTCTAACTTTTGCCAAGGCGCTCGATGCGGGTTTTCGACCTTGCGAGTGTTGTTTTTCTTTTTTTTTTTTTTTCCTTTTTGATTTTTCTTGTTCTTTTTTTTTTTTTTAATTTTTAAAATTTTTCTTGTTCTTTTTTGTTCTCTTTTTTTTTGCATTTTTCTTTTCCGTTCTTTTCTTCTTTTCTTTTTTTTTCTTTTCTTATTGCTCTAACTTTTGCTTGGGTCGTAGGGTTTTCGCCCTTGTAGAAACACCCATTTTTGACCGTCCTCAAGACTTGGGCGTCGCTTGAACACCATGATTATCCATGTTTGTGCTCGTTTGGAGTTCCGGAGTTCTGGCGCGACTCTGCCTCAGGACCTCCGAACTTGACTATTTTGTGTCTGGTTTTGCACCAAACACTTTTGTTTTGCTTGGAGGGGCAGGGAATGCTTTGTGAGGCATCCCCACACACCACCGGCTGGGGCTAGAGGCCACCGGCTGGCTAGAGTTGTCATCGGCACTTTATTGTGCCGGTCGGCACTCTTTTGTGCCGGTCGGCACTAAATTTTGTCAAATGACATTTTATCTTCAGGACCACTGTGCACTTGCTCGAGATATTTTCAGACTGTGTGCAGTGTCTTCCCTCCATACACGTGTATGGAGGGATGAGCTTGCTTAGTGGCTAAGCTTGTAAGCTTTTGGCCTATAAGAGGGAAAGCTCTTCCCTTTGCTCAAAGGTTGGCTTCTTGAGAGACTCAGCCATTTTTAGAGAGAACCAAGCTCTGGTTTTAGGGTTAAGATAGATACACATCCTATATCTCCCTTTCTCTTTTGCTTTCTAGGTGTTTTAGTTCATATTATTGCACTAACACACCTAGTCTTCCACCTTTTCTTGGCATTCTTGAAAATCAGAGCTTATTCTTGAAGTTCTTGACTGGTTTTGAGTCCAAAGAGGCCATCACTCCATCTTTGTTGAAGAAGGCTACAAGGGTAAGAAACTAGCCCTCTTTTTCCCCATTTTTGCATCTTGTTTTTACCTAGTTTAGAACAGTTTTTGGGCTTAGTGTTTGGCACATAAAAGTTCTGATTTTTGACCCTCTTTGTTGTATATTAAGAGTGTTTAGTGGATTGGGGAAGTTTGACCCCCTTTAGGCTTTGAAAAGGGCCCATTTTGTGTTATTTTGGAGAGATCCGAGATTTTGGTGATAGGATCTCTTCACCACTGAAATCTTGAGGGATTTCAGTGGTGAAGAGCATGCCTTGAAGTCTCAAGAAAGAGAGGGCCACCCCCTCTCCTTGATGTCCTTGAAAAGGGCAAATTTTGCTTCCTCAAGGAGCTCCATGCTTGAGTGTGTGTTGAGCATGTTTGACTTGTTTTCCATGCTTATATTGCCATGTTATAACATGATTTCAAGTTGGTTTTAGTACTCTTTGCATGATTTGCATAGTTACTTTGTAATGCCTTAATATTGCCTTAACATCACTAGCTTGTTAGCCTTAGTTTCTAACATGTTTTAGACTTGTGTTTGTGAAGCTTGTGTACTTATTTTGCCATGATTTAACTCTGCCCATAGCCATTTGGGTCGATCCCATCATGCATTATGTAGCTCCTTTGCATTTGGCTTGTTGGCCTTGAGAGTATGAGTGTATAGCATGCCATGCTTGCTTCATTTTTGATAGTTTGGAACCATCTAGCATGTTATTTCAGACTTTTTGGTGTGCTTGTATGCATGCTTTAGTTGTTTCTTTAATGCTTTAAAAGCATGTGTTGGATGCTCCATGTTTTGGTCATGTTGCATGCCTTTGTACTTGAGCTTCTTAGATGCCGTCTAGGTACTCCTTAGGCTTTGTTTGGGTCTGCTTGTGACCTGTTTTGAGTCCCCTTAGCCTTGTGAGGCTTGGTGGACTTGGCCTTGGTTTAAGCCTTCATGGCTTGTTTCAAAATTTGGGCCATTCGTTGTATATTTGGCTTGCTTCATTGCATGTTTTGGCATCATGCTTAACATGGATTTCAGAGTTTTTTCATGCATACTATTAGCCCATGTTTGTGTCTCTTAAGTGCGCATGAGAGTTGACTTTGCATGCCTTGGGTTTGGACCTTAACATGTGCATGTGTGTGCGTGTGTTTAGTCTCTATTTCTAGGCACTTTGGCCACCGATTTTAGGCCCATTTTGAGTTGCCTAATTCATGTATAAGTCCATCCCTCTTGTGGTTTGCATGCTTGTATTATATGCTTGTTTGTATGCTTGCATAAATGCCTTGCATTGTACATATTGCATGCTAGATCACATGCTTAGGATTGCATCACATTGGCATGCATTTTAGGTCTCTTGATCAAGTCATGATAGAGGTTTGGCACCCTTATATGCTTCTTCGCATTGCATGCATTTGAAATCAAAGTTGCACTCTTGGTTCTCCGGGCCATCACGCATGGAAATGCGCGATTGGTGGTCCGGGAATCGAGGCACATGCCCTCTTGAGTCCATAGCATGATGTGGGATGTGTTTGGTGCATACATGCCTTGAATTACATTGCCATGCATAGTTTGTCCTCTGCTGCTGTGAGTTGCAGGATCTGCAGAACATTTTGTGCCGACCGGCACTTTTTAGTGCCGACCGGCCGTTCATTCCCAGCCGATGGAACAATTCAGTGCCGATGGCCAAATCCTTCAGCCGGTGGAAATTCTGTGCAGCCGGTGATGATCTCCAGTACCAAAGAAAGTGTTTCTAGGACTTTGGTGATTTTCAGAGTTGGATAGCAGAAGAAACAGAGGCATACTTGCATGGTAGTGCGATTCCGAGCGAGTCCCGGGCACGCGCTGCAGTTAGCCCTCATCCCGAGGCATTTAATGCTTAATTATATTAATTATTTAATTTGATTAATTTAGTCAATTTGTAATATTTAATTAGCTAGTTTAGTTAATTATTTATTTGGACTGTATTATTATTTTGATCCCTCCGGGCGAGGGCAAAAATGTAATAAGTGTGCGTGAGTGGGTGTATGTCTTCCAACCCCCACTTCTTTCTATCCCTTTTATTTACCCGCTTTCAATGGTAGATTAGGGCACATTTAAATTAGCATACCTTATGCAATGTATGTGTGCATTCATGCATTTGTTTACATGCACCGAGCTCGGTACATCATACAAACTGCATCGTACTTTCAATTCCAAATTGAATACGTGATAGTTGTAGCATTTCACATGCCATGTTTAGGGTTAGCCGAGCCTACTCTAGATTGCATCTATGCCTGTGTTGCATTAGCCACTTAACATGAACTAGGTCATGCATGTTTGCTAACCGGGTTATTGTTTTTGGCACGGAGTACGATGTAAGTATTTTACGCTTTAGCATACCACATGCGTGTGAATGTTGCCATGACAGTATGCTTACCATGCGGCTAAGTGCTTACGTGAAATAAACTGCTTGAATGCCTGTGGGTGGAGGTTGGATGGCCTAAGTTGGAATAACTCGTTGGAATCCGTATTTTAGCCTACTTGCGAGTAGCAAAAGAAAACAACACGCTTTTCGAGACAAAAACGGATATGCAATGTTTATTTCCGAGTTAGGCGATCTAGTCTATACTTTTGTGTTGTGCGCATCACATAGTAATTCTAGGTTAATAACCGGAATAAGAACGCATAAAGTTTTCAAAAACGGATATCACGGTTAGTAGAGGCCGGTCTTGACCCGGCGAAAGGGGTGCTCATAGTGACCTTCCCGATCGTACCAAGCTCCCGAGCCAAGACCACTTTGGTGATGACCGGACATGTGGCCTTCTGACCGAGTCGGTTTCCTAAATTTCCAATAAAAAATATTTAGGTGGCGACTTCAGAATCCGCAAAGCAGTCCATGTTTGGCACTTCTTTTCAAAAATCAGTTTTTCTCAAAACGATTTGCCAGAGTTGGACTCTTTGGTTCAGATTTAGAACCGTGACACAAATCGAGTCCGAACTGTAGAGTGAAGCCCCACGGGCGCGTCTACACAAGCCTCTCAAAGGGTAAAAGTGTAACAAGTCCATGCCAAATGGTTTTGAGATTGAAGCCTCTCTGTATCCAGGAGAATGGCTGTTGTACTGATTTGCAGAAGAATCCATCACGGTTGCTTCACGAGCTTCTTCCTGTGCGATCTAATCTTCTTGATCTGACTTTGGTGCCCCATGTTTGAGGGCTGCTTCAAATTGGGCCACACGGGTCTTACAAGGCGGTTGACTGTTGAATGTTCTAAATAGGTTCAAGGCACGAAACAAATGGATTGAATCTTGAGGCTGAGAGTAATCCTAGGCTGCACAATCTCAAGAGCGATTCCACACGGGTCTTCATAGGACTGCGCAAAACATTTTGTTTTTGAAAGTTTTTACGAAAGCAACACATCGCTCACGCTGAAGATAGTGTGGAACTAGTCTGGGTCGAGCCAGGGTCCTTCTCAGTACTCACGCCGACAAGCATGATTTCATTCATTAAAAGACCTAGCATGCCTATCTTTCTCTCAAATTGATCAAAGTTTTACAAAACCCGAGGAATTCCTTCCTCTTCGTTTTTACCACTGTAGTGTTCAAAAAGGCTTTTTTGAAAAACTTAGGTCATTACCATGATTTTCAGGGCACAAGAGAGTAGGTAGAATGTACTGTCGTTCCATTCACATCCTCTGGCACAACTAGCTCAAACTAAAAGCAAGCATGGAAACAAGATAGCCACAGTTGTTTCATCCAGGTTTCCTAGTGCAACTGGCTCCACAGCAGAGACAGACTTAAAAGAAAACGGGTAATTACAAAACAAAACGGTGTTCGAGGCAACAACCCCGGAATCACCTGGCATTCTATACAAAGGGGGGTTGACTTGCTACAACAAGACAGACCCATAAGCAAAAAGACTGACTCAAGACAATGAGACAGACTCAAAACAAAACAACAGACTGACTCGACACCCAAGTCAGAAGTTACAAAATTAGCATTCGTAGATGCTTGAAAACGCGTGCCAGACGCCACATCCAAAATATACCAAGCGGCGCCCGCAGGTGGTTCACTTCCTGATTACATACTCGCAGTATCAGTGTCCTCAAAATCCAATAACTAGGTAGTAACGGACTTGGCTGAGGTGGGCGGGAGGATAACCTCGTTGTCAATCAAATCCTGTACGTCATGACGGAGACGGAAGCAATTATCGGTAGCATGACCGTTTCTTTGGTAGCCTGTAAGACAAAGCAAAGATCATGTGTAGCAGGGAGATTCTTCGGAAGAGGCCGAGGCTCCAAGGGTTTAAGATGCCCCCTCTCGGCAAGGATCTGAAGTGCCTTTGACAACAGCATGTAGAGAGCATGGAAGACCCTGCGCCCTCGGGGCAGGTACTTTGAAGCCTGAGCACTCTTGCTAGACGCACTAGCGAAAGGGTAGGCAGGTGCCGCCTTGGCTTTTTGATCTTTCCCGGGTGCAGGGTTGGGAGTGGAAGGAACTGTTCTGGCATGACGAGGCCTATCCCGGTTTTCTGGCTGACTTGAACTACCCTCAGGTGGAGTGGGGAAAGCATCTTCCACAGCTTTCGCCATAACTGCAGATATCTGTTGCTTGTTCATCCCCCGGTTTTCAAAGCCTCAACTGCCCACAGCAGTTGTTCGATGGGATCGGCATTTGCCTTCATTTTGTCCTTACCTCTAGCCTCAGCCTGATCGAGGGTTTAGGTTGATGTTGAAACGTCGTTGCCGTGGTTGGAGGCCATCTCCGGTTGGCTAAGTTCAATCAGAATCTGTCCCAACAGCGAGGGCTCCTGGGGTACAAAACTCCCGGCATACGGTGCGGCTGGTGGCGAAGCTAACATTCCGTAGGCGAGATCTGCCACGGACCTCTGGAGGTCACCTATCATCCCCATTAGTTCGAATGTAGTAGGCTCGCGAGCCTGATATAGCTGGGGGGCCCAAACCGGGTGCGCAACAGGCGACTTGGGTGGATGTGGCATATCAACATTGGTCTCACTTTACAGAGTGATCCCTTGATCTAATGCAGCTGTCATAACCACAATCTCCTCCGAATTCTGCGTCATCATAAGTCCTGCCTCAGCAAGGGGGAACACTAACTATTCTGGATCAACTCTCTGAACTGAAAGGGAAAACAAACAGCATTTCAGCCCAAACAGGTCAAACACAGGTGTAGCTGAACAACTGTACTCTACTACTGATCACTGTTCCCCAGAATCACTGCAAACCTATCCCAAAATACTGAATCGGACACCCACAGATATAACTGATTCTCACAAATACTGATACTGGTGCCCTCAGGCCTGATACTCAAACTTGCAAACTGATATGCGCGTTCCTGTAGAGATACACTCTAAAAGCACATAGCAAGTAAAAGAGCCAAAACACCCCTATGTTGGGGTAGGGTTTCCCTGTCCTATTTTGTCAGGAGCTAGGGTTTCACTACGCACGCAGCGGTTTCAAACAACCTATATCGGGTAAGCAACCTGTCCTAGTTTGGAATGGTCACTATGGATTCCGAATATGCACTAGGTCGAATGGTCAAAAGGGTGCCCCAGTAAAATCGGGGTTTGTGTTCCCATACTGGCAGAGCCCGCAACCGGTCAGCCTTATGGCACGCTTCTCGAAATGAGCCTCCGGCAAACCGCTTAGGAATAGCAGATGGCCAACACAGTGTCCTAGGCGCACCAATGCACATGCAATGCAAAGAAACACATAAGTGTAGTCAAAACAGGATATCACGAGTTCGAGTCAAGCTCTCTAAACTCCCCAGCAGAGTCGCCAGAAACTGTAGACGTCCCCAAACGCCCCGAGAGAATGAGTCCCGTTCTGTTCGCTTGTGGGTCTACTACAGTTCGGACTCAAATTGTCACAGTTCTTAATCTGAACCAAAGAGTCCAAATCCGGCAAATCGTTTTGAGAAAACAGATTTTTTTTAAAGAAGTGCCAAACATGGACTGCTTTGCCAGATAAAGAGTTGCCACCTAAATGTTTTTTTATGGGGGAATTTAGGAAACCCTGACTCGGTGTCAAAGGCCACGTGTCCGTCATCACCAAAGTTGCCTCGGCTCGGGAACTTGGGTACGATCGGGGAAGGTCAGCTATGAGCACCCCCTCTCGCCCGGTCTGAAGACCGGCCTCTACTAACCGTGATATCCAATTTTGAAAATGTTATGTGTTCTTATTCCGGTTATTAGCCTAAATTTACTATGTTATGCGCACAGCAAACAAGTATAGACTAGATCGCCTAATTTGGATACAAGCATTGCATATCCGTTTGTTTGGAAAATGCTTTGGAATTTGCTACTCACAAGTAGGCTAAAACACGGATTTTAATGAATTGTTCCAACTCAAACAATCCAACCTTCACCCACAGGCATTCAGGCAGGTTATAACATATAAGCATCTAGCCACATGGTAAGCATGCTGTCATGTTAACATTCACACTTGTGCGGGATGCTAAAGCATAAAATACTTACAAAGTACTCCATGCCAAAACAAGAACATGTTAGCAATCAATGCATGATCCAAGTCCATGTTAAGTGCCTAATGCATCGCATACAAAATGTCACTAGAATAGGCTCGGCTAATCTAAGGATGGCATATGAAATGCACATGTAGCATGTATTCACATTTGTTTTGAAATACAATGCAATTAGTATGATGCGCCGAGCTAGGTGCATGTAATTTTGATGAATGATGCACGCATGCATAGCATAAGGTATGCTAAAGTAAACATGTCCTAATACTAACCATCAAAGCAGGTAAGTAAAAGGGAGAAAAAAGTGGGGGTTGGAAGACATGCACACACTTACCCACACTTATTACAAATTTGCCCTCACTCGGAGGGACCGAAAGAATAATACAATTTAACTAACCTACAAGCTAATTAAATATTATAGAAGACCATTAAATTAATTAAGCAAATTAATTGATCTAAGAAAGCAGTAAACAACGGGCTCGGGGAGAGGGCTCGATGCATGCGCGCTCGGTTCCGCCCGAAAATCCACTGCCATGCTCAAGATGCCTCTGTTTTCCCTGCTCTGCTCCTCTGATGACTGCCAAAGTCTCAGGGTTTACTCTCTGGATGCTAGGCAACACCACCGGCTGAAGGAGAATACCACCGGCCATATAGAATGGTCACCGGCCACAAATTTGATCCATCGGCCAACAATGGTGGCCGGTCGGCACTGAAGATGGCCGGCCGGCCAAATCTTCCTGCAGAATCTGTGTTTGACAACAGCAGAGGGCAAGACTTGGCATGGCAATGCATTTCAAGCAATGTATGCACTAATCACATCCCTTATCATGTTTATGACTCAAAGGGACATGGGCCTCGATTCTCGGACCACCAACCACGCATTTCCATGCATGATGGCCCAAAGAATCAAGTGTGCATTTTAATATGGAATGCAATGCACATAATCAAACAAGTTAAACTTAACCTCTATCACAAGCAATTCAAGAGGCCAAGCATGCATGATAATGTAATGCAATTTAAGCATGCGAACTAGTATGCAACATAGACAATGTAAGCAAGCAAAGCATGTTAGGCACACAACCTAAGTAAAGAAGCATGAAAGGCATGAAGCAATGCAACCTACAAGTATGCAAGATACAATATGGGTGTTCAAGCATGCAAGCCAACATGTGACTTCATTCAATCATGCAATTTCAATCATGCAACAACTCACCAATATGCTACAACATACAAGGAGTGCATGCAACAAACAAAGGGATGGACTCAAACTAATTTAGGCAGCCCTCAAACAAGCCTAAAACAGTGGCCAAGATGCTAAGGAATGAGGGCTAATTGACACACAAACATGCATGAAAACATGGACCAACATTTAAGCATAAAGTGCAACTTCTAAGCACACTTAAGAAGATGCAAACATGGACAATTAGCATGCAATGGAAAGCTCTGAAATCATGCTAAAATGGTGCCAAACCAAATGAACAAGACAAGCATGGCATGCAATTAAGGTCCAAAACTTAAGGCAAGCCAAAGGGGGTTGAACCAACGCTAAGTCAACCAAGCCTCACAAGGCCAAGGGGACTTAAAATAGGTCTAATGCAGACCTAAACAAAGCTAAGGATGTACTTAGATGGCATCTAAGTGGTCTAAAAATGCAAGCATACTCCAAGGCCTAAACAAGGGGCATAAGGCAACAACCTTTAAACACATTGAAGGGGGATCAAATGCAAGCATATAGGCATGTTATAAGGACTGAAATGGCATGTTAAGTGGTTCCAAACCACTGAAATGATGCAAGCAATACATGCTACACACTCACACACTTAAGGCTAACAAGCCAAAATGCAAAGGGGCCATGCAATGCAAGCCTTGGTCGACCAAAACAGTCAAGGACAGACCTTAAGCATCGCAAAATAAACATGAAAGCTTTACAAAGCTAGGCCTAAAACAAGCTTGAACAAGGGTTAAAACCTAGATGCATGTTAAGGCTACAATATGGCATTACAAGACATGTATGCTAAACAAGCAAGGTGTGTCCAAACCAACTCAATACAATATTATATCATGGCAAAATAAGCATGAAAAATAGCTAAGGCATGGTCAACATACTCTTAAACATGGTGCTCCCTCAAGAGGCAAAAATGGTCCTTTTCAAGGACAACAAGGAAAGGGGGTGGCCCCCTCCTTATTGGGACCTCAAGGCACCATCCTCACCTTTGAAATCCCTCAAGATTTTAGTGGTGAGGAGGCCCAAACACAATGGTCCCGGAGCTCACTCAAAATGGTACAAAATGGAGCCTTACAAGGATTAAGAGGGGTCAAACAAACCCAAAGCTTAAAATACCCTTAACAAACTATTTAGAGCACTAAAAATTAGAACTTTTATATGTCATACACAAAGCTCAAAAATAGTTGTAAGGTAGGCAAAAAGAGTGTGCAAAAATGGGGAATAAAGGGACAAGCTTCTTACCCTTGAAGACTCTCTTCACCAATGGAGCTCCAGCAGCTTCTTTAGGTAGAAACCAGCTCCAAAACTCCGAAAACAACCCTCAAGAGCCTTAGCCCCAAGAAAAGGTGTGATGGTGGGTGTTTCTGTGCAATAATAAGCCTAAACACACACAAAACAAAAGAGAAAGAGAGATATAGAGATGGAGGTTGTATGTAAACCCTAACCCTAAAGCTCAAGCTCTGAAAATGTTGTCTAAAATGTCTAACCTCTAATGCAAGAGAGGAGAGGCTCCTCTTATAGAGCTTTAGTCTTGTAAGCTTACAAGACAAGCTTCTAAAGACATGTATGGAGGGGAGCCAAGTGCATGCCAGCTGCACCAAAATATCTACAAAAGCAGATGCACAGTAGTCGGCCGGCCAAAGATGCACTTGACCAAAAAAAGATAACCGGCCGGCTATCTATAGTGCCGGCCGGCCAAACATTTGGCCGGCGGCCACAAAACACCGCCGGTGGCCTCAAGCCATGGCCGGTGATGGGTGGGATGGTCTACAAGCCCTACCCTGCCTCTCAAAGGCAAAACACAAGTGTTTGGTGCCAAGCCAACCACAAAACGGTCGAGTCGAGAGGTCCTGAGACGAGGCACGCTGCCAAGGCTTCCAGGAACTCAAGACGAACACAAACAAGGGTGATCACTGAGTGTTCAATCAGTGACGTCCAAGTCTTGAGGACGGTCAAAAATGGGGTGTCTACAATATATTAAAACTTGTTTTCCTTTTCTCTCCTCCAAAAAATCAGATAATATTTTTCATGAAAGTTGTGGATATCTATCTATATCTTATATATTATATTATACCATAAGAAAGAAAGAAAAAAAAAACTAAAAATTAGATATAAAAATAGATAAAATTAATAAATTTGATTTTTATTTATTCAGTTAAAACATTTCTTTTGCATCTCAATATCCAATTTTAAATTTTAAAAATCTTTAAAGTTTATCTAAACAAATCTAATTTGAAAATATGTCCCACCATCATACTTTAAATCAATAGAAACTCACATGTCTATCACATATCTAACTCACATCGTAACTATAGCAATTCCAATTTTGAGCCGACCTTTATTGTATTTCGGACTCTGATTTCGTGGCTTAATATTGTTATTCATGTCTTTTTCCCTCCTTTTCCTTTCCTATTTAAGTATGGGAATGTCTTGGGCATGTTTGGGATAGGTTGGTTGCTAGTTGGTCTAGAATGCTGTTGCCCAGATTTTGGCTTCTTCGCTCGAGCGAGAGGCTTCTTGTGCTTAAGTGAGCTTTGTGAACTCCCAGCATTTTTGCAGAGCTGCAGAGGTTCTGGGAGGTTAGTTGTAACGCCCCAAAAAATACAATGGATATAATAATAACCAAGGCTCTTAAGATGTACCGGAATCATCTCCAACACATTCCATTACATGATCTCAATGTTTATACAAAATAATCCCATATGCGATTTTACATTCAATGAATTCTAGTACATGAATTTATAACATGTAGAACATTTAATCAAAAATAAATAAATGCCCTCAAGGGGCTTACAAATTCCAACGCTTAAGCCCGGTTGCACAAAAGATGGTTTCTTGAACCCACACATACATAGCCCTTGGCTTACAAAAATATAGTCATGACAAAATAGAGCCTTGTACTCTCAATACATGCATCCACACCCTAATTTGGCAGGTTCACTATGTCTTTTCCTGCACCAAAATCCCATAGGGGCGAGCATAAAGCCCAGTAGAGAATTCTTAACAAAGTATATACATTTTATACAAGCTTCGCAAAATGAAATGCACATGCCATGCTATGTTTTCTTGAATGAAAATTACAATTTTCACCTTCGAAACCATCATACTCAATGACAAATTAAAATCCCAACAATTCAAAAATTATCCATTTCATTCAACGGGTGGTAAATACGACTCAGGTAATCCCTAGGTTGGTGTCTGCAAGTAGGCATAACTAGCACTACCAAAAACTCACTTTATCGGTTGCTAATCAGAAGGGAATCGATACCTTCTCCGCGCGTGTTTTCAGTCTTTCACCCCGGACATTCATGCCAACTTAATCAATTTCATCTACACCTCCTATCCGGACTTACCAATGTATTTACCCCAAAACAATTCAATGAAAACTTATTTCTCAATATGCTTTTCTCAATGCAAAAGTTTTCAAATCCAATAATCAAAATTTACTACAATTAAGTGAATTGAGAAGAAAATGCAACAACATCAATACAATGAAATATCCTTTCCATTAACAATTCTATCCCGTGATTTAGCCATGAAGATCCATATCACCAATTTCCTCATATCCAAGGTGATTTTACAAGAGAAGCATCTATCTAACCAAGTTCATAAAAAATAACAACGTTTCCACATTTATCTTATTCTCAACACATTAGTCACTTTAAGACTAAAACAACATTGAACAACAACTTCCAATATCAACACATTTTCATTTTTCCTTTTTCTCATGAAACTCGTCATTATATATATATATATATATATAAGAAATTTTACCATCCTTTACTCTTTTAGCACACAAAGTTGTATTTGGGCAATGTCAACCATATATTCTCAACACATTTTGAAAACTCCCAAATTTTAGGTTTTTCTCACCACAATAACACACACACAAATCACTTGCAAGAATTTCTTCAAAAACAACTCTTCCTCAATCAATGTAGTTCAAACCCTCAAGGAATTATTTCAAGGGAGACATGAAAAGTAAATCTACTCCCAAACTACCCACATTGTTGAGCCAAGCATCAAGTTTCAAGATTTATAAGAGAAACTCTGAAAATTTAATCAAAATCTTGCAAATATATATATATATATATATAACTCTAAGAAATCCCCTCCCTCAAGTTCTTGGAGAGAAAAGAGATGAAATCCCCAAAAATCAATGGTGACGAAATTCGATCTTCACCTCACATAATGTAGCTCTTGAGGAGCTCTTCAACTTTGATGACAGGACTAAGGGCAAAACTCTAATGGATCAAGAGAAATCAAAGTTTTGATCTTGTTTGGTGTAGGAAATGTAGAGAGAAGGAGGAGAAAAGGGTTTTTAGAGAGAGAGAGAGGCATACAACGTGATATACACATAGCCCAAGAAGAGAGAAAAGCTGGATTTTTCAGAATCAGCCCGTCCCGCACATGCAGCACTTACCCTCACACATGCGGAGCGTGCTTCCCGCACGTTCGGCCCTCATCCTCGCACGTACGACTCTCTCATTCCACACAACCTTTCGCACCTGCATATAACACTACACCAAAATTGGGCTTTAGCGGCATTTTTTTACTGCCGTTAAAGGATGTAAAACCGTTGTTAATGCCTTTAACGGTGGTAATTTAGGACCGCCATTTATACTCGTGTCGGAAAAGGTACAACCATCGTAAAAGGGTAAATTACCGTTGTTAAAAGTCAACAAAAAACGACAGTAATATAAGACCAAAAACGGCGGTTATTTACCGCCGTAAATAGGTTCAAATTTTTAAAAAAATAATTCTCTCTTCTTGCACCCCCCAGGTCTCGAACCCTTGACCTCTAATCCACACATACCAATCACTCTACCACAGCCACTCTATATGAAATATATTCTCTAAATAAATATTTAAACATTACTTTTGCTTTATTGTGGATGGTCATGTTCAACCTCTGGCTGCGCGTGGTCACCACTTGCCATAGTTCCGCCGGAGCTCTGCCGGCAAAGACCGCCATCATTAACGGCGGTAATGAGAGGGCTTTAGCGGCGGTTTCGTTACCGCCGTTAAAAGAGGGCTTTAGTGGCAGTTTTTTTAACGGCGGTTTCATTATTAGCGGAAACGAAACCGCTGTTAAAGATACATTAACGGCGATATTAACGGCGGTTTCATTACCGTCGTTAATAGTATCTTTAATGGCGGTAACGAAAACCGCCGTTAAAAAAACCGCCATTAATGCCCTGTTTTGGCGTAGTGTAATGCTATGAGCAAGCCCAAAATTCCCCTATTTCTCACACGTGCGGCCCCTCTTACGCTCATGCGGCCCCTCTTACGCTCGTGCGGCCCAAGCCCCCCGCACATGCGGCTTAGCCTTTCAGGCCGAAATCACTCCGGCTCGACTCGGAACACCCCGGATCCAACCTCGAGCCTCCTAAAACACGAGAAACTTGACACGGAAATTAAATAAAAATAAGGACTTGGGAATAAGCTTCCGAGGGAAAAGGAAACTAGTATTGTACCCTGCTCATCTCAACCTCCCCACCATAGGAAATTTCATCCCCGAAATTTAAATAAACTACCCAAACAAAGGGTTTTAAGCGATTAAAACCACACTATTATATTATCAAATCGTCACATTAATTCTCAACTCAAATTCATCATTAACATCATGATTACCACACTAGCAATGACTACCTGAGATAAACATATGCATGGAGTTTTCCCAACAAAAATAATAACAACCGACAACAACTTCATGCTTAAAACAACAATGTACATAGCAACACATACTTAACAATTCAATACATTTCCCCTCAACACTAGAGAACAATATCAGGGAAAAACAACTTAAGCATATTCAAATAAATCCAGATACTTGGAGCGGACTTCCGCCTCCCGTTCCCATGTCGCTTCCTCAACCCCATGTTGTCTCTACAACACCTTTACCAATGGTATAGTTTTGCTCTGTAGCACTTGCTCCCAAGTATCTAGTATTTGGAATGGTCATTCTTCGTAAGAGGCATTCTTATCTACGTCCAAATCAACCCAATCAAGTACATGAGAAGGGTTGGGCTCATAGTTCCTAAACATAGATACATGAAACACATTGTGAACCCTCGAAAGTTGTGGTGGTAAGGCCAACCGATACGCCACTTCCCCAATTCTCTCCAATATCTCGAAAGGCCCAATGAACCTCAAAGACAACTTACCACTCTTACCAAATCTCATCACACCCCACCTAGGTGAGATCTTAAGGAATACATGGTGTGGCTCGCCTTTTTGCATGCCCCGCGTTTCGGAAAGGGTTTGAAAATAAGGCCTTATAGTTCGAACTCCCACGGTTCTAAATCTAGTCTCACAAGTGCAATGTGAAACTGATAAACACCAAAGAGTCCAAATCCGGTAAATCTTTTGGAAAATCGATTTTAAATCAAATAATGCCAAAATTGGACTGTTTTGCTAGATTACAGAGTCGCCACCTAAATATTTTATTTTTGAGAAATTTAGGAAACCCTGACTCGTGCCAAAGGCCACGTGTCCGTCATCACCAAAGTTGCCTCAGCTCAGGAACTTAGGTACAAAGGGGGAAGGTCATGAATTGAGCACCCCCACTCACCCGATCAATGATCGGCCTCTACTAATCATGATATATCATTTTATAAATGTTCTATGTTCTTATTCTAATTATTAAACTAGCTTTACTATGTGACGCACACAAACAAGTATAGACTAGTTGCAAGACTTGGAACAATTCAATTCATGTTTGTTTGAGAAAATGGTTTGAATTTGCCACCCTCAAGTGGGCTTAAAAGATGCGGATTTGCCACCTCAAGTGAGCTTAAAACATGATTTTGGCACGACAAAATGGGCTTAAAACATACATTTGTTGAATTGTTCCAATTCATATAACAAAACCTTCATCCACAAGCATTCATGCAGTTAAGCATTTAAGCACATAGTCGCATGGCAAGCATGCGAAACATGACAATATGGCAATCACACTCATGCAAGTATGCTAAAGTGTAAAAGCTTACTGAGTACTCCAAGCCAAAATAGAAACTAGTTAGGAAGATGTATGATCCTAACTACGTTAAGATGCCTAATGCAACACATACAATGATGTAACTAAATAGACACGACTATTTAATCATGGTATTTGCAACATTTTGATAGCATGCTTTAAAACACGTATTCAAAGAAGCATTTAAACTAACAATGCTGTTTGAATGATGCGCCGAGCCTCGGTGCATGCAAGACAAATGAATGGATGCAATCATGCAAACATAAGGTATGCTAATTGAAAATGTCCCTAATCTAACCATCAAAAGTGATTAAATAAAAAGGAGAAAGACGTGTGGTTGGAAGACATACACACATGCACACACACTTATTACAACATTATGCCCCCACAAAGGAGGGTTCGAATGAATAAAAGCTAAGCTAAATTATTACAACACAATATTTAACTAACTATTCTAAGCTAATTAAATATTACAAATCAAATTAACTAGCTAAACACTTAACTAATTAATTACAAAATGACTAAGTTAATTAATTACAGCATGAATTAATCAACTAAAATTACAACATTTGCGAAATCAACTACAACTAATTACCTAAGAAAGTTAATTAAACGACCTTGGGAAACGAGGGATGAATGCATGCTCGATTTCTCCACCCGAAAAGCCACTACCTTGCTGTCGAGTGCCTCTGTTTGCACACTTGAACACAAAAGAAGCTACCAACTTCCAGAACACCTTTGTTCCCCTTTTCCGTCACACTGAGCAACTTTCTTCATTGATGGCCGGTCAACTACCAATGGTGGCCGATCGGCTACTACTGGTGGTCGTCGGCCATTGTTGGTAGTCGGTCGGCTACCCCTGTTCAGAACTTCCCCTTTTGCTGCAACAGAAAGCAAATAGAGGCAAAGCAGTGTATTCTCAAGGGTTATTTGTACTGTTACCCTCCTTATCATCACACAAGCTAAAGGGAGTGTAACTCTTGGCTCTCAAACCATCAACCAAGCAATCTCCATGCATGATGGCCAAAGAACCAAGTTTGTACAAGTTTAATGAGTGTAAAACTAGACTCAAAAGACCACCACCCTATCATGCATGATAAGGGTGATGGTGACCAAGGAAAATGGCACATTTCATCACTTTTGAGTATGAAATGTCCCATTTTCCTTGTGTTCGAATTAACGTCTGATTCGAACGTATGCAATGCAACACAAAGAATGTCTATCTTGCACACTTTTACTGGTCAAATTTCATTTACTCATTTTAGTTACCAAACCATTCTTTAGTCAATTAGTCCATTTGTGAGTGTTTTCTAAAGCAAAAGAAGCGTCAACCAAGGGGTAGTTCAAGGCATGAGGAAAGCTTCATGCCGTTGGTAATGAACCCTCAAAGGAGGATTAAATCATTAAACATGAGCCGCAACCTCAAGCCTAAACAACTCTTAGGTTAAAGCAACTCTCAAAAGTAGATAAAAGAGTGAAGCAAAGAGGGGGGTTGCAGAGATTTTAAGTGCTAGAATTAGGCATGAAAAAGTATTAAAACATGCAACTAAGACACATAAATGATGCTCAAAGCCTAGAAACACTAAGCTAGTGAAGGAAATTACACCACAACTATGCAATACAAAGGTCAAATGACCCAAATAGCCCAAAACAGAGCTAAAGCAGGTCAAAACGACTAGAAAAACATGTTAGACAAAAGCTAAGTTAGGCTAGAAAAACATGCTAACACATGAAGCTAACTAGGCATGCAAACAAGACACAAGGAGGGGAGGCTATCCCCTTCAATTTTGGAATTCAAAAGAAGATTTTTGTCATTGAAAAACCTCTGAATTTTAGTGGTTAAAAGGCCCAAAAAGTTTGATTTAAAGGTGATGAAAAATGGTGCAAAAGTCTAAACAATTAAACAATAAGAGAGGTGAACCACCCCCTAACTTGAAAGGCCTCAAACCAACACTTTTAAGCCTCAAAAACAGAGTTTTTTTATAGTTGAAAACCAGCCCAAAAACAATACAAAAGGATGGCAAAACAAGTATTCAAAGCAAGTATACTAAGCAAGTAAACTACCTCTTGAAGCTAAAGCACAAATCAAGCAACAATCCAAGCTTAAACCTTCTTCTAGATCTCAAACAAGACTCCAAGAGACCTCAGCTCCAAGGTGGTCAAGTTTGATTAAGGGTTGATGTGCAAAAGTGTAGATAAACTAAACTTTAAGGCACAAAATAAGAAGAGTGAGAGAAAGCTAGAGAGAGAGAGAGAGAGAGAGAGAGAGAGAGAGAGAGATTTGGTCTAAAATGTCTAACCCTAAAAAATGGAGGAGGAAACCCCCTATTTATAGAAAAACAAGTCTTGAGCTTCGTTACATCCTACTATACACGTGTATGAAGATACAGCTCAGTGAGCAACAACTGGCACAACTAGCAATAAATATCTGGAAAAAAAGACTAATGGCCGTCGGCCACCACTAGTAGTCGACAAGCACAAGCCATGGCCGATAGATCCTAGGGTTGGCCGATAGGTCACTTTCTCTCCCAGTCTAGAGACAACAAGCTATTGGTCCAGAAACATGCACAAAATAGATAAGGTTTAGAGGCTCAAAGACAAGGCGTTCCACCGAGGACTTTGAGTGCTCAAAACGAACACAAACAAGCAGAATCATCGAGTGCACAAGTGATGACGTCCAAGTTTTGAGGACGGTAAAAAATGGGGTGTCTACATATGGTCACCCACTTCAAAGCACAAAGGTTGTCTCCTTTTATCGGCATAAATTTTTTGTCGGCTTTGAGGCATAGCTAACCTCTTCCGAATGAGAGCAAATTTCTCGGTTGTCTCCCTAACAATTTATAGGCCCAACAACGGTGCATCACCCACCTTGGCCCAACAAACCGGTGATCTACAAGGTCGGCCATTCAAGGCCTCAAACGGTGTCATCTCGATGCTAGCTTGGTAACTATTGTTATAGGCAAATTCAATCAACGGCAAGTGCCTCTCCATAGACCCCTTGAAATTGAGGATGCAAGCTCTAAGCATGTCCTCCAAAATTTGAATAGTACGCTCCGACTGTCCATCGGTTTGAGGGTGGTAAGCGGTGCTAAAGGTCAACTTAGTTCCTAACGCCGCTTGAAGGCTTTGCCATAATTGGGCAGTAAAATGAGGATCTCTAGCCAATACAATGATTATAAGAACCCCATCAAATCAAACTATCTCTCTAATGTACAACTCTGCCAAGTACTCGACTGAGTCGCCGTTGCGTGTTGGAATGAAATGTGCAGACTTAGTCAACCTATCCACAATCACCTAAACGACATCATTGCCCCGCTATGTTCTAGGAAGTCTAACTACAAAATCCATGGTAACGTGCTCCCATTTCCACTCGGCTATCGGTAAGGGTTGTAACAAACCCGCTTGTAATAACCCGACCCTCACACGTATCCCTGGTTTACTTTCTGTCCGTTATTCTGTGCATTTAAATGCCTAATGTGAAATTTCAGGTGGAATTAAGTTTAAGTAAATGGATCTTGTGATTAGAGACCTATATCTATTTAATAAGAAAGTATCTGCCATAATTAAAACGTTGGATCAAAAATTGAGAGCCTTAGAGGCTTAATAATTTGAAATCAATTTTACATTTGAGATCAGCATGATTTTTAGATCATAGTATGATTTTCTGTGAAATTTCAATTAGGAATGATTAAACTGATTGAAATTCATCTTTACTCACCTTTAGATATATATATGTCTATACTCTTTACTTATTTAACTTAACAAGCCATTCCTCAAAATATCTCCTGGGTGAGAGAATTAAAGAAGTATAGAGTTGTAGAGAAAGGATCAAGAGGAGGGTTTCATCAAACAAGGAAATTGGGATGAAGAGGGTTTAGAGGAATTCTAGCTCAAGGTATGTAAAAATTACTTCGCATGAGCTCTTTCTTGAACATATGTAAGAATTCTCTTTGAATTATGAGGACTAGGGTTATGATTGAAGTTGTGTGTGATGCTTACTAAATTGGAGAATTATACTTATTATGTGCTTGTTTGGAGGTTGAATTGAGTTGTGTATAGGGATTATACTTTACTTTTTGTTCCATGTTGAGTTTACTTGAGAATACACATGTATTGTTCATATACCTAGAGTCATCAACATAGAATAATTGGATTGTGGTTGATGATGGTTATGAATTCAAAATGACAAAGGACCTAAGCAAGCTTATGATGAACCTTTATGTGATTTTGAATTATATTCTTGTGCTAAGGTTGCCTATTTTAAGCCTTGCCATATGAGCACCAAAGTTGAATTTTTGGTTGAAATTCGGACTGCACAAACAGGGGAATCGCCGCACGTGCAGGGGTCATGGCCGCACGTGCGGGAGTCATGGTGCACGTGCGGGGAAATGGGAAATTTCTGTGTTTTGGTTCTGCTAAAAAGGCACGTGCAGGACCAACCGCCGCACGTGCGGGGCTCACATGCACGCACGTGGCCCATGCCGAGAAGTTGGATTACTCCGTTTTACATACTTGTCCCTCAGATATTTTTGAAATCTATATTTGATGACTCTTTCATATCTGTAAATTCATTCAAAGCAAATGAGTCAGGAAATGATCTCACAAAGAATAACAAACTAATTTACGAGTGATGTATGTTTGCAGGACACATTCCGAGAAGGACTAACGCTCCACCTCTACACTGTGAGTAGTAGTACGGTAGCTGTATATTTTACTTACCGTTAATACTTATTGTTATTAACGCTCTGTTCTTCGCGAGTTATTTACGCTAACATTTATAAATGTTTGGAAAATCTGAGTACATTGGTACAGCTTTGGCATTACCTTACTTTACTAATATCTTAACGTCTCTGGAATTATTCTGTTTTGGCAATGATGGGCTCAAGGCCATTATGATGTGAATTGCTTTGTCCTTATGAATGCAGTAATACGTTTGCCTTCTGTTAATCATTATTAATGATGTTCTATTATTTGCGAGACAACTATGTCGACTTATGATAAACCATGGGGAAATCTACGTGCATTATTAGCACTATAGTAGTACATTTTGCTTACTGTTGATAGTTAATATGAACATTCTATTATCTACAAGTTAATTGTATTGATTTATGATAAACAAATGGAACGTATGTGCAATATGGAATTCTAATATCTTTGCATCTCTGGAATTGTTCAACCTGTTAATATCCGGGCCAAAGGCCAATCTGTAAAATACGCTTTACATACTGCTGATAATTATCATTAGCACTCTGTTACACGCAAATTAACTATGTTAACTCATGTGAATGATTGAAAGAACTTATGTGCTTCTGTACAACTCTGAGACTAATCTGTTCAAATGATATCTGGGATTATTTTGTTCTGTTTACCGTTCTGTTTATGCTATGAGGTGATATGAATTGTTTGGTCTTTACGACCTACTGATTTTTGGTATGAAATAAAGTGCTGTACGGAACTAAGTGCTACAGTGTGAGCCACCTCTAGAATCTGTGCAAGACACCTCTTGAGTCCATACATATATGTGAACTGGGCTTAAAGCCAATCTGTTAGTATTCTGGGCTTAAAGCCGTTCTGTGAAATCTGTGAGGCCTACGGTCGTTCTATGAAACCTGGGCCTATGGCCAATCTGTGGACTCTGTTAGGCCTATGGCCAATCTGTGAACTTTGTTAGGGCTTAACGCCGCTCGCTTATCTCGCTAATGCCGCTCGCTTATCCGGCTTAATGCCACTCTGCTAGAGACTGGGCCCAAGGCCGTTCTGGAAATAATTACAGCATCAGATTAATTACATGTCTTTTGCATTTATATACGCATTAACTTGCATTATAATTCAAGTCGAATCATTAAATTATTTAAGTACTATTATTCACTGAGCTTGGCTCACTCTGTGTTTTGTCTGATTCTGTAGGTAATCCATCTGGAGGTCAGCCTTAACCCTGGATGCTTGTCTCTCTTTTGTCAGCCTCAGGGGGTCCAGGCAATTAAATAAAGCTCATGCATTTTTGTGGAGCTTTGTTAAGCTTTCAGCTTTGTGCTTTAATTGTCTGCCTAAAGTTATAATGTGTATAACTCCTTCCTTTCCCCAATGTTTTGTTATACGCCCAATTATGGGGCTGGGTCTGTAAATATATATGTATGCATAACTAATTTCTTAGATACATGTTACTATGCGTTTATCTATCCGATGCAAAGTTTGTTATCCTGGCATGTTAGTAATAGCTCGATGGATGTAGTTTTATGTTATTGTACGTTATTAAGTGCTTCCGTTCAGGCCCCATACATTATGTATACCAGGTTAAGTGTCCGTTTCTGAATAGGTCATGCCCAAACTTTTAGGGGCGAGTTTGGGGCGTGACACCGCTGGTCTTTGATGTTTGGCCTTCACTTATTGAAAAGTAAGGCACTTCGATACAAATAAAGTGATGTCCCGCTTCATTCCCCTCCACCAAAACTGACGACCTAGATCACGATACATTTTGGTGCCTCCTGGATGTACTGTAAGGCGTGAGTGATGGAACTCCCGAAGTACTTCCTCTCTACAAGATTCTGGTACAAACCAGTGGTCTAGATAACATACACTTAAATCGGAGTGAATGTTTACACCCTTTTCTTCCTTCCCGTTGGAAATTCTACCTCGAATTGACTCTACTTCATGGTCTCCTTTTTGCATCTCTATGACTTTACTAATCAAGGTAGGTTGAGCACTCAAAGTAAACAAGGTTTCACTCTCGCCGGACTCACCCAAGTGCAAATCAAACTTGCCAATACCACCTAGCATAACCCATTCTCGAATGGCCACACTTGCCAGACTACTCACGGATTTCCGACTCAAAGCATCGGCCACTACATTGGCCTTTCCCAGATGGTAGTGTAACTCGAAGTCATAATCCTCCATAAACTCCATCCACCTCTGTTGGTGTAAATTCATGTCTTTTTGGGAAAACAAATAGTTTAAGCTCTTATGATCGAAGAAAACCTCAAACTTCTAGCCATACAAATAATGCCTCCAAATTTTCAAGGCAAAAATTACTTTTGCTAGCTCCAAGTCGTGGGTGGGTTAGTTCTTCTCATGAGTTTTCAATTGTCGTGAATCGTAGGCCACAACCTTTTCCCCTTGCATCAAGACACAACCAAGCCCATCCCGAGACGTACCACAATAAACAGTGTAACCCAAGCCTCTTTCCGGAATTATCAACACCAGTACGGTGGTCAATCTAGTCATAAGTTCTTGGAATGACCTTTCACAACCCTCACTCCACACAAATTTGACACCCTTTCTAGTCAACCTAGTCAAAGGCGCGGCTAGTCTAGAGAAGTCCCTTACAAAACGTCGATAATGCCCCTCTAATCCCAAGAAACTCCAGATCTCAAAAACATTTTTGGGTTGCCCCAATCCTGTACCGCATCTATCTTTGAGGAATCTACAATTGCTCCCTCTCTCAACACCACATGACCCAAAAACTTCACCTCGGTTAACCAAAACTCGCATTTCTCAAATTTGGTGTACAACTGGTGCTCTCTAAGCAAATCGAGTACTACCCACAAGTGAGCCTCACGTTCTTCCTCGAAGGTTGAATAAATTAGGATGTCATCCACAAAGACGACCACAAAATGATCCAAGTATTCTAGGAAACCTCAGTTCATCAAATCCATAAAGGAAGCTGGTGCATTATCAACCCAAAAGGCATTACAAGGAACTCATAGTGGCCATAACGCGTACGAAAGGCCGTTTCCTAAATGTCCTCCTCTCGGACTGTCAACCGGTGGTACCCCGACCTCAAATCTATCTTCAAGAAGTAACGAGATCCTCTAAGTTGGTCAAACAAATCATCTATTTTGGGTAGTGGATACTTGTTCTTGATGGTAACCCAGTTCAACTTACGATAATCAATACACAACCGCAACGAACCATCCTTCATCTTCGCAAAGAGAGCCGGTGCTCCCCAAGGTGATGTGCTAAGGCAAATGAAGCCTTTGTCTAAAAGCTCTTGGAGTTGAATCTTCAACTCATGCAATTCGGCTGGTGCAAATCTATACGACACCATGGAAATAGGTGCCGTGCCAGGCACTAAGTCAATGGTGAACTCAATCTCTTGGTGGGGTGGCAAACTAGTAAGATCCTCGGGAAATATGTCAGGGTATTCACAAACTACCCTTAGCAACTCAACACGGGTCCCGTCCCTCTCACTATCCAAGAGAGTAGCAAGAAGGCCACTAAGCTTGCTTCTACTGCGAGGGTCAAAAACTGGTGACAAGACCCTATCAACCCGGTCCCCCAGGAAATAAAAACAATCGCCACTCGAGGTGTACGCCGTAACTCTCTGATGGTAACAATCAATCACAGCTCGGCAGAAAGATAACCAATCAATACATAGAATAACATCAAAACTCGACATGCCTAGTAACACAAAAGCAAACCGAAGTCGATGCCCAGCAACCTCTATCTCGCAGCCATGACACCCCCGGTTTAAATCAACTGTACCCCCAACTGGTGACTCTACTTTGATCGAGGACACTAACCACGCCACCTCTAACCTCAATGCAGACGAAAATGCAGTAGATATGAATGAATGAGATGCACCCGTATCTATCAATACATTAGCCAAATAATTACACACAACAAAAATACCTCTCATAACTGAGGATCCTGGCAACTGCTCCGGCGCAATAATAGCATACACGCACCCATGTGACCTCTGATCAACCTACTCATCCCTCAGACAATAGGCCTACTACACTGATTGAGCCGAAGCGGCTCCCTGATTAGCTCGCAAAGTCTGGACTGAGTGAGCCTGCTGGTGGCTCTGAGTCTACCTCAACCCTGATGCTCCAGATGCACCTCCCAACTGTGGGAAAGCTCTCTTCATGTGCCTCGGCTGATTGCACTGATAACAAGTAGGCCCCTACCCTCTACTCTGAGACTGACTCTGGGATCGGTTAGGTAGTGGTGGTGGTGGCAACATTTGGTGTCCTCCTCCCTTTTGTGGACATGCAAAGGCCTTGTGACCTCATTGGCCACACTTAAAACATGAAAAGCCACTTGGTGCACTCTTCCCCGAGCCTGCACTAGGCAAGGGAAAGGTGGATCTAGGCTACTGTGGTTGTGATTGGGATGAAAAAGTGTTTTTGCTCTTCTTGTTGGGTCTATAGTCCCCCTGTGGCCCTTAACCCCTCGACCTTGAACTCCGAAGTCTCTCCTCCTCGGCCTCCACGGTAATCTCTACATGTGCCACCACCTCCACTAGATGATCATATTTCCGAATCATATTCCTAGCAACCTTGAGCAAGATCTTGGTTCTCAACTTCTTCTCAAGTTCAATGCAACGGCGCTCTTCCGTTGCCACCAATTCCGGTGCGAACCGGGACAAACTAGAGAAGGCCGCTTCAAACTCGGCCACGAACATATTGAGTTGCTTGAGGTCATGAAATTCTTGCCTAAAACTCTCCCTTGCAGTGGGAGGTAGGTACTTGTCTTGGAAAGCAACCACAAAAGCTTCCCATGTTGGCTTTACTCGACCTTTGGCATATTTCCACCATTGACCCACATCCCGTTTGAGGTAGTAACTCGCTAGAGTCACCCTTAATTCGCTATCCTCAATGCGAAGCATCTCGAATGTCTTCACCATTTGCTCAAGCCACTCATCTGCTTTCTTAGGCTCAGGGCCACCATGGAACTCATCCGGCTTGGCCCGCAAAAACTCCCTAGTGAGAAAACTCACCCTCGTCTCTATGATGTTCTCTCTAGCTTGGTTCTTCGCCCTCAATATGTTCATTGATTCCCTCAAGGCTCTCGCCATTTCTTGTGCTAGGACCCCCATTGCGGCTTGACCCGTGTGCCCCAAAATTTCTTCTTGCCCCATTTGCTTGGCCATATCGGCTTGGCCCAACCCCTCCGCTTGCACCGGAATGTCATGGACCGGTACTTCATGCGCACCTCGGCGAGCCCTACCATGCCTTCCACCTCTACCACCATGGGTTTGACCCCTTCCTAACATCCTAGTTAAGGAACAAGATAAACAATTTAGCACATAATCTCAAATGTGCTCGTGACTTCTCTCTCACGTTGGACCATAACAATTATATACATTTTCTACCATACAAATAATTCAATTCCACTCCACATAAGCACTTAGTCTCGTAAGCACATATGAATTATCCCTTTGTGATGAAATTCGTCTCACGAAAAACCAAGAATTCTTAGTAGAATGAATATTGATCAAGTACCCTTCTAATAAGACCTCAAGGGATTTAATAGGCGCAAACAACATTCCAAAAGTCCAATCCCATACCCATCTAGTCATATAAGCATGTTATCACATAGTCACAAAATACAAAACATTTCCTAATCATGCGAAATGAACCCACTGTGGTATAACAACCACTTCCCACGAGCTCCAAGTATTCAAACCTGGTAGCTCTGATACCAAGTTGTAATGCCCCAAAAAATACAATGGATATAATAATAACCAAGGCTCTTAAGAGGTACCGAAATCATCCCCAACACATTCCATTACATGATCTCAATGTTTATGCAAAATAATCCCACATGCGATTATACATTCAATGAATTCTAGTATATAAATCTATAGCACGTAGAACATTCAATCAAAAATAAATAAATGCCCTCTAGGGGCTTACAAATTCAAAAGCTTAAGCCCGGTTGCACAAAAGATGGTTTCTCGAACCCACACATACATAGCCCTTGGCTTATAAAAATGTAGTCACGACAAAATAAAGCCTCGTGCTCTCAATACATGCATCCACGCCCTAATTTTGCAGGTTCACCATGTCTTTTCCTGCACCAAAATCCCGTAGGGGTGAGCATAAAGCCCAGTAGAGAATTCTTAACAAAGTACATACATTTTATACAAGCTTCGTAAAATAAAATGCACATGCCATGCTATGTTTTCTTGAATGAAAATTACAATTTTCACCTTTCGAACCATCATACTCAATGACAAATTAAAATCCCAGTAACTAAAAAATTATCAATTTCATTCAACGGGCAAGAATATGACCGTAATCCCTAGGTTGGTGTCTGCAAGTACGCATAACTAGCACTACCAAAAACCCACTTTACCGGTTGCTAATAGGAAGGGAAGTGGTGCCTTCTCTGCGCGTGTTTTCAGTCTATCACCCTGGACACTCAGGCCAACTTAATCAATTTCATCTACACCTCCTATCCGGACTTACCAACGTATTTACACCAAAACAATTCCATGAAAACTTATTTCTCAACATGCTTTTCTCAATGCAAAAGTTTTCAAATCCAATAATCAAAATTTACTACAATTAAGTGAATTGAGATGAAAATGCAACAACATCAATGCAATGCAATATCCTTTCCATTAACAATTGTGACGGTCGATTCCTTTTTCTCCATTTCCTTTCTTTCCTTGATTCATTTTCTTTTATCCTCATTGGATTTGAAATGTCTGGGAATGATTTTCTTGATCGTATTTTAGTCGTTGTTGAATTTTTTCTTATGCCGGAAGGTGTGCGAGTGAGTCTGGGGTACTCGGGAGCGAAGTTGAAATTTTGAGCGGCTAGGCCAGGGTTGCACGTGCGGAGGAGGGCCACTCAAGCGGTGGGAGGGGCCGCTCGAGCGCTGGAGGCTGACACCCAGGTTTTTGCATTCTGAAATCGACGCACGAGCGGAGGAAGTGGGCCGCACGAGCGGTCAAGGTGGGCCGCTCGAGTGGTGGAGTTGGCTGCACGAGCGGCCAACTGGGCAGTCCGAAACTCTATTTTTTATAACATTTTGGTACAATTCTTTTACACATTTTGCTTATTTCTCTCTCTCTCTAAACCCTATTTTCCTCTCCCTTCTCTCTAGAAATCTCCCCCAGGCCTCAAAACACTTTGATTTTGCTAATGTTTGGGTCAAGATCTTCACTCTCTTCCTCTAGATCTTGAAGATCTAAAGCTAGGGCATCACTTGGGTGGAGGAAATCAAGACTCTCTCTCTCTCTCTCTCTCTCTCTCTCTCTCTTGAAACTAGGGTTTCATCTTTTCTTCATCAATGTTTGAGGTAGGGGTTTCTTTGATGCTTTTCAATACCTCTACTATGGATAGACATGTGGTAAGTTTGTATTGCATTAAAACCGTATTGATATGGATTATTTTTCAAAAATCATGGTAGAGGGTATATGACATGGGTGTAGAGATTGAAATATTATGTGATGGGTTGATGTTGGGTTAATTTGGGGTGTGATTCTTTATATTCTTGATTAGAGGGCTAAAACCCTAATTTTGTTGAAATGCCTAATGGATAAAAAGGGGTTAAAATTGTTAGATAATTGTGTGATGAATTTAAGAAATTTGATGAGTAATTCGATAAATTGATTTATGATTAAGATGGGTTTCATAAATTTAAGCTTTTATTTGTGTTGGATTGGCTATGTTTAAAACACAATGAGTTGATGAATTTATCATGTTATGAACCAAGAGATTTAATTATTAATGTGGTTATGTTCGGGAATTAAAACAGGTTTTCATGAATTAGTGTATTTGACTTGTGTTAAGTTGATTTTAGTTAAGTCCAACAATTGATAATTCGTTGATTGATAAAAAGGGATTTAATCATGAGGTTAGAATTCATTGAGTTGAACCTTCGTTAAGTAGAAATGGAGTAAATTGTGATTGTGTAATCAATGTGGGAGTTCCTTGTCTAAATGGTGAAAGTTGAGTTGTGGATGGTGTACTTTGTGTATTGTAAATTGGGATTTTTTTTTATTAAATATCAAAGGAAGATGAAACGATAATGTCCTCTTAACTGAGAAAAGAACATCAAGCGATAGATGAAACCTTGGCGTCGTGTTGATTGCTGGTCTAAAACCTTGTGAGAATTGGTTAATGGTAATATATGTTTAATATATATCTTGTTTAGAGGTTTTTTCCTTGGTCATCGGTGGAGGATGACATTGTGATTGTTGTTATGATTATGTATCTGTAGTACACTTGTGTGTATCTGTGAATGTGGTTTGGAATGATGATTGAGAGGGGTGTGATGCGCAAAGAATCAGAGGTACCATTACCTTCCAGCTAGCGCCTGGAGAATTGGCTGTGCTGAGAATTTGAGGTACCATACCCTTCCAGCTAACGCTTGGTAAAATGAAGCAGAGGTACCATTCCCTTCTAGCTGGTGTCTGGTAAATTGGCATGCTGTTGTGAGAGGTGTATCATTGGCTTACCGTGCTGGGGCAGGTAGAGTACGAGTTACTTATCGT
Organism: Camellia lanceoleosa; assembly: GCA_025200525.1. Lineage (NCBI taxonomy): Eukaryota > Viridiplantae > Streptophyta > Magnoliopsida > Ericales > Theaceae > Camellia > Camellia lanceoleosa. The sequence goes on along the minus strand of CM045771.1, from coordinate 75,365,950 downwards.
TGTTGTTCAGTTTGATTGTGTGTATCACATGTTTTGAGAATTGTAATTTTGTAAGGTGAATTGTCTCATATGCTGAGTAGAGGTGTGTATGTAAACTTGGATGTGCTAGGGATTGGTTGAGGGAGTTTCCATCATAAGTTATTTTGTTGAAGGTATTTCTTGAATCTTGAATCAGATCATGTTTATATTTGGGTTACGAATAATGTGAGGAAAATGGATTAAATAAACTTATTTTTAAAAAAAAATGAAGGGGAGGTTACGCGGTCTTTCGTTACAAACGGAAAACATGATTATTGAGTAATACTTATCTTGAAATGGGAATTGGATAAGGAAAGCGAAACTTGGTTTTGTTGTTCAAACTGAATGTTTTTTAGACTAGTATTATTTATATGATATAAGATTAGCATTCATGATCATAGCTATCTGTAAGTTGTTATTGTTGAGGATCATGTTGAGATCCCTATTGGACTATATCTTCATCCCACGTTGTTGAATTTTTTCAAGTGATAATCAGGATGTGCTACAAGATTTTGGATCTCCTTATTTGTTGGCCATGGGGCCTCTTTTGTGTTGGTGGAATGCCATTGATGTAAAAGGGTTACACCCTTCTCCTTGATTTTTAAATGATGTAAGCCTACGGGCAATTTATCTAGTTGTACCTTTATTTTGCATTCATCCTTACCTGAACGAGAGAACTTTTATTGATGTATTCATGTAAATGTAATGAACTTCCGTATATTATTTCTGAAATGGAATTTATATTAATGGCTTTGGTAATGGATTCCGAGTAATAAAAAGTGGGGCGTGACAACAATTCTATCCGATGATTTAGCCATGAAGATCCATATCGCCAATTTCCTCATATCCAAGGTGATTTCACAAGAGAACCATCTATCTAACCAAGTTCATCAAAAATAACAATGTTTCCACATTTCTCTTATTCTCAACACATTAGTCACTTTAAGACTAAAACAACATTGAACAACAACTTCCAATATCAACACATTTTCATTTTTCCTTTTTTTCATGAAACTCATCATTATATATATATATATATATAAGAAATTTCACCACCTTTTACTCTTTTGGCACACAAAGTAGTATTTGGGCAATGTCAACCATATATTCTCAACACATTTTGAAAACTCCCAAATTTTAGGTTTTTCTCACCACAATAACACACACACACAAATCACTTGCAAGAATTTCTTCAAAAACAACTCTTCCTCAATCAATGTAGTTCAACCCCTCAAGGAATTATTTCAAGGGAGACATGAAAAGTAAATCTACTCCCAAACTACCCACATTGTTGAGCCAAACATCAAGTTTCAAGATTTATAAGAGAAACTCTGAAAATTTAATCAAAATCTTGCAAATATATATATATATATATATAACTCTAATAAATCCTCTACCTCAAGTTCTTGGAGAGAAAAGAGATGAAATCCCCAAAAATCAACGGTGACGAAACCCGATCTTCACTGCACGCAATGTAGCTCTTGAGGAGCTCTTCAACTTTGATGACGAAACTAAAGGCAAAACTCTAATGGATCAAGAGAAATCAAAGTTTTGATCTTGTTTGGCGTAGGAAATGCAGAGAGAAGAAGGAGAAAAGGGTTTTTAGAGAGAGAGAGAGAGAGAGGCATACAAAGTGATATACACACAGCCCAAGAAAAGAGAAAAGCTGGATTTTTCGAACTCAGCCCGTCCCGCACGTGCGGTACTTACCCCCACACGTGCGGAGTATGCTTCCAGCACATGTGGCCCTTATCCCCACACGTGCGGCTTTCCCATTCCGCAACACCTCCTGCACCTACATATAATGCAGTGAGCAACCCCAAATTTCCCTTGTTTCCTTGACGCAGCCCTCTTACACGTCGCGCGCCCAAGGCCCATGTACGCTTGGCTCAACCTTTTAGTCAAATCACTCAAACGCTCGGAACACCCTGGATCCAACCTCGTACCCCCTGAAACACGAGAAACTGGACACAGAAATTAAATAAAAAGAAGGACTTGGGAATAAGCTTCCAAACACAACAAACCCAACCCGTTAACAAGTCTCCCGGTCAAAGTGACACTCCAACAAGATAAACCCAAGGTTAAAGAGGGAAAACGAAACGAGTAGCGTACTCGGTCATCTCAACCTGTTCTTCGCTCGAGCGACGCTTCTTGCGCTTGAGTGAGGTCACTTATTGTGTTTGGTCACTCGAGCGACAACTCCTTCGCTCAAGCGAGTCTCGCGTATATCAGTTCGTAGCAGACCATTTTTATATCACTTTTTGATGTCTTTTCTCACAAAAACCTTAGACCAGCTCTCTCTCTCTCTCTCTCTCTCTCTAAAATTTAACTTCTCTCTACAAATACACTAGGATCTAAGGATTTCTCTACCTTACTCTCTTTTATAAAAAGTTAGAGCATCCTGTGGGTTTCTATTTGATCCGAATAAAGTCAAGTTTGGGCATCTTTGAGGTTTCTCCACTTCTCCTTTGGGCTTCTACTCCTGAGGTAGGGATATTCTACACTTTGTTATGACTTTTATCCTAGGTATTTGTTGTTATGTATAAATGATGAGATTTTAGGGTGTTTTGAGAAAACCTAGGGCTTGAGTCCAAATTGAAAAGAGGGGTTTCTATGTTGTGTTCTATAATAGAATCTGGGGTTTTGAATATGAGACTATCTTGGGTTAGAACGGTAGATTTTAACCTTTGGATTGATATTTGAAAAAAAGGGGGAAATTTACCCTAATATGTGTTAAATAATTATTTCTTATAAATAATGGAATTGGTATAAGAAATGTGAAAATTGGGAGGATGTATGAATGAATGGTGTAGTTGAATTTCTTTAATCACTCACCTATGGAAATTTGATAAGTTATCTGTTATAAGGATTGTATATCTGTTTTGGGCTATCGGCAGAGGATAGCTATGATTGTTGTAGAAATTGCATGAGGATTAGGTGAATTGAAACTAATTATTTAACTATGTCATTGAATATGACGGTGTGTTGAGACATTGAATATGTGTAATTGAATGTCATTGAATATAACAGTGTCTTTAAACACATTGTATACGTATAATGTTTTGGGAGGAGAAATGGGATGTACTCCATGATTTGGGAGGAGATAGGGGATGGATTCCATTGAAAATTAAGTTGGCCGGAGTGTCTAGGGTGAAAGTCCGGAAATCTTATGTATACATGGGTGCCGATCCCGCAGGCGAAATTTCCGTAAAATGGCAAGATTGAAGTGTTTATATGATTGTTATGTTGATTGAAAACCATTGAGTTGTTGTGATACCATATTCCGTAATATGCTAACTGGTCCTTAATTTGAGTATGATTATGTATTTAGCATGATTTTATGTGCCATTATGTGAATATATGTGATTTTGAAGTTTTATATGTTCACCGTAAGCATATCTGTTTGAATAATCTGCTTTGGAAATTAAATTGAGGGCCTTATCGGCCACAGAACCCGAAATTGATTACGCCATTGTGATTGGCATAATTTTTAGAGCCTACGGTGAAATTTAATTGAAAATTTATTCAGGTCAAATTAAATTGATTAAATCGATGAATAGTGCCAAATTGCTTTATTATTATTATTTTATTGTGAGTGGTGATTTATGTAAAAAGACACTATAGAACCATTCTCTCTTATATCCTCATTTGGCTGATCAAACACTAAGGAAAAAAGGGAGAGGGTCGGCTAGAGTGAGAGAGAGTGTAAGGAATTGGAGTTTTGGATCAAGACTTGAATCTTTTGAAGAGTTAGCTCAAGAATTGACTAGAGCTTAGAAGATCAAAGCTTCTAGGTGAGTAATTCTTGAATTATAATTTGTAATTTTGTGTGTTCAAGCTAATTTGGTGATCAAGAGTAAGATTGAAAGGAAATTGTGTTGGATTTGTTGAATTGAAGCTTAATATGTGCATGCATGTAAAGACTTACCTTGAAATTGCATGTTTGAACACAAATGTGTATAATCCATGTGAAATGTTAAAGGAAACTCATGTTTTGATCACCATTTGTGTTGTCTAAGTTGAGAATGTGGCTAATTCATCACATGCATGTATATATTATGAGAATGGGAGCTTGAATGAATGAATTTGTACATTGTTAATGAGTTTGATGTGAGATTGGGGCATGCATGTGACTTATTTGTGAGATTGAGCCTCATTGAGTTATAATTTAGGGTCTATACCATGTTAGAACAATTATATGTGAACTTTGAGCCTTAGAATGCATGAGAAATTGGCTGGAAAATCGAATTGGAGCTCAAGAACACAACCTGGAATTTCCAGAATTTTAACACCCGCTCGAGCAGGGGAAGTGCCGCTCGAGCGGAGAAATCGAGCTCCTAGCATTTTTTTACAGGCATAGTGCCCGCTCGAGTGGGGAAGTTTACGCTCGAGTGGGGAGCTATGTAGACAGGCATTCCGCTCGAGTGGCAGAGTTCACGCTCGAGCTGGGATTTGAGGTAACCAGCACTTTTGCAGGCTTAAGGGTCCGCTCGAGCGGGGAAGTCCACGCTCGAGCGGGGACCCTATTTTCTGAAATTCTGAAAATGCATTCTGTGTTCTGCTTTCCATTCTCTTTCACTTGTAAGCACTCTTAGGCATATGTTAAGCATTGTAAATGAATTAATGAGATAAGAATAAAGCCTAAAAAAGAGTATGTGGATTAAAGAACGGATTGAACTGTTAGTGACCCTTTTGTGTTCATGAAATGTGTAGGGTCAAGCTCCAGGGCAAATCCACAAGCCGATCACTGTGAGTAATATCGATATTCGAATAATTGTGAATGTCCAATTGTTTATTCCCTTATAAGCTTTATGATTCGTTGATTGGGATTGTGGACAAAAGTCTGACATGAAAATAATTGGACCTAAGGTTGTTTTGATAGAAATGACCAGAGGTCGTTTTGATCGAAATGAATGGACCAAAGGTCGTTTTGATAGAGATGAATGGACCAAAGGTCGTTTTGATAGTAATGAATGGACCGGAGGTCGTTTTGATAGAAATGAATGGACCAAAGGTCGTTTTGATAGAAATGACTGGACCGAAGGTCGTTTTGATGTACATGAACGGACCGAATGTCATTTTGACATATATGGATGGACTGAAGGTCGTTTTGACATGAATGAGTCGGTCAAAGGCCGTTTTGACATGAATGAGTGGGCCGAAGGCCGTTTTGACACGAATGAGTGGGCCGAAGGCCGTTTTGCCACAAATATATGGGCCAAAGGCCGTTATGACATAAATGGATGGGCCGAAGTCCGTTTTGACATAAATGAATGGGCCGAAGGCCGTTTTGACATGAATGGAAATCTGAATTGGGCCAAAGGCCAGTATGTTTGGAACTATAGTCACTTGACCTAAACTTTGTATAAATGTACATATGTTAAGTAGGAATATGAATTGGGTCCAAGGCCTTTTGGAGTATGTTGTTCTACATATTGTTTATATGACTTTTGTATTTGATATTATTCATTGGGCTATCGCTCACGCTCATTCATGTGTTTGTAGGTGAGCCGAGGGAAGTCCAAACCCAGCCCTAGTGAAGTCTGCCAGGAACAACATGAGTTTTGAGAAAGTCAGCCTTGTGTCTCACGCACGAGACCTATCCTTGCCATTTTGTTATGTAATTATATTTTGTCTTGCTGGCAAGGACTTTATGTATATTTGTAAATAGTCCATCATGGATTGACTTAGTTGGATGATCCTGTCTGTAAAGAATTTTATGGTACTGTACTTTTGACGTGGGTTATTAACGTATATGAGTATGGTTTGTTTTGGAGTGCATATAAGCACGGCTCTATGGACAAAGTTTTTGATTATTGCTTCCGTTTGGCCCCTTTACTCTGTTGAGCTATGTCTATTTTGGTTTGAGGCCGTAGGTAATCTCAGGATTACTGGCCGGTTACGTCCTTAACCCGTAGGGGCGGGTTCGGGTCGTGACAGAGTGGTATCAAAGCACGAGTTAATAACTCACACACTTGTCCAAAAAGAGCAATAAGCGTCTAGATAAGATCTAGGATGCATTCATGTGATAAATATGAATTTGGAAGCATTGATTATATGCTTAAATGTTTTGATATGAACAATTATATGTTGTAAGTTGTGAATTACTTGCATTGCAAATTACCTGAATATGTATGCTCTTTGTTACATGCATACTTGTGTATATCCTGTATAAAGTATAATGCAAGTTTAATCAGATGGTGAGAACAGAGGAGATGAAATAGAAGAATCCCCAACTGCCAGAATGGACAGAATGGAAAGACTGATACAGGAAATGGCAGAAGCTTTGAGACAGCAACTGGAGTGGCAACAATAGTGGCAGCAACCACACCCGCCACCTCCACCTCCGGCACCACCCGTGCCAGATCATCAAAATGATGACCGAATAATAGCTCTCACCAAGGAATTCAAGAAAATGAATCCCCCACAGTTCCACGGGGGATTAGATCCGTTGAAAGCCGAAGCGTGGGTCCTCGGCATTGAGAAATTATTCGAAGTGTTCCCCTGTTCAAAGACTCAGAAAGTGCTTCTAGCCACTTTTATGCTAGAAGACGAAGCAAGAAGATGGTGGATGTTGATGCGAGAAAATCATAAGGATGTTGACTGGGTGAAGTTTCTGGAAATATTCTATGACATATACTTTCCGCAATGTATATGAGATAGGAAAGTAGCAGAGTTCATGGAATTAAAACAAGATAGCATGACAGTGGCTGAGTATGAGGCCAAGTTCACTGAATCGACCAGGTTTGCACCACATGTAATTGACACGGACTATAAAAAGGCAAGACATTTTGAAGGTGGACTCCGCAATGACATCCTAGAGAGGGTGAATGTTCTAAAGCTAGAGACTTACATTGGGGTTCTTGACAGGGCCATCATATCAGAGGCCAACATAGCTAGACAAGCTAAGACAGTAACAGAATGGAAAGGCAACAAAAGACAAGGCTTCTTTTCGAAAAAGAAATTTCTGAAAAACCAAAATACAGGCTCCTCAAATACTTCGAGTTCTTCCTGAGACACAGCTCCCATGTGCAACATTTGTAGCAAAAGGCACCGTGGAGTCTGTTACCGTGCATCAGGAGCCTATTTCAAGTGTTGGAAGCAAGGGCACATAGCCCGAGAATGTAATGATAATGGTGGAAAACTAGCAGCTAGTTCAACTGCCTCAGTTCCAAAGCTGGGAAATACTTTGAAATCCGCTATTACCGGGGATACCATGAGACAGGAGAGAGTTTTTGCACTCGTTCCGGGCGATACACGGAATGCCAATGCCGTTGTCTCAGGTACTATTTCAATATGTAATCAGGATGCCTTTGTATTAATTGATTCTGGATCAACACACTCATTTGTGACATATACATTTGCATCTAGACTGAATAGACCCCTAGAGTTATTGCCATATTTATTATGTGTGTCTGCTCCATCGGGGGAATCTGTGTTATGTGACTATGTATACCGATTTTGTGACATGCATATTGAGGATGCTACCTTATATGTGGATTTCTTGCCCTTGAACTTTAGACATTTCGATGTAATTTTGGGCATGGATTGGTTGACCAAGTATTGTGCCACCATAGATTGTGTGACAAAAAGGGTTGTATTTAAACCACCAGAACAAAAAGAAATTGTGTTCGTGGGTAATGGGGTAGTGCCTCCACCTTATTTGATATCTACAATGAAAGCATGTAAACTGATCAAGAATGGGTGCCAGGGTTATCTGTGTTATGTGTTGACTGAACAATCTGTGAATGTTGAATTGAATGATATTTCTATTGTTAGAGAATTCCCAGATGTGTTTCCAAACGAATTACCGGGGGAATTGGTAGATAGGGAGATAGAATTTACTATTGAGACTGTGCCAGGCACGCAGCCTATTTCTAAAACTCCCTACAGGATGGCTACCGCCGAGATGAAAGAATTGAAGGAACAGTTGTAAGACCTTCTTGACAAGGGGTTTATTCGACCCAGCACTTCGCCTTGGGGTGCACCAGTGTTATTTGCGAAGAAGAAAGATGGTACTCTGCGCCTGTGCATCGATTACCTGGAATTGAACAAGGTAACGATAAAGAACAAATATCCCTTACCCCGTATTGATGATTTATTTGACCAACTACAGGGATCACAGGTGTTTTCTAAGATTGATTTGAGATCCGGGTATCATCAACTGAAAGATAAGGCAGAGGATGTTGAGAAAACCGCATTCAGGACGAGGTATGGTCATTTTGAGTTTCTTGTTATGCCATTTGGAGTGACTAATGCTCCGACAGCATTTATGAACTTAATGAATAGAATTTTTAAAACCTACCTTGATGAGTTTGTTGTAGTCTTCATCGATGATATTTTGATATACTCTAAAGATAGACTTGAACATGAACATCACTTGAGGACTGTTTTGCAAATACTTCAGGAAAGAAAATTGTTTGCTAAACTAAAGAAATGTGAGTTTTGGTTGGATGAGGTTGTTTTCTTAGGGCATGTGATCAACAAGGAAGGAATTTCAGTGGACCCGCAGAAAATAGAGGCAATTGTGAATTGGCCTACACCGACTAATGTGACAGAAGTTCGCAGTTTCATGGGCTTGGCTGGGTACTACAGAAGGTTTGTGAAGGACTTTTCGAAGTTAGCTGTGCCTCTTACTCAATTGACACGTAAAGGGCAACCATTTGAGTGGAACAATGAAAGAGAATCAGCCTTTCATGAATTGAAGACAAGATTGACTACTGCACCAATTTTGACATTACCTTCAGGTATGGAAAATTTCGTAATCTTTAGTGATGCATCTTATAAGGGTTTGGGTTGTGTGTTAATGCAGAACGGAAAGGTTATTGCTTACGCCTCCCGACAGTTGAGGCCACATGAGAAGAATTATCCAACACATGACCTAAAATTGGCCGCAGTCGTTTTTGCTTTTAAAATCTGGCGGCATTATTTGTATGGGGCAAAGTGTGAAGTCTACACAAATCATAAGAGCCTAAAATACTTCTTCACGTAGAAGGAGTTGAATATGTGTCAGAGAAGATGGCTGGAACTGGTAAAAGATTACGATCTAGAGATTCAGTATCATCCCGGGAAAGCCAATACAGTTGCTGATGCCTTGAGCAGAAAATCAACAGGGAGTATGGCTTGTTTGCTTACAGAACAAAGGGAGATTTTGCAAGACTTTGAGAGGTCTGAAATTGAGGTAGTAGTCTGTGGACAGGGCGGATTGATAACCACTATTACCACCGAGCCGACCATTGTTGATGAAATCAAACAGAAACAGAAAGAGGATGAGTTCCTCAGAAAGGTGATTGATGAATTTGAGACAAGTCCGAAAGCAGAGTTTGGCATTGAGAATGAGGTGTTGAAATTCTGAAACCAACTATGTGTCCCAGATATCCCGAAACTAAAGAAGAGGGTCTTAGATGAAGCCCACAGATCCGTATTTGCTATGCATCCGGGTAACAATAAAATGTATCGGGATTTGAAACAAACCTATTGGTGGCCTAAAATGAAGAAAGAGATTGCAGAATATGTGTCCAAGTGCCTTCAGTGTCAGCAGGTTAAGGTTGAACATCAGAAACCGGGCGGTCTACTTCAACCTCTCCCTATTCCTGAATGGAAGTGGGAACATATGACTATGGATTTCGTCGTTGGCCTACCTCGAACTTCTCGAGGTATGGATTCTGTTTGGGTTGTAGTTAATAGACTGACTAAATCTGCACATTTTCTGCCTGTCAAAACTACATTTACTGCTTATAGATTGGCTACCATTTACGGTGATGAGATTGTCCGTTTACACGGAGTTCCAGTATCTATTGTATCGGATAGAGATCCAAAATTTGTGTCTAGATTGTGGAAGAGTTTGCAGGAAGCTATGGGAACAGAACTAAGGTTCAGTACTACATTTCACCCACAGACAGACGGGCAATCAGAACGAACGATTCAGACTTTGGAAGATATGCTTCGCATGTGTGCTTTAGATTTTCAGGGGAGTTGGGAAGATTATTTGTCACTTGCAGAATTTGCTTATAATAACAGCTTCCACTCCAGCATTGGTATGACACCATACGAGGCTTTGTATGGTAGGAGGTGTAGATCACCTATTTGTTGGACAGAAGTCAGGGATAGAGCTTTGCTTGGGCCATAAATTGTGCAAGACACTTCTGAAAAGATCAAAACCATTTGACAAAGGCTCAAAACAGCTCAAGACCGACAGAAGAATTATGCAGACATTCGGAGAACTCTCGAGCATGAGGTTGGTGACCATGTGTTCATCTGTGTTTCTCCGATGAAAGGCCAAGTCAGATTTGGGAAAAAGGGCAAGTTGTTGCCCTGTTACATTGGGTCGTTTCAGATTTTGGAAAGGCTTGGTCCAGTTGCCTACAGAGTTGCCTTGCCACCAGGATTCGAGCAAATCCATAATGTGTTACACGTCTCGATGTTGAGGAGTTACCTCCGAGACCCGTTTCATGTGATTGATTATCACCGGGTTGCTATTGATGAAAATATGGAATATGCTGAATGGCCGGAATGGATTGTTGATCGGCAAGTGAAACAATTGAGAAGCAAATCCATCCCAATGGTGAAAGTGGAATGGAAAGAACAATATGGGACAGATGGTACATGGGAAAAAGAGGAGGAAATGCGACTACGCTATCTACATTTGTTTCCTGATGAAGGTAAATTAAGTTTGGAGGACCAAACTTCCTAAAGGAGGGAAGACTGTGATACCCCTGTTCCGTAATATGCTAATTGGTCCTTAATTTGAGTATGATTATGTATTTAGCATGATTTTATGTGTCATTATGTGAATATATGTGATTTTGAAGTTTTATATATTCACCGTTGGCTTATCTGTTTGAATAATTTGCTTTGGAAATTAAATTGAGGGCCTTATTGGCCACAGAACCCGAAATTGATTACACCATTGTGATTGGCATAATTTTTAGAGCCTACGGTGAAATTTAATTGAAAATTTATTCAGGTCAAATTAAATTGATTAAATCGATGAATAGTGCCAAATTACTTTATTATTATTATTTTATTGTGAGTGGTGAATTATGTAAAAAGACACTATAGAACCATTCTCTCTTATATCCTCATTTGGCTGATCAAACACTAAGGAAAAAGGGGAGAGGGTCGGCTAGAGTGAGAGAGTGTAAGGAATTGGAGTTTTGGTTCAAGACTTGAATCTTTTGAAGAGTTAGCTCAAGAATTGACTAGAGCTTAGAAGATCAAAGCTTCTAGGTGAGTAATTCTTGAATTATAATTTGTAATTTTGTGTGTTCAAGCTAATTTGGTGATCAAGAGTAAGATTGAAAGGAAATTGTGTTGGATTTGTTGAATTGAAGCTTAATATGTGCATGCATGTAAAGACTTACCTTGAAATTGCATGTTTGAACACAAATGTGTATAATCCATGTGAAATGTTAAAGGAAACTCATGTTTTGATCACCATTTGTGTTGTCTAAGTTGAGAATGTGGCTAATTCATCACATGCATGTATATATTATGAGAATGGGAGCTTGAATGCATGAATTTGTACATTGTTAATGAGTTTGATGTGAGATTGGGGCATGCATGTGACTTATTTGTGAGATTGAGCCTCATTGAGTTATAATTTAGGGTCTATACCATGTTAGAACAATTATATGTGAACTTTGAGCCTTAGAATGCATGAGAAATTGGCTGGAAAATCGAATTGGAGCTCAAGAACACAACCTGGAATTTCCAGAATTTTGACGCCCGCTCGAGCAGGGGAAGTGCCGCTCGAGCGGAGAAATCGAGCTCCTAGCATTTTTTTACAGGCATGGTGCCCGCTCGAGTGGGGAAGTTTACGCTCGAGTGGGGAGCTATGTAGATAGGCATTCCGCTCGAGCGGCAGAGTTCACGCTCGAGCTGGGATTTGAGGTAACCAGCACTTTTGCAGGCTTAAGGGTCCGCTTGAGCGGGGAAGTCCACGCTCGAGCGAGGACCCTATTTTCTGAAATTCTGAAAATGCATTCTGTGTTCTGTTTTCCATTCTTTTTCACTTGTAAGCACTCTTAGGCATATGTTAAGCATTGTAAATGAGTTAATGAGATAAGAATAAAGCCTAAAAAAGAGTATGTGGATTAAAGAACGGATTGAACTGTTAGTGACCCTTTTGTGTTCATGAAATGTGTAGGGTCAAGCTCCAGGGCAAATCCACAAGCTGATCACTGTGAGTAATATCGATATTCGAATAATTGTGAATGTCCAATTGTTTATTCCCTTATAAGCTTTATGATTCGCTGATTGGGATTGTAGACAAAAGTCTGACATGAAAATAATTGGACCTAAGGTCGTTTTGATAGAAATGACCAGAGGTCGTTTTGATCGAAATGAATGGACCAAAGGTCGTTTTGATAGAGATGAATGGACCAAAGGTCGTTTTGATAGTAATGAATGGACCGGAGGTCGTTTTGATAGAAATAAATGGACGGAATGTCGTTTTGATACAAATGAATGGACCGAAGGTCGTTTTGATAGAAATGACTGGACCGAAGGTCGTTTTGATGTACATGAACGGACCGAATGTCATTTTGACATATATGGATGGACTGAAGGTCGTTTTGACATGAATGAGTGGGTCGAAGGCTGTTTTGACATGAATGAGTGGGCCGAAGGTCGTTTTGACACGAATGAGTGGGCCGAAGGCTGTTTTGCCACAAATATATGGGCCAAAGGCCGTTATGACATAAATGGATGGGCCGAAGGCCGTTTTGACATAAATGAATGGGCCGAAGGCCGTTTTGACATGAATGGAAATCTGAATTGGGCCAAAGGCCAGTATGTTTGGAACTACAGTCACTTCACCTAAACTTTGTATAAATGTATATATGTTAAGTAGGAATATGAATTGGGCCCAAGGCCATTTGGAGTATGTTGTTCTACATATTGTTTATATGACTTCTGTATGTGATATTATTCATTGGGCTATCGCTCACGCTCATTAATGTGTTTGTAGGTGAGCCGAGAGAAGTCCAAACCCAGCCCCAGTGAAGTCTGCCAAGAACAACATGAGTTTTGAGAAAGTCAGTCTTATGTCTCACGCACGAGACCTATCCTTGCCATTTTGTTATGTAATTATATTTTGTCTTGCTGGCAAGGACTTTACGTATATTTATAAATAGTCCGTCATGGATTGATTTAGTTGGATGATCCTGTCTATAAAGAATTTTATGGTACTGTACTTTTGACGTGGGTTATTAACGTATATGAGTATGGTTTGTTTTGGAGTGCATATAAGCACGGCTCTATGGACAAAGTTTTTGATTATTGCTTCCGTTTGGCCCCTTTACTCTGTTGAGCTATGTCTATTTTGGTTTGAGGCCGTAGGTAATCTCAGGATTACTGGCTGGTTACGTCCTTAACCCATAGGTGCGGGTTCGGGTCGTGACAGTTGTAGTCTCAATTGGGTTATTTGTAAAATTATACACTCGGCATATGAATTGAAGTGAAACGAATTAACTTGAAATGAATAAATGGAAATGGATTGTGATGTGAGTTTCAGTATTGGATGTTCATGAGAAGAATGTACGTTGGTCAGAAATATTGAATGTATACCTGACACTTATATCTTAGTTAAACCTCATATATTGTGTTAGACTGTTTCTACTGGGCTTTGGCTCACCCTACTTAGGAAACCATTTTCAGGTGCCGGTGACATGCTTCCTCCAAGGACGTAGCTTGGGAGGACTTAGGAGTTGGAGGCTCTATTTTGTTATTTTATGTTTAGATGTTTATTCAAGCGAAGGGTTTTATATGTATAGAGCTTATAACTCTCTTTTGTTGTAACCAAGCAATGTCTTGGAAAGATGTAAACCCATAGGGCATTTGTTTTGTTGTTATTAACTAGTGTTACATGTTGTAAATTCAGGATGAACATTTATGAATGTATAATGCATGTAATACCTTTTGTATGGAAATACTTTAATTCTATTATATTCATTTCTCTTATGAGTTGGATTATTTGTACTATTTTGGGGGTGTTACAGTAACTTACCTAAATAATAATAATTAAAAACAAATAGAAACCACAGGTAAATTAATTATTTTTAAAAAAGTAGAAACCCACAGCTCCATCTTAAATAAATTGAAAAAAAAAACCACACAAAAATAAAAAAGATAAGAATTTAGATATGGATCTAAAAAAAATGACAATATCTAAATTTGAATTATGATTTAGTAATATAATTATCTATTTTTCTGATATATATCTATCAAAATTTTAAATCACTAGATGGGACAAATTAATCAATTTTCAAGTTTTATTTAAAGAATAATTTGATTAGTCATCCCAACTCCTAAAGTTCGCGGGCACTAGCGGATGAGCTAACGGATTGGGTTAGGTGAGGTCTAAGTTGTTGGAGGTAACATTCTCCCACTCCATAAATTTATTTGTTTTTTAATTTTTTTTCCTCGTGTGATTCTCTTTTTTTTTTTGCTGTTGGTTTCGGTTTTAGTGAGGTTTATGTGTTAGTTTACATGTTTACATGGTGGAGAAAAATTATTAGTGATTATGGTTGCAATCGAAGTATCTATGTTCGTTCTATGCGAAGGATTTTAATCGGATTTTTTTTTCCAATGAAGACCATAAAATTGAAGTAAAAAATATGGGTATCAAATTTTTTTTATATTTGTCATTGTCATTTTATTTTATAGAAAATGTGAAAATTTATTGAGAATTCAAGATTTTACTATAATATTAGATTTTTGTATAACTAGGTAAATTTAAAACTTTTAAATATCATTGTGATCTTTATTTTTTTCCTCTTTCTATTCCATTATATCATTACTGCTATTTGTTAGTTTGTTAATTATAATTCAATTAATTGAAAATGAAAACTTAATATAACTTTTCATATATATTATAGTTAATTTGTTACGGCTATAGTTGTATATAATCGTATAATATATAGGGATAATCTCTAAATATAATTTATATTTTTTTATGTGATTAAATAGTCTATCTTAAATAGTATATAGAAGAGTTAGATAACTTCTTTTATCTCTAAAAAACGCAATCTTTTTATTTTATTTTATTTTATTTTACTTTTTAATTTTTTAAATTGAAACATCAATTGTTTTTGTCCATAAAACAAAACTAATAAACACATATCCAAAAGTTACACAATTTTTTTTTTAATATGTAGGATATTTACAATGAAAAATGTTTGACACCTAAAATTTTTTTTTCTCATAATTTGACTTATAATTATGTAATCATAAATGTAAATTTTTATTCAAATATGAGAAGAGAATTAATTGAATTATGCATTTCGACCAACCACATACTCAAACTTTAACTATTTCAAGATATTATTTCACTATAATTCCAATTAAGAGAATTTTCAACCCTTGATATTTTTTTTTATCAAATTATAATTTGATAAAAATTTGAAAAGATGAAACGTTAAAAATTATTGTTTTTTCCATCAAAATTGGTGAAAAGAAAAAAAAATTGGGATAAGAATGAAAATTCTTTTAAAAATTGGTAAAAAATTAATGAAAAAGTTAAAGTAATTCATATTAAATCAAAATTTTTATTCAATATTAAAATCAAATTAGATAAAAAAAAAAAAGAAAAGAAAATGATAAAAGTTTGAAAATATTTTGAAACCTTCTTATTCTTAAAGACTAGAAATTCGTATGTGTATTATATTCATATTGTATTTTTAGTTATGAAATTGAAATAAAAAAAATGTAACTTAAATTATTAGATTAATAATAGAAACATCATATTAATTATTGTTAAATATCACTTCACTTCATATTTAATAATAAAATTGTATATTTTTCTTTTAACTTTGTTTATTTTGATAATGGTGGTGCTACATGTACCAACTAGTGTACACATTAGTGTACCAACTAGTGTTATACCATTATTATTGACCTCATTTATTATACAAATTACAAATACTCAAAACTTCTAAAATTATGCCACATCATCTGTTAATACATTAGTTAGTACATTAATTGGTACATATAGCATTATTATTTTCATAACAAGAAGAGGGATATCATAACTCATTTAATCTCATTTAATCAGGCTTAACTTCTTTTTTTTTAAATAAAAATTATCAAAATTGCACTAAATAGATTTATATCTATATATATATATATATTAATTTTTTTAAGTAATAATTTAAAAAGTTATAAATATAAAAGTTAACTTATAAATTTCATGTATGTAATGCCCCAGAAATAACCCAACATAAATGAAATACAACAACCAACATCCAAACTTTTACATCATTAATCAATAAAATTTGTACAAAAGTCCCAATGCAATTTATACATTCAATGATATAGAAATACATGAATCTATAGCATGTGGAACTTCAAATCTCAAAATAAATAAAATGCCCTTAAGGGCTTACATATTCCGAGGCATGAGCTCGATTACACAAAAATGTTTCACGAACCCATACATTTAAAACCCTTGGCTAGCAAATAATTCACAACAAAATAGAGTCATTTACTCTTCACAAAATATATCCACGCCCTCAACTCGGCGGAATCACCACATCTTTCTATGTACCAAAATCTCATAGGGGTGAGCATAAAAGCCAGTAGAGAATCCTTAACAAAGTATATACATTTATGCAGGATGTCCAATATTAAATGCAAATGCCATGCAATGCCAATTAAAAGAAGATTTCAGTTACATGCCCTTTAAAAAGTCACCATGTTCAACAAATGCTTGAGATCTCAACAATTCAAAAATTACAATTTTATTCAATGGGGTGGTAAATACGACTCAGGTAATCCCTAGGTTGGTGTCTACAAGTAGGCTCAACCAGCACTACCAAAAACTCCACTTTATGTGTTGCTAACCGGAAGGGAAGTGGTACCTCCTCCGCACGTGTTTTTGGTCTTTCAGCCTGGACACTCAGGCCAATTTAACAATTTCATCTACACCTCCTATCCGGACTTACCAATGTATTTACCCCATAAACATTTCCATGATTTTATTTAGCGATATTATTTTCTCAATGCAAACATTCCAAACTTATTTCAAGTGTAAAATTATTAATCGAAAGAGAATGTAATGCAATAATTAACAATGCCACATAACCATTTTCATCTTCAAGTGCCTCAACAATAACAGAATGTTAACCAAAATTCCCAATTTTTTTTCTCCCCTCAATGTCATTTCACAAATTGGCCAAATGTTCAATCGAAACTATCAACGCATAGCAACATTTCTTCATTTTGCGTAATTCTCAACAATTTAGTCCTTTCACGACTATATGCAGTATTTTGAACATCAACTTCCAAGATTTACAATTCTCATATTCCATGGAATTTAACAATGTACCAATTCATAACTACATGTGTATATGCATTTAACAAAAATTTCAAGTATAATCTCCAAAACCTCCATTCATAAAGAAATTATCATAGTTGCAACAATAATATAAATTCTCACTCACTCTTTCATTTAATTCAAGAAAGATCCATCAATTCCCACATTTTCCCAAACCCCCAATTTCTAGGTTTTTCACAAAAACCCCAACATTTCCTCATCTCTTTACAAAAACCTCACTAAGTGCATCAATCTCAACCCATGTGGTTGAACATTTCAAGAAAACCTTTAAAAAGAACTAAAGATGGATTTTCTTCTTACAAGACCATCAATTTCTTGAGCCAAAAACCCATTTTCGAAGTAACAAGGAAGAGCTCTCAAAATCAATCAAAACTTGGAAAAACATATATATAACTCTAAGTAATTCCCAACCTCAAGTTTGATGAAGAGATTATTGAAACCCTAGGATCAAATGGTGTAGAAATCCGATCTTCATCGTACAAAGTGAAACTCTAGCCTTGCTTCCCAACTTTGATGAAGGAACTTGGGTTGGAGATGCAATGTACCCAAGAAGATCAAGAGCTTGAAGGGTTTTGGTGTATGAAATGTAGAGAGAAGGGAGAGTAGTGTATTTTTAGTGAGAGAGTGATATAAGAAAAGTGAAACACACAGCCTAAAAAGAGAAGAAAAACAGAGCCTTCCGGACTTAGGCCCGTCCGCACGTGCGGCACTTGCCCCCGCACATGCGGAGCATGCCTTCCGTACGTGCGACTCTGATCCCTGCACGTGTGGCATCCTCCGCACCTCCCCCTCTACACCTGCATATAATACAGTGTGCAACCTTCCAAAGCTCACCCTTCCTCGCACGTGCGGCCTCACCCCGATGCGCAATGAAACCGGTCATCACAATCTATATCACAAGACAAAATATTAAATTATTTCCAGATAATTATAATTATTTTTTAAAAAATTTATAAAGTCCCGTGCATAGCACGAGTTACCACTAGTAATGCATTAATATCAATACGTAATATATTTTTATACATCAAAAGTTATTGAGTCTTGTTTCTTGGCCACGAATATCTTGCATGATGAAAATATAACATTAGTCATTAGTATATATTTTCATTTATGTAGAAAATGCGAAATATTTTTTTAAAGAAAATAGAATGATATTGTAGTTTAATATTTTGATTGATATAAGAATTTCATATTTTCATGATATTTATAGATCCATACTTATAAGTGTTTGCATGGTTACTGTCACGACCCAAACCCACCCCTATGGGTTTAGCATCAGAATCGCCAAGAATCCAAGATTACCAAAGGCCCGCTAATAAAGAATACAAAGAAATCTGTAGGGCATGGCGGAAGCCAAAATAGTAAATAAACAATGTCCAATGAGCTGTGACAGTCTGTATGCAAAAAGACTTTTCATACATATATATATACAAACAATATGTACATTATATGCAGTCATTCAGAATAAGGACTTAATCCCTATTAAATGGTACAGTACAGTCTACAGTTTATACAGATTACAAACAGATACAGAGACCGACGGGGAAATTAAAACACCCTTAAGCCATAGCTTCACAGGCTCAGAACATCGCAGTGAGGCACAGTGGTTGGCTTGACGAAACTGGAGTTACCCCGACGCATCTTGTCGCGGTCCGATGCCTGAACAGCTACATATATATATATATATATATGAGCCGTGAGCTAAAGCCCAGTGAATAACATAATGCGTAAAGAGGTTTAGAATGAATGTCCTTACAGTAATGAAAACAGTTCATTAAATCAGTATTTCACTATTCAACAAGATACCATATGTGGTACATCCATTAGCATAACAAGATAAGAAAGAGGGTCTTAAAAGACCTAATGATGATGGCCATCAATCAAGAACAGAATGGTTCCAACGAGGAACTCAGAGATCTCTCAGAATAAAGAATAAGAAACAAGAGGTGCTAAGGATGCCACAATACGCTGTAATATAGGACATACATTCATTCAATTAAAGATCGCTTAGAAAGCGATTCACTTAACAAATGTAAATATTCACAGTTGAACATATCTTTACACAATTGTTACTCACAGAGTTCTGGGCTACAGTAAGCTAGAGCGTGTCTCCAGTCGCCAACCCTACACAGTTTACAGATTGAACACACACTAAGCTACACAGTTGGAAAAGATAATAACTTAATCCCTAATTTGCCTCGGTGTGTTCTACATCTATATCCTCATTAACATGTCTTAAACTAGGCCTAAGAATGCATAGGATTGGATGAGGATGCAAAGATGTGATCATAAAACATTTTTAGAATTTTCAGAAAAACGGAGCCCCGCTCGAGCGTGGGTTTCCCCGCTCGAGCGGTCATGCAACAAAGGTACCCGCTCGAGCGGCAACTCCGCCGAGCGATCGCAAAAGTATCGATAGGGAAATCTCGCCGACGGACGCCGACTTCGCCGAGCGGATCAGAAACAAAGGTAAAGTATCGATGCTCGAATTCTCGCCGAAGCGCCACTTTCTCGCCGGCGGAGTGCAAAATCTGGAAAATCCAGATTGCACCTCCAAGCTTAAAACCAAGTTTTTATGCATAAATCTCGATCCTCTTAGGCCAATTTTCCAGAAAACATTTCAAAACACATAATTTAACATAATTCCAAATCTCAATTATAAAATCAAAGCCCAAGGGTGTTTCAAACAACTCAATTTCAAACCAATTTTCCATGAACATAATTCAAGCATAACATGCATGAGCTAAATCATCTTCAAAGCTTTAAATACAAGCTCAAAAAATCCAATTCCTTCAAAAACATAATGACAACATGGACTATAGCAATATTATGAACATGCATGAGAGGAATTATAAACTTACAACCTCAAAACTTCTAAATACATACATGCATGCAAGCCTTAAGCTTCAATTCAACATTTAAACCATGTCTTGGCTCTAAACTCCATCAATATGACATGAACCATGCAAGAATCAACTTAAAGGCAACAATAAGAGGTTGAATTCCTTACCTAGGTTCTCAAATACAAGTCTAGAAGCTCAATTGATCACAAACTCCTCCAATCTTCACAATTTTCAAGCAATACAAGATGCAGCAAATTGAATCACTCTTTTCCTCTTACTCTCTCTCTAGTCGGCAATAACAAGGGAAAGAAGCTGATGAAATGCTTTGTTTGAGTGTATAATGAAGCTCAAAATGTGTTGCCTAAGTGGTCCACTAGGGATGGCAAGGTTGTAATTAAGCCAACTATGTAATTTAACTCATTTAATCCAATTTAATCATACTAAATCATATTTTAAATAAATATGCCATAAAATCATATAAATTCCACTGAACACATAACATCAATCGATTTCCGATTCGGCCGCCGATAAGGCCTTCAATTTGCAGTTTAAACATAAAAACATGAACAGATCAATTAACAATCAACAGATAGACAATGCATTTAAACAGACATATAATCAATCGGTTTGATTTCGATCAATACCAATATTTCGATCAATTCAATTATCAGTCATAATCAGTCTCAGTTTAGCAGTAATCGGTAGTTTATCGGTAAACAGTGACGAGGGTTGTTACAGTCTCCCCTCCTTAAAAAGAGTTTAGTCCTCTAAACTCAAGTCACCTTCGTTTTGAAAGAAAACAGGATTCAGTGGAAACAGTTCAGGATATCTTTTAGCCATGTCATCTTTCCTTTCCCAAGTGGCATATACGCCACCATGGTTTTGCCAGTCGACTTTCACTAACGGGATCTCTTTGTTTCTCAACTTCTTGATCCGTTTGTTTACAATCTGAATAGGTCGTTCCTCGTAAGTGTAGTCATCACTCAACACTACACGAGTAGGCTCTATCACATGAAAAGGATCCCGGAGGTAATCCCTCAACATAGAAATGTGGAAGACGTTGTGCATATGCTCTATTTCAGGAGGAAGTGCAACTTGATACGCCACCGGATTGATTTTCTCAATAATCTCATACGGTCCGACATATCTCGGCGCTAGCTTGCCTTTGACCCCAAAATGAGTCTGGCCTTTCATCGGTGTCACTTTCACAAAAACGTGATCACCCACTTCATATTCTCTGTCTCGCCTTCTGACATCTGCATAACTTTTCTATCGGCTCAGACGTTTTAGGTCTCTGTTGTATCGCTTTTACTTTCTCGATCGTTTATAAACAATCTTGCCCAAGCAAAGGCCCATCTCCAACTTCACCAAAGAAATCGGAGATCTACATTTTCTACCATACAATGCCTTGAAAGGCGCCATACCAATACTTGAATGGAAGCTGTTGTTGTAGGCGAATTCTGCTAAGGGCAAATGGCTTTCCCAGTTTCCCTGAAAATCAAGGACACGCATTCTCAATAAATCCTCCAGAGTCTGGATGGTCCTTTCTGACTGGCCATCTGTCTGAGGATGATAGGCACTACTCGCCCAGCCAAGACCTAATGCAATCAGAGGCTTTGCCAAAATCTCGATGTAAACTTCGAATCCCTGTCAGAAATAATGGACACAGGCACTCTATGCAGTCTAACAATTTCATCAATATAAATCACAGCCAATTTGTTTGCAATATAGATTGTTTTGACAGGTAAGAAGTGAGCAGATTTAGTCAGTCTATCAACTATAACCCAAATTGAGTCCATACCTTTACTGGAGCGAGGCAATCCAATGATAAAATCCATAGTAATATGTTCTCATTTCCACTCCGGTATTGGTAAGGGCTGCAATAAGCCTGTGGGTCGTTGATGTTCGGCTTTGACTTGTTGGCAATGAAGACATTTTGATACAAAATCAACAATTTCTTTCTTCATTCCCACCACCGTAAATTCGGGCTGTGTCTTGGTACATTTTCGTATTCTGATGGATAGAAAATTTTGAATTGTGGCCTTTTGCGTAACTCTTCTTTTCAATTCGTAATCATTCGTTCACACGCCTTCCTTGAAATTTCAGTACATTTTTTTCAAATTTGAAACCCAGTCTTGGTTTAGATTCCTTTTCTTCGATGATCTTCTTCAAGAAGTCATCCAATTGCTGTTTCTCTTTAAGTTCTTCAATCAGTGTCGGTTGAGCAAAAATAGCAGCTATTGTTCTACCTTGTTCTCGCAAAACAATTTCAATTTCAGATTTTTCAAGGTCACAAAGCAACTCTTTCTGTCCGGTGAGTAAACAGGCTAAATTTTCAATCGATTTTCGGCTCAGTGCATCGGCAACGGTATTGGCTTTTCCCAGATGGTACAAAATCTGTAGGCCATAGTCTTTGATCAGTTCTAGCCATCTCCGCTGTCTCATATTCAGTTCTTTCTGGGTGAAGAAGTATTTTAAACTCTTGTGGTCGGTATATGCTTCACATGTCGCCCCATACAGATAGTGACACCAGATTTTCAGTGCAAATACTACTGCATCAAGTTCCAGATCATGGGTCGGATAGTTCTTTTCATGCGGTCTCAGTTGTCGGGAAGCATAAACAATAACTCTCCCATTTTGCATTAAAACACATCCCAAACCCTTATGAAAAGCATCACTAAATACAGTATAACCATCCGTACCTGCAGGTAGGGTAAGAACCGGTGCAGTCACAAGTCGAGTTTTCAACTCTTGGAAAGCAGATTCCCTTTGGTCAGTCCAGTCAAATGATATCCCCTTTTGTGTCAGTTGAGTCAATGGTAAGGCAATTTTGGAGAAATCTTTGAAAAATCTTCTATAATACCCGGCTAGTCCCAAAAAGCTTCGGACCTCTGTCACATTTGTTGGTCTAGGCCAGTTTACTACAGCTTCAATTTTCTGCGAATCAACAGAAATTCCATCTTTGCTAACAACATGCCCCAAAAACATAACATGATCAAGCCAGAACTCACATTTAGACAGTTTAGCATAAAGTTTCTGTTCTCTTAGGGTCTGTAGGGCAAGTCTCAGATGATGTTCATGTTCTTCTCTAGTCTTAGAATAAATCAGGATGTCATCAATGAATACAACAATAAAGTCATCGAGGAATGGTTTAAAGATTCTGTTCATGAGGTCCATAAATGCAGCAGGTGCATTGGTAACTCCAAAAGGCATAACTAAAAATTCGTAATGTCCATACCTCGTTCA
Organism: Camellia lanceoleosa; assembly: GCA_025200525.1. Classification (NCBI taxonomy): domain Eukaryota; kingdom Viridiplantae; phylum Streptophyta; class Magnoliopsida; order Ericales; family Theaceae; genus Camellia; species Camellia lanceoleosa. Next base: position 75,342,508 of record CM045771.1, on the reverse strand, counting down.
AAAAGCAGTTTTGTCTATGTCTTCCTGTTTAACTTTCAGCTGATGATATCCGGATCTGAAATCAATCTTAGAGAAAACTTGAGCACCCTGTAACTGATCAAATAAGTCATCAATATGCGTAATGGATATTTATTTTTCACAGTTACCTTGTTCAGTTCACGGTAGTCAATACAGAGTCTCGAGGAGCCGCAGTCTTTTTTCACAAACAAGACAAAGCCTCTACTGTGAAGTACTAGGCCTGATGAACTTCTTATCTAACAGTTCTTGTAGTTACACTTTCAATTCTTTCAATTTAGTCGGAGCCATTCGGTAAGGAGCTTTAGATACTGGCTGTGTTCCCGGAACCACATCAACAATGAATTCAATCTCCCTATCAATCAAATCCCCTGGCAAATTATCTGGAAAAATATCTGGGAATTCTCTGACTATAGGAATACTGTTCATATTAGTATTATCATCAGTAGATACAGTCAATACAGAACACAGATATCCTTTACACCCATTTCTAATCAATTTAACAGCTTTCACAGATGAAATCAAATACGGAGGAGGTACTACTCCACTTCCATTAAACACAAATTCAGGTAAACCAGGTGGACGGAAAACTACTTGTTTCGTTACACAGTCTATGGTGGCATGATATTTCGTCAACCAGTCCATTCCCAATATTACATCAAAATGGTCAATGTTCAGTGGCAGTAAGTCAATAAACAAATGTGCATCTCCAACAATAATTTCACAAGCAGGGTACATATATGCACAAGTCATGGATCCCCCAACGGGTGAAGATACAGCTAACAGATAACTCATGGGTTCTAAGGGTCTATTTAATTTTCGCGAAAAAGCATTCGATACATATGAATGTGTAGACCCTGAATCAATCAGTACATATGCATTTTGAGTACAAATAGAGAGGATACCTGACACAACAGTCTCAGTATTTTGTACATCTCCCAGTACTAGGGCGAACACTCGGCCCTGCCTCATAGGCTCTTTCCCGGTAGCTTTGGAGTTCGATTTTGGTGCGACAGTTGATGTTGCCACGCTTGGTGTAGCTTTACTATTGGCCTGTGGAGTAGAGGGGTAGTCTTTAACCATGTGGCCCACCTTGCCACACCTATAACAGGCTCCAGATATTTTGTAACAAACCCTTTTGTGCTTCCTGCCACACTCAGAATAGGGTGGTATGAAACCACTCCCCTAGCTAGGGCTAGTTGTTGACCCCGTATTTTGTTTCTTATTTAATGGGTTATGCTTGCCTTTCTTGAACTTAAAACCCTACCTTTTACTACGCCATTCAGACGCTGGTGTTTCAGTTTTCAGTGCCTCGATGTTCGACTCAGCCATCAGTGCTCGGTCAAGAACATTTACATAATTCGGTAATTTCAGAACATTTATTCTGTTGAGTATTGCAACATTAAGGCCGCCTTCAAACTTTCTGGCCTTCTTGTAATCAGTGTCCACCATGTGTGGTGCATATCTAGCAAGCTCGGTGAACTTTGTTTCATATTCAGCAACGGACATTGTGCCCTCGCCTCAAATTGCTCAAATTCGCCATTTTCTTGTCCCTGACACACTGAGGGAAATACTTTTCGAAGAAGGCTCCTTTGAATTGAGCCCAAGTCATAACAGTGTTGTCATCACGAATAAGCATCCACTACCTTCTAGCCTCTTCTTGTAAGGTGAAGGTAGCTAACAGTACTTTATGTGCTTCAGAGCATAGAAACACCTCAAATAACTTTTCAGTCTCAAGAACCCATGCTTCAACTTTTAACGGTTCAAGGCCTCCCTGAAAGGATGGCGGTTTCATTTTGCTGAACTTTTGGGTGAGAACAATTATGTCCCCATCATTAACATTCACATTCTGTTCTGGCTGTACCGGAGGAGGAGGTGGGGGCTGTTGATTCTGTTGTTGATCTAGTCTTTCAGTTATTAGTTCCGTCATTCTTTCTAGTCTTGCCATTCTTGCCTCAGAGGATGAGGATTCAGATTCATTTGCAGTTCTTGCATTATCCATTTCACTATAGGCAGTTATAACCGTTATCAACATAGGCAGTCATTTGTTTAAACAGATTAACACAATAGCATATATTCAGTCACGTCATAGCCATACACTTATCATGCTCATGAAATGCCCTAATAACGTTTCTAGGACATCCTATAGCTCATTTGGACACATGTGTGCAGTATAACTCGTGGTAAGTATCGCTCTGATACCAATCTATCACGACCCAAACCCGTCCCTATGGGTTTAGCACCATAACCGGCCAGTAATCTGAGACTACCGAAGGCCCGCTTAACAATAATACAAGAAACAGTAGTATGTGGGCATGGCGGAGCCAAAACAAGAATAAACAATGTCCAATGAGTCAGGATAACAGATGCAAAAAGACTTTTCATACATATATATATATATACAAACAGTATGTACATTATATACAGTCATTCAGAATAGGGACTTAATCCCTATTAAACAGTACAGTATAGTCTACAGTTTATACAGATTACAAACACATACAGAGACCGACGGGGAAATTAAAAGACCCCTAAGCCATAGCTTAACAGGCTCGAAACCTCGCAGTGAGGCACAGTGGTTGGCTTGACAAAACTGGAGTTACCCCGACGCTTCTAACTGCGGTCCGGTGCCTGAACAGCTATATATATATATATATATGAGCCATGAGCTAAAGCCCAGTGAATAACATAATGTGTAAAGAGGTTTAGAATGAATGTCCTTACAGTAATGAAAACAGTTCATTAAATCAGTATTTCAGTCATTCAGTCAGTATAGTCATATGTGGTACATCCATTAGCATAACAGTATAGTAAACAGTAGGTCTTAAAAGAAGCGATATGATGATGGCCATCAATCAAGAAATGATAGTGGTTCCAACGAGGAACCGGCGAGATCTCTATGTAATAAAGATGAAGAGGTGCTAAGGATGCCACAATGCAGTTCAGAATATAGGACATACATTCATTCAAATAACAGTCTCAGTTCAGAAAGCAATTCAGTTAAACAGTCAGAAATATTCACAGTTGAACATATCTTTACACAATTGTTACTCACAGAGTTCTGGGCTACAGTAAGCTAGAGCGTGTCTCCAGTCGCCAACCCTACACAGTTGACAGATTGAACACACACTAAGCTACACAGTTGGGAAAGATAATAACTTAATCCCTAATTTGCCTCGATGTGTTCTACATCTATATCCTTATTAAGATGTCTTAAACTAGGCCTAAGAATGCCTAGGATGGGATGAGGATGCAAAGATGTGATCAGAAAATATTTTCAGAATTTTCAAAAAAATAAAGCCCCACTCGAGCGTGGGTTTCCCCGCTCGAGCGGTCATGCAACAAAGGTACCCGCTCGAGCGGCAACTCCCCCGTTCGAGCGGACTGCAAAAGTACTGGATAGGCGAAATCCCCGTTCGACGGACGCTCGACTCCCGCTCGAGTGTGAGACACAAGCCTTCGCTCGAGCGTGCAATCCTCTGCTCGAGCGGACTGTAAAATAGTGCAAAGTACTGGATGCTCGAATTCCCCGCTCGAGCGCCACTTTCCCCGCTCGAGCGGGAGTGCAAAATCTGGAAAATCCAGATTGCACCTCCCAGCTTAAAACCAAGTTTTTATGCATAAATCTCGATCCTCTTGGGCCAATTTTCTAGAAAACATTGCAAAACACATAATTTAACATAATTCCAAAGCTCAATTATAAAATCAAAGCCCAAGGGTGTTTCAAACAACTCAATTTCAAACCAATTTTCCATGAACATAATTCAAGCATAACATGCATGAGCTAAATCATCTTCAAAGCTTTAAATACAAGCTCAAAAGAGCCAATTCCTTCAAAAACATAATGACAACATGGACTATAGCAATATTATGAACATGCATGAGAGGAATTATAAACTTACAACCTCAAAACTTCTAAATACATACATGCATGCAAGCCTTAAGCTTCAATTCAACATTTAAACCATGTCTTGGCTCTAAACTCTATCAATATGACATGAACCATGCAAGAATCAACTTAAAGGCAACAATAAGAGGTTGAATTCTTTACCTAGGTTCTCAAATACAAGTCTAGAAGCTCAATTGATCATAAACTCCTCCAATCTTCACAATTTTCAAGCAATACAAGATGAAGCAAATTGAATCACTCTTTTCCTCTTACTCTCTCTCTCTAGTCGGCAATAACAAGGTAAAGAAGCTGATGAAATGCTTTGTTTGAGTGCATAATGAAGCTCAAAATGTGTTGCCTAAGTGGTCCACTAGGGATGGCAAGGTTGTAATTAAGCCAACTATGTAATTTAACTCATTTTAATCCAATTTAATCATACTAAATCATATTTTAAATAAATATGCCATAAAATCATATAAATTCTACTGAACACATAACATCAATCGATTTCCGATTCGGTCGCCGATAAGGCCTTCAATTTGCAATTTAAACATAAAAACATGAACATATCAATTAACAATGAACAGATAGAAAATGCATTTAAACAGATACAGTCAATCAATCAGTTTCAGATTTCAGTCAGTCAGTTCAGTATTTCGATCAATTCAATTATCAGTCATAATCAGTCTCAGTTTAGCAGTAATCGGTAGTTTATCGGTAAACAGTGATGAGGGTTGTTACAGTTACTTTCATGAAACTATCAAGTTACATAATTTATTATGTCATCTGTAAGTAATCAGCATATGACAAAAATTGATTGAAATGTTTTGTCTGATGTACTTACTTTTTGCATGATTGAATTATTGCGATAATGTTTGGGCATCATTTGATTTTTTTTTTCCCTTATAATTTGACTAAAATGTGTGCATGGTGGTATATTATTTTTCTTGAACTTCACAATTGCAACGACCCCACCACGTATAATATTTTATATTTAAATAATTAAGGAGATTTGGATTTTAATTAGTCATTATGAGAATTATTGAGAATCATGAGAATTATGAGATTTGGAATCTATGAAAATTATTGGGCCCGATTCATATATGGTTTTTTCAAGTATTTATTTTGAAAGCCTAATGGCTGAAGGAGGTGAAGTTAATGAGTTGAATCAATTTGATTTCAAGTATCGGACCATATGAGAGTTTAATTAAATATTTGATTCAGCTTAGTAAAATTGAGATTTGATTAATTAGGTTCGAATTGGAGTTAATTAAGTTAATTAAATTATGAGGATTGAGAATTGTGATTATTATGAATTAAATTTATTTATGGGGTGTCCAATTTGAATATGTAATTTATTGATGAAAATTTTAAGTCTGATCAGAAATTGAAGGTCTAAATGATTTGGGAAATCAAAATTGATGATGGCAATAAGTTTAATTTAATATTTGGAGCCTTTTGGGAGTTTAATTAAAAATCTGATTCAGAATGGTAAAGATTGAATATAATTAATTGGGCCTTAATAGAAGTCAAATTAGACTAATTAAATTATGTGGGAATTGCAATTAGTTATGATTAATTAGTTTATGTGCTAATTATGATTAATCAAGACTAGGTGATATTTAATTAAGCTAATGTATAATTGATAGTAAAGCTAATTCAACTCATTTATTTAAATGAGAAAGAGGTATGTGGAGCCTTCTAAATTCTGTTGGTGCTTTTGTGTGCGTGTGTGTGTGTGTGTGCACGTGTAAGATTTGGCTGGTGGCTTCGTAAAAGAGAAGAGGTAGGTGTCTATTTTATTTGTGTTGGAAGCCTTAATGTTCATTTGTTTTATAGATGGAAACAGAGAGTTAGAAGTTAGAAGAATAGAGAAAGAGAAAACGAGAGAGAGGGACAATAAGAGTAAAGAGAGAGATATGGAGAGAGAGCCGGTGGTAGCCTTTGATTTGGCAGTTGCGGAGTTCTGATTGAAGAAGAAAAGAATTAGGTCGGCGGCGCTACTTGAAGCTGTGATGAAGATTAGTGTGCAAATGGTAGAGTCTTCTTGAACAAGAAGAAGAGAGTTGGGTTGGTCTCTCGGTATAGAGAGAGAGAGAGCCGAAATGGTTTTGCAACAAAAGAGAAAGATTAGGGTTTTTGTCCTTATCCCCAAAAGAAAATATATATATATAAAAGAAAAAGGAAAAAGTTTGATTCTGGTGACCCTCAAAAGTGCTAAGGCTATGGCTATATGTATATGAAATAGGCCTCCGAATATTCTAGAGAATATGTGGATTTGAAATTTTATAAGTTGTTAAAGGAAAGTAAAGTCAAGTTTGAATATAAAAAAAAAAGGGCGTGGGCCTTTATCTTTTTTTAGGGAAAAAAATGATAATGATGGGTGCTTGATTTGAATTCATATTAAAAAAAAAAGGGCACAAAAATATGTTGGCCAAACATGGCATAAGAAAAAGGAAAAAAATTTCTGTTGTTTATTAGTTGTCAACTTTACCCATAATTTACGGTGAGTCCTTACCTTTATCCCTAGACTCCGTCAAGACCAAATATTCCCGAAGACATAATGTGAAGCATGGCTGACAAGGTGAAACTATGCATGTCCGAGAAAACTAAAATTTCTCATACACACAAGGGGCAAATGTAAAAGGAGCTAATTTGAGCCCACTAAATTAATTAGGCCCAATAGTCTAAGGTTGGTGGGCCCGAATTTATCGCAAGGCCAAGATTGGTGGGCTCGGATTTATCACCATCAAATGGGCCGAATCGCTCTAAGCCTCGAAAGGATTCAGATCCACGAACCCAGAGATCCGAAACACTTGGCTTCAAATGGATTCAGATGCAATCTAGAAGCCGCTCCATTAATGAGTCCCAGAACACTTACGGACTCGGAGCTTTCCGAGATCTATGCACCGGAACCATGGGTGTAATGGAGTCCAAATAAAGGACCCGATCCTGAGGACAGTGAGTGGAGATAAATTCACTCTTTGGTTAAACTAGCCAATACCCGGGTCGAAGTGGCACGATCTAGGGGGTCCCTGAGACTTGACAATATTTGCGACAGGGCGTTCTCTTGAACTACCCCTGACCCTTTTGCGGCAGGACATCCTCTGGGACTACCCCTGACCCTTTGAGATGATTGGGGATCATTGGTTAGGTGTGGCTAAGAAGAAAGGTTTGCCGAGAGGTTGATCTCCTCTTCGGAATTTTCCTCATCCTCGGAGAGGTCACCTCCTCGGACAAGGTTGTTAGAGAGAATATTCACCATGTGCCTTGCACATGGGTTCTGTCTTACATCATGACGTGCCTATAAATAGAACCCACCCATAGCTTTACTAGGGATGGATTTTGGAGAGATAATTCTTGGGAAAGAACTAATTTCCCTTCTCCATTATCAACCTTGAGAGTGAAAGTAGGAGATCCATGGGAGAGCCTTGCCATTATTCTCTCTCTAACTACCTTGCCTTCTTCTTCACCCAATCTCTTATCTCCTTCATCTCTTTGCTTTTGTGTTCTTAGTTGTGACTATTGAAGAATCTAAGACTCTCACCATTTCTAGAGAATTCGAATTTTCTTCAAAGATCTTCGAATTTTCCAATGACGTTCTTGAACCCTCTCATACAAGCTTCATTTCCCTAAGAGGCCAATCACAAGACCTCCTAAGATAGAAACATCAATAATCAATGGAACATATAAGGGATTTATGTAAGTTATACTGCAAAACAATGACACTAACATGCAAAGCTATCAACTAGATGAATGTTTTTTTGTGTTTGGGTAAGAACTGGCTTCCTTTCTCTAAACTTCCATCGTATCTACATCCCTATGTGAATATTCTCTCTCTTTCTCTCTCTAGAAGTTGTTGAATGAGCCCATACTTTAATTAATTGGTTGTAGGATGGATTATGGTGAATAGATAGATAAAAGTATGGGCACATACAACAAGTGGGATGGTATTGCTCGAATCATGCAGTTATATTTTATTGAGGAACACTAGAGATTCACAATTCACTTACAATTTTGACTCTTACATGGTTCAGTTTATGACAAATCAAAAGTTGACATGTAATGTACCATGTCATTGTGGATCCTCTCTAGAAGTTGTTCCAATTTAGCTCGAGTGGATCATCTTCAGCTCTTTCCCAGGTGCATTACCATGTCATTGTGGATCGTCTCCAGAAGTTGTTCCAATGTGGCTCGAGTAGATCGTCTTCAGCTCTTTCCCAAGTGCATTTTGACTACCCTTCGATTTTTCAACTTTTAAATGCATTGAATAATCACATCTCGAAGGCTCAAAGATGTTTGCTTGATGCTCCATTCATGGCTCTGGAAGTAAAAGATGCAATTTTTACCATGGGTGGGCTCAAAGCCCCTGGCCTAGATGGTATGATAGTAGCTTTTTACCATAAGAATTGGAATATTGTTGGTGATATTTTGACAGCCTTTGTCCTTGCTTTTTGAATTATGGGTTTATGCCTGGTTGAATTGATCGATACATATTTAATTCTTATTCCAAAAAAGTCATCACCTCAAACAGTAAATGATTGCAGGCCTAGTAGTCTTTGTAATGTCGAATATACGATTATTTCCAAAGTTCTAGCTAATAGATTGCATCACACTCTCTCCAGTATTATCTATCCTAGATGTCATGATAGTGAAGAATCAATTGAACACCTTCATTTCCTATGTCCATTTTCGAAAAGGATTTGGTTTGGTTCAAAGCTTGAGTTGAATTTTAATGTTGGTTGAGAACGAAGGATAGAAGATTGGATTAATGAATGGTTTAAACAAGCCTCTGATGATGATGCTAGAATAGAGGCTACCAAAGTTCTTTAGGGGATATGGCTTCATCGTAATAAGGCGACATTTGATAATGAAAGTATAGGCCCACAGATTACATTAGGCATGATTAACAATTTCTATAAGATCCCACTGGAACAGAAGGTTTTTGGATTGAAAATGACTTAAGATCATGCATATATATAACGAATTGTTTTGAATTTACTAACACTGTGTCTTGGTGTCTAGATCACACATATGCAGAATTTTTGATTGATGGTGCATGGAAAAAATCCTTATGTAGAGCAGGTGCAGCATGGGTGGCAATCAACAAAAATAGATGGCAGGTGGTGTCCAATTTTGTGTGTTTTTTTGGCTAATTCAGCACTGGAAGCGGAAGTGAGAAGTTGCCTACATCTTTTGGAGTGGTGTTTGACTAGAAATTTGAAAGTTAATGACATCCTTATTGACTGTCAAAGTTTGGTTAATAGTTTATATCAAGGAAAATCGGTGGATTGTTATTTACAAAGGCCGTGTTTGTTTGGACGGATTGAATTAGGTTGAATTAGCATTCTCATGACTAATAGTCCTAGGACTACGAATCTCTTTGAATTTTTATCATATCCTCTATTTGGATTGCGTTAGGATTATAAGGAGGGACTAATAGTCTAGACTTTGGCTTAGTCCTTCAATTTATATCCCACTCCTCTCTGTGGGATTGAATAGTCCATCATATGTGGGATACCATATCCGGATGGATTGTTAATCCGTACTTCAACTGTTTAACCAAACATCAGATTAATAATTTTATTGGACTAGTAGTCCAATCCCAAGCTCATGTCCGCCCAAATAAACATGGCCAAAATGTTTTAGCTGATATCTCTAGAATATGTAAATTAATGGATTATAAGTAAACGAAGAATTAAGAGTTTTTATTATAATAATTTAAAACAGAGAGCCTTTGTAATGCCCCACATTTTATTACTCGGATAACCTTACCAATATTCATTAATTAAGTCCATTTACAAATAACATTTCATCCTTGGATGAAATAATGAATAATTAAATATACATATTCCCTCTCGTTATACAACAATGACATTTACATACAAATAAAAGAAATGCCCCGAAGCTTACAATAAAAGAGAGGACACTACTCTTTACAAAAAATAGAACTCAGCCAAATAACAAATGAAGTAGTACAATCCATTACTACATTACACTTATGAAATGGTAAAAACCATTGTTTGATCTTCAAATCCAAAAAGCATTCCCTGTAAACATGTACAGGCAGGGGATGAGCAAGCTCACCAAACAATCTCATATTAAAACATTAGAAGATATGCGGGTACCAAAATACTCATACACATACGTGAAATCATATCATGTCAAAATCATATGATTTTATTACATAATCTCTTAAATCCAATTTATTTAATTAACCACAACAAGTTAACTTAAATAAATAAACATGTTTCAATAGCACCAAGACATCCTTTTCAATTCATTCAATTATCTCATTATCAATTGAATCAAATAATTAAAAAATTCATCAAATCCATTTTATACAGTCTTATGAGACGAATGCATATGTCATGTTATGCTCAAAATATTTTTCTCATCTTTTGAAAATCTTATGCACAATGCCAATTTGAAAACACATCAATCCAACAATTTCAATAAAATTCCAACATGGTAAATACAACTCAGGTAATCCCTAGACTGGTGTCTGCAAGTGGACTATACAAGTACTACCAATTTGTCATTTTTACCAGTATTAACTGGAAGGCTCGACACCTATCATCTACACCACCTTTGAATCCCTAGGCTGGTGTCTGCAAGTAGACTATACAAGTACTACTAATTTGTCATTTTTACCAGTATTAACTGGAATGCTCGACACCTATCATCTACACCACCTTTCAAGACTTACCACCGTATTTACCTCCAAAATCATTTCATGAAAACTTGTTTCTCAACATTCCTTTTTCAATGCAAAGTTTTCAAATCAAATTTCAAAGCTCATCATTATCAAATGAATTGACATGCCAATGCAATGATTAATAATACAATGCAATATTTCTTCCACTTTTAATACTTCCACAAAATATTTCCTTTGTGATCAAAATTCTCATTTCAATATAATTTCTAATACAATTCCAAGAGATCCATATTCATATAATCTCCACATGTTAATCAACATTCCCAATTTAGTCATTTTAAGACAAATTTATAACATATTATATATCAAACTTCCAAAGTTCCATCATTTCTCATCCTTCCAAGAAATCCCTCATTTAAATGCAACATGGTAAATTTTCACTGATAGCCAAAATTGTTACCTCTAATATATTAATTAAAACATAACAACATGGACATACAATCCCACATATAACCATAACTTGAAATCTCCCATGATTCCCAACATTTAGAAACAAATCATATTCTATATTTTATCAAATATAAATAACTAAACTAGTTTTCATATCACAATCACGTCTGGTAACCTCTTAAGGTCCATTTCTAACTGTGTCGATTTTATTCCAACAAATACATTAAGCAAAATAATACTGTTAATGCCCAAAAAAAATCATTTTTTTTCCAAACTCATTCTCCAAGTATTATTCAACTATGACATCCTATTTTGACGAAAAGCCCCAAAAGTTAAACATAATTCCTTTGTTTTCTTAAAAAATGCTCTTTTGGTCGCAAAATGGTAAAAATTTCAAAACCGATCGAATCGAAGTCCGTTTTTGTTCAAATTTAAAACATAGCTCCTTCATAACCTTACAAACATTTTCCATGTTTACACTTTCGCAATTTGGCCATCAACTCTTTATTTTTCTCAAATTTCTCTTTTAAGCAAATAAATCACAAATTTTCTAAAAATTCTAATTAAATTATATACAACTCTAAGCTCTATATAATCAAGTAAAAGTATATAAAAAGTGTAGGAAAAATCCCTAGTTAACAATTTACACAATATTTCTCAATATCAATTCATTTTTCTCAAAAATAAATTCCAAAACTCAAGGATGAGATAAATATTTTAACATTAATTTCTCAAAATAAATTATCTAACCATAATATGATGTAGATACAATCCACACAACTATTAAATTTTATTTTCGGATTTCTTTGCAAAATTATCAATACAAAATGATTTTCCTAAATCAATCTCAAAATGCCAACATTCTTAACATTTCAGCATAATTTTTCTTCCAAAAATTACCAAACAAAAATTTGAAAATATATATATATATATATATGCAATACCTCTTATAATGATATATTTTCTCAAAATAACCCTAACATGGCTTTAATATAAAAATTTGAAGAAAGTCCCTACCTCAAATATAAAGAAAAGCTAATCCGAAAATGTAAACATCATCCGATCATGGATCTGAGATCACCATTGCGAAGATCACGACAAGCTCTCCGACTTTCATGTACAACATTTTGACAAAATCTCACTCTAAATACTCTCATTTCAAGCTCAAATGTTAAGCCAACAATGGAGAAATAAAAAGAGGGAGAGAGAGAGAGAGACGTTGGGAGCTCCCTGCCCAACCCAACCAAAGAAAATGAAATGAAATGGAAAGGAAATGATGGCCACTACAAAAAGGGGGGACAACCCCATGTGGTTTTGGCTTTTCAAAAGAAAAAAAATTGGTTTCTCCAAAATATATTTTGTAATAATATCTTCAAATGTTATAATATAAATTATAAAATGATATAATTTTTCTCACCACAAAATATAACATTTTTGTGCACCACAAAATATAATATTTTGCTCACCACAAAATATATACTCACTTTATTCATTACAAAAATATATAATTTTTCACCATATGGTACACACCATAAAATCAACTATCAAATATTTATTATAATCTTATATAATAAATAATAACAACTTCCAAGGTGGTTATTACCAATCACATAATTAAAAAGGATTAAATAGTCAAACATGAGTCATTAATCAAACTCAAATTAAATTAAATCTAAGCCATGGGTCTTGATTAAATTCCCACCCATAAGCCAAACATGGCCCAATTATATATCAAAATAGACCCAACAAATTTATCTCAATTACTGATCCGAACACCCAAAACTAAATTTCAAATTCTGCTATAAATTAAAGTGAACACCAATCAGTCCGTGAATTTTCATAAAGTAACTACCTATCATTAAATTTTGAAATTTTTATCCAACGTGCTAGACTCATATGGGAACAACATATAAAAATTTTATAGTTTTCTGAGATCGGAAACTATTTTCAAAAAATAAAAAACTGAACTGTTTTCACACAGAATTTACATAGAAATCAAATTCAAAAATTTACTCAATTAAATCATGCACTGACTACTTGAAAAAAAATAAAAAATAAAAAATAATTTTGAGTCATTACAGCCTTTAGGAATTTACAAAATTCAGGGTCTCACATCGGGGACTTCCTTCTCAATTGTATCCTCTGTCTCCCACTGATGACCCCTACAACTGTAACCCCACACCGCACATCTCCCTTGACTACCCCTTCCGTTCATCCAACTAATCCTCATTATTGAGATTCCCACATCCTTGCAACCATGACCTTCACGATCACTTCCCTTAGGATCACGATCGAACTGTCTCCCTTAATCCTCTTCACACTCCAACAAGCACACCTCCAAATAAGAGAGAGAGAGAGAGAGAGAGAGAGAGAGAGAGAGAGAGGCAATGTGGAGGGGGCATTGCCAAAGATTAAAACGTCAACAAGGAGGTACCAGTCGAAACTAGTTGAGTGGGGTTAGGGTTAAGGTTAAAGAGGTTAAAAATGAGAGTAGACATGAAATTTCATGTTAGGACAAAATTATGGAAAAGTAAAAATAGGGAGAAATAGCATCACTCTACTTTTATTTTTGTTTTTTATAGAGATACAAGAGATTTATCTTCATTTACTTTACTTTTATAGTTGACGTTATCTACGTTGGTAAAAACTACCAATATTGCTGAAAAATCTCATGAGGCTTTCTTTCTTTTGGCACATCAAATTTAATGTTATTTCATTTTAGAACCTAGGTCAAAATTGTTATGAAATTATTTTTTTATTTTTTTTATAATTTTATGTTTGGTTCATTGGACCAATTAATTTAAAAGACCAGTTCCACCGTCCACTAGCAAGAGAGTCCCAATTAAAGCAGAGGTAAAGCTCGTATGAATTGACCCCAAAAAATTATTTACACTTAAGAAGTTTTGAGCTTGAAACTTTAAAAGAAGCACACTTCCAGAAAATGATTACTTAGCCCATGCAAAGAACGAAAAAATGAATTAATCACTTATAATATTTGTTATTTTGTTAATAAAAATAATGTATTAGTTGGTCATACTAAAAATAATGAAATATGAATTTCATAGCATTTAAATATTAAAAGAAAAAAAAATGATAGTTTTGAAAAATCAATTTTTAGGAAACAATATTTGTTCTTGAAAAAACAAGGAAAAACATTTATGGGGTGATTATAAAAATAAAAAAATAAAAAATCCCAACGTTTCACTCTTACAACAAAATAAATCATGAATTTTTTATTTCGTTAATTTAAATTTTAAACTTTTAATTTGTTTTCAATCTAAAAATTATTTGCCTATTTTTGTTTAGTAAAACTAATTTAAAAAAAGTATTTTAATCATTAAATTTAACTACAGATGGTATTTTAGAAATTTTAGGTATACCTATATTGAGTTTAAAGACTAAAATATATTTTTCTGGTCGAATTTACTTAACAAAAGTAAACTAATGGTTTAGATAGAAAATTTAAATTAAAAGATTGAAACTTAAATAGACAAAATTAAAAGTTTAAGATTTATTATGTTATAAGAATTAAATGTTGGAATTAGTTTTTTTTTTTTTGGTAATTATCTCAAAATTTAATGTTCTGATAAGAATGATGGCATGATAGAAATATATGCGGAAGAGGGTTTGCAAGATCATACAAGAAGCTTTTTTTTAAGCCCTTTCTCAACTTAAAAGCCTAAACTAGAGCTAACGAAAAAATCATAAAAATCACAAACAAGTCCAATCTAAGGCCAAATCGTGCGAGTTTAAGAAACTTTCAAATTTTCAATTCTAACCTCACTTTTTCACCCAATGGGCTTGAATAATGATCTACATGCTAATCTGTCTATTGTACAGCTAACAAAATCCTCAGTCTTTCTCTCCTATCACTACTATAAAAATACTAAAAGATAACAGTTAATCATGATCTTTCATAAACTATCTCAACTTTTTCTCTCTCATTAATCATGATCTTTGAAGGTGGGATTGTTTATGATTATAATTTATCATAGTTTTTTAACTGTAATCTTTCCTTCAAAAAATTGTGATTGTTCTACAAAACAATTTTTTTTGTGGTATTATTAATTTCAGTTTGCAAAAATAAACTGTGATCTATTTTGGCTTCTTTTTTTTTCTTTTTTTTTTCTCTCTCTCAAAAATGGTTTCATGAAACCTTTTTATGCTACTACTATAGCTACTATAATACATTCCTAATGATTTATTTGTCTAGTTTCAATATATCTCACCCAAAAAAAAATAATAATAAATAAATAAATAAATTGGGCATTACATTGAATCATGTTCTAATGAAGAACTTCAATCAAACAAATTTACTAATAGTTAGCAAAAATTAATCCATAATTGATCAACTACAACCTTTCAAAGAGAATTCAGAAATTCCAAATTAAAACCACCCTAATCCACTCCATGAAACTGTTGGACAATCTTCACTGTATTTCGTATAAAGTAAGTTTGTGTACTTAACAACAAACAAAAGAAATAAAGGAAAGGAGGGAGAATGTTCGATTACAAAAATCAAACTAGAAATGAAAATAAATAAATAAAACCAGATTTTATTTTGTTTCAAAAACAAAATCAAAATCTGATATAAATAAATAAAACAGAAAATAAATTAACAACTTACTTGACTAATTTCTTGAACAATATTCTGATCAAGTACAGTGTTTGACACTGTGTTCTTAAGACAGATTCGTCCTCTCCGCGGTGCTTTCAGATTCGCGGACGTCTATCTCCCAGGATAAAATGATCAAATAACGAAAAATTGTAGCACTATAAATTTTTGTACAACAAACACACTATGTGTTTATACACTTTCTCACAAGAACAATAATGCAGCAAAATGCATAGAGCAGTAGCAAATTTAAGGATGAAAATTAGAGTGAAAATCAAATGAGGGACTTGTCTTATTTATAGATGTAGTGGCACCTTTTTATTTTGAATTGAACAGATAGCATACCTGTTTGAACAGGTACTGAACCTGTTAGGTTTGAATTTGGACTGTTTGGGTTCAAATTTAAATTCAGACAGATAAAAACTATATTTGAACAGTTTCGAATCTGTACAGAATTTCAAATCTGTTTTGTACAGAAACCATGAAGAGGTGCAAAACTTGAATTTGAATTTTCCAACTGAAATTTAAATTCAAACGGTCAGAATTTATTTTCCAAAGATAAAAAATAAATTCAAATGTTTTTGGCCTAAAAAGATTAGTATTGGGCTGAACAAGCCCAACCCAACCACACACCACGCACCCGCGCCCAAGCCCAGGCCCAGCCCAGCTCGCCCGACCGACTGGACAGATGGCGACGCATGCGTGTGTGGTAATTTTTGGGTCCAATGGGTCTAGCCCATTTTTCCCATAACCTCCCTCTCTACAAAACTTGGGTGCCCCTTGGGGCCTACCCCAAGTTCCAAATCCATGTCTTATAAACCCATAAAATTCTTCTCACCAAAACCAATATTGGAGAATCCTAAAACCACACCTTTAAGAAATTTCCACTAAAACACTATTTCCATGGAGCTTACTTTGGCTTCAATTTCCCATTCACCCAATAATGGTTTTGAGCAACCAAATATACCACGTGAATCACAATGCAGCATAGAACGCGTTACCACTTAGACCATGAATTCTACAGAGACACCCCATTTTGACCGACCTTAAGACTCGAGCGTCACCGGTTGAGCGCTTCGGTGATATTATTGCATCTTGTGCTTGTTGAAGTCCCGAGTCACTACGCGTGCCCTGCCTCCGGACTTCCGAACCATCTTCTCTACCTTGTCTCGGTTTGCGAACCAGGCTCGGTTTTCTCTATTTTCTCTCATGAGGGAAGGGAGTGGTCCCGTAGACTATCTCCCGGTGGCCGTGAGCTACGTTTCGTGGCCGTAGGCCATTTTGCCCATTCGAGAGGTTCGGTTTTGAGCCGTCTGCCGTGTGCCTCGGCTCGGGACCGCCTAACCATCACCGAAGTTCTCCGGTTTTTGGCATGTGCCTCTGTTTTAGTGTTCCGAGGACACTGGGGCCCTGATGCCCACTCACTGCAATTAACACCACTTAGGTGCCGGCGACCCATTTTTGACCCCAAACCGAGCGGTTTTGGTCCCGAGCTTTCATTTTGCATCAGCCTTCTCCGGTTTTTGGCGGAGACCTCTGTTTTAATATTTCGAGGAACCCTGGGGCCCCCGATGCCCACTTCGTGGCCGTATGCCACTTTCGGTGCTCATAGCCGGGTTTCGGGACCCCAAACCGAGCGGTTTTGGTCCCGAGCATTCATTTCGCAACCATTTTCTCCGGTTCTTGGCAGGTACCTCTGTTTTGTCATTTCAGAGGACACTGGGGTCGCAGATACCCACTTCGATGCTGAACACCACTTCCGGCACCCGCAGCCCATTTTCGGGATCCCGATTTGCTCGGTTTTGGCCCCGAACGTTCATTTCTCATTAGTTTTTGTTCAAACTTGGCAGGTACCTCTGTTTCAACATCAGGAAGATCACTGGGGGGTGGGAGGCCAGCAATTATCCCAGATAACCAGTTTCGCTCCTCCGGAGCCCGTTTTTCTCACTTCCGGGCCAATGTTGAACACCTTGGGGGTATTTTCTTCCAACCAAACCTACATATCTGTGATCAGAGGACATGGGAGAACACTTTGGTATGGTGGTCGGCCAGAAACTGTGGGTTTCATTTTTGGGCCTCTCCTTCAAGCTCTATGTTGTGACTCTTGGTTCAATGTTGCCAAATTCCAACCTTGGATCCTTGCTCTACACATCTGGGAGGACACTTTGGTATGGTGGTCGGCCAGCAATTGTTGGTTTCATTTTTGGGCCTCTCCTTCAAGCTCTATGTTGTGACTCTTGGTTCAATGTTGCCAAATTCCAACCTTGGATCCTTGCTCTACACATCTGGGAGGACACTTTGGTATGGTGGTCGGCCAGCAATTGTTGGTTTCATTTTTGGGCCTCTCCTTCAAGCTCTATGTTGTGACTCATGGTTCAGTGTTGCCAAATTCCAACTTGGGGCCTTGTTCTACACACATGGGAGGGCACTTTGGTATGGTGGTCGGCCAGAAAATCTACTGTTCATTTTCTTGGGGTGGCCGGCCGGCCATGGTGGGGGGGTGGCCGTCCAGGTGGGGTGGCCGTGCCACCTCCCACAATTAATTTCCACTGCCTTCAACCGGTCCTCACCGGATATCTCCCAACATATCCCGGGGCATCCGGGGGATATTTCGGGAGGGAAAGATTGGGTGCTTTCCTCCTTTTACCACTTCTTGCCTATTTGAAGGGCCCTCCCTCTCCTTCTTCAAGGTTACAAAAAATTGCTCTCAAGGACCCTTCTCCAAAAGCTCCCATCTCCATAGCTAAAAACTCCAAAAAAGCTTCAAGTGTCAAAGGCAATTTCTTCATCAACCCTTAGCTCCACCATCCATACTACCATTCCAGCAGCTAGGAAGTGAATTTCAGAGGTTGAGAAGTTACAAATCAAAGCCAAGAATCAAAGAAAGACAAGTCTCCAAGGGTAAGTCTTCAAAACCAACTTTTAGGGCTTTTTCTTGATCCATTTCTATACTCCAATTGGTTGAGAATTGGGGCTCCGACCCATACTTCTTTTGTGCTTGTTTTGAGCCCCTCTACAACTTTGTAGAAGGGCTCAACTTCATTTGATGCTCCTATGATATACTTGTTTCAATACCTAGCTTTTATGCCACCATCTTGCATGCTAGTTTAGGCCTATTTCCTTTTGTTTTTGGGGCTCCGACCCCTACTGGTTTTGTGATTATTTTGAGCCCCTCTACAACATTGTAGAAGGGCTCAACCTCATTTGGCCATTCTATACACCACCTCTCTTTGAAATCCATTTTAGGCCCTAAATCTTGCATGTTTTGTAACCTTTTGTGCTTGTGGTTTTAGCTCTTGGTCAGAACTGAGATGGGTCTTATTTTGACCCCCTTTACATGTTTCATGAAGAAAGTTTTGTCATTTGGTGTGTGCATTGCATGACTCTTGTTATAGCCTCTTTTGAGCTCCATTTTTGCATGGGATTGTTAGCATGATTTTATTCTGATTTTGAGGATGTCATCTTCTGAAATTGTGCTTATTTTTATCTCATATTCAATGTTGTAGAGGAAATTTTGTCCATTTGGGGTTTGCATATATCACTTGTCTCAATACTCCTCTTTTGGCCACTAACTTTGCATGCTATTGTTGATCTATCTATGCTTGCATTTTGGCCATGTTTGTTACTGAAAAATGCCACATTTGGGACTGCCTTGCTACTGTTCTTGCTGCTATGATCATATTTTGCATGTATAGCATGGCTATAGGCCATTCCGGGGCTTAATTTCACACTTTCGGGATGAATGCATGCTTCGAGTGTCATTTCGAATTGTTTCAGGGCTGTTTTCCCCTTTATTTAGGTGCTGAAATTCCATTGCCATGCTTACATATCATTCCCTATGCCATTTGCATCATTTTTGCATTGCCTCGGTTTGCGTGCCAATGGGTACGCACTTCGAGGCACCTCATTCTTATCATTCCGGCCTCCTATGTGAGTGAGCTGAGGCTCTCCCATGTTGGTGTAAGTCCATTTCTGCATTCCGTATGCCTTTTCTTTGCATTTCATCATCATCTTTTATTGCGCGCTGAGGCACGCACTTCGAGGCACTTCGGTTTTATCGATTTTCATCTTCGATCGCCTCGGCTACCAGGCACGCACTTCGAGGCACTTCGGTTTATCCGATTTTCCGATTTCAAAGATCGCCTCGCACTTCGAGGCACTTCGCCGATTATCCCTTTTCATCTTTTCGGCATCGCCTCGGTTTGCCAACTGTAGGCACGCACTTCGAGACACTTCGGTTTTATCCGATTTTCATCTTTTCAGCATCGCCTCGGTTTGCGCTACCAGGCACGCGCTTCGAGGCACTTCGGTTTTATCCGATTTTCATCTTTCATCATCGCCTCGGTTTGCGCTACCAGGCACGCTGCCGAGGCACTTCGGTTTATCCGATTTTCATCTTTCATCATCGCCTCGGTTTGCGCGCTACCAGGCACGCCGCTTTGAGGCATTTCGGTTTATCAGATTTTCATCTTTCATCATTGCCTCGGTTTGCGCTACGGGCACGCGTTTGAGGCACTTCGGTTTTATCCGATTTTCACTTTCATCATCGCCTCGGTTTGCGTGCTGCACGCACTTCGAGGCACCTTCCATTTCTTCCGCTTTTGCATTTACATCATTACCTCGGCCTTTGCGTGTCAAGTGGACACGCATTTCGAGGCACCTCATTTCTATCATTCCGGCATCCCGTATGAGTGTGGCTGGGGCCCTCCCATATTGGTGTAAGTCCATCATTGCATTTCGTGCCTTTATGTCATCGCCTCGGTTTGCGTGCCAGTGGGCACGCATTTCGAGACGTCTCATTTTCATAGCATTGCGCATGCTAGGACTGTATCTTAGTTGCGTTTCATGCATATCATGCATATTTCACGGGAAACGAGGCACGTTTCGTGCTCCGAGTGACGGAACGTGTCTCAATTCCCCAGTAACCGACACTCCAGATTACCCATGATGGAGTTAGGTTTTGTTGTAGCATTCATATGCATTCATCCCATATTGAGTTGTGCAATTCGATTCCTCGGCCATCATGCATCGATGTGCGTGATTGGTGGCACGAGGATCGAGGCATGCATATATTTGTGAAATACACTTTGGTTCTTTTCCTCGCTTCTCTGCAAAGAAAATTAATTTAGCAACTTTGAGTCCGGCGCATTTAGAAATCGCAAACAGAGGCTAATCGGGGCATCCCAAAGGATTTCGCCAAAAATTTCAAACAGGCGGCATCTATCGGAAGCGAGGCGGTCCCTGGCTTGCATGCCAGTTTTTCTCATTTAATTTGTCAATTAAATAAAAATTGTATATTTATTCGGGCTGTTTATTTCGGACTGTATTATTCTTTTATTCGGACTGTATATTTATTCAGACCCTCTGCGCGAGGGCAGCGTTGTAATAAGGGTGTGTGAGTGTGATGTATGTCTTCCAACCCCCATTTCTTTCTCCCTTTTATTTACCCGCTTTGAATGGTTAGATATAGGGCATATTTCAATTAGCATAACAGTATGACAGCATGTTTGAATCATTCATCTGTTTTGCACGCACCGGGCTCGGCGTATCATACAAACTGCATTGTATTTCAATTATAAAGTTGAATACATGTTAGCTGTTGCATTCCATGTGCCATGTTTAGAATAGCCGAGCCTACTATAGTTTGCACTTTTGCATGTGTTGCATTAGGCAATTCTGTATACTTAGGTCCATGCATGGATTTCTAATCGTTTTTCTGTTTTGGCTTGGAGTACTCGGTAAGTTTTATGCTTTAGCATCCTTGCATGCGTGTGAGTGTTGCCATGAATAGCATGCTTACCATGAGGCTATGTGCTTATGTGATATAACTGCCTTGAATGCCTGTGGGTGGAGGTTGAGTTATCTGAATTGGAGCAATTCATCAATTGTTTGTTAAGCCCACTAGATTGTGGCAAAATCTGTATTTTAGGCCTACCTGCGGGTAGCAAACCGTCTTTCACAAACAAACATGAAATGCTTCGTTCCAATTCAGCCCATTTATACTTGTTTGTCATGAGCATCACATAGTAACCTAGGCTAATAATCTAATAAGAGCATACAAAGTTTTCAAAAACAGATATCATGGTTAGTAGAGGCGGTCTTTGACCGGCGAGAGGGGTGCTCACGATGTGACCTTTCCCTAATCGTACCCAAGTTCCCGAGCCAACTTTGGTGATGACGGATACGTGGCCTTTTGGCACCGAGTCGGGGTTTCCTAAATTTCCCATTTTAAAATATTTAGGTGGCGACTCTGTTATCTGGCAAAGCAGTCCATGTTTGGCACTTCTTTCAAAAAATCTGTTTTTCTTCAAAACGATTTGCCGGATTTGGACTCTTTGGTTCGAGATTTAGAACCGCAACAAAATCGAGTCCGAACTGTAGCGAGGTCCCCCGCGGGCGTTGTTACAGTTTCTGGCGACTCCGCTGGGGATTTAGAGAACTTGACTCGAACTCATGATATCTGGTTTTGACTACACTTGTGTGTTTCTTTGCATTGCATTTGCATTGGTGCGCCTAGGACACCGTGTTTGCCATATGCCATTCCCGAACGACGGTTTGGAGGCTTGTCTTGTCAAGTCATGTCCGTAAGGCCGATCGGCTCGGCTCGATAAAGATGGGAACACAAACCCCTTTTACCGGGCACCCTTTGACCATTCGACCTAGTGCATATTCGGATCCATAGTGACCATTCCAAACTAGGACAGGTTGCTTACCCGTTTATAGGTTGTTTGAAGCCGCTGTGTGCGTAGTGAAACCCTAGCTCTTGACAAAATAGGACAGGGAAACCCTACCCCAACATAGGGGTGTTTTGGCTCTCACTTATCTGCTATGTGCTTGTTAGAGTGTGCCTCTACAGGGAATGCATGTATCAGTGTGAGTTTGGGCATCAGGCCTGCGGGCATCAGTTTTGAATTTGGGAATCGAGTTCACGGGCATTATCCAGTATTTGGGAATCAGTTGTCCGCGGATATCAGATTCAGTTTATCAGAACAGTGATACAGGAATATTGACCAGTATTTGAGGACAGTGTATAGCCAGCTTACCAACTGTGTGTTGTTGTATACCCGACTGTGTGTGGTGTATTCAATTTAAGCCGTTATGCTGCCCGTTTTATTTCTGGTTATTTATTTCCTTTTCGCTTTATTTATCTTTTTGCTAGGGGGACAGTTTGTAGCACAATTGCTTCCGAACCCGTCGATACCCCCCAAGCAATCTGGACACGAGGTCGCCGACTCAACCGATCCGAGGATCTAGTTGACGGACATCCAGTGTTTCACTCACTACCCCCTGTTATCAGAAGGAGGCCGAGAAGGCACAGTATATCAGAGCACAGATCACCAGGACAGCAGTCTACTATAGTGTCAGATAGTCGGGTTGAGCTTCCTGTTTCTGCTATAGAGATACACTTGCCAGTTTTTCAGATGGAACAACAGAACACAGCACTGGAGGCGATGATGCGCCAGATGGCTGAGAGCATGAAGCAAATGCAAGATGATGCTATCTGCCAGGCGGAATTTTCCAAACAACAGGCCGCTATCATGGCCCAACAGTCTGAGTTGATCACCAGGTTACAACAGCAGAACGCAGCGTCTGCTTCAACTCAGGCTCCTCCTCCACCCGGGGCCCCATTACCTGAACAACTACCTACTGGCCAAAATGCCCCTCCAAACCCTCAAAATGCCCAGGCTGCCCAGAATACCCTCCCGAATCAACAGAACATTCTGCCAAACCCCCCAAACATTCAAGAGGACACGGGTCTTCCAACGGGGCTGGCTCCGCCCCCGCTTCTACCACAACTGTCCAAAAACATTACACCTAACCATCCGGACTCTCCATTTGAGTTCGAGGTAGACCAGACAGCTCTGAAATTGAGCAAGTTGGAGAAGCTCTTTAAGAAGTCCCAAGGGGTGAAGGCCATCCCAAGTATTGAAGACGGCTATACTGATGTAGCCGTGACTCTACCGGATAGATTTAAGATGCCCCAGATCGATCGCTTTGATGGATCCGGGGATTCTATGGTTCACCTCCGGCTATTCTCAGACGTTCTAAGACCGATGGGCCTAACCCGACCGCAAAAGCTTTCTTTGTTCGGTCGAACCCTGTCGGGTGTGGCATCCACTTGGTATTCAAAGCTGGAAGATCAGGTGAAAATCAACTGGGATGAGATGGCCGAGGCCTTCGTGGCGCAATATTCATACAACACGCAGATCGAGATCACAACTCGTGATCTTGAGACAACCAGGCAGGAGCCTAAAGAATCTTTCTCTGACTTTGTGACCCGGTGGAGGGCGAAGGCATCGATGATGACCTTAAGGCCAACAGACAGAGACCAAATACGGATGATTGTGCGCAATCTCCAGCCGGCGTTAATGAAGAAGATGATTGTAGTTCCCTTCCCCACTTTCGCAGATCTGCATGATATGGGGATGCAAATAGAGGATGCGATGAAACAGGGTCTGTTTGACCAAGATCGGGATCAGCCCCGGAGAACATTCAACCGTGGTAATAATGCGGGCCCGAGTGGCTCTTCCAATACCAGAACTTCAGAAGTTGGAATGGTCACCACCACTCCCCCTCCCCAACCAAGGTCCGCAGCGGCCACACCTTTTTCCAATGCCTCCGGGAGCAGTAATCAAGCCCCAAGATACCAACCCAGGGGTCAACGAACCTTCTCCCCACTCTATATGTCTTTGTCTAAAGTCCTCGGGGTTCTAGTCAGAAAGGGGCACCTGAAACCCTTGGAACCGAGACCGCGACCAAATCCACTCCCCCCTTCCCATAACCCAGCCAAATATTGCCAATACCACCAGCAGCATGGTCATGACACCGACCAATGTTACAGGCTGCGTCATGAGATTCAGGACCTCATTGACAAGAACATTATCCTACCTCCTCAAGGACCCAACGTCACAAACAACCCACTCCCCAAACACAACCAAGATCCACCAAAAAGAGTCAACCTTATCCACACTGGGGGCGCATCTTACGATCCCAGTATCTACATAACTCCCTCACACCTACCCAAGCCAGAGGTGGTCCTTCCCGACAGCACTGACTTGTGCGTGTTGGACACCTCCCCACCCCAACCTGAGCCAAAGTTGGTGACCATTGAGAATGGAACGGGGCAGGCTTCTGAGGAGAGCAGAATAGTTGAATCTGAGGTGGAGCTATCTGAGAATTTAGCTGGCAGAGCTTATGATCCGAGTGGATATATCTTGTCGATGAGCCAGTCTAAGCTGAGTATGGGGTTGCCGGAAGAGGCTGAGTTGTGTATGATCCGGGGGGACAAGCTTGAATCAGCAGGGGATGATTTGACTGCGGTGGAAGAGGACTTCGCCAACCTTCAATTCTACGAGCAAGAATCAGGGGATGCATCGATTAACTGGTTCGAAGATGAAGAGTCAGCAGAAGTCGTCGGGTGGTTGGATGATCAGCCTGATATTGTACCATTTGTGGCCGGAAGGGCCGAGGATCAGATTACATTGCCGGAAAGCGCCGGTACGAAGAATTTCGCTCAGGAACAAAACATTTTGAAAGCCGCACAGTTATTGTTGGAGGAACAAGGAAAAAGATGGGATTCTGAGAGAGCCCGAAAAGCAAAGAATCACGAGGAAGTTGAGGGTGCTGCGGGCACGAAGACTGAACATGCTGTGAGCATGAGGAATGAGATTACTGAGAGCACAAACAAGCCAGAACCAGACAGATGCCTGCTAGACGCTAATGGAATGTGGTGGGAAGATGACGACTTGTATCTTGCCCACACTGAGCGAAGATCTGGCGGTGGCCAGACGATGCACAGTACCTCGAGGAGGTAGACCATATGACTAGAAGTGGGCGGTACTTCAAGCCCCCACACCTTGATCAACCCGAGGCATCAGGGAAAGATAAGGAGGCAGAGAAAGCGAAGAGAAGCAATGGAAGAAGAGGCATCTTGAGCGACTAAAAGAAAATACAAGCGAACATCTCCATTTGGGGAATTGCTTATGGCCGAGGTGCCGTGAAATGTCTTATCTGCCATGGACAGAGCTAAACTTTCCATTGAAACTACGCGAACAACTAGTTGGTGGTCTTTCGGAGGAGGTTCCCGGCATTGACCTTTTCGGACAAGAATTGCCGCCGAGGCGTGGACCATAACGACCTCTCTACATCTCACGTAGAATCACGGGGACAAATGGATTCGGTGGTGCTTGTTGACACCGGTCCGCTATCAATGTTTGTCGGCGAGCGGCCTATGCAATTGGGTTAAAACTGCGGACTTCACCGACTACTCAGTAATGTCGAGCATATGATAATACAAGCAGGGATGTCCTAGGGACAGTGAAAATCCAAACCAAGATTGGGCCTGGACAACACGAAATAGATTTTCATGTCTTGGAGGTCCCTGCATCTTTCAACATGCTTTTGGGGCGACCCTGGTTGCATCAGGTAAAGGCCGTTTCATCTACCCTGCATCAAATGGTGAAATACCCCTTTGGAAAGGGAGTAGCCATTGTTTTTGGGAACTCATCAATCCATCCCCCTCCGGAGGTATCTACGCCAGTCTTGGAGATTGAACACGGCATGGAGGACATGTTTATATCGGGATTTACTTTGGCTGAGGCCCGGGTGGTACAAAACATAATGGCTGTGAACGAGGGTTTGTATGTCAGCGCTCAAGCCGTCTACCTCATGAACAAGCTCTGACATATCCACAGGATGGGATTGGGAAGAAGCGGCGGAAAGGTGTCGCGGCGTTGGCAGTGCCACATAATCCACATACCTTTGGATTAGGTTATCGCCTACCAAGGAAGAAGGGACGAGGAAAGGGAAGAAATGGCGGCGGGGCAGGCGGCAGTGGGAAGCCTTTTGATCTAATGCATAGGCCCATCTGGGTACCACGAGCAGACGCTTCGAGGAGGAAGATTTCCTATTTCGGCTTCCCAGAACCATGGTTGAGCGGAGGAAGCGTGCAGTTTGAAATCTTTTCGACTTGCAACTATCGGGGATGATGTTGCGAAGAAGCGAACCCAACAAGCGAGGCGGAATAAGGCAGTGAGTCCTGAGGGCACTGAATTGGAAATGGGGGTAGCACTGGCATGTCTCCTCTTTGATCCTCTGATCGACCAGGATTGCTTGGGGAATAACGTCGTGGTTTCCATGATTGGAGATGAAATGGCTGCGAGCCAACCAGCAGCCATCTTGGACGCATCGATTGCACCCTCGCTCACTTGGCAGTACGAGGAGGGATTCTTATCAGCGGTTAAAGGTCGGTGGTAGTGAGTCTGATTCCAAAGTCTTCGAGTCGAATCGATTCGGCTCGGCGAGTCTGGTCTGGTACTCTGGGTGTCAACCCGGATGCCACAGTCTTGTCCAGGTCGTATTCTTCCTTTTCTTTTGTGTTTGTTGTAACCGATGGATTGGATGGACTGGATGTAACTAATGAGAGTGGATCATATGTGGGTTCCGAGTACTTTTACGTGCCCTAATTTATTGCATTAATTCAGACTTTCAAAATTTTGATCAAAACGGTGAGGACGAAGTGCCTCCGGTTTTACAACGTTTAATTGAGCAAGAGCAGGAGAGATTTGTTAAGCCTTTAACGGATGAAATCATTTCTGTGAATATTGGTACTGAGGAGGACCCGCGGCTGGTCCAGATCGGGTCCACGTTGTCTTCCTTGAGAGCAGCGGCGCATGGTCGCTTTATTAAAAGATTTCAAAGATGTTTTCGCGTGGTCCTCTGAAGACATGCAGAATCGATCCGAGATTGTCTGACATCGGATCCCCTTGACCCGAGGCCCGACCTATCAAGCAGAAGCTCAGAAGGATCCGCCCGGATTGGGCTGTCAAGATCAAAGAAGAGGTCACCAAGCAAATTGACGCAGGCTTTCTGCTAGTATCAGAATTTCCCACTTGGTTGGCCAATATAGTTCGGTCTTAGAAGAAAGATGGCAAGATCCGGTGTGCGTAGACTTGAGATTTGAAGCGAGCTAGTCAGGGCGACTTTCCCCTACCACACATCGACGAGTTGGTGGACTTCTGGTGAGGCACGCCTTGCTTTCATTCATGGATGGCTTCTCGGTACAACAGTTGTGATGGCACGGAGGAGAGAAAAGACTGCATTCACCACCCCGTGGGGAACATACTGCTATCGGGTAATGCCGTTTGGGTTGAAAAACGCTGGGGCTACTTATCAACGGGCCGCGACCACAATATTACATGATATGATCCACAAAGAGGTTGAGGTGTACGTGGACGACATGATTGTCAAATCCAAGGAAAGGGAGGGCCACTACACCGCCTTGCACAAGTTCTTCCAAAGGATCAGGGAATTCCGGTTGCGGCTAAACCCTCAGAAATGTACGTTTGGTGTTACAGGGAAAATCTTTGGGGTTTCGATCACACAAAAGGGGCATCGAGGTCGACCCTTCCAAAATCAAGGCCATCCTAGAAATGCCACCACCAAGGAGTGAAAAAAGAGGTGCGAGGCTTTACGGGTAAAGTGCAATTCATAAGACGGTTTATCTCAAAACTAACCTTGACTTGTGAACCACTCTTTGGTCTCTGAAGAAAGGAAAGAAGTTCCAATGGGACGGCCGATGCCATTGCATTTGAGCAGTTAAAGAATATCTCTGAGAACCCACCCGCTTTATCACCACCGAATCGAGAAACCGTTGATTTTGTACTGTCGATGATCGAGACCACGATGGGCTGCATGCTTGCACAAGAATCGAAGATAGGGTGGAGAAAGCCATCTATTATTTGAGCAAGAAAATGCTAGAGTATGAGACCGGTATCGCCCTTTGGAAAAAGGCTTGCTTGGCTTTGGTATGGGCTACCGAAGCTGCGGCACTACTGTTAGCTCACTCTGTAATGTTGGTTTCACGACTAGATCCCATCAAATATCTTTTTCGAGAAACCGGTAACTACGGGTAGGCTAGCTCGTTGGTTCTTTGTTGCTCTCAATTCGATCTTACATATGTGACGCATAAGTCGGTGAAGGAAGAGCGATGGCGAGTTCCTTCGACCACGGTTGAGGATAAGGCGATTGAGTATCTATTCCCGGATGAATCAATTACGCATATCGGCGAGGAAACTTGGGCGATGTACTTTGTGAGCGTCAAATCAACATGGGTATGGGATAGGAGTGTTCTTGATAGCACCGGCGGTTCCGTATCCTCTCGCCTTCAAACTCCGGTTCAAAGTCTCGAATAATGAAGCGAGAATATGAAGCATGCATTCTTTGGTTTGGGCGACCACGGAACTAGGGGCAAGGCAATTTGGGCGTCATTGGGGATTCGAATCTTGTTGTGTCTCAAGCTAAAGGAGACTGGAAAGTAAAAAGAAAATATGATGATGTATCACCAAACCTTGGATTCTTGATTCCTCGGTTTGAGAAGTGAATTTCGCTCATCTACTAAGAGAACAACAAGTTCGCGACGCCTTAGCAACTCTATCGTCAATGATAGACATCCGTGTGGAGTCGAATCGTCGATCATCATCGACCAGAAATTTGTACCGCTATGAGTCGATTGCAACCATAGATGAAGTTCGGGCGAACACCCCCTGGTACTACGATATCTGGAATTTCTTGGAGAAAGAAGCATACCGCCCGAGGTAAATGCCAAAGACAAGAGGGCAATCGAAGAATGTCGATCGATTCATCATCTGCGGGGGTAAAGCGTATAGAAGAGGTCATCTGGGAATGCATAAAGCGTGTGTTGATCTTTGAAGAGTCCAAGCGTCGATGGAAGCCATCCATGGGGAGAATGTGGAGCACATATGAATGGGGTAATGTTGGCGCGGAAGATCCTTAGGCGGGGTTATTATTGGTCCACCATGGAGGAGGATTGTATTGGTTTTCGTCGGCGATGCCACAAGTGTCAAATTCATGCAAATCGCATGAACATTCGCCGTCAAAGGCATACAACATGACTTCGCCATGGCCTTTTTTACGTCTAGGGAATTGATGTGATTGGGTATTACGCGAAGAATCGAATGGGCATGAGTTCATCCTCGTGGCGATAGATTATTTCACGAAGTGGGTTGAGGCCCAATCTTCCGATGTTGAAAGCTTCTGCGTTGCAAAATTCATCGAAACAACATTATCTGTCTCACGAGTCCCAAATGAAATAGTTTACGACAATGGTTCCCACTTCAAGAAGGAGGTGATTGACTTGTTGGAGAAATACAACGTGGCTTTTCATAAGTCGTCTACTTACCGCCGCAAACCAGCGAGGCGGTTGAGGCCGCCAACAAGAACATCAAGCGCATACTACAGAAGATGGTGGAAACCTATCGGGACTGGCCAGATAAGCTGCCATTTGCTCTGTGGGGCTACAGGACTTCAATCAGAACTTCTACTGGGGCGACTCCGTACTCATTAGTCTACGGGATGGAGGCCGTTCTACCTATCGAGATTGAGGTTCCGTCATCACGAGTATTGGCGAGTGCGGATAGCGAAGCAGATTAGCGTGAGAATAGATTTGAAGAACTCATGCTCTTCGATGAAAGGAGATTGAAAGCACTGTACCACGTCCAAGGTTATCAACGTAGAATCGCCCGGGCTTTTAACAAGAAGGTTAAGTCCAGGAATTTGAAAGAAGGAGATTTGGTGCTCAAAGACAACCGAGCTCCCATCCACGACCCAAGGGCAAGTTCGGACAATTGGTGGTCCTTACATCATCAAGTCAATCAGTCGTGGAGCTGTGGTTACGATGGATCTAGATGGCTTGGAGTTCTCTCAACCGATCAACATGGACAAGTTGAAGAAATATTATCCTGAGAGGCTCGCTAGGCGAAAACCGAAAGGCGACCTAGGCAAAACTTCGAGCATAGAAAATTTGAAAACTATAAAAGCCGAGCTCATAAGGTTGAAAACCATAAAGGCGGCCTTGGCAAAAGTTAGAGCAAAGGAGAGCAAAAACACCGGCGAACCTAACCACGAACTCGTAAGACTTGATTCCCATCTTTGGGATCGTGGCGGCTTCATCTTGAAGTTCGGTCACAATCTTTTCCCGATCAACTTAGTCCATTTTGATCACCTCGGTCATCTTTATTCATCGGCATTCACTCGATCTCGATGCGTGCTATTCAAACTAGGGGCAACTTTCCGTTGCAATGGAGTGTTCTTGCGGCATCATCGGACTAGGGCAACTTTCCGTTGCCACACTTTGCCAACACCTTTTTCAAACTAGGGGCAACTTTCGGTTGCTAGGATTGAGGTTGTGTATCTCGATGATTTCAGGCGTGTCGAGTTGTGATCGATATCATAAATAGTTTTGAAAAGTTTGCATAAAAGTTCTCTATATTCATATTAATCTTTTCACATCTAAGACGATTTTTGGACCTAAAGCGGAGAATTTTCAAGACCACAACCTTCAATTTCATTGATTTGAAACGAGTTCTTCGCTCTTGCATACAATTGAAGTTGCTTTTTATTACATTCATAAAAAACTTGAAAGTACTAATAAAGCAATAAATCTGGGGCATAGTCTAGTCGGTGTTCTGCGCCCCTCCCGAGCTAATCAAAGCCAGATGCCAACTTAGGCCCAACTTGTATGACCGAATGGCGCGAGTACGGAATGGGAAATAAAATATCTGATGATTCAAAGTGATCGAGCGGATCCGGTATCTGGAACATCTTTGTAGCTCATCGCTGAAAAGATTAAGCGGGGCGGCGCCATGCAATGCGATCTGGCGACAAGTTGCATCCATTGAACCACCGGCTCTCATCGGGAGCATTAACTAGGCGTTCTTAGAAAAAGTAACCAGAAATTTGAATAGGCGAGAACAAGAGTCCACAACTTGCAACTTCCGTCAACCACATCGGGGAGGGATGAAAAATGAGAGAATAAAGAATAGAAAGATGCGACGAGAGAAAAGTAAGATAAGGGTTTTGCGAGAAAAGTCGAGGCAGGGTTCAGTGATGTAAGCAAATACAAGTGAGCTTGGGTGGGAAACATTACCTATAGCGATAGTGGACTCCTGCCGTCTGGTTGTCTCCGTGAGAAGGCATCGAGCCTATCAATTTTGGATACACTCCACTATCCGGATAGTCCATCCGAAGTGCATCGTGTTGTATTTTTGCTTATCGAGTTGTTGTTTTTGCTTATTGAGTTGTAAGTTTTTGTCATTTGTCGCGTTTTGCGTTTTGAGTTGTTACTTTTGATTACACAATTTTGTTAAGTCTTGTCTATTAGTCGTTAACATTATTGCACTTTGTTTATCGAGTTGTAAACTTCGCTAAGATCTGTTTATTTCTTAGTGAGTAGTTTTGTTTCGCTTTGTTCGTCGGTTCCCTACCTAACGGTAAATACATGAGGCGCATTTCCATTCAATTCCATTTTGTGCAAAATAATGCGATCGATCTTTGAGAATTTCAAATCGACATCTTTTCAAAAATTGTTTCATTTCATCATGTCTTACAACAATAAAAGTACAAGTTTTTGAGAAAATAAAGCGCCTAACAATGTGCAAAGTGCTACAAACTACTAGCTAAAAAGTAGAATAAGCAGGAAATAACATCGGTGCCCTCGGGAGGCGAGGGGAGGCCCCTCATCCTCTTCGGGATAATCTCTACATCATCATCACCATCCGGATCGGGCTGTCATCCTCCGGATCCCCTCGAGCTAAATCCCCACTCCGGAGCCGAGGCAGGAGCCTCCTTCTCCAGAGATGTCTCGATATGTGGCTGCGACCACCTCCTCCTCGTCATCCTCAACAATGGGTACCCTGCGTCTGAGGCGACCCTCCTCCAGACTCCTCGATGAGACTGGATGGCCCGGCTCCTCCATCCACAGACCTCGGGTAGGTCTAGCACCTCGACCTCTCTGAGAAGGCCCGGCGGCTTTGGCCGTGATGAAGCATATATGGGAGGCATCAAGATGCAAAGTGCAATACATCAGTTCAAGCATAAGCAGTGTAAATGTAGAATGTGAAAAGGGTGTGTGTCGGATGTGCTCTACGATCTATCGTCTGACAGAAGGTCTAAAGCTAGAGTAGCATCAGAAACATGCTAGTACAAGGAAAATGAAGAGTACCTCTACACCCACGATGCTCATCTGCGTCTCCCTCCGAAGGATCATGCCCTCGGATGTGGCTAGCATCCCCGGCAGCTCGTCGTATATTCAACGAGGTCAGCAAATACAAATGCAAAACTATCGATATGGAATCAATGTTCAAATATCGTGATAAATCAAAAGGTGAAAAAACATCTGGGGCGAGTCAGGGTCTCTAACATATCTGTGATCAGGCAGAGGAGGCTCTAACGGAATCTGGTAAGGCGTCCCAAATCGCCAGTTCGTCAACTCGGTCGGCATGTCTGGCCACCCTGGATGATCAAGAGACGGAGGGATCGGAGGGATCGAACTGCCCCCACCTCTGGATGTGCGATACGCTAGAAGAAGGGATATCGTAGCATGGGCGCGACTCGAAGATGGTGCGCTTGATGAACCTCGTCTTGAGCCGCACTCCCGTCAAGGGGGCATCAAATATATCTTGGGTAGGTGGCGTAGTTCCCATCGAGATGATGCACCAAAGCATCAACGCCTGCATATCTTGCTCGACCTCCTCGAGGATAATCTATCGGCGATCCGCATGGTGTCGGAGCCTGGCGGTGTCTGAGAATCGCCCCCATATCGGCTGGCGTTCCCGAGAACCAAACCACTGTTGGTCCCTCGGCGAGAATCTATCTTGACAACAACTCGGCGCTCCAGTCTTTGAGTCTCGAGCTCGTCGTGAAAAGCGCCCAAAGGCGCCAGTGATCTGTGGATAACCGATTACAAATCGGTCGAATCGGATATCTGAGCAGATCAAAGATGAAAATAAAAGGAACTGAGAGTTCAAGCAATACCTCTGTCGCTCGAACAGTATCAAAGTATCGTCGCAGAGAGGAGAGAGTCTCTCGAGGCCTCGCCAGATGCTCGCCCTCAAACATCAACGAATACGGAGTCGTCGGAGGCCCTGCCACCTCCATCTCCGGAGCCAATGTGGGGAAGTACACATACACCCACAGCTGGGAAGAGCAATGCAGAATATGAGTACAATGTGCTAAAAGCAGAATACAGAATGCAAAGTGCGCCGTGTGTGTGGTGAATAAGTAATGCGGAACAAAATGTAAATCAAGAGGACGGAATGTACCTCCCAGGCTCTCCAGTAGCCGCCGAGTAAGTCCCCTCGTGTGCGAGAGACTGCACTCATGTAACGATGAGGTAGCAGCCAGTGGCCGCCTTGATCCTCTTGGCCGACTGTGATAGGTCTACCAGAGCGCTCAGTAGATATAATCCTACCATGTTCCCTCTATCAGCGAACAAAGTGGTGCCGAGGTACATGAGAAACCAGACATCTTGCTCCGCCTCCTCAGGAGTCTCAGGCTCCATCTGTGGCCGCCGGAAATAGGAAGCAAACCAGGAGTATCGGACTCTCCCCGACCCTCTGTCTACAGGCGGGTGTGTCCCCAACAAATGCATCCAAGCAGCCTGCCACTGACCCATATCCTCGTCATAGGGAATGGGCCTACCGCCTAAGTCTAGGCCGGTGAGCATAGCGAAATCCAGCGGGGTCATGGTCATATCCCCAGTCGCAGAGAAATGGAAAGAATTGGTGGTATCCCACCATCTCTCTGCTAAGGCAGCAAGTAAAGTCCTACTGATCTGGCACTGAGATAATCCTCTGCAGAATGGCCCAAATCCCATAGGTCAATCAATCCGGACGACTTAGGAAGCTCGAAATACCACTCCCTCGGCGGTGGAGCCATATCCTCGCCTTTGCGAGAATGAACTGCATTTAGAATGAATCGTAGATCGACAAATGAAGAGAAAATGAAACATGTGCAAATGAAGAAGAAAATGAGCCGTGTGTAAATGAAGTAAAATGGGTGTGTGTTCAAATTGGAATTTGTGTTCTCTCAACATCGATTACGTGTGTTCGCTTCAAATTGGGATGTGTGTTCTACTCAACATCGATTAAACGTGTGTTACGCTTCAAATGGGATTTGTGTGTTCTACTCAACATCGATTAAATTTGTGTGTTAAGCTTCAAATTGGGACTGGGGTGTGTGTTCTCAACATCGATTGGGGTGTGTGTTAAGCTTCAAATTGGGACTGTGTGTTCTACTCAACATCGATTGGGTGTGTGTTCGCTTCAAATTGGGAATTTGTGTGTTCTACTCAACATCGATTGGGGTGTGTGTTAAGCTTCAAATTGGGAATTGTGTGTTCTACTCAACATCGATTAAATTTGTGCGTTAAGCTTCAAATTTGGGATTTGTGTGTTCTACTCAACATCGATTACAATGTGTTCGCTTCAAATTGGGACTGTGTTCTACTCAACATCGATTAACAGTGTGTTCGCTTCAAGTTTGGGGTATGTGTTCTACTCAACATCGATGGGTAATTGTGTTCGCTTCAAATTGGGGTGTGTGTTCTACTCAACGTCGATTAAGTGTGTGTTCGCTTCAAATCTGGTTTGTGTGTTCGGTGCTTGAGTTTAGGGTCAGTGTGTGTTCTACTTTTAATCGATTAACGTGTGTTCGCTTCAAAATTTGTGTGTGTTCAGAAAATCTGAGTTTTGGAGACTGCGTGTTCTATTCTCGGTCAGTATGTGCTGTGTGCTCATTTTCAACTTCGGGCTGTGTCTTCAGTGAATCAATGTTGGAGCTGTGTGTTCAATTTCTAACTAATGTGCACTGTGCGTTCACAATTATTCAATGTGCCAAGTGTTCATGAAATTCAAGTGTCTAAGTCACATGCTCAAGATACAAGTACTGTGTCGTAAGCTAAACTACGTGTCTAAGCATGGCAAAAGTACAGAATGCACGAAAGATGCGGATAATAAAAATACCTCTGCATCATAGGAGAGGTGTTGCTCCGGCTCTCGTAAGAGAAGATCCCCGGGTGCTCGATCGTTAAAATCGGTGAAGTGACGGAAAGTGGCTCGCGGAAGCCTATGAGCCGCCGGAGCATATCGATCGGGAAAGAAAGGGCAAACCCCCGGGGGGAATACCATAAAGTCAAAATCATCTCCGGCACCGGGAAAACCTCCGTCGTGAGGGAAATGACCTGCCATGTCGAGAAATCTGCAAAGAGGAACAAAAATGAGCAAAATAGGCCAAAATTGAAAAAAGTCAACAAAAGTCAACTCTCGGGAAATGAAAAAGTCAACAAAAGTCAACCCCCGGGAAAATTTTCCAAATATTGAAACAAAATTACCTCAAGTGGTGAAAATAAGAACAGAAGCCCCAAAGTCGAAATTTAGCCGCTTCAAAGTGCTTAAATCTGAAAGATTTCGCAAAAACAACTTGCGTGGGAGGCCGAGGGGCGCGTATAAAATGCAGATCTGAGAGAGAAAATGGTCTAGAGAGCAAGAGGAAGAAGTTTTGCAACTTTGGGTGTGATTTCGGGTGGAATGGAGGTGTGTATATATAGAAACATGAAAAATGACCATTTTGCCCCTGCTTTTGGGCAGTGGCCGGCCGACCACCTAACCTGGCTGGCCGGCCATCTCCTTTTTCCCCCCTGGCCGATGGCCTCTCCTAGGGCAATGGGCTGGCCGACCATCTTCCCCCCTCCCTCCCCTACCTCTCTGCAAATTTTGAGGAAAATTGGAGCTCCCGGGACCCGAAAAAGTTGAAGAAAAGTACACTTTCTGGCGCGAATTGCTCCGTTGAAACTTTAACTGCAATTTCTGACATGTGTCTCGTCCTTATTCATCAAAATCAGAGTGTATCCTTTTTAAACATGTTGTGACCTCTCCGGGAGGTGAATCAGAGGCCGCGATCGAGTTGCCATCGCCAAAACGCGCGTTTTCCGGCTCGTCATTTCATGTCAAATGGGCATCCTGATTTGTGCTCGTTTTACGTTATTTGGCTCATAAACTGCATTCTCACGAATGATTTTCATTGTCATGCATGATTTCTCGGTGTGCCATACTTCTATGCTTAAACATGCGTTGTCGCGCATTATCTTTTCTCGCGTTATGTTGCATTCGTTCACCGACACTGTGTGTGTCGAACTTTTGGAATCATAGGAATCACATTGAATATATGTTGTCGGCATATTGTTCTTGTTGCATTTCTCTATTTTGCAGGCACGATATTGTATGTACGGTTCATTTGAGGCTGGTGCGACCAGACGAATCGCGCAGGTATCGTATCTTCTCCGTGTGAGACGCGACGAGAATTGAATGATTCTCCGCATTCCTAACTGCATGAAATGTAGTTGTTTGCTTTGCATTCTTGCTTAAAACTGTTGCATCTATTTGTCAATACCTGCTTCATTACAGCTTGCTGCATTTGCATGATCATCTGGCTCCGCGCCTATCACTTTGCATTTTGCCCCCGCCTGCGGGCACACATTCTCTGTTTATCTTGTTTGATTGTCTTAGTCTTCGGCCTTGTCAAAAATGGGTCGTCTCTGGGCTTTGACATTCACTCCCGTCATTCTTATGACTTCCGAGTTACATCAAGAGGGCAATCAGAGACACCCCATTTTTGACCGACCTTAAGACTCGAGCGTCACCGGTTGGCGCTTCGGTGATATTGCATCTTGTGCTTGTTCGAAGTCGAGTCACGGCCGCGTGCCCTGCCTCCGGACTTCCGAACCATCTTCTCTACCTTGTCTCGGTTTGCGAACCAGGCTCGGTTTTCTCTATTTTCTCTCATGAGGGAAGGGAGTGGTCCCGTAGACTATCTCCGGTGGCCGTGAGCTACGTTTAAGTGGCCGTAGGCCATTTTGCCCATTCGGGCGGTTCGGTTTTGAAGCCGTCGGCCGTGTGCCTCGGCTTCGGGACCGCCCAACCATCACCGAGTTCTCCGGTTTTGGCATGTGCCTCTGTTTTAGTGTTCGAGGACACTGGGGCCCTGATGCCCACCGCGGCGAACACCACTTAGGTGCGGCGACCCATTTCGGGACCCCCAAACCGAGCGGTTTTGGTCCCGAAACTTTCATTGCATCGGCCTTCTCCGGTTTTTGGCGGAGACCTCTGTTTAATATTTCGAGGAACCTGGCGCCCCGATGCCCGCCGTGGCCGTATGCCACTTCGGTGCTCATAGCGGTTTTGGGACCCCAAATTGAGCGGTTTTGGTCCGAGCATTCATTTCGCATCCATCTTCTCCGGTTTTGGCGGTACCTCTGTTTTGTCATTCCAGGACAGGGGTCGCAGATACCCACTTATTTGCCGAACACCACTTCCGGCACCATGACCCATTTCGGGATCGATTTGCTCGGTTTTGGCCCGACGTTCATTTCTCATTAGTTTTGTTCAAACTTGGCGGTACCTCTGTTTCAACATCGAAGATCCTTTGGGGGTGGGCGGCCAGCAATTATCCCAGATAACCAGTTTCGCTCCTCCGGAGCCCGTTTTTCTCACTTCCGGGCCAATGTTGAACACCTTGGGGGTATTTTCTTCCAACCAAACCTACATATCTGTGATCAGAGGACATGGGAGAACACTTTGGTATGGTGGTCGGCTAGAAACTGTGGGTTTCATTTTTGGGCCTCTCCTTCAAGCTCTATGTTGTGACTCTTGGTTCAATGTTGCCAAATTCCAACCTTGGATCCTTGCTCTACACATTTGGGAGGACACTTTGGTATGGTGGTCGGCCAGCAATTGTTGGTTTCATTTTTGGGCCTCTCCTTCAAGCTCTATGTTGTGACTCTTGGTTCAATGTTGCCAAATTCCAACCTTGGGGCCTTGTTCTACACACATGGGAGGGCACTTTGGTATGGTGGTCGGCGGAAAAATCTCGTTCATTTTCTTGGGGTGGCCGGCCATGGTGGGTGGTGGGCCGACAGTGGGGTGGCCGGCCGGCCACCTCCCACAAATTTACCTCGCTTCACCGTCTTCCACTGGTGTCCGGATATCTCCCAACATATCCCGGGGCATCCGGGGGATATTTCGGGAGGGAAAGATTGGGTGCTTTCCCTCCCCTTTTACACCCCACTTCTTGCCTATTTGAAGGGCCCTCCCTCTCCTTCTTCAAGGTTACAAAAAATTGCTCTCAAGGACCCTTCTCCAAAAGCTCCCATCTCCATAGCTAAAAACTCCAAAAAAGCTTCAAGTGTCAAAGGCAATTTCTTCATCAACCCTTAGCTCCACCATCCATACTACCATTCC
Organism: Camellia lanceoleosa; assembly: GCA_025200525.1. Lineage (NCBI taxonomy): Eukaryota > Viridiplantae > Streptophyta > Magnoliopsida > Ericales > Theaceae > Camellia > Camellia lanceoleosa. The sequence goes on along the minus strand of CM045771.1, from coordinate 75,303,788 downwards.
AGCAGCTAGGAAGTGAATTTCAGAGGTTGAGAAGTTACAAATCAAAGCCAAGAATCAAAGAAAGACAAGTCTCCAAGGGTAAGTCTTCAAAACCAACTTTTAGGGCTTTTTCTTGATCCATTTCTATACTCCAATTGGTTGAGAATTGGGGCTCCGACCCCTAATTATTTTGTGCTTGTTTTGAGCCCCTCTACAACTTTGTAGAAGGGCTCAACTTCATTTGATGCTCCTATGATATACTTGTTTCAATACCTAGCTTTTATGCCACCATCTTGCATGCTAGTTTAGGCCTATTTCCTTTTGTTTTTGGGGCTCCGACCCCTACTGGTTTTGTGATTATTTTGAGCCCCTCTACAACATTGTAGAAGGGCTCAACCTCATTTGGCCATTATATACACCACCTCTCTTTGAAATCCATTTTAGGCCCTAAATCTTGCATGTTTTGTAACCTTTTGTTCTTGTGGTTTTAGCTCTTGGTCAGAACTGAGAGGGGTCTTATTTTGACCCCCTTTACATGTTTCATGAAGAAAGTTTTGTCATTTGGTGTGTGCATTGCATGACTCTTGTTATAGCCTCTTTTGAGCTCCATTTTTGCATGGAATTGTTAGCATGATTTTATTCTGATTTTGAGGATGTCATCTTCTGAAATTGTGCTTATTTTTATCTCATATTCAATGTTGTAGAGGAAAGTTTGTCCATTTGGGGTTTGCATATATCACTTGTCTCAATACTCCTCTTTTGGCCACTAACTTTGCATGCTATTGTTGATCTATCTATGCTTGCATTTTGGCCATGTTTGTTACTGAAAAATGCCACATTTGGGACTGCCTTGCTACTGTTCTTGCTGCTATGATCATATTTTGCATGTATAGCATGGCTATAGGCCATTCCGGGGCTTAATTTCACACTTTCGGGATGAATGCATGCTTCGAGTGTCATTTCGAATTGTTTCAGGGCTGTTTTCCCCTTTATTTAGGTGCTGAAATTCCATTGCCATGCTTACATATCATTCCCTATGCCATTTGCATCATTTTTGCATTGCCTCGGTTTGCGTGCCAATGGGTACGCACTTCGAGGCACCTCATTCTTATCATTCCGGCCTCCTATGTGAGTGAGCTGAGGCTCTCCCATGTTGGTGTAAGTCCATTTCTGCATTCCGTATGCCTTTTCTTTGCATTTCATCATCGCCTCGGTTTGCGCGCCTGTGGGCACGCACTTCGAGGCACTTCGGTTTTATCCGATTTTCATCTTTCAGCATCGCCTCGGTTTGCGCTTCGAGTGAATTTGCCGGTTTTATCCGATTTTCATCTTCAAGATCGCCTCGGTTTTGCGGCGCTGGCACGACTTCGAGGCACTTCGGTTTATCCGATTTTCATCTTCAAGATCGCCTCGGTTTGGCGCTACCAGGCACGACTTCGAGGCACTTCGTTTATCCGATTTTCATCTTTCATCATCGCCTCGGTTTTGCGCTACCAGGCACGCGTTTGCACTTCGGTTTTATCCGATTTTCATCTTTCATCATCGCCTCGGTTATGCTACCAGGCACGCTTCGAGGCACTTCGTTTTATCCGATTTTCATCTTCGGCATCGCCTCGATTTGCGGCGCTACCAGGCACGCACTTCGAGGCACCATTTATCCGATTTTCATCTTTCATCATCGCCTCGGTTTGCGCTACCAGGCACGCGCCGAGGCACTTCGGTTTTATCCGATTTTCATCTTTCATCATCGCCGGTTTGCTTGCGCTACCAGGCCCGCGTTTCGAGGCACTTCGGTTTTATTCGATTTTCATCTTTCATCATCGTCTCGGTTTGCGCGCCCGTGGGCACGCGTTTCGAGGCACTTCGATTTTATCCGATTTTCACTTCTCATCATCGCCTCGGTTTGCGTGCCCGCGGGCACGCACTTCGAGGCACCTTCCATTTCTTCCGTTTTGCATTTTACATCATTGCCTCAGTTTGCGTGTCAAGTGGACACGCATTTCGAGGCACCTCATTTCTATCATTCCGGCATCCCGTATGAGTGTGGCTGGGGCCCTCCCATATTGGTGTAAGTCCATCATTGCATTTCGTGCCTTTATGTCATCGCCTCGGTTTGCGTGCCAGTGGGCACGCATTTCGAGACGTCTCATTTTCATAGCATTGCGCATGCTAGGACTGTATCTTAGTTGCGTTTCATGCATATCATGCATATTTCACGGGAAACGAGGCACGTTTCGTGCTCCGAGTGACGGAACGTGTCTCAATTCCCCAGTAACCGACACTCCAGATTACCCATGATGGAGTTAGGTTTTGTTGTAGCATTCATATGCATTCATCCCATATTGAGTTGTGCAATTCGATTCCTCGGCCATCATGCATCGATGTGCGTGATTGGTGGCACGAGGATCAAGGCATGCATATATTTGTGAAATACACTGCTGTGCCCTTTTCCTGCTTCTCGGCAAAGAAAATTGAGAATTAGCAACTTTTCGAGTTCGCATTTAAATCGCAAACAGAGGCTAATCGGGCATCCCGGTGGATTTCGCGCCAGCAAATTTCAAAGCGGCATCTATCGAGCGGCGGTCCCCGGCTTGCATGCAGTTTTCTCTTTTAATTTGTCAATTAAATAAAAATTGTATATTTATTCGGGCTGTTTATTTCGGACTGTATTATTCTTTTATTCGGACTATATATTTATTCGGACCCTCTGCGCGAGGGCAGCGTTGTAATAAGGGTGTGTGAGTGTGATGTATGTCTTCCAACCCCCATTTCTTTCTCCCTTTTATTTACCCGCTTTGAATGGTTAGATATAGGGCATATTTCAATTAGCATAACAGTATGACAGCATGTTTGAATCATTCATCTGTTTTGCACGCATCGGCTCAAGATCATACAACTGCATTGTATTTCAATTATAAAGTTGAATACATGTTAGCTGTTGCATTCCATGTGCCATGTTTAGAATAGCCGAGCCTACTATAGTTTGCACTTTTGCATGTGTTGCATTAGGCAATTCTGTATACTTAGGTCCATGCATGGATTTCTAATCGTTTTTCTGTTTTGGCTTGGAGTACTCGGTAAGTTTTATGCTTTAGCATCCTTGCATGCGTGTGAGTGTTGCCATGAATAGCATGCTTACCATGAGGCTATGTGCTTATGTGATATAACTGCCTTGAATGCCTGTGGGTGGAGGTTGAGTTATCTGAATTGGAGCAATTCATCAATTGTTTGTTAAGCCCACTAGATTGTGGCAAAATCTGTATTTTAGGCCTACCTGCGGGTAGCAAACCGTCTTTCACAAACAAACATGAAATGCTTCGTTCCAATTCAGACGGCCCAGTCTATACTTGTTTGCTGCGAGCATCACATAGTAACCTAGGCTAATAATCGGAATAAGAGCATACAAAGTTTTCAAAAACAGATATCATGGTTAGTAGAGGCCGGTCTTTGACCGGGCGAGAGGGGGTGCTCACGATGTGACCTTCCCTAATCGTACCCAAGTTCCCGAGCCAACTTTGGTGACGACGGACACGTGGCCTTTTGGCACCGAGTCAGGGTTTCTTAAATTTCCCATTTTAAAATATTTAGGTGGCGACTCTGTTATCTGGCAAAGCAGTCCATGTTTGGCACTTCTTTCAAAAAAAATCTGTTTTTCTTCAAAACGATTTGCCGGATTTGGACTCTTTGGTTCGAGATTTAGAACCGCAACAAAAAATCGAGTCCGAACTGTAGCGAGGTCCCTCGCGGGCGTTGTTACAGCATGGATCCCACCTAAAAATTAGACCAAAGTTTAGGAAAAAATATGTTTTTCTAGATTTTCCTAAAACCATTTCTAACAATCTCCCACATGAATGGAATTTGATGATAACAGAAAATGCAACAATATGAAAAATTTGTCGAAAGAGTAATCGAAAATATCTTGCATCAGGATAGGTAGCTTTTTGAACCTTCCCTAGTGATAACCTATTAGACTTACTAGCTAACCAATGGACGTGATGCCTTGAATTTTTCTGCCGTTTGTGTAAGCCAAGACAATAGATTTCACACAAAATGTCTTCTGACACATCGTGGTTCTCACGGTTGTGTTCATTTTGGCCTTGAACGCTCCTGGTTGTTCATGAGTGCTTCTAGAGAATTTAGCCTCTTCATTCTCATAGAACCAGCCCCAGTTCGACACTCATATAGGTGATTCTTATTGTGAGTATCTCTTCTACTCGTCTTGATTTTATGCCTAAATCAAGATATAAGTAATCATTAAAAGTTAAGCTTATCCTTAGACCCTTGCAAAAAACATATGTTGCAGATATCTCTCACCATAGGAATGAGTAAGGAATTTTAATCCCTTGGTGATTTCTGGTGAGCCACACACAACTTAGTTGTCGCTTTGAACTCAGTTCTTCGATCTCCAGCGATATAAGTAGGGTTACCATTATGATGACTCTTATGTAATAGTCTTTAATATCATCCCCATCGATGAACTATACACTTGCTCTTTTGTCAAACCTTTTGTTAACAAATCTGCAATATTCTCCTTAGATTTTATATAATCTATTGAGATTATTCTATTTGAGAACAATTGCCTTACGGTATTATGTCGATGACGAATATGTCGTGATTTACCATTATACATATGATTTTGTGCCCTTCCTATTATAGATTGACTATCACAATGAATGTAGATAGCTGGCACAGGTTTTGGCCACATTGGAAAGTCTTCTAAGAAGTGGCGAAACCATTCTGCTTCTTCTCCTGCTTTGTCTAAAGCAATGAACTCAGATTCCATTGTGGATCGTGCAATGCATGTTTGTTTCGTGGATTTCCAAGAAACAGCAACGCCTCCCAGAGTAAAGACATATCCACTAGTGGATTTTGAATCTTTAGTATCCGATATCTAATTGGCATCACAATAACCTTCGAGTACTACTGGATATCGAGTAAAGTTCAAACCATGATTACAAGTGAATCTTAGATATCTAAGAACCCAAATGATCACTTTCCAATGGTCTTCTTCTGGGTTACTAGTGTACCTATTCAATTTACTAACTACATAAGCTATGTCAGGACAAGTACAATTCATTAGGTACATTAGGCTTCCAATGATTTTGGAGTATTTTAACTGAGACACCGCATCACTTTTATTTTTCGATAAATAAAGACTGATGTCTACAGGTGTTTTAGCTACACTCATATTATCTTTAATAAATTTATCAAGAATTTTCTCAATATAATGTGATTGAGATAATGCATATCCGTTAGATGTTTCAGTAATTTTCATTTCTAATATAACATCTACGACCCCCACATCTTTCATATCAAATCTTCTATTGAGCATTTGCTAAGTTGATTTGATCATATTTTGACTACTTCCAATGATAAGCATGTCATCCACATAAAGACAAACTATGACATATTCTTGGACAATGTTTTTAACATAGACGCACTTGTCACATTCGTTTATCTTAAACCCATTAGTAAGCATAGCATGATTAAATTTTTCATGCCATTGCTTAGGTGCTTGTTTTAATCCATAAAAAGATTTTACAATCCGACAAACTTTCTTTTCTTGCCCCGGTATTACAAACCCTTCGGGTTGCTCCATATAGATCTCTTCATTTAGATCACCGTTTAAGAAAGTTGTCTTAACATCCATTTGATGTATTTCTAAATTATACAATGCTGCTATGGCAATAAGCATGTGGATGGATGTTATTCTTGTCATAGGAGAATATGTGTCAAAATAGTCCAGACCTTCTTTTTGTCTATAATCTTTTACTACAAGTCTTGCTTTATACTTGTCTATTGAACCATCTGCTTTCATTTTTCTCTTGGATATCCACTTATATCCAAGAGGTTTAGAACCAGTTGGAAGATCCACCAATTCCCAAGTATGATTTTGCATAATGGATTCAATTTCATTATTAACAGCCTCTTTCCATAAAGGTGCTTCAGGACCTATCATTGCTTCCTTAAAACTTTGAGGTTCATTTTCTAACAGGTATGTCAGAAAATCTAAACCAAAGGATTTTGATGTTCTTGCTCTCTTACTTTATCTTGGTTCATCATCAGTTAAATCCTGTTGGTCCAGACCATTACTAGTCTCTTGTGTTTGATTGTCATTAGTCTCTTGACTTTGGGTACAATCATAAATTCTTTTCTGTGAACTTAATTCCTAACCTTTCTTGTAAGGAAAGACATATTCAAAAAACACAGTATTCCTTGACTCTATAATAGTGTTCACATTTATATCAGGTATTTCTGATTTATAAGTCAGAAACCGATATGCACTACTATTCTAAGCATAACCAATAATAAACACAAAATCCACTGTTTTTGGTCCAATCTTAGTCTTTTTAGGAACATGAACTTCAACTTTTGCCAAACACCCCCATACTTTTATGTATTTGTAGGAAGGCGGTCGACCTTTCCACAATTCATAAGGAGTGTTATTAGTTTTCTTGTGGGGTATTCTGTTAAGAACATAATTAGCAGACAATATTGATTTCCCCACAAGTTCTGTGGTAAGCCTGAACTTAGTAACATGGCATTCATTATTTCTTTAAGGGTTCTATTCTTCCTTTCAGCAATTCCATTTTGTTGTGGAGAATAGGGTGTTGTAGTTTGGTGAATAATGCCATGTTGTGCAAAAAATTCATTTAATGGTGCATCATATTCACCACCCCTACCACTTCTTACCATTTTAATGGTTTTACCCCGTTGATTTTCAACTTTAGTTTTGTAGAGTTTAAACATTTCTAAGGCTTTATCTTTACTTCTAAGTAAGTATACATAACAATATCTTGTGCAATCATCGATAAATGTTATGAAATACTTTTTGCCTCCTCTAGTTTGAACAAATTTAAGATTACATACATCAGTATGAATTAATTCTAGAGGTTCGGTTTTTCTTTCAACTGATTTAAATGGAGCTTTAGTTAGTTTTGGTTCTACACAAATCTCACATTTGTGATTAGGATCAATTTCAAACTTTGGTATATAATCCAAACCAATTAATTTACGCAAAGCATCAAAATTCACATGTCCTAATCTACTATGCCATAAATTCGACTAAAGAACATAACCAAAAGATGTGTTATTCTTATTAATAGCAAGTTTTGGTACAACCGTCATTACATTCAATTTGAAGAGACCATCACTCATGTATCCCTTACCAACATACATATCGCTCTTTGTTAATACAAATTTATCAAACTAAAAAACAAGCTTCAAACCATTTTTACTTAACAAAGAACCATAAACTAAATTCTTCCGGATGTCTGGTATATGCAGTACGTTGTTGAGGGTCAGTTCCTTCCTTGATGTCATCTTCAAGATCACCTTTCCTTGTCCAGCCACAGTAGAAGTAGAAGAATTTCCCATGAAAAGTTGTTCACCATTTGCAGTCTCATTGTAAGTAGTGAACATCTTCTTCTCCGCACAAATGTGACGAGTTGCCCCAGTGTCAACCCACCATTCCTTGGGATTTCCAACCAAATTAGCCACAGATACCACAGCAGAGATATTGATGTCATTTGCCCCATCAAAGATGTAATCTAATTCTGTCACATTGGCTTTATTGGTGGTCTTCTTGCTTGTACTTCCGCGATCCTTCTTATGGCGGCAACAATCAGAAGGTCGATGTCCAGTCTTGCCACAGTTATAGCATTTTCCTTTAAACTTCTTATTGCCATTGTTGTCGCCTTGTTTAGGACCATCTCCAGAAAACTTCCTCTTTTTGTTATATGGTTTGTGCACTTGTTCAACCACATTAGCCTTAGACTCAATGGGATTTTTCCCATTCCTCTTTTCAGCCTTTCGATTATCTTTCTCAATTCTCAATCTTACAATCAATTCATCCATGGTCATCTCCTTGCGTTTATGTTTTAAATAATTTTTGAAATCTTTCCAAGCTGGTGGTAACTTTTTCACTAAAGCAGTGACTTAGAAAGATTCACTAAGAGACACACCTTCAAAATGAATGTCATGCAAAATTATTTGAAAATTTTGAACTTGAGAAATTACCGTTTGGGAGTCTACCATAACAAAGTCCAGAAATTTGCCAACAACAAATTTCTTTGTACCGGTATCCTCTGTCTTGTATTTTTTCTCCAAAGAATCCCACAATACTTTTGCTATTTTCAGAGGGCTGTAAACATTATACAACATATTGTCAAGGCTATTGAGGATGTAGTTTTTGCACAGGAAATCTGAATGTTTCCAAGCATCTACAACGGCAATAACTTGCCAATCACTTTCACCCTCTTTAAGTGTTGGAGCCCCTTTATGGAGAAACCTGGCAGATTTAGAGTTGTAAGATAAAACAGTATTTTCTGCTGCCATCTCTTAGACTCAATACTGTTAAATTTTTCCCCTTTTTCTCCATGATTTATTGGAACTTGAACATGGTTCTGGATACGGACTGAAGTCGGTGTAATGATTGGAGTACCACTTCCAGTTGCAGTTTCAGTTGTAGTAGCCATAATATCTTATTACAAAAATCAGTAAAAAACTAAAACACAAATTAATTTTCTAGTTACTAAAACCAGAAAATAAATTAGAACACAAAATAATTTTATTTTCCTTGTTACCAAAACTAGGAAAATAAAATGCCACAACAATTTTCAGAACACAAATTAATATTCTCGCAATTGTTAATGACACTAATATATTACTACTAGTTGTCAAAGAAAATAAATAAAGATATTACTACTATTTGTCAAACAGTTTATTACTATTATTTGTATTTTCTAACCAGAATATCACTTTATGAAATCACAGAAAATTAAATATAATGAAGACACCAAAAATTACTCTGTCTTAAGATTGTTAGACAATCTTCATTGTATTCCGTATAAATTAAGTTTGTATACTTAACAACAAACAAAAGAAATAAAGGAAAGGAGGGAGAATGTTTGATTACAAAAATCAAACTAGAAATGAAAATAAATAAATAAAACCAAATTTTATTTTGTTACAAAAACAAAATCAAAATCTAATATAAATAAATAAAACAGAAATAAATTAACAACTTACTTGATTAATTTCTTGAACAATATTCTCATCAAATCCAGTGTTTGACTCTGTGTCTATAGTGATCTCAGTTTTACCCCGACCTTTATTGTGTTCCGAACTCGGGTTCCATGATTGTATGTTGTTGTCTACGTCTTGTTTCCTTCCTTTAATTCTTGAATTTAAATTGTTGGACATGTTAGACGAGTTTGGAATAGGTTGGTTGTTAGTTGGTTGAAATGGTTGTTGCCCAGATTTTGGCCTCTTCGCTTGAGCGAGACTTCTTGTGCCTGAACGAGCGTTGTGTAATTTGCTTCTTTGCTCGAGCAAGGTTTCTTGCGCTCGAGCGAGGCTTGTGGAATTGTTTCTTTGCTCGAGCGAGACTTTGTGTGCTCGAGCGTGCATCTGCAGCTATGGCAGACCTGGAGCTTTGCATTCTGCGCTCGAGCAACGCTTCTTGTTTTGGAGCGAGGTTGCTTGTTGTGTCTGGTCGCTCGAGCAACAACTCCTTCGCTTGAGCGAAGACTGCATATATCAGTTCGCAGCAGAGATATTTTGCATCACTTTTTTATTCCATTTCTTTCCAAAACCCTATTCGGACAGCCTCTCTCCCTAAAGGACACTCTCTTTCTCTACATTTTCACCCCCATCCATTGATTTCTCCACCCTTAAGCCTTGGTTAAAGTGGTAGAACACCTTGAGGGCTCCATGTTGATCCGAATAGATCTTGGTTTTGGCTTGTTTAAAGTGTCTCCATCTTCTTATTTGCTCTCCTAATTTTGAGGTAGGGATATTCTACACCTTGTTATGATATTTAACCTAGGTATTTCTCATCTTGAATATGTGAAGGGATTTAGGTGTGATTTGGGTGAAGTTAGGGTTGGGATTCTAAATTAAAAGAGGGGTTTTCATGTTAGCCTATGAAATAACTATGGGGCTCGTATATGAGGTTTCCTAATGTTGAAATGGTGAAATTTGGGCATATGGGTTGGTATTTGGAATAGGGGAAAATTTTCCCTAGGTAGGTTGAATAATTATTTTGTATAAATAATGAAATTGGTATGGGAAATATGAATTTGGGAGGATGTGTAAATGAATGGTGCAGTTAGATTTGATCAATCACTCACCTATGGGAATTTGATAAATTATCTGCTGAGAGATTTATTTACCTGTTTAGAAATATCTATTTTAGGCTATCAGTGAAGGATAGCTATGATTGTTATAGAAACTGCATGAGGATTAGGAAGATTGAAACTAATCAATTGAACTATGTCATTGAATATGACGATTTGATTAAACCATTGAATATGTGATTTGATTAGTCATTGTACATGACAACGTGTTTAAATACATTGTATATGTATCATTGTTTGGGAGGAGATAGGGGATGGACGCCAATGAAAATTAAGTTGGCCGGAGTGTCCCGGGTGAAAGTCTCGAAATCTTATATACTTATGGGTGCCGGTTCCCTCGGATGTGATTCCGTAAAATTGCAAGAAATAGAAGTGTTGGATTGATGAATGTATTGAATTATGAACCATTGAGTTGTAGTCTCATTTTGGTTGCTTTGATAATGATGAATTTGGTTAATAGATTTACCCGAAATGGATGAATGGGAATGAATTGAGGTATTGGTTATCTATATTGAATGGTCTTGGTAACAATATGTGTTGGTTAAGAATATTGTACATTTATTTGATACATATATGTTAGTTAAACTTCATATATTGTGTTAGCATATCTCTACTGGGCTTTGGCTCACCCTACTTGGGAAACCATTTTCAGGTACCGGTGACATACCACCTCCAAGGTCATAACTTGGGAGGATGGGACCGAAGGCTCTATTTTTGTTTATCTTTATGTTTATGTGTTTTCTTTCAAGCCGAGGGCTTTAATTGTAAAGAGCTTATAACTCTCTTTTGTTGTACCAAGTTATCTCTTGGAAAGATGTAAGCCCGTAGGGCATTTATTTTGTTGTTATCAATTAGAGTTACATGCTATAGTTTCAAGAATGAACATTTATGAAAGTGTAATGCGTGTAATGCATGTAATATCTTTTGTAATGTGGACTTTGGTAAATGAAAATATAACATTTCTATTATATTTATAGATGTTATGCATGGTTGGTTTATCTCATATTTTGAGGGCGTTACAACTTGGTAACAGAGCGTACCGGGTTTAAATACTTTAGGTACGTGGGGAGTGGTTAATACTATAATGGGTTTGTCTCGCTTGTTAGAGACTTAAGTATGACGTTATGTGTTTATATGATAATATGTTTACTTGACTATATGGGTATGGGATTTAGTTCCTAGGATGTTGATTGGGTCTATGGGCTTCTAGGAGTCCCGTTGGAAAGGCACTTGATCACTTCCGTTTCTAACTAGGAATCTAGCAACGCCACGGGACGGTCATTATCCGAAAATGAAATTTGTATGTGTTTATGTGATTATGTGCTTACATGGAATGAATTACAATTGTCCATCGTATTAGGACACGAGTAAGATAGCTTCGGCACATTTGTAAATGTGCTCATCTCTTTGTTACCTTTATTAGGATGTCAGGACGAGGTCATGGTGGTAGGCGTGGTAGGCCTAGGAGGCACGAGGTGCCAATACCGGATGAGATTCCAGTGCAGGAAGAGAGAGTTGGTCAGGCCAATGTGCCTGAACTAGTAGGTCAACAGGCCATGGGCGCCTTAGCCCGCGAAATGGCTGGAGCATTGAGGGAATCTATGGACATTCTTAGGGCAGAGAATCAAGTCTAGGCCCATGTAGCTGAAGCAGGGCCTTCTTTTCTGAAGAGGGAGTTTTTCCGGTCTAATTCGGACGAGTTTTTGGGTGACCCTAAGGAGCCGCTGAAGGTTGATGAGTGGCTAGAATAGATGATGAAGACGTTTGAGATGCTTGGTATCGAAGACGGAGGTTTGAAGGTGACCTTGGCGTCCTTCCAGTTGAAGGGAGACGTGGGTCAGTGGTGGAAGTTTGCACGAGGGCACATTGGAGGGACTTGGGACGCTTTTGTTGACGCCTTCCAGGAGAAGTTTTTGCCTCCCACTGTTAAGGAGAAGATGAGGGACTAGTTCTGTCAGCTCAAGCAACTGAATACACCAGTGGCTGAGTTCGAACCCACTTTCACTAGCTTATTGAGGTTTGTACCAGAGTTAGTGTAGCAACCCTAATTTTTTGTAAGTCTTATTTATTATTATTACTTTATTTTATTTTTGACTTTATTAATTACGTGGTTACATGAAAATTTAATGTGGTATTTAATTATATATAATTAATCCAAATATTTATATATTTATATTTGTTATATATAAAAAAAAGAGGTGTTATATATATATTTAATCTTATATTTCTATTTGTATATATTATAATTATGTTGTATTAAGTTAGAATAGGGATTAGGTAATCAAAGAAAAGAAAAGAGTAGTGTTGTGTGCGGCGGCAAGTCGAGAGAGAGAGAGAGAGAGAGAGAGAGAGAGAGAGAGAGAGAGAGAGAGAGAGAGAGAGAGAGAGAAATCAAGAAAAAGAGAGGGTCTGCAGCAGTGTGTGGGAGAAAGAGGAAAGGAGAGAAGAAAAGTTTAGGGTTTTGTTTTGGTGGCTCCACTAGTTCTTCAAATAATTTTTTTGATCTTCAGATAAATATTGTGAGTACAAAACCCACTTTCCTTGATTTATGTTTAATTCGTTATTTTTATTTATTTATTCATTTGATGTTAGTTTGATTTTTGTTTTTACATAAAGATGATAGATTGATTTTAATTATTTTGATTAGTTGTGTATATAAGGTTTAGGATTTTTAGATGATTGATTGATTTTAATTATTTAGATTAGTTGTGTATGTAAGGTTTAGGGTTTTTAGATGATTGATTGATTTTAATTATTTTGATTAGTTGTATATGTAAGGCTTAGGATTTTTAGATGATTGATTGATTTTAATTATTTTGATTAGTTGTGTATGTAAAGCTTATGGTTTTTATATGGATTTATTTTATTGTTGTAATCACACTCATGGATATATGAAATTAAAATAAATTAAGAACCCATAGATAAATTCCTTACACTCCACCATGACTGTGGATTGTTGTTTTATTTGAGTGTTGGTGAGAAAGAGTGTATAAAAAAAAGTGAAGATTATGAAATTTATTTGAATGCCTTAGGCTTGGCATTTTTATGTTTGTTCTCATGAGTGAGATGCTTTGTATATGTATATTGTTGCTTCATTCTCAAGAGTAGACGAGTGCTTTGATTTACGCGCGTACGTATATGCTAACCATCCGGGGAGTGTGGGTCAAACTCGAGACGATATCCCTGTGCAAATTTGGCTTCGGAGTGGTGTTAGGTATATGGGAGGCACATAGGATATATGTGTAGACCGGAAGTGGAGGCCGAAGTGGTGGATTTAAGGTGCAAAGAATTTAATTATGAGTTTATTGGTATAGTGTAAATTGTATTGATTTGTACATCTTGAAAAATAGTAAATGACCTCGATAAATTATGAAATTTGACAAGAGACACGTTTACGTGATTCTAGACAACTTTTGTGTTTTAACTTTTTATTAAAAAGATCGATTAGAACTTATAATCGGATGATCTTGATTATAGTAGTTTTAATTCATTTTGGCAATGCAAATTTTAGAGGCTGTTTTAACCCATGAAACGAGCTCATTTTTATTGGTTTTGCATAAAATGAAGTAAGACATTATTCTGCACACTTTTCATGTTTGGAACTTTTCTGAAAAAAATCATCTTAGGGCAGTTTTTGTTCATTTTCAGCTTCAGATTTTTCGATTGAATTCCGTCTAGGTTCTTCTATCAAGTTTTTCTCTCAACTTGTTCAGTTTCTGTTAAATTCGTTTTCGTTTACTTTTAGGAAATTTGATTCTGTACAACTTTTGTTCTTTGAGTTTTGGTCAATTCGAATTATTTAACCATGAAACAGTGCATTTTTATACTTCTTCAGCAAGTTACTTATGATTAAATAATACTACTTTTTTTTTTGTAGGATGGTAGGTCTTACTAACTTTTTTTATGCAGGGCTGACCCACCATATTTTTATTTCTATTTTGTTTGTTTTATACTCAATTTATATTTCGTTGTGTACGGGCAAGAAACTAAATGCCACCATATCTCGGGAAACTACCTATTTGTCTCTATGGGTTGGAACTACTTATCTTGTCTGTAACAAGAATTAAATGTATTTTTGTTTGTGTCTGTGGACACGTGGGTGTTAAATCTTATACTCATACCAAAGATAATTGCTTTTGTCTCTTGGCAACTCGGGTGCATTCTGTTTGACCGCAGCCGAGCTTCCTTTATAGGATTAGTTAGGGCTATGATGGTGACGTGGAATAACTATAGTTGTTGGACATGTCTCTTGGATTTCTTTTGTTTTCCTGAGCTTAGGGTTAATATTAGTTTATGTATTTATTATTTTTTTTATGACTTTAGTATTTGGATAATTTGGCATCGTTTGTAACCGTACATTATTTAAGTTATTTTGACTACGTATTGTTACTTTAATGTTAGAGGTATTGGTTAGTTATGAAATTATGGTGGATGGTTTGGTTGGCGTTTAGTTTTTTTTTTTTTTTTTCACCCCTAGGATTTGGATGATGGAGTATTAATTGGGGTTTAGTCCTAATTTAATATTTAATTGTCCAAATTTTGCAGCGTGACAGTTAGTGGCGACCAAGGAGCGTCGGTGTTTGGAGTTCGAGAAGAAATTAAGGACCGGACTCATGTTTCAAGTGGCCAGGTCCATGATTAGGGAGTACGGGCGCCTTGTGGAGGCTGCAGCCCATCTTTATGCACGTTGAGAAGGAGAGGATGAGGGGCTCCAGAAGGAGTCAAGATGGTCAAAGGGACAGTAAAAGGCAGAGGGGTTCTAACCTCCAGCAGTCCCAAGGGGCACACTTGAGGTCTACCTTTCTAGTATCGAGTTCGAGTTCTGGGAGAGGTCGTCAGGAGACATCACCTGTTACAAATGTGGTCAGTTGGACCACAAGTCTCCAGTTTGCCCATAGAAGGGAGGAGGGCAGCAAGTAGCTTCATCTTCGGCCCGTTCTCAGGGCCAGAGTTAGGGTAGAGGCCAACCACTCACTTATTATCAATGTGGGCAGGCGGGGCACTTGAAGAGGTTTTTCCCATAGTTGGGTGGCACATCTGGTGTGTCTGGTTTAAGGCAGACACAGAGTCACCAGCCAACTCAGTCAGTACAAGCCTTGAGGGCTAATCAGGGAGCCTCTTCGGTTCAGTCTGTGCAGCAGTCTTATGCTCCAAGAGGTGAACAAGTTGATCAGAGGCGTATGGAGCGCGTGTATGCTGTTACAGCGCCAGATCTTGTACCTGCTCAATCAGCAGTGAGAGGTACCTTTATGTTTTACAATTCAGTTGCTAGGGTGTTAATTGATACGGATGCATCCCACTCTTTTATATCTTCTGCATTTGCATTAGTTTTGGAGTTGGAGTTGGCACAGTTAGCATTTCCTATTTGTGTTGTATCACCTGTTGGGGGTGAGATGGTTCTGAAACAGGGGTGTCGGGGCTGTGATATAGAGGTCGTCAGTCATTGGCTTCCTTTTTCTTTTGTATTGATGGATATGCCTGGTTTTGATGTTATTTTGAGTATGGACTGGTTATCGTCATATCAAGCTGTTATAGATTGCTACCGTCAGAAGGTTACTGTATGTACCTTGAATGGCGATTGTTTTCATTTCTTGGGGGATCGGGTTGGTAGAGTCTTATCCTCGGTGTATGATCCGCATGGACGGAGTGAACTTAGTTGTCTACTTGCTAGCCTTTTGGGTAGTGAGTGTAAAGAAGTCCGAGTTGAGTTGTCAAGAGTGGTTTGCGAGTACTCGGACTTTTTTCCTGAGGATCTTATTAGTTTACCACCTCACCGAGAGATTGAAATCTCTATTGACTTAGTGTCTGGCACGACACCGATTTCTATAGCACTGCATCGATTTGCGCTAGCTGAGTTGAGTGAGTTGAAGATCCAACTCTAGAAATTATTAGGGAAGGGTTTCATTCACCCTAGTACCTCACCTTGGAGAGCACCAGCCCTCTTTGCCAAGAAGAAAGATGGAGCCTTGCGACTTTGTATTGATTACCGAAAATTGAACCAGGTTACGGTTAAGAACAAATATCCTATGCCTCGTATAGATGATCTGTTTGACTAGTTGAAATGATCCCGTTGCTTCTCGAAGATAGACTTGAGATCGAGTTACCATCAGTTGAGGGTAAGGGAGGAGGATACTCCGAAAATGGCATTCCGTACGCAGTATGGCCATTATGAGTTTTTAGTGATGCCTTTTGAGCTAACCAATGCACCAGCTGTGTTTATGGACTTGATGAACCGGATCTTTCGGGAGTTCTTAGATCACTTTGTGGTCGTCTTTGTGGATGAATTTTTGATTTACTCACCCTCTGAGGAGGAGCACGGGGAACCCTGCGAGTGGTGCTTGAGTTGCTTAGAGCCCATAAGCTATATGCTAAGTTTGGGAAGTGTGAGTTTTGGCTGAAAGAGGTTAAGTTCTTAGGACATGTGGTTTCCGAGGAAGGGGTGACGGTAGATTCATCCAAAATTGAGGCAGTGCAAGATTGGGCACAGCCTAAGAATGCCTTCGAGATCCATAGTTTGTTGGGATTGGTCGGGTATTACTGTCGATTTGTGAAAGATTTCTCCAGACTATCTTCTCCTTTGACTAGATTGACGTGGAAAGGGGTCAAATTTATGTGGAGTAAGACTTGTGAAAAGTCGTTCCAAGAGCTTAAAGTTAGACTTACCACCGCTCCAGTCTTGATTATTCCAGAGTGGGTTTTGGGCTATTCAATGTACTGTGATGCCTCACGAGAGGGTTTGGGTTATGTGTTGATGCAAGGAGGGAAAGTAGTAGCCTATGGCTCGTGGCAGTTGAAAACACATGAGAAGAACTACCCTACTCATGATTTAGAGCTAGCGGCTGTGATCTTTGCCTTGAAGATTTGAAGGAACTATTTATATGGCGAGAGATTTGAGGTGTTTCCTGATCATAAGAGTCTGAAGTATTTGTTTACATAGAAGGACTTGAATTTAAGGCAGAGAAGGTGGATAGAGTTCATAGAAGATTATGACTTCAAGTTACTTTACCATCCGGGAAAGGCCAATGTTGTGGCCGATGCCCTAAGTAGAAAATCCATCAGTAGTGTAGCTTGTATAGCTATCCGGGAATGGGAGATGTTGGGTGCCCTTGGTGAATTCGACTTGCATTTGGGCGAGTATGTTGCAACCTTATTTTCTGTAGTCTCACAACCTACACTTGTGAACCGAGTGTTAGAAGCACAAAAGGGTGACTTTGAGGTAGAATCCCTCCGGGAGAAGATCTGTAGTGGGAAGTTAGAGAAGGGTTTGACTATATATCCTGACCTGACTGTGAGATATTGTGATCACTTGTTTGTGCCAGAGTCTTACCGAGAGGAAGTACTCCAAGAGTTTCACCATTCATGCCTTGCGGTGCATCCGGGAGGCACAAAGAAACCACGATCTAAGTCGCTAGTTTTGGTGGAGGGGTATGAAGAAGGATGTGACAGTGTTTGCATCAAAGTGCCTTATTTGTCAGCAAGTGAAAGCCGAACATCAAAGGCTAGCGGGTTTGTTGCAACCCTTACCTATAGCTGAGTGGAAATGGGAGCATGTCACAATGGATTTTGTTGTGGGCCTTCCGAGGACTCAACGGGGCAGTGATGCCATTTGGGTAGTAGTTGACCGGTTGACCAAGTCAATGCATTTTATTCCTATGCACGTAAGAGATTCAATAGATTACCATGCTGACTTGTATATCCAGGACATAGTGAGATTGCACAGGGTCCTAGTAACGATTGTTTCAGATAGAGATTCGCGTTTCATAGCTCGGCTGTGGCAGAGTTTGCAGAGTGCCTTGAGCAATAGATTGACCTTTAGCACTGCTTATCATCCTCAGACTGACGGGCAGTCCAAACGTACCATTCAAATCCTTGAGGATATGCTTTGAGGCTATGTCCTTGACTATAAGGGATCGTGGGAGAGACACTTACCCTTAGTGGAGTTTGCCTACAACAACAGCTTCTAATCGAGTATTGTCGTGGCACCGTTTGAGGCCTTGTATGGCTGACCGTGTAGATCTCTTGTGTGTTGGGCTGAGGTGGGTGATGCACTTTTGTTAGATCTAGAGTTGGTTCGGGAAATGACAGAGAAAGTGACACTTATTCGTAAGAGATTGGTTACAGCCCAGAGTTGCCAAAAAAGTTATGCTGACTGTAGGAGGAGACCTTTGTCATTTGAGGTGGGTGATCATGTCTTTTTGAAAATATCACCTAGGTGGGGTTTGATGACGTTTGGGAAGAGTGGGAAGCTATCCCCTCGGTTTATTGGTCTTTTTGAGATCCTTGAGCAGATTGGGGAGGTTCCATACCATTTGGCGTTGCCTCTACAACTTTCCAGAGTGCATGACATGTTTCATATTAGTATGCTTTGGAAATATGAGCCGGACCCATCACATGTGTTGGATTAGATTGACTTAGAGGTAGGCGAGGATGCCTCGTGTGAGGAAAGACCGGTGAGAGTCTTAGATAGACGGGACCAAGTCTTGCGAGGCAAGATGATCCCCTTGGTTAAAGTATTGTGGAGACATCATGGGGTTGAGGAAGCAACTTGGGAGCGTGAATTGGAAGTCCGAATATGTTGGCATTTTAGTTTTGTTTATGAACTATAAAACATTGTATATGTTTTGGGTCATGAAAGCTTTGTAAAGTTTGAATGTGTTTCAGAGATGCAAGTTTAGTTTGAACATTGTATATATTGTTTTGGTTTTGGGAAATGCAAGTATATCATGAACATTGAATATGTTTTGGAGATATGGAAGATGTATTGAAAATTAGTTAAAATTTTGAATCATGCATATTGGTAGAATTCATTGGGCTATATTGTGGATTGTTCTCTTGAAAAGAGATGGAATGACCTGTGGGTGGTTCATGATGATGAGAATTGAATTGTAATCATTTTTTTGAAAATTGGATAATCATGGTTTTGAAACTTGTACTAAAATTTCGGGGACGAAATTCTTTAAGTGGGGGAGGTTATAGTGATCCCGGTTTTACCCCGACCTTTATTGTGTTCCAGACTCAGGTTTCGTGATTGTATGTTGTTGTTTACGTCTTGTTTCCTTCCTTTAATTCTTTGAATTTGAATTTTGGGACTTCTTGGACGAGTTTTGGAATAGGTTGGTTGTTAGTTGGTTCAAATGGTTGTTGCCCAGATTTTGGCCTCTTCGCTCGAGTGAGACTTCTTGTGCTCAAACAAGCCTTGTGTAATTTGCTTCTTCGCTCGAGCGAGAATTGAGGGTCTTCAAGTTTCTTTCCTAGACGCAGCTTTTCTGGGAATGTGTAAGTTCTTCGCTCGAGCGAGGCTTGTGGAATTGTTTCTTCGCTTGAGCGAGACTTCGTGCGCTCAAGCGTGCGTTTGCATCTATGGCAGACCTGAAACTTTGCATTCTGCGCTTGGGCGATGCTTCTTGTGCTCGAGCGAGGTTACTTGTTGTATCTGGTCGCTCGAGGGACAACTCCTTTGCTCGAGCGAAGACTGCGTATATTAGTTCGCAGCAGAGATATTTTGCATCACTTTTTGATTCCATTTCTTCCCAAAACCCTATTCCGACAGCCTCTCTCTACATTTTCACCCCCATCTATTGATTTCTCCACCATTGAGCCTTGGTTAAAGAGATAGAACACCTTGAGGGCTTCGTGTTGATACGAATAGATCTTGGTTTCGGCTTGTTTGAATTGTCTCCATCTTCTTCTTTGCTCTCGTAACTTTGAGGCAGGGATATTCTACACCTTGTTATGATGTTTAACCTAAGTATTTGTCATCTTGAATATGTGAAGGGATTTGGGTGTGATTTGGGTGAAGTTAGGGTTGGGATTCTAAATTAAAAGAGAGGTTTTCATGTTAGCCTATGAAATAACTATGGGGCTTGTATATGAGGTTTCCTAATGTTGAAATGGTGAAATTTGGGCATATGGGTTGGTATTTAGAATAGGAAAAAATTTGCCCTGGGTTGGGTTGAATAATTATTTTGTATAAATAATAAAATTGGTATGGGAAATATGAATTTGGGAGGATGTGTAAATGAATGGTGTAGTTGGATTTGATAAATCACTTACCTATGGGAATTTGATAAATTATCTGTTGAGAGATTTATTTACCTGTTTAGAAATATCTGTTTTGGGCTATCGGTAGAGGATAGCTATGATTGTTGTAGAAACTGCATGAGGATTAGGACTATTGAAACTAATCAATTGAACTATGTCATTGAATATAACGGTTTGATTAAACCATTGAATATGTGATTTGATTTGTCATTGTATATGACAATATAGGGATCCCAGTTTTTTCCGTCATTTATTGCATTCGGGACTCGGGTCTAGTGATGGTATAATGTTGTCTGTGTCTCGTTTCCATTCTTTGATTCTTTGTATTTGAGTTTTGGGATGTGTTAGGTGAGTTTGAAACAGGTTGGTTGTGAATTAGAACAAATGGCTGCTGCCCAAAATTTGGCTTCTTTGCTCAAGTGAGGCTTTTTGCGCTCGAGCAAGGCCTGGGTATTTGCTTCTTCGCTTGAGCGAGTATTTTGGTTCATTAGGTTTCTTTTTCAGACGTAGCTTCCGCTCGATCAAGATTTCTTGTGCTTGAGCGAGCTTTGTGTCTTGTGTCTCTTCGCTCGAGCGAGCAGTCTTGCGCTCGAGCGTGCGTCTACGTCTCTTTTAGACCTAAAGGTTGGTATTCTTCGCTCGAGCGAGCTTTCTTGCGCTCGAGCGAGCGAGCGAGCCCTATGTTTTGTGTTTCTTTGCTCGAGTGAGAACACTTGCGCTCGAGTGTGTTTCTGCATTGCAGACCAGAAGCTTGGCATTGTTCGCTCGAGCGACGCTTCTTGCGCTCGAGCGAGGTTCTTTTGTGTCTGGTCGCTCGAGCAACCAATCCTTCGCCTGAGCAAGCCTTGTATATATCCGTTCGTAGCAGTGGGTTTATACATCACTTTTTCATCTCCTTTTCATCTCAAACCCTAGATCTGGCTGTCTCTCTCTCTCTAAACTCTCTCTCTACAAATACACCTTGTTCTTGGGTTTCTCTACCCTAGTCTCTTTGTAAGAAAGCTAGAGCATTATGTGGGCTTCACCTTGATTTGAAAAAGTTTGCATTTGGAGCACTTTCAAGTTTCTCTCCTTCTTCTTTGAGTTCCTTTATTTGAGGTAGGGATAAACTACTCATCTTATGAGATTTGACATAAATTTTAGTCATTTTGATTAAATGGTGAAACTATGGAAATTTTGCAAAGTTAGGGTTTTAAATTTGAAATGTATAAAAGAGGGGTTTTCAATTGTTGAGCTCCATGTGTATGTGAGACCTTGGACAATGGGGTTATTGGTGTAAAATTGATGAAATTGAGCCTTAGGGATGAAGTTTGAGAAAAGAGGGAAAATGCCCTAATTAAGTTTAAATAATTAATTTGTATAATTAATTTGGTAAGTTGTGAGAATATGAAATTGGGTGAAATTGTGATTGAATGGTGTAGTTGGATTGACAAATTACTCACCGATGAAAAATGTAATAAATTATCTGTTGATAGATTTATTTAACTATTTAGAAATAACTGTTTTGGGCTATTGGTAGATGATAGTCTTGATTGTTGTAGACACTACATGATGATTAGGGAAATTGAAACTAATCATTTCGATTATGTCATTGAATGTGACAGTGGAATTAACACATTAAATATGTGAATTGTTGGGTTATTGTATATGACTATGTGTTTAAATACATTGTTTATGTATGTTGTTTGAGAGGAGATAGGGGATGTACTCCATTGTTTGGAAGCAGATAGGGGATGGACTCAATGGAGTGTCCAGGGTGCAAGTCCCGAAATCTTTTATATATTTGGGTGCCAGTTCCCTCGGACGCAGTTCCGTAAAATGACATGTGAATAGAAGTGTTGAATGATGTTTGCAATTGAAGTGTTGATATATGAGTTGTAGTCTCATTTTGTTTAAACTGTTTGGATAACATTGGACTATGTCAATGAATCAATTTGGATACATAATGTAAAGGGAATTGTATGTAGTGTAACGTTGATCTGTTGCAAAGATGATGTATATGGTTTACTAAGTGTTAAACATTTATCAGATGCTAATGTTTTAGTTAATTCTTATATTTTGTTTAGCATATCTCTACTAGGCTTTGGCTCACCTTACTTGGGACACCATTTTCAGGTACAGGTGATATGCCGCCTCCAAGGACATAGCTTGGGAGGCTTATGGGCACATGAAGGCTTCTTTTTGTTGTTATCTTTTTGTGTTATGTGTAATTCAAGCTAAGGGCTTTATATGTAAAGAGTTAGAACTCTTCTTTTGCTATGATCAAGTTATACTTAGAAAGATGTAAGCCCATAGGGCATTCATTTTATTTGTCAACTGTAACATCTTTTGTAAAGAACACTCTGATGAATATATATTATTTCTCTTATGTTTATGAATTATGTGAATGTTTGTCTTATACTGTATTTTGAGGGCGTTACAGACAACGTGTTTAAATACATTGTATATGTATCGTTGTTTGAGTGGAGATAGGGGATGTACTCCATTGTTTGGGAGGAGATGGGGATGGACTCCATTGAAAATTAGGTTGGCCGGAGTGTCTAGGGTGAAAGTCTCGAAATCTTATATACTTATGGGTGCCAGTTCCCTCAAATGTGATTCCATAAAATTACAAGAAATAGAAGTGTTGGATTGATGAATGTATTGAATTGTGAACTATTGAGTTTTAGTCTCATTTTGGTTGTTTTGATAATGATGAATTTCGTTAATAGATTTACTCGAAATGGATGAATGTAAATGAATTGTGGTATTGGTTATCTATATTGAATGGTCTTGGTAAGAATATGTGTTGGTTAAGAATATTGTACATTTATCTGATGCATATATCTTAGTTAAACTTAATATATTATGTTAACATATCTCTACTGGGTTTTGGTTCACCCTACTTGAGAAACCGTTTTCAGGTACCGGTGACATGCCGCCTCCAAGGTCATAGCTTGGGAGGACGGGACCGAAGGCTCTATTTTTGTTTATCTTTATGTTTATGTGTTTACTTTCAAGCCAAGGGCTTTAATTGTAAAGAGCTTATAACTCTCTTTTGTTGTACCAAGTTATCTCTTGGACAGATGTAAGCCCGTAGGGCATTTATTTTGTTGTTATCAATTAGAGTTATATGCTATAGTTTCAAGAATGAACATTTATGAAAGTGTACTGTATGTAATATCTTTTGTAATGTGGACTTTGGTAAATGAAAATATAACATTTCTATTATATTTATAGATCTTATGCATGGTTGGTTTATCTCATATTTTGAGGGCGTTATAGTGTCCTTAAGACAGATTCGTCTTCTCCACGGTGCTTTCAGATTTGCGGACGTCTATTTCTTAGGATAAAATGATCAATCAACGAAAAATTACAGCACTACAAATTTTCGTACAATGAACACACTATGTGTTTATACACTTTCTCACAAGAACAATAATGCAGCAAAATGCAGAGAGCAATTGCAGATTTAAGGATGAAAATTAGAATCAAAATCAAATAAGGGACTTGCCTTATTTATAGATGTAATGGCACCTTTTATTTTGAATTGAACAGGTAGCATACCTGTTTGAACAGGTACTGAACCTGTTGGGTTTGAATTTGGACTGTTTGGGTTCAAATTTAAATTTGGACAGATAAAAACTGTATTTGAACAATTTCGAATCTGTATAGAATTTCGGATCTGTTTGTATAAAAACCATGAAGAGGTGCAAAAATTGAATTTGAATTTTCTAACTGAAATTTAAATTCAAACAATCAGAATTTATTTTCTAAAGATAAAAAATAAATTCAAATGTTTTTGGCCCAAAAAGATTAGTGTTGGGCTGGACAAGCCCAACCCAACCACGCACCCGCGCCTAAGCCCAGGCCCAATTCGCCCGGACGGTCGGTGGCGCACGCGTGTGTGGTAATTTTTGGATCCAATGAGTCTAGCCCATAACCTCTCTCTCTACAAAACTTGGATGCCGCTTGGGGCCTACCCCAAGTTCCAAATCCATACCTTATAAACTCACAAAATTCTTCCCACCAAACTAATGTGGGACATGCCTAAAACCACACCTTTAAAAAATTTCCACCAAAACTCCATTTCAAATGAGCTCACTTTGGCTTCAATTTCCATTTATCCAATAATGGTTTTGAGCAACCCAATATACAACGTGAATTACAACGCGGCATAGAGCACATTACCACTTAGACCCGCGAAATTCGACGCATGGGTCCCACCTAAAAATTAGACCAAAGTTTAAAAAAAAATCTGTGTTTCTAGATTTTTCGAAAATCATTTCTAACAGAAACAAGAAAATAAGTTGATAAGTTCAACAAATTAGGTTTGCATTTGCTTTTCAACAATATAAATGCGTCTTCACTTCCTTGAACGTTACACTGGGCAGCCTGCAAGTAATAACAATATTGTAAAACAAATATTCAAATCCCAAGATCTGTTTTCCAACATGCATAACATACGAAGATTAAAGGATGCATTTAACTTGCATTTGATGGTGCATTTGAACATCAAATATGGTGTATTATGGATCCGTTTTTATTTTCATAAAAGAAAGTGTTTAAGAGTTACAAAAAAAATTTCTGTACTCACAATGATGTGGTATTATATGTGACAATTTTGATTTGTTACAAATCCAATAATCTAAAGCCTAACTCCCTTACCACATCATTATTGATGAATTATTTAGTAAAAAAATTATTAAAAAATTTAAAAAATTGTGATTATTTCACAATTACCAAGTGCCTCTCAGGCACTTGATAAGTAGTAACCTATAATACTTTATTTCACGATACTTGAAATTTGTTCAATTTTAAATAATAGGTAAAAAATACAAAACTATTACATGCATCTAATTTAATTAATGAATAAATTACACTTTGCACTTCTACATTTTATACCAAATCTCACTTTGATTTTTATACATGAAATTATAACAGTCAACTCTTGCACTTCTAGTCAATTGTCAATATCTCCCTTTTATTACTCTATCATATAAATCTTTAATAAAAATTAATAATATAATAAGCACAAGACTACGGAGTGTAATTTACACTTAATTAATAGATTAAAAATAGAAAATTACTAAATTTAAGAAAATTTAATATAATATTAAATACACATTAATAATTTAAAATTAGACCGTTACTAAAATGAAGAAAAATTAATACTATACTATTTAATAGAATTAGGCCTATTGTGCCTATTTGTCCTGATAAAAAAAAATAAAAAATAAAAAAGTAAAATTCTATAGATCCCAAATAATTTATAAATTTTCTATCAAACATCGCACATGGGTGTGAGACCCACTCAAAACCATGTGTATGGTTTGATAGAAAATTTGGTAGATTATTTGGAGTCCCTGACATAACTCCAAAAAATAAATAAATAAATAAATAAAATTAAAAAGTGCTCACGTTGAGGCTTACTCTGAGTCTTATTTTAATGATAGAAACTATTTATTTTTTAGAGTACATTGTGTAGAATATACTTGTAAAAAATAAGTTAATCGGACAACAGTAACCCTTTAATCGAAACATATTTATATTCAATATTATATTTAAAATAACACTTACTATTCATTTTTATCCATACCAATGTGTTTTGGTGAAAGAGTTACTGTTGTCAGATCAACTTGATTATTTATAGGTATATTCTTCATGGTATACGCTAAAAAATGAAAAGTTTGGATCGCCAATATAAGACTCGAAGTGAGCCACAACACATGCACAACAGTGCCCGCATGCTTGATGCACAGTAAGCACCCAATTCCCTATTTAACACATCTTATCAAATACCCCAGAGACATTTATTAGCATTGACCATAATTAATAATGGGAATTGCTAGACATCAGCTTCTTTTCTTTACGGATGAGTATATATATTGGAACCACACACATTTCCATTCCCATTCCCATGTGTATTGAGGTCTCAAAATCATTCTTGTGATAGAAGTCTATTGTCTTTCAGGTATTTGTTTATGATTTATGGCATTATATTTTTTTCCTAGTTAATAATTTGTTATTTTTAAATAGAAATTTCTATAATTTCCTTCAAATGCAAAGATTTTTTTAGTCCAAATTCGAAATTAGAGTGAAAAATTAAATAAATGTTTGTCATTCAATCAAGCAAAGCTGCATTTCAAATCTCTCCCTATAGTGTAGTTTGCTAACAGAAAAGGGTGTTGATTCATGCTTAATAGTTGTAAAATCAGTATATTTAAATCCATTTTCACTAAACTCAAAAAGATATAATTAAAAAAATAAAAACAAAAACTTATTGTATTTTCCTTCAATTACTTACAAATAATAGACATTATTCCCACTTGCATTTTTTTATATGGCAATCATTACTTTAAACAAATTATGCCTTGATTTTTGTATGTGCATTTGTAAATTTAATCAATATTTCCTGTTTAATTCATCTATTTATTTTCATTGTTATTTGGTTTACTTTGGTTTAGCAGTTTGACATGTCTTTTTTACTCTCTTCATAATAGAACATTGCTAACCATTATGCTCTATTTTGGTTCATTAAAATGAATTGTGATTCCATAGATTTTCATATGGAATGACTATTTCTTTAAAATTGTGAAAGGTAATTCTATTTATAATGCGTTTGTTATTATTATTATTTTTAGTTTAACCAAACAAATGAATGAATTTTTTGATGGAATGATAATTTCATTCCACCTTACACTACAAAAAATTAAGGTTTTAGAGACCAAAATTTTTCAACAAAATTATTTTTAAGGACTAAATGTTTTTGTTGCAAAAAGTGTCGATATTATATTTTTAGTGACAAAAAATTGGACATTAGTGATGAATTATTATCCTTTTGGTATTAATTTTTTTTCTCAAAAAATAAATCATTTTGAGACCAAATTATTTTGCCTCTAAAAGTCTATTTATTAGTGACATTTTTAAAATTTTGTCACTAAAAGTCTTGTTTTTGACTTTTCGAGATGACTTTTTAGTGACTATCCTTACAACGATAGAAATTGATCCCTAAATATCTTTTGCAACAATTTTTTTATTTTTAGAGACCAAAAATTTTGGTCTCTAAAACTTTTCTATGTTGTACTGTTATTCCAATGAATGAAACACTACATAAGGAGTTGGCCCGGTGGTCAAGGCTGGGGAAATAGGGATGTGCTCTATCTATGTTCTTAAGTTCATAATCTCCTCGCCCCAAACAATTTTTTGGGTCAGTCCATACTTTAATTGAACGCTTTGCTAGTAAACAATGAGATTGGTTGTTACCTAGTTATCAAATAATAATAATAATAATAATAATAATAATAATAATAATACTCTCTCGCACTTGTATTCAAAAAAAATTAAGAAAACGATTTACAAAAATAAATTTTATATAAATAATTTAATTAAAATAATATGGAAATAACATTTTAAAATAGTAAGTTACTTTGATAAGACTAGACTAGCTAATTTAAAATGAATTTTCCTATATTTACTTTATCACCTCATTGGTATAATTTTTCTCCATAAAAACCCCAATGGTTAGCCATCAATCCAGTCGAATTGATATTTGCAGTTTTCAACTAAAATTAAATAGGAGTAATGCAAGAGATTGAGTTTTTGCTTCATTAATTCATAAATAAATTACTTTGATGGAAATAAATTTAATTATCATATTTTTATGGGTTTTTTTTGTTTGGTCAATATATAGGAGAGATATTTACAACCAATCTATCAAGTCCAACTTCTCCATTGAAATTGAACCAGTGACTTCTATACAACTATTAGGTTAAATATCCTAATTAAATTTTACAAATCTTAAACATTCTCCTTCGTCTAAAATGTGTGTCCTAATAGCAAGTGTATACACACTAAGGCCCCGTTTGTTTTCAGAGATAGAATGGAGGAGATTAATAGTGAGGGGATTGATAGTGAGGAATTGTTAAATTATTTATATATAAAATAATAAAAAAAATATAAAAAATTAAACATTATATTTTAAAAAAAATTCCCAATACATAAAAAATAAAAAAAATAAAAAAATTCTAATCCTCTCACTATTTTTCTAATACCATCTGTACCCCCTCCTTATCAATTCCCCTTCCAAGGAGACTACTAATACCAAGGGATTAATAGTCCCCTCCCCATCTCTCAAAACAAAAACCCAGTAATACCAAGGGATTAGTAATCTCAATCCGCTCCCTATAACCCCAAACAAACAGGGCCTTACTTCAATTGCAATGATAATAGGGCTAGCGCATGTCTCAGGTACAAGGATTTTCATTGTTCAAAGTTTCACGATTTCGATACGATTCTAATTTAATGCCAAACACTGGTGTCGTTTGTTTTTTTCCACATTACATAAAAAAATAAAGTATAAACTACAATTTTAGTCTGTAAAATATAGATTTATTGTCATTTTGGTCTCTTAATTTTTAATTTTTAATTTTGTCAATCAACTATGCCTAACCTAATTAATTACTATGATTTTCTTAAGAGTTTAGTCCCTAGGGGAGGTTATAGGTTCACCTCTTCCTAGGGAGAGTTGAATTTGCAAACGGTGGAAAGGCTAATTTTCAAATGTGCTAATCTAACAACTAATAACTGATTTTAGCCGATAAAAAAAAATTAATTATGTCATTTTGCTCTTCAAAATTGTCAATTTGAGTCAAATTAAAATAATTTCAAAAAGGATGTTTAAATCGTTAAGAGAATATTTATAAATTTCACTATGGTCCTAAAAATGTATTTTTTGAGTCATATTGGTCTCTCAAGTATCAATTTTATGAATTTCGTCCTTTAATATTGTATGGTTATGTTTCATTTTCTTCATCAATATTTCATGACCAAATTGACAATATTAAAAACTTCAGGGACCAAAGTAATAGGAGTGACAAGAAACACATATTTTAAAGAATATATGTGTATTTTATTACCATTCGGTTAACTATTTAGATGGTACACTTAGAATTGGAACAAGCTAACTCAAATTGAAATTTCAATGATGAAAATGACAAAAGTGAAACTTGAAGAATCAAAATGACAATAAACATATATTCTCAAGGACTATAATATATTTTGTCCAAAAATAAAATATTTGAACCTTATGTGTATAGATATAGTACGATTGTAATTTCATTAATTGCCTTAAATAATTGTAGCATGATTGTTGTGATTTTTTTTTTAATCACTAACTACTTTGTTTTTTTTATTATTTTCCAGATCATCCCATGGACTTACATGCTATTGTATTATTTCTCTGTGCATGCTCTCACCTTGTGGGACACAATGGAATTGAAGGAGACAGGAGGAGTTTAACTAAAGAAGAAGATTTGGAGTTGGAGGAGCAACTTAAGCGTCTCAACAAGCCAGCAGTCAAGACTATACGGGTGCGTTTGATTGGGGGATTAGGAGAGATTATTTATTGTTCGAATTATAATTCATTAGAAACTTTTTATCCGGCGTTTGTTTTTTTTTGTTTTTTAGTTCGACGAACATAGAATCCGGCTGGACTCCTTATCCCGTATATGTGGGATTACACTGTCCGGGGGATAATTTTCATGGGATAACAATCCCATGGGATTAGATGGTGAAATGACCATTTTGACCCTCTACTATTTAATTATATATTATATTTAGTAAAATTCAATAAATTTAAATGTCTCAATTTAAAAACAAAATAATTTTATTTAACTTTTTATTGATGTTTTATTTATTTAATTTTTAAAATAATTTTTTATTGATGTTTTATTTTAAAATTTTGTTTATATTTAATTTAATTTCATTATTTAATTATTATTAATTTTTAAAATAAATTTATTTAAAATTTTAATTAAAAAATAACATATATTTTTCTTCATATTTTATTTATTTTATTTAAAAAAAATAAATTTATTTAGTTGTGTAAAAAATAAAATAAAATAAAATTTTATTTAATCTAGCTAAAAATAATTAAAATATTAAAGATATGTTTAATATTGGTACTACTTAGTAAACAATTAAAAATTGGTAAAATAATCTTTTGCCCATTTATCCTTATTCAGTCCGTTCAACGAAATATTGGATTTACTAAAAATAGTCCTTTCTAAACATCTAATCTCATGATCCAACCAAATAGTCTAGGGAATTCACAGTTCCAAGATTCAAGTCCGATGAATTCTAATCCCTCATTATCTCGTCCGTCTAATCAAATACACCCACAAGTATATTTATTCTCAACCATTATTAGAAACAATTTAGACTCTATTTAGATCACGAATTTAGATAGAGAAATGGAATAGTTAGGTAAAGTGTAATTATATTTCATTTACTTTTCACCCATATTTTCTGTTTCCCTTTTCAAATTCGTATATAAATTTAAGAACCAAACACATTCCTAGTTTAGTTTTGCTACGTTTGTTTCATGGAAGTAAATTATATTTGATTAAGAGACTTGCCATAATTGATGTTGATATTGTCAATTGCATATCGTATCCCAGTTTGAAATGTTCTTGGATTGGGAAATTGGTAGAATATTATGATATTCCATGTTGATCTGGAATCACACTAGACATACATACGTAGTGTAAGGACCATAAATTGAGAATATTTTGGTGTTTTTACTAAGGCAGACCCTTCTTAATCTCTCATTTGGTGTCTAGAACTCAATTATCAATCATATCCCATACTTAATCTCTTATTTTGTATCTACCTCTTATAGAACTTAATAATCACCATATAAAGGATATGTAGAGACAATCCCAAACAAATACAATCTCTATGTACGGCATGGGATCCTTTTTTTTGTCTCTAATGTGGAATGAATTAAATTTATATCAAATTAACAATAAAATATTAAACTAACTTTTTTAATTGAAAAGTTATTTATTAGGTTAGAAAAATCTGTCTTTTCAATTTTAAATCGAAACATAAACTTGTTGACACATATCTATCAACTAACTATTGTTTCAAATATAATAAATAAAAAATTAAGTTGAGCCAGTTTCATAGGATGTCTTGGGATTAGTTTCAAGGACTTCCAATTCCAATATTGTCCAATTAAATTTTCTATGAAAACCAAATGACAGAGATTAACAGGCATCTTAGGCCTAATATCATGGATGTCTTGAATTGCAACCACTACAAGCAATTAAAGCTTTAGAGACTAAAATTTATGGGTAAAATTATTTTTTAGGGACTAAATATTGTTTTTACAAAATGTATCGTCATTATATTTTTAGTAACAAAAATTAGACATTAATAATAAATTATTATCCTTTTGGGATCAAATTTTTTGTTTCAAAAAATAAACTATTTTGGGATCAAACTATTTTTTCTTTAAAAACCTATTTATTAGTGACATTTTCAAAATTTTGTCTCTAAAAAACTTATTTTTGACTTTTTCAGGATGACTTTTTAGAGACTATCCTCGTGATGATAGAAATTTGTTCCTAAATATCTTTTGTAACAAAATTTTCACTTTAAGAGATAAAAAATTTTGGTGTCTAAAACTCTTATATGTTGTAGTCAATCATCTTATCTAACATTTTGAACTTGACAATACAGAACATGGTATTATTATTTTTTGCACAAAATTGTGAACAACCTTTCATTAATTGAATAATTGTACATAAAAATTAACATAAATATTGTAACATTTACAGAATGATTATGGAGATATATATGATTGCGTGGATTTCTACAAACAACCTGCATTTGATCATCCTTTACTGAAGAATCACACTTTTCATTTGCAGGTTTGTCTCCATACATCCTCTTAATTATCTCCAACATATAATTGAAGGCTACTTAATTATTTATTCAGCACTCTATGAGCACAAAATAAATCATAGAATCCATATGCACACACTAAAGAGGAAAAATCACAAAGATTTGCATACAAAAGAGAAATATACTATAAATCATAGCAAGTACAACCGTATGACCAAAAACCTTTAAAATTTGACACCAATACCCAAGTCTTGAAACTCTACCCCTTACTTAAGATTAATTGATTCCAGAAGCTACATGTGATTCCTTACTCATTATCATTGTCCCCGGAATTTTTTCATATCCTCTACATCTTTACAAACCCTCTCAATCTCACACCTCTACAATATTTTATTTTTATTTTTATTTTTATGGGGCAAAGGGTATAATTGTATTGATCAAATCCAGGAGATATGTTTGAGACAAGCATCAATAAAAGAGAGGAGAGTGTAGAGAAGATTCATATTCATAGGCAAACCATAGAAATGTTAGTCCCTTACAATTAATAAAACCCTACACAATGAATTACTATTGAACTCTTGGTTTCACAACCTAATCCAAAATACAGTATGGATCTTACAAAATTTGATACACACACCCAACAATAATAACTGTATGGGTCTCATAAAAAACAAGACATGTACGTACCCAACAGTAGAATCCAGCTCTTGTGAGGTTTCTATAATCCATTATGTGATCAACTTATATGCAAGTCTCCTTTACCTTTTATGAATTGAGTTGAATTGCAGATGAAGCCCACTTCATTACCTAAGAGAACAACAGATCGAGTTTCCTCAAAAGTTAGCAAACCTTTACATATAGGATTGAAGGGCGGAGGTTGCCCGGTTGGAACAGTTCCAATTAAAAGAACTACTAAAGAAGATCTCATTAGAGAGAAACTTGCTTCAAAAATAATGACTCCTGCAGATGACACCGGTGGTGCTGATGTAAGTTATCCTAATCAATCAAGAAAATATAGCTTCACAATATCAGTTTTGCACTGTTGCTTGTTTTCTATATTTGGTTTTATTTGTTTCTATGAATCACCTTCTTGAATGAGTGTCTAATACACACATAAAATACTTCCACATTTTTTGACCCTTTAAATTGATTTTAGTCCTCATTTTTTGAAGCTATGTTTGGCCTCATCTTGTTAAAAGTTTTAGGCAAACTTTTGATAATAATTTTACAGGCAGATGTGACTGTTTACATGGCTTGAATCTGCACAATCGAAAACACTAAACATTAAATCTTACAGTTAGGGCACAATGCCTTTTTTGAATGAAAAGGGGGAAAAAATCTACAAAAAATGTATGTGCATACATATATGTCTGTGATGGGTTGGGTTTCTCTCCTATGTGGAGGATGGCTCAAATATTCGATAAAGCCCATGTGAGTCTCAAGCCCATACAGAGAGACTATGTTTTTTGTTTGGTTTTTGGCCCATGTGTGTGAGAAGTCAAAAACCCTCTCTACTACTCTAGAGAGAGAGTAGAGTACAGCCACCAAACATAGAGGAAAAAGGGAGCCAAGCAGTTTTTTGATAAACTCTATCCATATTTGATCAAACAATTCAATCGGCAAGCATTCGTGGTCCAATTGAGCTAAAATTTTGTAGGCGAGTTCACAACTCTAGGCTCTAAGATCTAAAGGTGGAGATCAAATTTGGAGCATTCTGAAACTGGTTTTTTGGCTCGTGAACTTTGTAACTAGTTCTTTGGTTGCCAATAAAACTTATATGTAGTTGCTCTTGATTGTTTGCCTCTAGTTCTAACTAAAGAGAAATCTTGTACACCCATTATTCTTTGATAGTGGAGATATTTGGTGGACTACAGTCCCGTGGTCTTTTCCTTTTCACAGTGGGAAGGTTTTCCACGTAAAAATTGCTCTTGCCATTTTATTTTATTTTATTTATCAGCAAATTGCTCTTGTGATTTTTATATTTATTATTTTTAGATTATATATATATATATATATATTGTGCTCTATTCAAATTGTCTCCTAATAGATTCACACAAAGAGGAAGAAAACTTACTTCCGCTATTTTGTGCTAGATTCGGATATTTCGAATTGGCCTTTGTTATATGTACATATTCTCACAATGGAAAAGTTTAAAGGGAAAATATGAAAGTAACACATAAGTTTTGGACTTTTATTACCCAGTATGCCGTAGTTGAGACAATAGATGATCCAAACAAGTACAGTGGAGCGTCATCATGGTTTAGTGTACACCAACCAGTTGTCGTGGGTAAACAAAATAGTGCAGGGCGAATGATGATTCAAAATGGGCCTGATAGCTTACAAGTTGGGTGGAGGGTAAGTTGATCTTCTTGTTTGTTGTAAAGTTAGGTTCTTACTTCTTGTACAAACAATTTTCAGAAGTAAAAACCAGCTTCACATAGACAGAAGCATTTGTTGTTATTATGTTTTTGGTTTGTCTCAGGTGGATCCATCTCTGTTTGGTGACTCACGTACTCGACTATTCATATATACGAATGTAAGTATCACTGCTTTTGAGTGCATATACTTAATTGACTATATTTCTTATTAGCTCTTACACTATATTCTTATATGTTTGTCTACCAAACAGGCAGGTCAATCTCATTGTTTCAATACAAATTGTCCTGGATTTGTGATTGTGAACACAAATATACCTCTTGGTTTAGTAATTGGAAGGATCTCTACGCGTGGAGGGACACAAGTTGAGATGGAAATCTATATCTTCCGGGTAAAAGTTGAAAACTCTTAATATACATAAAGTCCACACCTAGACCACTTTATTGGCAGATCACAAGTTCCCAAGTCATGCTACCATTGTGTCAAATAATTATTACACAAATAATTATGAAACAAAAATCATAATTAAGCAATTAGTGGTAAAGAAGTAGAATTTGCATTCTTTCTTCTGTTCAATTATTCAATTTTGATATCCATGTAAAAATATATAGGACCTAGCTAATGGAAACTGGTGGCTTGGAGTTGCGAATACCAATGTTGGATTTTGGCCAAAGACAATATTTAGTAGTGGCGGACTAGCAAACTTAGCTTCACATGCTGAATGGGGAGGAGAGGTATTTAGTCCACCAGGCACCCCTAAACCTGCAATGGGGGGAGGTCATTTTCTAATTCAGGACACAAGATATGATGCATACTTCAGGAATATTGCACTTAAGAGTCCAAGTGGAGGGGATATAAATCCTCATACATACGAGTTTACAAACAGTAAAAAATTGTATGAAGTGAAAGATGAAGGAAACCGAGGGGTTGACTTCGGGCATCTGGTACTATATGGGGGCCCTGCAGGTTCCTAGAAGGAGAACACAAATTTGATACTTTTAAAACTTCATTTTGGCATGGATTAATAATGTAAAACTGACCACCCCTTGTCCTTCTATATATATATATATATATATAATTGCATGTGCTTTGCAAACTTATATTAAGGCTGAAGTGCAAATTGTTCATGCTTGGGGTGATGTACAATCCAACCCTTTTAGCTTTGCAAATTTTAATCTTCATGACTGCAAAAAAAAATTGGGATATTCATGCAGGACCTGTTTTGAACATTTACAGGTGCTAAACCAACTCTCAAGTTGGGGCTTTATATATATATTTGATTGACAAAGAAAACTTTATTGATACTACAATATATATTGTAGTATTTATATATATGTTTATACATATATATATATACTACAATATATATAGAGAGAGAGTGAGTGAGGTCGTCAATGTAATAGGAATTACCCACAATTATTTATTTATTTATTTATTAGTACCCACACAGAGATTGTTCGAATATGATTACCAAAATTTGCTCGCATAGATAAAGATCTTAGCAAATTATTGCAAGAACACAAAAAGATATAAATAAAATAAAATAATTTGATTTTGTTATTTCATGGCTTAGCAAGACTCAACATACAAGAAGGGGAAAAAAAATACCAAACGAAAAATAAAGCCATAAATCAATCCAAATTAATGTAAATACAACAAAATATCACTTAAATATTGCCTTTCTTACATCTTTAACAAAAAATTACTAATTAAGCTTATATAATCAAATTTATCTATCATATCATTTTCAATAAATAATTTAGTTAACTACAATATTGATTTGTCCAATTAGTAATTAAACATTAATCTCTTTTTTTCAATTGTTTGGTTACTAGTTGAATTATTTTTTGAAGGGCCTTTGACCGTGGTTTGGGCTTTCCATTACATGGGAATTTAAAATCAAAGCAATTAATATTTGTGAAAATTATAATCAGCGGGACAATTATAAAATAATTACAATATAGGATTTTTTTTTTTTTTGCAGCTCTAATGCACAAATAAAAATAACAAAATTTTTCTTTACAACAACAAAATTTTGGACAAAATTATATTATTCCTTCTGTTGACATATCAAAACTAACATTAAAAACTAAGAAAAGAATATAGGGGAAAATATAGTTCTTCATGCATTAGATATGAATTTTTCAACCATAATTCTCTACATGGCATATGCATTTACTTTCCCATCCCAGGGCCAATATTTACCTTCTTCTAGTGTTCATTTTATACATTTTGTAAATTGGGAAATAGCACAAAAAAATACCTCAATCATACTATCAAAAAGGAGAGGATCAACGAAAAAGGTGGGGATGGTTGAATTGTAACAAATAGAAAAATTGTGAGATAATCTATCATGTCACTATGATTAAAAAACAAAAATGAGCAAAATCCATACACTTGGAAATAACCACGAATAATCCATATATATATATGCACAGATGCAACGAGATATATAAGGAAGAGAGAAGGAACTGACATGAGGCCCTAGAATGAAAAATTTTGGTGAATGAAGAAAGAAAATTTGGGAATAAGTATGTAACTATTAGATTGAAGGGCGTACCTGAAAATAGAAATCAAGGATTTACTAAGGCAACCATAGTAATTAGCTCCATAGTTCCTTAATTCATGCCTTTGCTCAGTCTTTGTTAGAACTAATAGGGAAAAAATTTAGGCGAAAAATGAAAATAAGTTACAAATGAAAATCTGAAAATTGTAGAATGTATAGGACAGATGAAAACAAAGAAGGTTCATTCACTCCTATGGAGTACCTTTCTTGGTTGGCTTGCATGCAGGCTAAAATCTCAGCTCAAGATATTGGATGCTTCTATTGTTTTGGCTCCAGACAAGGTAACCAGGCTATATGATTGAATAACAAAATATCAAGCATAGAAAAGTCCATGCAAACAAATGAATATAAATATACAAAGCAGAACAAAAATAGACCACAATTGACAATGAGGATTCCAACAAAAATAGACCACATAAATTCCATTGTACCTAGACCAGGTTCCAAATTCCATATTCCAATTAAACTTGTGAAGAATTAAATATGTAAAAAAGGCAGCAATTGTCTATGAGATTCTAGTCATTTATCAAGTATGTCACATCAAACAAGGAAATCAACAAATTCATATTTTATTAAACAATTTCAAGAGAGATTCCTCACTCCCTATCCACAAGTTCTTTGAAGCAAAGATATTCTTGAATAGATAATTGTTCCACACTCAGTTTGACATAAACAATTCCCAAACACCAGGTCTTGTGTGAATCACTATTGCGACAAATGGGGTAAAACTATAGCTTCTTGCAATTGCAATATATTAATCCAATGTGCGAGCAAAAAGAATCTGAACAAAATATAAACAGAAAAAGAATTCAGATGTGCCATTGTTCTACAAGGCTTCCAAAGAATATGAATGTGCCACTAGAAGCCTAATGCAGGTGAGACACAAAATCAGCACCAAAGACAGAAATGAGATTATTCATTGGAAAAGTAAAACATTGGAATTCAAACAAGCATTAAAAGATGAATCGGTTTCTTTTCTGTGTGCATTAATAGACTCAATTTATGTTGCTAAACAAATCATCTTCTCATGCCAAATATTAGATAAGAGATGTTAATTTCAATAGGGATCATCTAGATATTTGGATGTTAGTTTCTCACTACTGTCTTCTCTACCCTTGGATGTTAGCCACACTTACAAACTTGGATTGTTACCTCAGATTGGAGAGAAGTCTCTTCTATTAGTTGAAAAGAACCCTAGATCAAATCAACAGGAGAATTTTTGTTGGGGGAAACTATGAGATGTGAGATGAAACTAGGGCAAACGTAAAACCGAAGATGATTGTACCAATTCGTTGCTTCACTTGCTGCAAGGTACATTTTTTATTTCAAAATTCAGTTTTACAAATCCTTAACTATACGAGTTAGAAACTTCGATTCTTGAGAGTATTGGGTTTGGATTTAATCTGGGTTTTGTGATTTGGAGAAGCCAAGAACAAGTTGCTGATTGCCCAGTTGAAGTTTCGCCCTCCACCTGTTTGACAAAATGCCTCAGCGAAAACTATAATTGAGCTCAATTTCAGGATAATTAAGGAGGAAGAGAGAGAGAGAGAGAGAGAGAGAGAGGGTAGCAAGCTATCATTGAAGAAGGGCAAACTAGCTGAGAGTAAATTAGCCAAGAGTAAATCAAAAAGCAAATCTGCCAAGTGCGAATCAACCAAGCTATCATTGAGGATAACCAATCCCCTCATCAAATTCACATCCATATATAAGCTAGTAAAGTAATGAAGGTGAAGCTTTCACAAGAATATTTAATCCAAAAAAATTACAATTACCTTAAACTAGTGTAATTGCACTATGAGGCTTATTTAGATTTATGCTGTCTTTGGTTGAGGGATTTGATGAGGGATTTGGAAAGAGAAATGGAAAAGGTAGGTGAAATGTGAATAAAACATGCCTATATTTCACCTAGTTTCACACACATTTTCCCTTTCCCTTTCCAAGTCTCTCCCCAAATCCCTCCCCAAATCTCCCAACCAAACACAGCGTTAGGGTTTCCTAAGATCACTAGGGGAAATTCTATAGCACATTGTGCCATGTCATTAAAAGTAACTTGTCACTTTTTATTGTTATGAGCCAAAATCATATCTAGAATTTAATTGATCATGACTTAGTTATGAATCACCACCGCATATCTTATAACCATATCTAATAACTAATACTATTTGACTCATAACTAATATCATATATCGCATAACCACTAATCATATATCGCATAACTACATCTCACAACCAACACCATTTAACTTATAACCACAACATTTTTGTCACGCCCCAGATTTACACGGTCCGGCTCACGTGAATAAACCACCCAACGATGAACAATAGATAACTACTCTCATGCAAATAAATATAATATAGTCACACAATACATGTGTTTATTCGATTTTATACATTCCTAGATACAACATTTAAGTCGAATGGATGTTTTGTAATTAAAACATGCACATATGGTATAAATCAAATTAGGTCATACACAAGGGTGTAACCCTTACAAGAATAGCACATGGCCAATAATTAACATAAATGGCCCTTGGCTTACAAATAACAGAATCACCCTACACTGTTTCGAACACAACTTCACATCTCAGTCCACATCCACACATGTACACCTGGAAAACATTTCCAGCCACGTAGGGTGAGCATAAAGCCCAGTAGGGAATATTTCAAAAGCTAAACATGCTCCACCAGCATAAATGATCATAATGCAATGCATATTTACAATATACTCAAATGCCTTTTCAAATCCATTTGATTTCTCAACAAAATCCTTTCTTTCCAATTTCCGGAGCATTATGTATAACCAAAATGTTTCCCGAGTTCAAATCATTCGTTTGATATAAAATTCTTTTCCAAAAACTATAACGATTCCGGTTTTGACCTGAACCTTAATTAATCTGGACTCGGGTTTCTTGGTTTCGTACTATTGAATATGTCTTGCTTATTTTCTTTTCCCTTAAATTTGGCTATTAGATTGTTGTTGTTGTATTTGGGACAAGTTGGTTGTTCGATTTCCCAACTCTTGTTGCCTAGAATTTTGCTCTTGCGCTCGAGCGGGCTTTGTAAACTCTTAGTACTTTTGTAGGTCTGCAAAACTACTGGGAGAGTGTAATCTACATTCGAGCAGCATTTCCTACGCTCGAGCGGGTGTGTGCTCGAGCGACCATTCTTGCGCTCGAGCGATGTTCTTCTATCTGCAAAACTACTAGATGTGTGTATTCTGCGCTTGAGCGGAACAACTTATTATGTGTGACGCTCGAGCATCAACTTCTATGCTCGAGCGGATTGCACATGTATCAGGTCGCGAAAATGACTTTTTCATCACTTTTTCAGATATATTTCTCTCCAAACCCTAAAGTTGAGACCCTCTCTCTCTAAAACTTACCTTCTCTCTACTTTTTCATCTAGAACTAATGATTTCTCCACCCTTGTGCCTTTGTTAAAAAGGTAGAGCATGTCGTGGGCTCTTTTTCCATTCGATTAAAGCTTGGTTTCGGCGTCTTTGATGTCCCTCCATCTTTTCCTTTGGTCTTCTAAGCTTGAGGTAGGAATTTTCTACACTTTCATATGGTTTTTAACTTAGTTATTTGATGTTGTAT
Organism: Camellia lanceoleosa; assembly: GCA_025200525.1. Lineage (NCBI taxonomy): Eukaryota > Viridiplantae > Streptophyta > Magnoliopsida > Ericales > Theaceae > Camellia > Camellia lanceoleosa. Next base: position 75,263,421 of record CM045771.1, on the reverse strand, counting down.
GGACAAGATTGGGATTTGGAGGGGTTTTAGACAAACCTAGGGTTTTGATTTAAAATCTCAAGAGGGGGTTGTCAAATGAATGTAATGGACATGGTTATGAGAGTAGATATGAACTTATATTGTGTTAAAATAGTTGATTTTGGTGTTTGGGATGAACTTGGGAAAAATGGGGAATTTGCCCTAAATTGTCTCTAATATTGATTTTGCATAAATACTGAATTGGTATTGAAAATGTGAAATTGGAGGGTTATTTATATAAACGATGTAGTTGGATATGTATCATCTCTCACCTACGAAAATTTGGTTAATTTATCTACCTTTGAGATTGTATATCCGATTAGAAATATCTGTTTTGGGCTATCGGTGAAGGATAACCATGATTGTTGTAGAAACTGCATGAGAATTAGGTGAATAGAAACTAATCTCTTATTGGTAGTCATTGAATATGATGGTGTTATAATACATTGTACATGTATGATATGTGGGAGGAGAAAGGGGATGAACTCCATTGAATTAAGTTGGCCTGTATGTCTTGGGTGTAAGTCCCGAAAACTGCGCGTATACATGAGTGTTGATTCCCACGAATGAAATTTCTATAACATGAAAAATTGAAGTGTTGTGTATTGATTTTGTATGTTTGAGAACCATTGAGTTGTAGTCTCAGTTGGGTGGCCTAGATAATAAGGAATATGACTCATGAATTGAGGTGCAATGAATTAACATGAATGAAATTGAGATAAGAAAGATTGGAATAAAAGAATTTGGCACATTATGATCTTGTGAGATATGATTGATTTTATGATAGGCATTACACATACATTTCATGCTTATATCTTTGTTAAGATTCATATATTGTGTTAGATTGTTTCTACTGGGCTCTGGCTTGCCCTATTGGGAAAAACCATTTTCAGGTGCTAGTGACATATCTCTGCCAAGATAGTAGCTTGGAGAGACTTGGAGCAAGGGCTCATTTTTGTTGTATTTAATTTGTATAGCCAATGGCTTTAACTGTATTGAGCCAAACTCATTTTGTTGTATCCAAGGAACACCTTGGAAAGATGTAAGTCGTTAGGGCATTTAAATATCTGTTCAACTTTCATATTTTGATTACTAATAACACACGCTGTAGATTTAGGATACGACATTTATGAATGTACATCGCATGTGTCACATTTTGTATATTAACTTTGATGAATGAAAGTATGTTGTTTCAGTTCTATTTCCACAAATGTGATGGGTTTGTCATATTTTTTTTTGGGGTGTTACAAAAACCGATCCAGGTATCTTAATACCAACCAGCAAATATGTTGCTAAATCAAATGTGAATACAACGCTAGATAACAGCAAATATGTTGTTAAAACCATTTTCCGAACATCCTATTCCGAACCAACATAATAGTAAATAAATGGGCGAATCTCCAAAACAAACACAACCTTTGATGGATATTTCGCCCATGGGAAATCGTAAACTGGCACCCATGTAAACTTAGGTTATACAAGCACTACTATTGCCATTTATGGATATTTCATTCGCGGGAATCGGCACCCATGTATATACGATTTTTTTTGCGAATTTCACTCTGAGTACACAGGCCAACTTATTTGATGTAACAACAACATTCTCGCAGATTCGCCATGTCATTTACCCTTTTCAATAGTACAATACATGTAACTTAAAGTAATGTTTTTCCAAAACAATGCAAATTTTCCAAAACATAATGTAAGAATTTCCAAAACCTCTTTTCAGAACATATAGTTTCAATATTCAAAATCCATTACATACTCCATGATATGAATGATTTCAAATTGCCTAATCCACACGCAATTTCTAACACACGACAATGCTATCCTCCACCGATAGTCAAAACAGTTATCTCTAATGCAATAATTAAAAGATAACAATATAGATATATTTTTCCAAGAGAGTAACAAAGCCTATTTTCAAAATCCCATAACCATTTCCTTTCCAACCAAACCATTTACCACAAATCAATCCAATTCCCAAAACAATATCATTGAGGGTTTTCTACAAATTGAGGCCTTTTAACTTTTAGAAATCCATGTGCAATCTTGATTACCAAAAGTAACTATAGTAGCAGAATCATGGCCCAACAACCCCTCAATTTCCCAAAACTTCATTTTCTTTCGAAATCACTTTTGAGTAAAGAAAAGCCATCATTTCAACATATCTCAATCACCAATACAAAATCATAACCTTGTTCAAAACTCATTTGAAAAATATCTCTTTTACATTTCAAAATGCACACCCTAAGTTTAACCCAAAAACACCCAAAATCCATAGATCTTTTGAAATAACAAATAACAAGGGTCATACCAAATGACTACCAAATATACATAACAAAATAGGTCACAAATATGCTACCGAACTCATATTGAGTTTAAGAAATAGACCCTACCTCTTGAAGTGAAAAGGAGAACTCGAAGAAAACCAAAGTCGAAGAAACCGCAAAACTCTTGGATAAAAAAAAAGCCCTTAACGAGATCTACAATCTTTCTCAAAGGACCAAGGTGAAAAGATGCCTCTACATGAGTAGATCTAGAGATCTAAGTGGAAAAAGGTGAGTTTCGAAGAGAGAGAGAGAAGGAATCACGATTTAAAGAGGGAAGAGAGAGAGAAAAGAAAAAGTGAACAAGAAAAGTGTGTTTGGGGTCGATTTATAGTGGTAGAATAATAGCCCTAAAGTCAAAGGAAAGAATAAGTCAAACTCGCAAAAGTAGAACCCCAAAACCGAACCAAAAATCTGGAAATTAACTCACAAGGGTCGACCCTTCAGACAGTGGTGTCAACCCTTCAGCAAGAAAAGCTGAGACACTAATGTGTGCAGAGGACAAGGGTCAACCCTTGGGACCAGTGGTGTCGACCATAAATTTAAGAATGTAACCCAGAACAACACAACAAGGGAAGGGTCAACCCTTAGAGCACCTGGTGTCGACCCTATAAACCAGTAAAGATACTAAGAGCAAGGCAATATGGTGGTGTCGACCCTCAGGAAGGCTAGTGTTAACACCATAACAGATTTTCCAAGTTCCCAAAGAATTCTCAACGTAAACAAGCGCGAACGAACAATCCCAACAAGTTTAAATCAAATCGTGCTCCTCAAAAACCAAAATACAATAACTCCAAAGACTCCTAAAATGAAAATAAAGGAATTAAATACACTCTCCAATAGTTTAAAGAACACAAGTGCTACAATTTTGATCATAATCAATATCACATATCTCATAACTATTACTGACATATCTCATAACCACGCTTCATAACCAACATCCTTTGGTTCATAACACACCACTGTGATCATAACCTAGATCACATGTTTCATAACCACTACCCAGATATCTCATAACCCCATTTCATAACCAACACCCTTTGACTCATAACCACACCACTTTGATCATAATCAATATCATATATCTCATAATCACTAATCACATATCTCATAATCACCATCCACATATCTCATAGCCACATCTCATAACTAATCCACTTTGGCTCATAACCAGTGCTGGAGCTAGGAATTTAATATAGGGAACACCTATTAATTATAATCTAAAAATTTTTCTTACCTAATCAAAATTCGTAATTAAAATTCCCAATTTGACACAGACCACCACAAATCAAAATCTTCAATTTTGATACAAATAAAAAAAAATTTAAATTTAGCACAAATAACAACAAATCAAAATTTTTAATTTTAGCACAAATTGTACCAAATCAAAATTCCTAATTTAAATATTAATCACCACAAATTGATATTTTTAATTTTAGCAAAAATCAAATCCCTAATTTTAGCACAAACAACTATAAATCAAAATCCCTAATTTTAATATAAATCACCACCAATCAAGATTCATAATAGCATATCAAAATCTCTTATTTTAACATAAATAATAACAAATAATTTTTTTTTACAAATCAAAACTTAACAAATAACTATAAATTAATACTCATAATTTTTATTTAAAAGTAAAAAGTAATGAATAAAATTATCTATAAACAATGAAGTGAAGACACCAATGTTGCAGTGTGATTCCAAATTTGTGGTGTGATTCTAATTTGGTGAATAGCGAGTCAGTAAATTGCAAAGCAATAATGGAAGACAAAGAAAATTTGGAGACACTAAACAAGTACTGTGAATAAATAATAAAAAAAATAAAGAATTTCATACATTTTTAGAGTATGGGAGGGTTCTCCAGCCGCTGGAAGCCTTGCCCAACAAGTTTTTTATTTTTTTATTTTTAGGTTGACTCTTGCCCAACAAGTTAAGAACTTAAAAAAAAATAAAAAATAAAAAAAATAAAAAAATAAATAGAAAAGTTGAGACTTTGGAAATTGAGAGGGCCTATGCAGATAGTTGGGGTTGTGTCAGTAATAATAATTTGAAAAGTCGAGGGTACTTGACCCCTAGGTCCCTTAGTGCCTCCATTTCTGCTCATAATCACACCACTTTGATCATAACCAACATCATATATCTCATAATCACTAATCACATATCTCATAACCACTACTCACATATAGGGAAGTATTTTGAGATTGATGACCACGTGGCTAAGGTGATGCCGAGATGTCAGCCGAGGTTCCACGTGGATTGGTCATGTTCGTTGAGGTGATCATAGCACTGCTGAGGTTCTCTATGGTAATGTCAAAATCCTGGGATATTCGGATAGAGACAAGAGTCCTAGATAAAAGAGGGCATTTAGTGTGGATATGGACAAGGCTCTTAAGGAGTTTTATCCTTATCCTGCTGAGAGTCCGAGATGAGCATTATGCTTGAGTCCTATGAAGTGAGACTTCTAGAAGATTATGACACTGCTGGCTATAAAAGAGAGGCACCGCCGTGGGTTTCAGGTATGCTTTTACTTGTGAGTTTTAGTACTTTTTTTTTATATCTGTGAGAGATAAGATTTACTAACTTGATCGTCGGAGTGCCCTCTGGTGGACGAACCACCACAGTATTCTCATTTTCTTATTTGTAGGTGGTTGGCTCAATCTATTCTGCTGGTGCTCTCCAACTAAGTTCCTTGTTTGGTTGTGTGATCGAAAATCAACACCCACAAGTTGGCACCGTTTGTGGGAACTTAGTAAGGATAGATTGCCAACAATGGACATGAAATGAGAATTGGGGACGACATCCACATTGAGGAGGAGGAGCATGTAGATCCTAACATTGAAGGAGGGAACCGTAATGAAGAAGTACATGAAGTGAATATTAAGGCGAATAATGTCAGCAAGGGCGGAGAAGGGAATAAGAAGGATAGCTGAGATGAATACTACCATGAAGGTGATCTACAGGTGTGGATGGATAGGTGCCTAAGAAGAGACGAGGAACTAAAGAGCATGGCAAACAAGTTGACAGACCTGTAGATGGTAGTCAACTTCACGATGTAGAACAATGTGATGCAGTCGACGTTTCCACTACAGGACACATTGGCACTAGTAGCCAAAACTAGTGCCTAGAAGGGAGAATAGAAGACAATTCCAATTGTCCCATAGCATAACAAGGGATAAGGAAATTCACGTCAGCCATCACAGGACGTTTGCAAATGGATTCATTGCGAGACTAGTTATAAAAGACACTACGAACCAAGGGGACCTATGTCAGGGGATCTCAGCAAATCCAAGGGTAGGGCCTATGTTTTGATAATGTGGGAAACATGGAGAAATTCAAAAGAACACATCCAAACACATGAAGCAGCATGTCGAAAACGCTAAAGTTGACGGACAACCAAGCTTCAAGACGAACGAAGGAGGACTTAAGAGATTACCTCCAAAGGAAGAGGCATGATGCCGAGATCACATCCAGCGTCTGGGCGAGGACATTGTTTTCAGTGGAGTTGGATGCATTCGAGGCACCGAAAAGATTCAACATGCTGAGGTTTCAGATCTATGACGGTAAGTTTGATCCAAACTTTCATGTTGGTTTGTATTTGAATTCAATGGCTTTGTGCAGCGGGAATGAGCAGCTACTATCCAAAGTATTCCCATCATCTTTTGGGGAGATAGCATCGGATGGTTCTATAAGCTACCGAAAGGGAGCGCAAAGAGTTAGGAAGGCCTGGTCGAGATGTTTGTGGTCAGGTTTGTTACAAACAAGTTGCAGCCACTAAGGGTAGACTCCCTAGTGGCTCTAAATATTAGTGATGGCAAAGGCCTTAAGGCTTACACCAAGAGATAGTACGAGGTTTACAACCGGATCTCGGCTTGTAAGCAAGAGCTTGCTGTCATTTCATTCAAGAATGGCCTAAATGATGATTGCCCACTTTGGCAATCTCTTACAAAAACCCTACCGATGAGCATGGAAGAGCTTATGGCATGGATTTAGAAGTATGCAGGGCAGAGGAAGACAAGAAAGCCAAAAAATTGCATGCTGTAAAGCAGGAAAAAAGAAACGGCTCACCAAAGCGTTAGATGGCGGGGAGAGCGATTTGAGGGTTAGATGGATCTTATGCCGATGCCTCAGAGCCTCGGTTAGAGGTTGAGGCCTGATCTGGCCTTGGTGAAGAAGTCATTGGAGGAGTTGAAGCAGATGGTAAAGTTATACTCCATGGGACATTGGAAAGTGGAGACCAATATGTTGGCACGTAGTTTAAGAGGAGTAGGGCTTTGCGATCGTTGATTGAAAGGCCGAGAAACCTAGTCAATCTAGCTTGGAATATAGGTCTGGCAGAAGTTCTTGGGTGGCTGAGGAAAAGCTGCAAGATGAACAAGAAGGAAACATTAGAACAAGTAAAAAATATACTCACAAGGGTTAACAGTAATAGTGCTTTGAGATAACTAGGTTCTTACCTTTATCGTCCCTAAAGATTCCTCGGTGCAGTGGGTAGTGATGAAGCTCATCGTCTGGTGCAAACTCCCAATTGCCCTAGACAATCAGGTTTTCATCTCCAGTGCCCTTGTTGGAGTCAGGGATATCGGCTATGAATTTGTATTTGGTGGATTTCGGTTTGAGATAGTAGATGTAGCCATTTTTGGACTTAAGGCCACACATGGTGTAGTAGAACTGGAGATCAGACACGATGGTTCTAGCTTTTTGTCAGCGTGCCAATTCTACAACACCGTTGATAACCCTAAAGGTGTTAATGGCTAATGCATAGGCCTAAGCTGGTAGAAGTAAAGGACCTCTCTGAAAAAGATGTCGAGGGATAATCTGATCCCACCCTCAATGATGGATACAATGGAGAATGACATGTAAGTCTCTACAGGCATAATGGAATCCTCTTTCCCAGCCAACCGCAACTGGACATCGGCTGGGATGGAGAATTTCTTATGAAAATATTCCAGTTTACTGGGGGAGTCCACCCTCCATTTGAACATCCCCATGACCTTGTCTTAGGTTGGTTGGGTAATAGATTTATGGGGAAAGTGATTAGTTTGGGTCTGAAGACCTCAGCCAGAACCTAGTGGCACTAAGGCAAGGGTTTTTGGAAATCTAAGGTAGGTTTTGTTGCAATTTTCCTAAATGTGTGGTGTTCTAAGACAAGTCCCAAGCCTAATTCTATGGGTAAAGTAAGAGAATAAGCAAGAATCGGAGGCCAAAAATTGAAAACAGAGAAAGAAAACAAGCAGGAAAACATGATTTAAAACGCGAAATAGTGATAGAAATACAAAGCATGAATCAATATTGTAGACACCCCATTTTTGACCGTCCTCAAGACTTGGACGTCACCGTTGGAACACTCGGTGATTATCCATGTTCGTGTTTGTTTGGAGTTCCCGGAGTCCTCGGCTACGCGCCTTGCCTCAGGACCTCCGAACTTGATCGTTTTGTGTCTGGTTTTGCACCAAACACTTGTGCTTTGCCTTGGAGGGGCAGCGAATGCCTTGTGAGGCATTCCCACACATCACCGGCTGGCTGTAGTTGCCACCGGCACTATATTGTGCCGGTCGGCACTCCTTTTGGCAAAATGACCATTTTGCCCTGCCGACCACTTTACAGCTGCTTTATGAGATATTTTCAGACAGCTGTATAGTCTTGGTTCCCCTCCATACACGTGTATGGAGAGATGACCCTCTTAGTTAGCTTAGCTTGTAAGCTTTGCAAGCTTTGTTGCCTATAAGGAGGACCACTCCTCTTCTTGGCAAAAGGTTAGAAAATTTTAGACATTTTAGACAGACCAAGATCTGGTTTTTAGGGTTAGGATAGATACACATCCTATCTCTCTTCTTCCCTCTTGTTTAGTACACTAGGTGTTTGTGTCATACTATTGCACAAAAACACCTAGTGTTTCACCTTCCTTGAGTTCTTGAGGGTCCAGAGGTTTGTTTTGGAGCTTTGGAGCTGGTTTGGTGCTCAACGAGGCAACCACATCACCATTGTTGAAGAGGTGTACAAGGGTGAGCAAAACTTACTTTATTTACCCCATTTTTGCACTCCATTTTTGCCTAGTTTAAAACAGTTTTTGTGCTTAGTCTATAACACATAAAAGTTCTGTTTTTCAAGCCTCTTTATTGTTTATTAAGAGTGTTTTGTGGTTTGAGCAAGTTTGACCACCCTTAGGCCTTGAAAAGGCCACTTTTTGTGCCATTTTGTGAGAGATCCGAGACTTTGGTGTTAGGATCTCTTCACCACTGAAATCTTGAGGGATTTCAGTGGTGAAGATGATGCCTTAGAGTCTCAAGAGGGGACTACCCCCTCTCCTTGATGTCCTTGAAAAGGGCAAGTTTTGGCCTCCAAAGGAGCACCATGTTTGGTTGTGTTTTGAGCATGTCTTGGCTGCATTTCATGCTTATATTGCCATGATATAACATGTTTCTAAGTTGGTTTAGGTCCCTTATGCATGCTTAGCATAGTTGCCTTGTAATGCCTCTTTAGTCCCTTAACATGCCTAGGTTGTCTGCCTTAGTTTGAGTATGTTTTAGGCTTAGACTTATGAATGTTTTATGCTTATTTTGACATGTTTTAGCTCTGTCCATAGCCATTTGGGTTGATCTTGGCATGCATCACATAGCCCCTTTGCATTTTAGGCTTGCTAGCCTTTGAGTATGCATGTGTAGCATGTGTGGCTTACCTCGTATTGATGATTTGGAACCATTTAGCATGTTATTTCAGACCTTTTGGTGTGCTTGTATGCTCACCTTAGTTGCCTGTCTAATGCTTTAAGAGTATGTGTTAAATGCTCCATGTTTTGGCCTTAATGTATGCCTTTGGATTCATGTCATCTAGATGCCATCTAGGTGGTCCTTTAGGATTAGTTTTACGTGTTAAAACTCTATTTTTAAGTGTTTAAGTATTGCCATGTGTGGTTGTGCTAAGTGTGGTTCAAAGCCTCATTGATTTGCTTTGAACCTTAGGCCATTTGCATGCTTTGTTTGGCTTGTTTTGTTGCATGATTTGGCATCATGTTTCGCATTATTTTCAGAGCTTTACAATGTGTGTTTATTGTCCTTGTTTGGTATCTCCAAGTGTGCTTGGGGGTTGCCATGTTTATGCTTTGGGTTTGGACCATAACACTTGCATGTGTGTGTGTGTGTTTAGTCTCCATTTCTAGGCACTTTGGCCACTGATTTTAGGACTATTTGAGTTGCCTAATTCATGTATAAGACCATCCTTCCATTAGTTTGCATGTTTGCCTTGCATGCTTGTTTGAACCCTTTGCATGAACATATTGCATAGTCCATGTTGCATGCCTAGTTGACATGTTTAGGGTTGCATTTGTATTGTGCATGTTTGGCCTCTTGAAGTGAAGTATGATGGAGGTTGAGCACCCTTGTTCGTTTGTTTGCATTGCATGCATTTGAAATCAAAGTTGCATTCTTGGTTCTTAGGACCATCATGCATGGAAATCTTGCGATTGGTGGTCAGGGAATCGAGGCACATGCCCTTTGAGTCAATAACATGATAAGGGGTGTGTTTAGTGCATAAATACCTTGAATCACATTGCCATGCATGTTGTTGTCCTCTCTTCTTTGTGGGTTCGAGTTACTGCGGTGTTAAGTCTTGCGGCACTATTTAGTGCCGGCCGTGATCAATTTCAACCGATAACTTCATCTAGTGCCGGTGGCCTCCTTCTTCAGCCGGTGGTGCCCTACCCTAGCCGGTGGTACTCCCCAATGCCCTTAGGGGCACTCTTGGGACTTTGGCAATTTTCTGAGGAGGAGAGCAGAGGAAACAGAGGCAAATCATGCATGACAGTGCGATTCCGAGCGAGTCCAGAAAGCGCATTTGATTTGGCCCTCATCTGAGGCGATTCTTGTTTAATTAGATTAATTATTTTATTTAATTAATTTAGTTGATTTGTAATATTTTAATTAGCTTGCGTAGTTAATTAATTTGTATATTCTTTCGGTCCCTCCGAGCGAGGGCAAAGTTGTAACAAGTGTGGGTGAGTGGGTGTATGTCTTCCAACCCCCATTTCTTTCTCCCTTTTATTTACCCGCTTTCGATGGTAGATTAGGGCATACTTATTTTAGCATACCTTATGCTATCGCATGCGTGCATTCATGCATTTGTTTACATGCATCGGGCTCGGCACATCATGCAAACTGCATCGTACTTTCAATTCCAAATTGAATACGTGGTAGTTGCTGCATTTCATGTGCCATGTTTAGGGTTAGCCGAGCCTATTCTAAATTGCATCCTTGCTTGTGTTGCATTAGCCACTTAACATGAACTAGGACATGCATGTTTGCTAACTAGTTTATTGTTTTGTACGCAGTCGATGTAAGTATTTTATGCTTTAGCATACCACATGCGTGTGAATGTTGCCATGACAGTATGCTTACCATGCGGCTAGATGCTTATGTGAGATAAACTGTTTGAATGCCTGTGGGTGAAGGTTGGATTACTTGAGTTGGAATAACTCGTTGAAATCCGTATTTTAGCCTATTTGCGAGTAGCAATTTCAAACTGTTTTCAAAACAAACGGATATGCAATGTTTATTTCCAAATTAGGCAATCTAGTCTATACTTGTTTGCTGCGCGCATAACATAGTAATTCTAGGCTAATAATTGGAATAAGAGCATGTAATGTTTTCAAAATTAGATATCACGGTTAGTAGAGGCCGGTCTTCGGACCGGGTGAAAGGGGGTGCTCATAGCTGACCTTCCCCGATCGTACCCAAGCTCCCGAGCCAAGACCACTTTGGTGATGACGGACACGTGGCCTTTGGCACCGAGTCAGGGTTTCCTAAATTTCCCATTTTAAAATATTTAGGTGGTGACTCTGTAATCTGGCAAAGCAGTCCATGTTTGGCACTACTTTTCAAAAATCTATTTTCTCAAACGATTTGCCGGATTTGGACTCTTTGGTTCAAGATTTAGAACCAACACCAATCGAGTCCGAACGGTAGTGACCCCAATATGAACGGAACGGGACTTAACCCTCCCGGGGCGTTCGGGGACGTCTACAGTTTCTGGCGACTCTGCTGGGGAGTTTAGAAAGCTTGACTCGAACTCGTGATATCCTATGTTGACTACACTTATGTGTTTCTTTGCATTGCATGTGCATTGGTGCGCCTAGGACACAGTGTTTGCCATCTGCCATTCCTGAACGGTTTGCCGGAGGCTTGTCTTGTCAAGGCATGACCATAAGGCTGACCGGTTATGGGCTCTAACAGCATGGGAATACAAACCCCGGTTTTACCGGGGCACCCTTTTTGACCATTTGACCTAGTGCATATCGAAACCTATAGTGACCATTCCAAACTAGGACAGGTTGCTCACCCGATATTAGGTTGTTTGAAACCGCTTTGTGCATAGTGAAACCCTAGCTCCTGACAAAATAGGACAGGGAAACCCTACCCCAACATAGGGGTGTATTGGCTCTCTTTTACCTGTTATGTGCTTTTAGAGTGTATCTCTCTGAGAACACACATATCGGTTTGCAAGATTTGGGTATTAGGCGAAACCCGTATCGATGTAGTTGAGAATTAGGCGTATGCGGGTATCGATTCGATTTTGAATAGCGATTACGGGGAACGATGTCGATGGTAGAGTCAGTTGATCGGCTACACCGTGTTTGATCTGTTTGAAATTTGGCTTGCTTGTTTTTCGTTTTAGTTGAGATTTGAGAATTGATTGAAGCGACTAGTGTCTTCTCCTTCTTTGGCGAGGTGAACATGACGATAACTCAAAGAGATTGTGGTCATAATGACGCGTTAGTCGAATTACCCACAAGATGAAACTCTTGTTGACATCTTTGCATCCACCTAGGTACTTTGCCGCACATCCAATTTGGACTCCTCGGCTATATCGGGCTCGTGAGCCTACTACTTTTGAACTAATGGGGATGATAGCGATCTCCAAAGATCGTGGCGGATCTTGCATATGGAATATCTGTTTCACCACTTGGTGCATCGTCTGTAGAACTTTGTACCCCAAGAACCCCATTGTTGGGCGAATTGTTATTGAACTCAACCAACCGGAGATGGCCTCCGTTATAACAATGATATGTCAAGATCCACCCAAACCCTAAGTTGGCCGAGGCCGAGACAAAAGGCAAGATGAAGGCAGATGACCCTATTGAACAACTGCGTAAGCGATAGAGGCTTTAAAGGGAGAATGAACAAGCAAGATATCCATGATTATGTCAAAAAGTGGAGGGCGTTTTCCCCACTCACTTTGAGGCGATTCGATCAATCGAGAACAGGATAGGCCCGTCATGCCAAGAAGTTCTTCCCCTTCGGCCTTGCATCGGAAAGGATCAAAACCCAAGGCACGCCGATCCATTTGCTAGTGCGTCTAGCAAGAGTGCTCGAACTCCAAAATACACGCCCGGGGCGAGGGTCTTTCATGCTCTCTATATGCCATTGTCCAAGGCATTGCAAATCCTTGCTGAAAGGGGACACCTCAAGCCCCTGGAGCCTCGGCCGCTTCCGAAGCATCTCCCGGCCACACATGATGCTTCTGTCTTGTCATCGTATCATCGCCAGACCTTGCCATACCGACAATTGTTTCCGCCTCCGGCACGAGGTACAAGACTTGATTGACAACGAGGTTATCCTCTCGCCTACCTCAGCGAAGTCCGTCACCACTCAGTTGTTGGATTTCGAGGACACGGATACCGCGAGTATGTAAGCAGAAGGCGAACCGCCTGCGGGCAGTGTTTGGTATATTTTTGGATGTGGCGTTTGGCACGCATTTTTGAGCACCTGCCAATGCTAGTTTTGTGAATCCTGACTTGGGTGTCGAGTCAGTCTTTTGTTTTGTTTTTGAGTCTGTCTCTCTGTATTGAGTCAATCTTTTTGCTTCTGATGCATCTTCTTTGTAACAAGCCAGTCCCTTTTGTATAGTATACCAGGTGATTTCGGGGTTGTTGCCTCAAACAACGTTTTGTCTTTCAATTAGTTGCTTTTGCTTTTTGAGCCTGTTTGCTACCAATGAACCAGTTATGCCAACGAATCTGAATGAAACAGCTGTGGCTATCACGTTCCATATTTGTTGCTATTCGAATCAACCGTGCCAGGGAATCTGGATGGAACGACAGTGCATTTCACTTGCTCTCTTGTGCCTTGAACTCGTTGTAATGACCTAAGTTCTTTTTCAAAAACCTTTTTTTTTTTTCGTACGCTGCGGTGATAAAAACAAAGAGGAAGGAATTCCTCGGGTTTTGCAAAACTTTGATCAAAATCAAGAGAAAGAGGAGCATGTTGAGCTTTTAATGAATGAAATCATGCTTGTCGGCGTGAGTACTGGGAAGGACCCTGGCCTGATCCAGACTGGTTCCACACTAGCTTCAACACGAGCGATTTATCGCTTTCTTAAAAAAAACTTTCAAAAACAAAACATTTTGCGCGGTCTTGTGAAGACCCGTGTGGAACCGCTCTTGAGATAGTGCAGCCCAGGATCGCTCCCAGTCTCGACATTTGATTCATCTGTTGCAAATCGGAATCCGTTCGAAACGATCAGTATCATGAAACGCCTGTGTGGCCCAATTCGAAGCAGCCCTCGAGCAAGAGGCATCAAAGTCAGATCAAGAAGTTCAAATCCCACCAAGCAAAGCTCGAGAAGTAACCGTGATAGACTTTTCTGCAAATCAACACAACAGTCGTTCTCCTGGATACGGAGAGGCTTCAATCTTAAAACCATTTGGCATGGGCTTGCTACACTTTTACCCTTTGAGAGGCTTGCTGGGCCGAAAACCCGGAAGGGCGACCCAGGCAAAAGTTAGAGCGAAGAAAAGAATGAAGAAAAAGAAAAAACAAGAAAAAGAAGAAGAAATGAAAAGAAAAGAGAAAATAAAAAAAAAGAAGAAGAACATAGCTCGCAAGGTCGAAAACCCGCATTGGGCACCTTGGCAAAAGTTAGAGCCTAAGCAGTGAAGGTTAAAATACCCGAGTGTACCTTAACCGGAACTACGTAAGGCTTGATTCCCATGTTTGGGATACGTAGGCAACTTCATCTTGAAGTCCAGCCCCCAACGCTTCCATAGCGTCTCAACCCATGTCATGGTTTTGATCACTTTTGCCTTCTCCGAATCCCAGATCTCAATTACAGCAACCTGGAATTACGTGACCAAATTCCTCTTGAAGTCTGACCACCAATACCTTCCAGGTGACTATGTCCATATATTGATTCAAACCGTCTTCGACTTCTCCGCGCCCGAGGGTCCGATCGTCATAAACCTGGACTGACTTACAAAAATGCCACAGCGTCATCCAAACAAGGGGCAACTTTCCGTTGCCATCCATTGCCGTAAATTGCCCTAAGTTGCCATCCAAACCAGGGGCAACTTTCCGTTGCCTTTATCCCCCTTTAAGCCAGGGGCAATTTTCCATTGCCTCCGATCCGAGGTTGCATATCTTGAGGGTAAGTTCCGCGCTCGTTGAGCGTTGACTGTTTGCAAAAATAGTTTTTGAAAATTTTCACTGAGGTTGACTCATTTTCTCGAAAACTGTTTCATTTTCTCGAAAACTGTTTCATTTTCAAAATTGGACCATGTTTGGACCCAAAAAAGGAGAATTTTCAGTGCTCACAGCCTGATTCGTATGATTTTCAAATCAAAAATTGAATAAATGTGCTCATCCAACTCTCATCTTTGATCAAAACTGTTTTAGAAAAACAATGAAAAAAGGTCAAAATGACGAACTAGGGGCACGATTGAGTCAGGTCTTCTGTCTTCCCCCCGTTAATATGCTTGCCAGCAGGGCGCTCTATCTGCCAGAAGGAATAACCGTGAGCTAACAGTGTTGGGCGTGAACCCGCGACTTCCTATTCATCTGTCATTCGCCCCGGGGAGGGATTGAAAAATGAGAGATTAAAGAATAGAGAGGTGTAAACAGAGAGAGAAGTGAGAAAGGGGTTTTTGAGAGAAAAACCGAGCTGAGGCGGCGATGTAAGTATCACAAATCAGAAAGGGTGGGGATAATACCCGGAGGATTTGGCTCCTCGAGATTTGAGGTCTTTTATTTGTAAACATGTCTGTGTGTCGTGTCTTTTGATTTGTCGGTCTCAATATTGGTTTTGAGTCTTTCCCGAGTGTGTCTCGTTGTGTTAGGTCGTGTGCCTTTTGTTTCTTTGTTTGAGTCTGTCTCGCTGTGTCCTGTGGTAGGCTCGATACCCCGGTTGAAAACCCATCCTCTTCCAAAAGGTAATAGCCTGTGCTCAGAATGCTGTGCCATTATCTACATCCGTGCAAAGCAAGAGAAGAAAAGGGAAAATTTGGGGACATCCGAGTGTGTTTCAACCGCAATTGTGTCGGCTTTGTGACCCGTCTTGTCAGATTGGGGCTATTTGTTCAGGGTTTGCTGTGTGCAGAATGAACCAAATGCTGTGTTATGGGCTATATGCAGATCAATCCCCAGCAGAATAGTCCCCAGCAGAGTATGGGCTGTGTACCCAGTTTTGAGCAGTGGTTCGTATGTGTTGTGTTGCTATTTAGTTGGTTGGTTATCTGATTATTACAGTGCAAGAGTTCAATTGTCAGACAACAGATCGTTTTCATTTACATTTGAGGTGTAATATGATGCAATGCAGTGTAAGGTATGAAATATGCATATATATACAAATGTAACACTCTTTCTTAGACCAAAAGTTTGTTTCATCCCATATAATCTTTTCAAGTACAAAGTTTGAGAAAAACAAAAACCTGCCTGCGGCAGTACATAGTACTCTATCTACCAAAAAGAGAAAAGTACAAGAAAAAGAAAATGAAAGAAAAACAGCAGAAGTCTGTAATCATCATTAATGGCCTCGCGCCGGGGGATCCGTCCTCGCCCTCTTCCTAGGCAGAAGCACAGGAGCATCGTCAGAAGTGTCGCTATCGGAGTCCGAGCCCGAGCTACCCCCGGCCTCCTCCTCAGAGGCCTCCGCCTCCGACTCGCCATCCCCCTTGCTGGAGCTGTTGCTCCCCACATGGCCATGCCCCTCGGTGTGGGGAATATCCTACCATCCCGAGTAGAAATGGGAGGTCGGATGGGCCGCCACCCACGGAGGAGAATCGGGAAGGAGGCTGAAAAGTACAAAAGGCAAATGCATTAGTACCGTGGCGGTTTAATCGGTCGAATCACGATGTATGAGTGCGATTGTATGAGTGCCGTGGCGGTTTAATCGGTCGAGAATCACGGTGTATGAGTCTGATGTTTGAATCGTGGAGCGGTTTATCGGTCTGAGAATGCGGTGTGAGTCGTGTGAAGTCCGTGAACGGTTTATCGAGATGTTGTGTCGTGTATCGACAAGCGATTTGTATATAGTTTGGGACTATGTCAGAAAGAACATACCGGAAGGCCGTAGAAGGCTAGGAACTCAAAGGTCCGCTGCAACATCCCCGCCATGGAGGCATTCAGCTCCACTGACTGCCGGGTGTACTCGGAAGAAGCCTGCAAAAATATCGGATGCATCAAATATTCTGTGGAATATCAAATAAACTAAAATCAAATGACTGTACAGAAATGCAGTAATACATACTGGAGGCAAGTCAGGAATACCAGCCAACTCATGACCAACCGGGGGAGGAGCAAAAGGGATCTGGTAGGTCTCCCCACTCTGCCCCCTGTATGTCAGCATGGTAGGCAGAGCGGGCCAGCCCGTCCCTCGTCCCCTCTGCACTCCCCTCCTGCCGCGAGCTCGAGCTCTCTGTGACGATCCCCCTCCTGCTCCCACCTCTGCCCTAGCCGCCGGCGCCGCAGGTCTCTCTGGCTCAGCTCGGCGACCACCGCTCAGAGGCCGCATGATGAAGGTCCGGACGTACTCTGAGTAATCGCCCTCGCCTCTGAAGCCGTCAGCCTCCCAGCCGATGGTGTAGTCCGCCATCTGCTCAGCGGTGAAACGCTCGGTGTCCCTCATGTGCTCAGGAGGATGCTCCGGGACTATCTGCTCAGGTAACCCTGAGGTCTGACGCAAGAAGCGCTCACCCAGGTACCAAGCCCGACAGACCGGGCCCTCTAGCAAAATCCGGTAACGCGAGGTCTCGTCGATCGGCAAAGCCGATCTCGCACCAGTGGCGAGAGCCCATGGGCGCCGGTGATCTGAAATCGAATCTGATTTATTGCCTCTTGGTATTGCAAATATCTGATGGAAAAGTGAAGCAAATGAGCAAGTAAAACATACCTCGGCGGGGGTGATAGTGTCAATAACGGCGGAAGAAATTGAAGGTATCACGAGGCGCCGTGTGCACCTCCGTCGTAGCGGCGTGAGAAGGAATGACCGGTGAGTCTCTGTCTCGATCTTGGCTCTAGCTTTGGGAAAGTAGGCATAGACCCACAAGCGCAAAGCAGATGTCGGTCGATCATCGAATCTGACAAAAAGAAGAATAAAGCGAAATAGCGGAGTGTGTTGTGTGCGGTGTATTGGCGAGTGTGCAGTGTGAGCGATTATGCGGTCGATTAAGCGAGGTATGTGTGTGCGTGTATGCGATTATCTGACAAGTGTAAAGCAAACTACTGATTGTGTGCGAGTAATGCGGTCTGAAAATCTGAAGCGAAATGTAAAGCGGAAAAAGCGTACCTCCCAAGCTCGCCAAGAACCCCCAAACAGCTGTCCGCCATGGAAGCGAGCTCATATAGCCGTGAAAGTGGCGAGCCGCGCCACCCGATCATAGCGCAAGATGTCCCGAGCGTCCACGGTCGTTGAGTAAGCGAAGAGCGGTGTTCGCCGGTCGGCGAATAGGGTGGTCCCAGCAAAAAACATCAAGCGTAGCGCATCTTGCTCCAGGCCACCTCGATCATCGGGCTGCGTCAACAAGAAGAGCGCACCGGGCGCACCTCGAACCAAGAATATCGGACAAAGCCTGGACGTGCAAGAGGCGGAGCCGCGCCAAGTAAATGGATCTGAGCGGCAGTCCACTCATCCATGTCGATGTCGAAGGGAATCGGATCACCCCCTACCTCGATGCCGGTGAGCACCGAGAAATCGTAAGGGGTCATCGTCATGTCCCCCGCTGCGGATGGGTGAAATGAATCGGTGGTGTCCCACCATCTCTCTACCAGGGCCGCGAGAAGAGGCATGCAGGCAGTGAGTCGGGTCAGACCCCTGCAGAAGGAACCGAAGCCCGCCTCATCCACGATGTGTCGAACCGCCTCGGGAAGCTCCGAATACCAATCCCGAGCCGAAACATTCCCATACCCGCGGATGGTATGGGAATCTCCCTGTTTACAAACAAATGATTGCAAAGCAATATGAAATGTACAGTTCTGAGGGAACATGTTAAAATCGATACAAATCTAGCATGCGTGCACGTTTTTCAGATTCAAACAGATTTCGGGTTATAGTATACTGTGGTGAACTACAGCATGTGATGTGTCAGTGTGTTTGTGAGGGTCAGCATACAGATATGGTACATGTGTGTACATTTTTCAGATCCAAGCAAGTGTCAGGTTTCAGTGTACCAGCAGGTGGACTACGGCCTGTGACGTGTCAGTGCTCCTGTGAGGATCAGTGTAAATCTAGCATGCGTGTAAGTTTTCAAAATTCAAACGGGTACTGGGTACCGGTATGTTTTAGTGAATCGCCAATGATTGATGTTACCGCGTGTCTATGTGATTCAGTGCGAGTCTAGCATGCGTGCGAGTTTTCAGATTCAACCAAGTGCCGGACATCGGTGAGTTTGCAGTGGAATACAGTGTGTGCCGTGTGTTTGGGCGATTCAGGATAGTGCAGTGTGTGTGCATGTGTGTCGGTCCTAAGCAGATATCAGTTGTGAAGTTGTCTACAATCAACTACAGTGCACAGTGTATCGGGATTAAGCAGTTAAAGAACGAAAGCAACTATGGCAGCTAACAGTTCTACATTGCGGAAAATAAAGCAAAGACGAGAATGTTACCTCGGAAGTGCCGAAGGACAAGTGAGAGGTCGGCTCGCGCAGCAGAAGCTCCGGGTCCAGAGCCCTGTCAAAACCGTAGAAGTGGCGGAGTCCATCTGGCGGAAGCATGTGAATGGCCGGGCGGTAGGTCGCCGGGTCGAATGGGCGCTCGCTCAACGGGAGGAGCTCAACCCCGGGATCCATCTCGTGATCCGGGGGAGTCCCGATATGTGGAACATCGTCTGCCATAGTAGTGGTAGTGGAAAATAGTCGGAAGGGAAAACCGGGGCGGAATACGAAAAGTCCACTGGAAAAGTCAACCCCGAGAGGGCCGAAAATGGCCGGAAAAGCCGGAAGGTGAAAATACATGGAAATGTAGAGAAAATTGAGGGGAACCAGTCCCGAAAAGGCGAAAATAGCAAAGGGGAGCTCCGAAATGAGATTTCAATCGGTTCAAAATGTCCAGCGGTGAACCCTTGAATCGGACGGCGAAAATAATGGCGCTTCGAAGAAATGGCGAAAAAAGTGAGGGAACAAAGCTCTAGCGAGAGAGAGAGAGAGAGGGTGTTTTCGGCGGAAGAGGAAGTGAAAAATAGGGTTTAGAAGCCCTATTTTATAAAGCCCGAGGTGAAATGGCAGATCTGCCCCCGATCAGGCATTTTCTGCCGGTCGGCACTATTTTGTGCCAGTCGGCACATTATTGTGCCGGTGGATAAGTTTAGGTAGCCGGTGGCAGCCGGTAGCCTTCCCACCCAGCCGGTGGTGTTCCTAAGGCCTTGTTTTGGCAAATTGAGGAGTTTTTGGTCTTCATAGCTCAAGAAAGTGCAAGAAAATGCACCCCCGATGCTCAACCGGCCTCCGTTTTGACTTCGGACCGTGTCTACTGTGCGTAACACTCAAATTCAAGCAAAGACTGTATCCTTTTTGTATCCTTTTGTCGTTTATAAAGATTCAAAAGTTGCCCCGTGTACGTCGCACGGATCCATCACATTGTCCAGCGCATCGTATCGCGCCATCTTGCACGTCCCTTGCGACTTGCACCGTTTTGCATTGTCATGTGGCATGCGTGTCATACTTTCATTTCGCATTTCATTACATCTCGAGGTACGTGTGCCTCGTTTTGCATTTCTTTTTTACATCAAATGAGGTATGTGTGCCTCATTTTGCATTTCATTGCATTTCGAGGTACGTGTGCCTCGTTTTGCATTCATTTTCCATCAAATGAGGTATGTGTGCCTCATTTTGCATTTCATTGCATTTGAGGCGTGTGCCTCGTTTTGCATTCATTTTGCATTTCATTGCATTTGAGGCGTGTGCCTCGTTTGCATTCATTTTCCATTCGATGAGGTATCGTGCCTCATTTTGCATTTCATTGCATTTGATGCGTGTGCCTCGTTTTACATTCATTTTCCATCAAATGAGGTATGTGCCTCATTTTGCATTTCATTGCATTTCGAGGCGTGTGCCTCGTTTTGCATTCATTTTCCATCAAATGAGGTATGTGTGCCTCATTTTGCGTTTCATTGCATTTCGAGGTCGTGTGCCTCGTTTTGCATTCATTTTCCATCAAATGAGGTATGTGTGCCTCATTTTGCATTTCATTGCATTTCGAGGTATGTGTGCCTCGTTTTGCATTCATTTTCCATTCGATGAGGTATCGTGCCTCATTTTGCATTTCATTGCATTTGAGGTACATGTGCCTCGTTTAGCACTCCACTTCTCATTTGCATTGGCATCGCATCCCATGTGCGTTACCTCATTGCCCCTATGGTGCAGCGAGACCTTAAACACGTACGGTCTAGGAGACCTTAAATCCTTGGAGGGTGCGAAACCTTCACCATATGTGCACGGTCTAGGAGACCTTAAATCCTCGGGAGGTTCAAAACCTTCGGTGCATTAAGATATGCACTTCATCACATTTGGCATGTATCGTATCGCACCGTCTTGTGCATTCGCGTTGTCTAAACGCATCGCGCTATTTTGCGCATCGCGCCGTTTGGCGCACCCTCATTGTACTTCACTTTCCATCCGTTGAGGCACGCGTACCTCATTGCACGCACGTCTCATTTGCCCCATTTGCATCCGCGTGCGTGTCTCATTTGCATCGCATGCACTTAAAGTGTTGTGCAACAGTTGCCCCCCCGGGTCTGGCGAGACCTTAAACGCGCGGTCTAGGAGACCTTAAATCCTCGGGAGGTGCAAAACCTTCGATGCATTAAGGTGCACCTCATTGCATTTGGCATGCATTCCATCGCGTTGTTTTGTGCACCTCATTGCATTTGGCATGCATTCCATCGCGCTATTTCGCGCCTCATCCTTGCCCAGTGCAGCAAGACCCTAAACATGCACGGTCTAGAGACCTTAAATCCTTGGAGGTGCGAAACCTTCACCATATTTGCATCGGTCTAGAGACCTTAAATCCTCTGAAGGTGCAATTCCTTCGTGTTTGTCGCGTGCCGACGACTTTCGGTGGTCTGGTAAGCCACATGCGTATATGGTGAGTTCCTAGAAGACCAACTGGGACGGTGAAAACTAGAGTTCGAATGGCTTGTGCCTAGAACGCAAAGGTTCCGAATTTCCGAGACTAAAGTCTGGTTTAAATACCCAGGGGGTGTACCCCCGGCTTGAAATATGTATGGAAGCCCCATAGGTTGAGGCGGCGTGTTTACGCCTCAATTCTGGATACTGAACCAACCTAGTGTATCGCCCTGTTGGTAAGATAGGGAAAGCCGCAATCATGGTCGTTGCATCATACTTCATTGACATGCATCATTAGTACTGCATATGTCATGCATTCCAAAAAAAATATATATATACAAAAAAAAGCATTGCATTTATCATGCATCATTTGTAACTACTGCATATGTCATGCATTTCAAAAATTCAAAACTGAAAACAAAAAAAAACAGGCATTCGTCATGCATTTCATTGTATTGTAGTGCATACGTCATGCATTTTCTGTAAATATCCATTGCATATTGCATTGTAGCTTGCGTGCATCCACTGCATCATCTTCCATCTATGGCTTGCGCCTTTCCTTGTTGAACTTGGTCTGGTATGTGCCCTTACTTTTCACGTCGAAGCATGGTCCATGTGTATCGCGCCTACTCCTTGATGAGCTTGGTTTGAGGTTGCGGCACCTTTTCTGTGTTAGACATGGCTTGTATGTGTGCATGCCTTTCCTAAGCGAGATACGGTTTGGCCCGCGCGCCATAATCACATATTATATTGTAGCATAATTATCGCGTCCGGCATTAGGATCATTATTCTCTCCCCAGCGGGTCGTTTCCCCACTTATGTCATTCCACCCAATACTTGTTCTTGTGTCCGTGCGAAGTACTCATAGATCATACATCGTTCTATGGGAGACGGACTTGCTACCTCCATCAATCTATTTGACATATGTGTGGTTTTGAACCGCTTACGAGTGAATCATGATTCAATTGCCCTGCATGTAGTTTGCATTTGCATTAGTTTCAATTACATTGCATTTCCATTCGCATTATTCATACATAGTTTTGTATATATTGCATATCATTTAGCATTCGCATTGCATATGTCATGCATGTACACTAACAACATTGTACCTGTTAAGTTTACTTTCTTTGCGGGCACGATATTGTATGTACGGCTCATTTGAGGCCGGCGCAACCGGACGAGCCGCACAGGTATTGTATCCTCCGCGTGAGACGTTTGAGAATTGCATAATTCTCTTACATCCTTTCTGCATGGTAGTGTAGTTTGGTGTATGCTCGCTTATAACTGTCGCATGTGTGCTTCATTACAGCTTCCTTTGCATGACCATAAGTTATGCTCGGCTTCTTGCATCGTCTTGCATTTTGCCCCTGCCTTCGGGCACATACCTTGTTTGTCTTGCATGTTTGTCCAAGTCTTCGGCCTTGTCAAAAATGGGTCGTCTCTGGGCTTTGAAATTCACTCCCGTCATTGTTTTGACTTCCGAGTTCTGTCAAAGAGGGGCAACTGTAGACACCTCATTTTTGACCGTCCTCAAGACTTGGATGTCACCGTTGGAACACTCGGTGATTATCCATGTTCGTGTTTGTTTGGAGTTCCCGAAGTCCTCGGCTACGCGCCTTGCCTCAGGACCTCCGAACTTGATCGTTTTGTGTCTGGTTTTGCACCAAACACTTGTGCTTTGCCTTGGAGGGGCAGGGAATGCCTTGTAAGGCATTCCCACACACCACCGGCTGTGGCTAGAGGCCACCGGCTGGCTGTAGTTGCCACCGGCACTATATTGTGCCGGTCGGCACTATTTTGTGCCGGTCGGCACTCCTTTTGGCAAAATGACCATTTTGCCCTGCCGTCCACTTCTGTTGCTTTATGAGATATTTTCGCATAATGTTGTATAGTCTTGGTTCCCCTCCATACGTGTATGGAGGATGCCCTCTTAGTTAGCTTAGCTTGTAAGCTTTGCAAGCTTTGTTGCCTATAAGGAGGACCACTCCTCTTCTTGGCAAAAGGTTAGAAAATTTTAGACATTTTAGACAGACCAAGCTCTGGTTTTTAGGGTTAGGATAGATACACATCCTATCTCTCTTCTTCCCTCTTATTTAGTACACTAGGTGTTTGTGTCATACTATTGCACAAAAACACCTAGTGTTTCACCTTCCTTGAGTTCTTGAGGGTCAGAGGTTTGTTTTGGAGCTTTGGAGCTGGTTTGGTGTCAAGGAGGCAACCACATCACCATTGTTGAAGGTGTACAAGGGTGAGCAAAACTTACCTTATTTACCCCATTTTTGCACTCCATTTTGCCTAGTTTAAAACAGTTTTTGTGCTTAGTCTATAACACATAAAAGTTCTGTTTTTCAAGCCTCTTTATTGTTTATTAAGAGTGTTTTGTGGTTTGAGCAAGTTTGACCACCCTTAGGCCTTGAAAAGGCCACTTTTGTGCCATTTTGTGAGAGATCCGAGACTTTGGTGTTAGGATCTCTTCACCACCGAAATCTTGAGGATTTCAGTGGTGAAGATGATGCCTTAGAGTCTCAGGGGACTACCCCTCTCCTTGATGTCCTTGCTATGGGCAAGTTTTGGCCTCCAACGCAGCACCATGTTTGGTTGTGTTTTGAGCATGTCTTGGCTGCATTTCATGCTTATATTGCCATGATATAACATGTTTCTAAGTTGGTTTAGGTCCCTTATGCATGCTTAGCATAGTTGCCTTGTAATGCCTCTTTAGTCCCTTAACATGCCTAGGTTGTCTGCCTTAGTTTGAGTATGTTTTAGGCTTAGACTTATGAATGTTTTATGCTTATTTTGACATGTTTTAGCTCTGTCCATAGCCATTTGGGTTGATCTTGGCATGCATCACATAGCCCCTTTGCATTTTAGGCTTGCTAGCCTTTGAGTATGCATGTGTAGCATGTGTGGCTTACCTCGTATTGATGATTTGGAACCATTTAGCATGTTATTTCAGACCTTTTGGTGTGCTTGTATGCTCACCTTAGTTGCATGTCTAATGCTTTAAGAGTATGTGTTAAATGCTCCATGTTTTGGCCTTAATGTATGCCTTTGGATTCATGTCATCTAGACGCCATCTAGGTGGTCCTTTAGGCTTAGTTTTACGTGTTAAAACTCTGTTTTTAAGTGTTTAAGTATTGCCATGTGTGGTTGTGCTAAGTGTGGTTCAAAGCCTCATTGATTTGCTTTGAACCTTAGGCCATTTGCATGCTTTGTTTGGCTTGTTTTGTTGCATGATTTGGTATCATGTTTCGCATGATTTTCAGAGCTTTACAATGTGTGTTTATTGTCCTTGTTTGGTATCTCCAAGTGTGCTTGGGGGTTGCCATGTTTATGCTTTGGGTTTGGACCATAACACTTGCATGTGTGTGTGTGTGTTTAGTCTCCATTTCTAGGCACTTTGGCCACTGATTTTAGGACTATTTGAGTTGCCTAATTCATGTATAAGACCATCCTTCCATTAGTTTGCATGTTTGCCTTGCATGCTTGTTTGAACCCTTTGCATGAACATATTACATAGTCCATGTTGCATGCCTAGTTGACATGTTTAGGGTTGCATTTGTATTGTGCATGTTTGGCCTCTTGAAGTGAAGTATGATGGAGGTTGAGCACCCTTGTTCGTTTGTTTGCATCGCATGCATTTGAAATCAAAGTTGCATTCTTGGTTCTTAGGACCATCATGCATGGAAATCTTGTGATTGGTGGTCAGGAATCGAGGCACATGCCCTTTTGAGTCAATAACATGATAAGGGTGTGTTTAGTGCATAAATACCTTGAATCACATTGCCATGCATGTTGTTGTCCTCTCTTCTTTGTGGGTTGCGATTCTGCGGTGTTAAGTGCGGCGGCACTATTTAGTGCCGACCAAGGTCAATTTCAGCCGATAACTTCATCTAGTGCGGTGGCCTCCTTCTTGACCGGTGGTGCCCTATCCCGGTGGTACTCCCCAATGCCCTTAGAGGCACTCACAGGACTTTGGCAATTTTACGAGGAGAAGCGAGAGAAGCGAGGCAAATCATGCATAACGGTCGATTAAAGCGAGTCCGAAACACGCTGCATTGGCCCTCATCCCGAGGCGATTCTTGTTTAATTAGATTAATTATTTTATTTAATTAATTTAGTTGATTTGTAATATTTTAATTAGCTTGCGTAGTTAATTAATTTGTATATTCTTTCGGTCCCTCCGAGCGAGGGCAAAGTTGTAATAAGTGTGGGTGAGTGGGTGTATGTCTTCCAACCCCCATTTCTTTCTCCCTTTTATTTACCCGCTTTCGATGGTAGATTAGGGCATACTTATTTTAGCATACCTTATGCTATCGCATGCGTGCATTCATGCATTTGTTTACATGCATCGGGCTCGGCACATCATGCAAACTGCATCGTACTTTCAATTCCAAATTAAATACGTGGTAGTTGCTGCATTTCATGTGCCATGTTTAGGGTTAGCCGAGCCTATTCTAAATTGCATCCTTGCTTGTGTTGCATTCGCCACTTAACATGAACTAGGACATGCATATTTGCTAACTAGTTTATTGTTTTGGCACTGAGTACGATGTAAGTATTTTATGCTTTAGCATACCACATGCGTGTGAATGTTGCCATGACAGTATGCTTACCATGCAGCTAGATGCTTATGTGAGATAAACTGTTTGAATGCCTGTGGGTGAAGGTTGGATTACTTGAGTTGGAATAACTCGTTGAAATCTGTATTTTAGCCTCCTTGCGAGTAGCAATTTCAAACTGTTTTCAAAACAAACGGATATGCAATGTTTATTTCCAAATTAGGCAATCTAGTCTATACTTGTTTGCTGCGCGCATAACATAGTAATTCTAGGCTAATAATCGGAATAAGAGCATGTAATGTTTTCAAAATCAGATATCACGGTTAGTAGAGGCCGGTCTTCGGACCGGGCGAAAGGTGCTCATAGCTGACCTTCCCCGATCGTACCCAAGCTCCCGAGCCAAGACCACTTTGGTGATGACGGACACGTGGCCTTCGGCACCGAGTCAGGGTTTCCTAAATTTCCCATTTTAAAATATTTAGGTGGCGACTCTGTAATCTGGCAAAGCAGTTCATGTTTGGCACTACTTTTCAAAAATCTGTTTTCTCAAACGATTTGCCGGATTTGGACTCTTTGGTTCAAGATTTAGAACCAACACCAATCGAGTCCGAACTGTAGTGACCCCAATATGAACGGAACGGGACTTAACCCTCCCGGGGCGTTCGGGGACGTCTACAAGTATGAGTTCAAGAACAAAGATGAAGACAAAGATATATGTAAAGCATTGATAGATTTGTAAGCGTCAATTCATAAACATTTAATGACTAAGTACAAAGTGGTGTGCAAAAGAGAGCCAAGAACATGAAAAATGGCAAGTAAGTCAGAAAATAAATCAGAGGATTTGAGCACGGTTTCAGCGTATGATGTGCAAACAAATCCATGGGTAATATATATATATACAAAGACCAGAAGGAAGAAAATGAAGATGAAAGTAAAAGGAAGAAATTGAGAACTTACTGAGCAGAGCTAACAAAATGGATGCTGGAGTGAAGTTTGCCGGAGTCAGACGATGACATTAATCGGAATAGAACAGTGAACGGACCGCCAGAGGGAACGATCAATTACAGAGCTTCGAAAGGCTTGAAAATGGCAGATTGGGAAGGATTTTAGAGAGAGAAAATCTGAGGCAAGAGAGAGAGTGGTAATGGCAAATGTGAAAAGATAGAGGGAGAAAGGGGAAGTTTTGTCAAAAAATAAAAATGTAAGAAAACGTAATGAGGCTGCCTTGGACGATGTACCTGTCTGGCGGCGTGATTAGTTTTTCAACGTGACTTGACAGCGCGAGATAGGTATAAACCAATTGGGTGCTGGCACGTAGACGAAACGGTTGAAATGACGGTGATTGAGAGCTCATACACTCTTGAAATTCTTGAACTAGTGCTGCAATAACCTCGGCTAATGCCAGATTTTAGCTGAGATGTTTAAAGAATTTGGTTCTTGATTCTTGATGAAGTGGGCAACTGAGCCTTGGTTACAAGAAGCCGACGAGTCATGATCTTGATTGGAGCGACATCTTTGTTTGACCGACATGTGTAGACACCCCATTTATGACCACCCTTAAGACTGGGGCGCCTTATGTTGAACACTCAGAGATGAATTATTATGCTGTCCAAATTGTTCAGTTTCTTCAGAAAAAGGCTTCGGTTTTCAAGTTTTAGAGCCCAAATCTTGCACCAAAACCTGATTTTTTCTAGCCTAACCACTCAAAGACTTGTTGGCTAGCAAGTGGCCGGAAGGCCATTTTTGGTTGGCCGACCGTCCCCCTCCATGGCAGGCCGGCCATGTTTAGCGGTGTAGCTCGACTTTTCGTTTCCCCTTTTGCAAGATGAATAATTCGTACAGTATCGGACTCCTACGGTTCTGAATCTAATATCACAAGTGCAATGTGAAATAGATAATCACCAAAGAGTCCAAATCCGGCAAATCTTTTGGAAAATTGATTTTGAATCAAATTGCAAAAAATGGACTGCTTTACCAGATACAGAGTTGCCACCTAAATGTTTTTGGGAAATTTAGGAAACCCATGACTCTTTGCGAAAGGCCACGTGTCCGTCATCACCAAGATTGTCTCGGCTCGAGAACTTAGGTATGAGAGGGGAAGGTCATGAATTGAGCACCCCCGCTCACCCGATCAAAGATCAGCTTCTACTAATCATGATATAAATCTTATTTACATTATGCGCTCTTGTTTCGGTTATTAGGCTAACAATACTATGTGATGCGCACACAAGTATAGACTAATTTTCAAAAATTAGAACACTTGATTTGATGTTTGTTTTGAAAATTGTTTCGAATATGTACCACTTGAAAAAGTGATCGCATATAAACATTATTCAAATTATTCCAATTCAAGCAATTGTCCTTCATCGACAGGCATTCAAACAGTTTATCATCTAAGCACTTAGCTTCATGGTGAACATGCTAGACATGGAAACAACCACATTCATGCAATATGCTAAAGCAAATAAAAGCTCACCTAGTACTCCAAGACCAAAAAGATAAAGGAGTTAGAACAATGCATGATCTTAACTATGCAATATGACTAATGCAATGCATGCGAGATGCAATTACTAGGCTCGGCTACTAATATGACATAAGAATAAATTTGATAGCATGCAGTCTAAGCACGTATTCAAAAAAGTATTTAACTAACAATGCTAGTTAGAATGATGTGCCGAGCCTAATGCATGCAAGACAAGTGGATGCAAACATGAAGTATGCTAAACAAAACATGATGCCCTAAACTAACCATCATAAGCTAGTAAATAAAAGGGAGAAAGACGTAGGGTTGGAAGACATGCACATTATTACAACATTTACACTGTCACGAAGGAGAGTCTGAATGAATAAACTAGCTAACTAAGCTAATTACTACGAATTAACTAACTATTACAAACCCAAATGAATAAATTTGCTAAACTACTTAACTAATTATTACAAACCGAATAAAATAATTAATTAACTACTCTAGCTAATTAAATAATTACAATAGGAAACAAATTAACTATTACAAAGCCACTACTTCAAGCACAATATTAATATTAACATCACTTCACGGATCCTGAGGATCGAGGGAGGGTTCATGCATGAATGCGTTTCTACCCGAAAATGGCCACTATTCTGCTGTCAGATGTCTCTGTTGCGCTGTAGAACACTTACACTATTTTCCACCTTAAGACCAATTATGTTCTACTTCAAAAGTACACTGCTAGATTTTGCACTAGTGGCCGGGAGGCTAGAAGTGATGGCCTGCCGTCCACTAATGGTGGCCTGCTGGCCATTGTTGCCTGGTTCTTTCTGCTGCAATAGAGAGCAAACAGTGCAGGAGCAGAGTATCTTTCATGGTTGTTTGCACAACTTATCCCTCTTTATCATTAAGCAGCTCAAAGGAGTGGCAAAATTTGATTCACAAACCATCAATGGATGCAATTTCATTGCATGATGGCTTATGAACCAAAAGTGCAAGTTCAATGAATGCAATAAAACAAGACTCTCAAAACCACCTCCCTATCATGAATGATCAAGGGAAGTAGTTGACATTGACTCTTGAACCATTTACATCACTAACAAGTATGAAACAATTCAAGACTCAAAGGTTCAATTAACATCCAATTGAACCCAAACCAAATTATTATCTTGCCCCTTTTTTTAGTCACCAATTTTATTACTCCATTTTAGTTACCTCTGAATTCTTTAATCAATTAAGTCCAAAAGTGAGTTTCAGTTCTCTAAAGGAGAGAAGTATCAAACCAAGAGTTGGCTTAAGGCATGAGAGAGATGTCATGTCATTGATAATGAACCCCTAAAAGGGTTTAAACCATTAAACATGACAACCTCAATCTCAAGTTCAAAAGAACAATAGGTTTGAAACAACTCTCAAAGCAAAGCAAAAGCCAAGAAAGGAGAGAGGTTGCAAAGGTGATTAAAGGTGATCACAAGTAAGGATAGCATGAAATAAATCCTATCAACTCAAATAGGATGGTGGCTAAGGCCAAAACCACCAAACCTACGAGGACAATTGTATTACAAGCATGTAATACAAGGCTCAAATGCAATGAACACTTAAAAACAGTGCTAAAAAGTGCTAAATAAGTCCTAAATAAGTCCTAAAATATGCTAGATTTAAGACAACAATAGCTAGAACAATAAGCTAAGACATAGAACATGTTAGGCTAGTAAGCAAGACATAAGGAGGGAAGGCTAACCCCTCCAATTTTGGACTTCAAACCATAATTTTAGCCACTAAAATAACTCTGAAAATCAGTGTTTAAAAGCTCAAAAAAAGATAGTGCAAAGGTGGGAAACACAAGGGTAAAGGCCTTGAAAGCAAGGTGTAAAGAAGGGTGAACCACCCCTCAACCCTTATTGGTCTTAAACCACAAGTTTTAGCCCCAAAAATACAAAGTTTATACAGCCCAAACATAGTGGGAAAACAATAAGAAAAAGAGTGATAAAAGGAAATAGAGAAGGAAAGCTTTATACCTCTTGAAGAGGAGATCACTTTCAAATAACAAAACCACACTTGCACACCCTCAAGAGCTTAAGATAGGCTCAAAGGTGCCTCAGCTCATAGATGTAGAGGTTTGGTTAAGAGTGTACAGGCAAAGGTGTAAGAATGCAAGAGAGAGAGAGAGAGAGAGAGAGAGAGAGAGAGAGAGAGAGAATATTTTTCTCCAAAAATTTTCTAACCTTTAAAAAGAGAGGGGAGGTCCTCTATTTGTAGAAAAACATCACTCTCCCTCAGAAATATCAATACATACACATGTAAGAAGGTGCATGCATCTGTGCCAACAACTGGCAGAAAAATATCTGCGAAACACATTTGTGGCCAACAACCAGAAGCAGTGGCCGGTAGCCAATAAAAGGGACCGGCAGGCTACAAGGGGTTGCAGGCTTGAAAAGCTTTGGTTTTGGTCCAAAGAACAAGGCAAGAGGTGTTAGGGTTTCAAAGGCTCAAAGCTGTGGCATTCCGCTGAGGACCCTGAACACTTAACAAGCATATACACATTCATCATTGGGTGTGCAAATGGTGACGTCCAAGTCATAAGGGCGGTCAAAAATGGGGTGTCTACAGTTGCCGCTCTTTGATAGAACTCGGAGTCATGAAATGACATGAATGAATGTCAAAGCCTGAAGACGACCAATTTTGACAAGGCTAAAGACTTGGACACACAATCAGAACAAAAATCAAATGGTTGCGCTCACAAGCTGCATATGTATCCCTTTACAAGGAATCAAATCAGCATAGTTCTGGGGCAAGATGTAAATGATATGCACAAAGAAACTTTGAAAGTGGACTTACACGCTTTGCGAAATCGGCTATTTTGAAAACTCATGATCATGCAAGATATTGCAATAAGCAATAACAAGATAACAACATATGAATGAGTATCTTCAAGCTTAAAACCAACATAGGTTCCACTTAAAATCAACACAGGTCCCCTGCAAAAAGATCTAAAACACACTCTGACCACGCCAAAGCATGATACGAGGAAAGAAAACATTGCTTAAGATTGTGTTTTACGTGTCTTGAGAAACTGAGAAACGAAAATCGCCTGAGATCGTATTTCACGCCTCCCGAGATAAGAGAAAAATTGCTCGGGGTCACGTTTCATGTGTCCCGAGATAAAATGGCAAGGGCCGCACTTCACACGTCCTGAGATAAAAGAGAGACCGCTCGGGCTCGTGCTTCACGCGTCTCACGATAAAACACGCCCAGGGCGACGCTTCACGCGTCCTGAGAAACAAGAGAAACTGCTTGGGCTCGCATTTCATGTATCCCAAGATAAAACATGCCCAGGGCCACGCTTTACGCATTTTGAGAAACTAAGAAATGAAAATCGCTTGGGGTCGCATTTCATATGTCTCGATATGAAAATCACTCAAGGTCGTGTTTCACGTGTCCCGAGATGAGAGAAAAATCGCTTAGGGTCACATTTCCCGCGTCCCCGAGATAAAACCCGCGCAGGATCGCGCTTCACACATCTGAAGATAAAAGAGAAACCGCTGGGACTTGCGTTTTATGCGTCTCGAGATAAAACACACCTAGGGCAGTGCTTCATGCGTCCTGAGAAATAAGAGAAATCGCTCGGGCTTGTTTTTCACACGTCCCGAGATAAAACATGCCCAAGGCCGCACTTCACGCATCTTGAGTCGCTCAAGCTCGCGTTTCACGTGTCTCGAGATAAAACAAACCCAGGGTTGTGCTTCACGCGTCATGAGATACAAGAGAAACCACTTGGGCTCATGCTTCACGCGTCCCGAGATAAAACATAGAGGATTGAAAGTGCGCGATAGATGCACAAAGTGAACATGTACGATAGATACACAAAGTGAATGTGTGCAATAGATGCAGAAAGTAAGTGTGTGCGATAGATGTACAAAGTGAACAAGATTACCAATCACAACAGTGATAGAAAACCAACAGATGCGGCTACTGAAAGCACATATTCTATGCAAGACCAGAAAGCATATATGATTACATATTCTATGCATAAATCATGAGCGATGCAAGGCACAAATGTGATATAAGTGTGTATGAAAATGCATGTTCTATGCAACAGAAGAGGACAAAGATGTAATTTTGATAAAACAAATAAAAATGATATTTGGTGGCAACCCCTGATTTACCTCTCGGAGGCATTGCAACATGCTCAAAAAGGATACACCTCGTTCATAGTGCCAAGTAGGACACATTCACACACCAAAATGCAGCTGCAAACTCCCAAAATAGAACCTTCCATACACTACTCGGGAAGCAAAGGCACAAAACAGCACTAGGGCCCAACTAAGAACCACCAGGCACATGCCGATCACTAGGAGAAACCGCCGGCCATCTGCCAGCCACCAGAAAACTTTGCCGACCACAAATGTTGTGATAACCCTATTTCGTTTTATGTTAATTGGTCTTTAATATGAGCATGATTATGTGTTTAATATGATCTTGCGTGCCGTTGTGTGAAAATATATGGTTTTGAATTTCTATCTGTTCACCGTAGGAATATCTGTTTGATTATCTGCTTTGGAAATTTAATTGAAGGCCTTATCGGCCACAGAACCCGGAATTGATTATGCCATTATAATTAGCGCAATTTTTAGAGCCTACGGTGAAATTTAATTTGAAATTGATTCGGATCAAATTAATTGGGTTAAATTAGTGAATTAAGTGCCCAAATATTTTATATTGAAATAATTGGAATTAGTAGACTTATGTAATGAAAGGCACTACACCCAACTCACTTATTTGAGCTCAAGAACCATAATTTGTGTCTTAGATGGAGAGAGGGCCGGCCATAGTGAGAGAAAAGGGGAGAATTGTATAGTTTTGATCTTAAAGCTTGGAGGTTTTGAAGATTACTCAAAGATTTGCTATAGATTGGAAGGATTGAACCTCTAGGTAAGCTAGTGAGCATGAATTCAAAAGTATAAGTTTGTAATTGGTGTATTCAAGCTAGTTGGGTGATCAAGAGTAAGAATTGAAATGAAATTGTGTTGTTATGTTGAATTGGAGGTCAATGTATGCATGCATGGGTATAATTGCTCGGAATTTGTATATTTGAGCACAAAATGTATGATCCATGTAAGTTTTAAGTTGAAGCTCATGTTTTTAACCATCTTTTCATCATATGAGTTGAGAATGAGGGATATATGTCACATGCATGCACAATCCATGAGAGTAGGAGTTTGAATGTTTGAATTTATCGTGTTGGACATGAGTTTTGTGTAATTTGGGACATGCATGTGATTAATTAGCAAAATTGAGCTTCATTGTGTTGTAATTTGGTGTTTGTACCATGTTAGTACATAAATATATGAAGTTGAACCAAAAATCATGAGTTGAGACCTTTGAACATTGAATTTGAACTCCAAGAACAGTTCTGGAATTTCCAGAAAGTTTGATTCCCGCTCGAGCGGGGAAACCGCCGCTCGAGCGTGAATTTCGTGCTCCCAGTACTTTTTGCAGACATGGTGTCCGCTCGAGCAGGGTATTTCACGCTCGAGCGGGGAG
Organism: Camellia lanceoleosa; assembly: GCA_025200525.1. Taxonomy (NCBI): domain Eukaryota; kingdom Viridiplantae; phylum Streptophyta; class Magnoliopsida; order Ericales; family Theaceae; genus Camellia; species Camellia lanceoleosa. Next base: position 75,229,179 of record CM045771.1, on the reverse strand, counting down.
CCATGTAGAGAGGCCTTCTGCTCGAGCGCCATAGTTCGTGATCGAACGTGAATTTGACATATCCAGGACTTTTGTAGGCCTTACGGGTTCGCTCGAGCGGGGACCCTATTTTCTAGAATTTTGAAAATGCACTCTGTGTTCTGTTTTCCGTTCCCTCTCACTTCTAAGCACTATTAGGCATGCATTGAGCATTGTAATTGAGTTAAAGAGATAAGAATGAAGCCTAAAAAGGAAAGTGTGAATTTAGAACGGATCGAACTATTTGTGACCCTTTTTTTGTGTTCATGGAATGTGTAGGGTCAAGTTCCAGGGCGAATCCACAAGCCGATCACTGTGAGTAATATCTTAACAAGATATTTGAATATGTTGTTGTCCAATTGTTTACTTTTATGTAAGTTTTGTGAGTTCATTGACATAAATGATTGGGCCGAAGGCCGATTGACGTAAACGATCGAGCCGAAGGCCGATTGACATAAATGATTGGGCCGAAGGCCGATTGACATAAATGATTGGGCCAAAGGCCGATTGACGTAAACAATTGGGCCGAAGGCCAATTGACATAAATGATTGGGCCGAAGGCCGATGGACATGAATGATTGGGCTGAAGGCCGATTGACACAGGCGATTGGGCTGAAGGCCGATTGATGCAAGTGGTTGGGCCAAAGGCCGTTTGCTGTAATGTTTCAAGGGTGTTTATGTATCTTCCTTGTTTGATATTATTCACTGGGCTTTTGCTCACGCTCAGTCATGTACATGTGGGTGAGCCAAGAGACGTCCAGAACTAGCCTCGGTGAAATTGTGAAAAACAGTCAAAGTTTTGAGGAGTCAGCCTAAACGTGTCACGCACGAGACTGTCTTCGCCTTTTTGTCATTCTATTTTATTTTGTCATGTAGGCGAAGTGTTTGTATATGTTGTATATAAGCTTTGGGTTCGATTGACTTAACCTTGTGTGATCCTGTATGTACAGTGTTCTGTGTTAGTACATATTTTGATGTGAGTTATTAACATCTAAACATTTGGAATGTTATGGTGCGCATATAAGCACAGCTCTATGGACAAAGTTTTAAATTGCTTCCGTTTGGCCCCTTTACTCTGATGAGTATTTGATTTATTAACATTGAGGCCGTAGGTAATCCCATGATTACTGGCCGGTTATGGCCTTAACCCATAGGGGCGGGTTCGGGTCTTGACAAATGTGGCCTACCGGCCACCAGTGGCAGTTCGGGGCAGTTTGGACCTTTTACTTATGGGTCTTTAGATATACATCAAGACACTTCATTTCCTTACACCCAAACATCTGAAAATAGCTCTCCCTCTCTCTCTAGGTGCTTCTTCTCTCTAGATTTGTGCTTTACATGCGCTTTCCAACGCCCCACACAAACTTTTTTCGTAAAACCCTATTGATTCTCTACATTTTGAACCGATCAGATTTTGATTCCGTCGCTTTTTCTTGGATTTTCACCACTCTAGGCTTGTTCCCCTCGAGTTTCTCTCGGGTTTCGTGAACTTTCTTGGGTTTTAACTTTTTCTCCCGTTTTTTCTCTTATAGGGTTGACTTTTTCTAAGTTTTCCGTCTTTTCTTCATTTTTCTTCACTCTTCACCTACTTTTCACCCATTTTTCAGATGGCAGACGATATGCCTCACGACGGAGCTCCTTCCGAAGTTCCACTTGTGTTTCCACCTATAGCCGAGGTAGACGAGCCAGCAATTGCCGAGGTCGATAGGGCGACAAGAGTTCACACCAGAGCAGTTACCACTGAGAGTGCGACCCTTCGATCTGGCGACATCTCATCCTCGCACACACACATTACCAGCTGGAGGCATCAAGCGTTTCAATGATTTCGCTCGTGGCGTACCAGAGGACCTCCTAGTGAAGGAGCCGGACTCCTATCTTTCTTCTAGTGCTACTAGGGTATGAACTCTGTTTTCATGCATTCCTGCCTTTCCTTTAATTGCATTTCTTGCACTGCCTTTCATCTGATTGCACATTCATCACTGCATGATTCACTCTTTTACTCTGCCACAAGGAGATTCCCGTGCCTCCAGGGTATATGGAGCGATGACGACGAGGGACTGGTACGATGAGTCGATGAGGCTGGTTTTGGCCTTTTCTGCTCCGGACTGTCACACATCATAACGAGTCGCCCCCTTCTTGGAGTGCTAGTGGAGAGGTTGTGAGACACCACCAACTCCTTCGATCTCTCTACTGTCGGGGAGATGACGATGACTCTCTATGACTTTGCCACGATCACAAGGTTAGGAGTAGGGGGTGATCCTATCCCCTTCGACATAGATATGGGTGAGTGAGAGGCCGCTTAGATCCACCTGCTAGGGGCACGCCCACCACTATACCGACCGGCCATGGTGAGATATAGTTGGTTCGCTGAGCAGCTCTGTAAGAGCGAGTCTGAGACACCAAAGGAGATAGAGTAGCATGCCCGGGGCTTCCTGATTTTTTTCCTCGCTACCACCTTGTTTCGAACAGGTGGAACACCATGGGTTTATACCTACTGAGTGCCCTGGTGACCCTGCCCCAGGTTCGGTTCTATAACTGGGGCGGAGTTGGCCTCGCCACCCTTTATGGCTACATGAGCTCCGCCTCGCGCATGACGGGAGAGTGAATCGGAGGCTATGGGCGAGCCTGGGAGGTATGCATTTCAGTTCCCTCTTTGTACTTGTACTTTCTGCTTCACATTTTCTGCTTTATATCTATTCAACACCTGTGCTTTTTGCTTTGCACTTTCTGTATCTGTTCATACTTTGTGCTTTCTGCTTCGCACTTTCTATATCTGTTGACATTGGTGATCACATCGCTACCTTTTTCTTGTAGTTATGGGTTTATGTGTATTTTTCGGCTCTCGCTCCAGAGCCTACGGAGGAGATCCCCTCTGTTATTCTTTACTCGCGATGATACGATGGTCGGTGTCGACGCCGGAGTTGTGAGACTTTCACCTTCTTCCGCCATTACTTCGATACAGTGGTCACTGACGAGGTAACTTGAAACTCACAGTCATTTTTGCTTCACTACTGTTCTAATTCATACTTTGGCAACTGATGGTGACTAACAATCTGTACATTCACTGTTTGCAGATTATGTGGCAGCCTTGGGCGATGATGCCGGCCGGGGTAAGAGATCGGTATATAGGAGCTTGAGGCACATCTCACTTTCAGATTCTACTGGAGGGCCCAGTTTCCTAGGCTTGGTTTTTGAGTGAGAGATTTGTACGCTAGACTATGGGCTCACTTAATCTAATCATTTCGATGCCATCCCCGGCGTCTATGAGGACAACGGATAGCCTATTAGTTGACAGTCATACAGTTCATGGTAGGCCTAGACGCTAACTTCTTCAGAGGAGAGCGCGATTGCACGACATTCCTTTAGACCCACCTTATGCCCCCTCTGACGGGCGCTCGCACAAGTAAGGGAGCAGGGGCTCCTGTGGCGGGCAAGGTGACTTGGGTAACCAGGGCCCATACTAGAGGGGCTCCCTCCTGTTGAGAAGACTACCCGTTGGCCGGAGCTTTCCATTGCACTCACGTGTTGGCGGCTGACTAGGACTGCTTACCAGATTTCGATCGAGTCGGCAGAGGCTGGGCACAAGTATGTCGATGTTCGAGGCACATCTCAGGTATGGACCACCCTTTACATTTTGCACCCCATATTTCCATTTCAGATATGTTTATTACAGAAATTAATCACCCAAACGCACTTGCAAGCACCTATAGAGTATACTGGGAGCCTCCTCGAGCTGGTCGCTTCTCTGATGGGCATGGTGCAGAAAAGGGAGATGCTGCTTGGTCTCCACGGTATCTAGGTAATTTCCTTCAGTTCAGCATGTATATCATTACTAACTCTGTTATGCATCATGCTATCATATTTCCATTGATACATCGGCAGTTCAACTATAGTCTTCCCCAAACTGCACTGATACACTGCATTGGCGCACTGTACTCATACTGTATCTAATTTATGTATGACACTTGTTCTGCATACTATGCTTGTATCTAATACATACACTAGTCGACATGTTGACAACAGTTTTTTCCAAATTCCATTAGTGCTGAGGACACCAGCATCAGCAGTAGCACCAGTACCGGCAGTACCTCCTCCAGCAGCAGGGATGAGAGAGTGACAGGCCACAGCTCGTGGCCAAGATATAAGCCATGATAGAGGCAGGGATAGGGGCACCCGAGAGCAGAGCAGTCCCTCAGAGCCCATTTTGAGCGACGATGATGCTGAGACTAATGACTTCAAGAAGGCAGTGAGTCGACATTCTAAGTCATCCGAGAGTGGAGATGATGATGCTAGCTTGGTGTCCAAGAGCGGATGTGATGCCGATGTGGGCTCTAAGGTAGGGTGCTGAGATGATGCCTGCTTTGGTTCAAGTTTGATTCTAACAGCGGTGCCAATGGAGACAGTGCTCCTGAGTCCCCTTTAAGGAAGAGGACGAAGAGGGCCTCTCGAGCTTGAGATGACCGGCACCGATTTTTCTTGTACTTTTTGCTTAGTTTATTTTTGTTTGGTAGAATTAGCACATGTATAGCTTCAGATAGGTTTTTATGATTGCTTTTAAAACTTGTACTCCTCTTTTGTAAAAACCATGACCGGAATAAAACATTGTAGAATCTGCCCCCAGCTGGATGGATCCCATTGCTACATTCCTGGCTTCTGAGCAACTCCCAGAGGATAAGAAAGAAGCGCACAAGCTGCGAAACAAAGCCATGCGATACTACTTGGAACTGCAAGGAAGGCTCTATAAAAAATCCCTCTCTGGTCCATATTTGGAATGCGTGCACCCGGACAAAGTCGAGGAGCTTCTGATTGAGATACATGAAGGCGGTTGTGGTGCCCATTCTGGCGGGCGCTCTTTGGCCCATCGAGCTATAACGCAGGGGTATTATTGGCCGACAATGAGAGCGGACGCCGAATGTTATGCGAAAAAGTGTGAATAGTGCCAGAAGTTCTCCCCGTTAACCCATTTGCCCGCAGAAGTGCTGAACCCTATTACCAGTCCCTGGCTGTTCACCCAGTGGGGGCTCGATATCGTAGGACCATTGCCGAGGGCCCTAGGGAACAAGTGATTCTTGATCGTCGCAACAGATTACTTCACAAAATGGGTCGAAGCGGAGGCATTAACACACATCCGAGATGTTGATGTTAAGCGCTTTGTATGGAGGAACATCATAACATGATTCGGCATTCCAAGAGCCCTTATTCCAAACAACGACACTCAGTTTAATTGTGGTGTTTACTGAGAACTGTGCGGCAAGTATGGTATCGGGCTGTACATTTCTACACCGGCTTATCCCCAAAGCAATGGTGAGGCCGAAGCCTTTAACAAATCCATCTTGGATGACATTAAGAAAAGGCTGGAGAGAGCCAAAGGAAAATGGGTCGAAGAGTTGCCGAGTGTATTGTGGGCTTATCGAACAACGCCGAGGAGATCGACTAGAGAAACGCCGTTTACCTTATGCTTTGGCAACCAGGCAATCTTACCCGCAAGTTTTTGATACGGGCCGAAATGACATGATGCTGGCTTTGGATTTGATTCTAATCGAGGAACGAAGAGACTGCGCCCTTGCGTCCATGGCACGGTACCAGCAACAGTTGGCGAAGTCATACAATCAACGAGTTCAGCTGCGCCGCTACACACCAAGAGAATTGGTCTTGAAAAAGATACTTCCAGCTGACAGGAAGCCGGGTGATGGAAAACTTGCCCCAAACTGGGACGGCCCCTATCAAATAGATTCCATCGCAGGAACAGGGGCGTATCGGCTGAAAAATATGTCAGGAAGGAGTCTTCCACGACCTTGGAACTCAATGCACTTGCGAAAGTTTTATCATTAAACCCGACCTGTGGGGAATGATTTTAGTTTTGAACAATTCGCCATGTACAAATTCCACTTTTGTAATACAAGGATTCTTGTCAAAAATTGTTCTATTACAGTGTTCAAAGCCTCTGGATTCGGAGCGCCCTTCGTGGATATCACAATCGGCCATTCAAAGTCTCCGGATTCGGAGCCCCTTCGGCGTATGATGTCGTTGGGCCGAAAAAGCCTCCGGATTTGGAGCGCCCTTCGTGGATATCACGATCGGCCACTCAAAGCCTCGGAGAGCCCTTCGGCGCATGACGTCGCTAATGAAAAGCCTCCGGATTCGGAGTGCCCTTCGTGGATATCACGATCGGCCACTCAAAGTCTCCGAATTTGGAGCCCCTTCGGCGCGTGACGTCGTTGGGCCAAAAAAGCCTCTGGATTCAGAGCGCCCTTCGTGGATATTACGATCGGCCACTCAAAGTCTCCGGATTCAGAGCCCCTTCGGCGCATGATGTCATTGGGCCAAAAAAGCCTCCGGATTCGGAGCGCACTTCGTGGATATCACGATTGGCCACTCAAAGCCTTCGGATTCGGAGCCCCTTCGGCGCATGACGTCGTTGGGTCGGAAAAGCCTCTAGATTCGGAGCGTCCTTCGTGGATATCATGATCGGCCACTCAAAGTCTCCAGATTCGGAGCCCCTTCGACGCATGACGTCGTTGGGCCGAAAAAGCCTCCGGATTCGGAGCGCCCTTCATGGATATCACGATCGGCTACTCAAAGCCTTCGGATTCAGAGCCCCTTCGGCGCACGACGTCGTTGGAACTTCTGGCCAAACCTGAGTCTAGAGCCGAAATAAATACTTAGAGAAAATGCCAGATTCGGAGCCTTAACAACACCGTCTTTGGGCAGTGTAACGTGCATACTCAATAAATATTTCGTAATGTGCTCCATTATGACGAGCCAGCAAAAATCATTCATTCGAACAATGTTTCGTAATGTGCTCCCATAAAGCATAAAATATGCAAACATAACATACGCCAAAGAGAAAATTATAAAGCGACAGGAATATTAAAAACAGAGCATTTCATTCATTTGTCAGGTAATTACATAATTTTCGACCCAATCCACGCCTGAACATTGCAACGAATATTTTCATACGGTGTCTCCCTCATCATCGCTCTTTTCGACTTCAAAAGCGGAAAAGGGAAAATGATTACGTTGGTACCGCAGAAACGCCAAATCGACACCCTTTGCTCGAAGGGCCTCTACGGCCTGAAGTGCCGCGACCCAACCGTGCTTAAAGCCCTGATTCTCGCATCGGCAGACCTCCTTTGCTAGTTTCTCCTTCATCTTGTCAATCCCAACCTTCCGGCCCGCATGAAAGACTTGCTCATAATGCTTGGTCCTCACATTTTCTACAGCAAACATGCTTTCCGTGTCTCGATCGGCGATGGCATGACTCAATAGCCGTTAGGTCACCCTCGCATCCACGATTGGATTAGATTGACCCGCCGCATCCAGCTCGGCGGATTTAGCCATCTTAAGCTCCTTAAGCTCGCGTTCGGCTTTCTCCACCTGAACCTCCGAACTGCGGATCCGTTGGTCCATCTTCTATATTTCCCGCGGCAAGCAAGATGTCTTGACTTTGTAGCCGGTAACTTCTTCACCGCCCCACGGATGCCCTCTCGAAATACATCAAAATCTTGTCGACCAACCATGGACTGCTGCACCTTCGGTGTAAAAATCTATCGAGCAAACTCGACCGCCACCCCTGGGTCCTTGATAATGGAGTCTGCCTCCATCATCGGTTTATTCCCCACGAAAACTGCAAAACTCAACGGTCGTGGTGCTACGTCAGCCTCATTTTCGGGTCGCGGTCGCGAAGAGCTTCCCCGTTGCTGTTTCTCCTTTCAGGGTGATCTGCTTCGACGACCTGGCGGTTGACGTTTTTCTCGTTCTTTGGACGCCCCACTTCCCGCACGGGTGTTTTCTCTTCCGCGATTCATTGCAGTATCAAGCTTAACCAAAGTTCGACCCTCGCCTCTGCTGTTGAAGAAAACTCTATTTGACATTCGCGACAGGTTGTCTTGAAAACACAGTAAGCGAAGTTACTGGTGTGAAGAGCCCATCCCATTTATTTCTAATGCTTGCAGCGACCCTGAGGCAATTTCATTAACGCTACTCTCCAAACGACGGACAGCGCCACTAATAATTTTTGGCTTTTAAAACGGCCTAGTTGTCTAGACGGCCATTTTAGATGAATGCTTTGGAGTTCATGCACTAGTTGGGGCAAGGGCAGATTTTTTAATCTAATCGGCCTAGTACTCTGGCCTCATGCCGATCGATATGTGCCGTAGCCAGTTCATTCACTAATTTTTGGCTTTTAAAATGGCCTAGTTGTCTAGATGGCCATTTTAGATGAATGCTTTGGAGTTCATGCACTGGCTGGGGCAAGGGTAGATTTATTAATCTAATCGGCCGAGTACTCTGGCTTCATGCTGATTGATATGTGTCGCAGCCAGTTCATTCACTAATTTTTGGCTTTTAAAACGGCCTAGTTGTTTAGACGGCAATTTTAAATGAATGCCTTTGGAGTTCATGCGCTGGCTGGGGCAATGACAGATTTATTAATCTAATCGGCCGAGTACTCTGGCCTCATGCCGATCGATATGTGCCGCAGCCAGTTCATTCACTAATTTTTGGCTTTTAAAACAGCCTAGTTGTCTAGACGGCCATTTTAGATGAATGCCTTGGAGTTCATGCACTGGCTGGGGCAAGGGTAGATTTATTAATCTAATCGGCCGAGTACCCTGGCCTCATGCCAATCGATATGTGCCGTAACCAGTTCATTCACTAATATTTGGCTTTTAAAACGGCCTAGTTGTCTTCACGGCCATTTTAGATGAATGCCTTGGAGTTCATGCACTGGCTGGGGTAAGGGCAGATTTATTAATCTAATCGGCCGAGCACTCTAGTCTCATGCTGGTCGATATGTGCCGCAGCCAGTTCATTCACTAATATTTGGCTTTTAAAACGGCCTAGTTGTCTTCACGGCCATTTTAGATGAATGCCTTGGAGTTCATGCACTGGCTGGGGCAAGGGCAGATTTATAAATCTAATCGGCCGAGTACTCTAGTCTCATGCCGGTCGATATGTGCCGCAGCCAGTTCATTCACTAATTTTTGGCTTTTAAAACGGCCTAATTATCTAATCGTCTAATCGGCAAGTATATAAAACGTTTTATCCAAAACAACAACCAAACGATTCCATTCATTAGTAATAGCAAAGTGCAAAATGAATTTTCATTAAGTAAATTGGGCACAAAGTGTAACCATTTTACATATGAAAATTACTAAACAAAAAGCCGTAAAAAGTTAAAAAATTACACGCAAATCCTAAAACAAAAAGGGGAGCCGCCCAAATTAGCCCTTAGAGTCAGACTCCAATGGCTTAACATCCACTTGCTCGTAAGGAATTGGCGCAGCCAATGTCACATTGGCAGCAGCAAGGGCTTCGAGCCAGCCGTGTTTAAACCCCCGATTCTCAAATTTGGGGACTTCGTCTACATATTCATCAAAAGCAGATTTTCTTCCCGCACAGAATGCGCTAGAGGCCTTCAGGTCGGCTATTTCCTTCGCCGCCTTCATTTCTTCCAACTCAGCCTTCAACTTAGAGGTCACCTCCTGGGCCAATTTAAGCGCGTCATCGCTCGCATCCGCCATCTTTTCGGCGAACGACCTCAATTCTTCAGCATTGTGGGCTCTCTCCATTTCGGCCTCGACACGGGCGCCCTCCGTTTGCGCCCTACTCCTTTGGCCCTCAACTTCCGTTTGTAAATGGCCAATTAACTCAACGGCATCATGATAACGACGGCCCATGTCGACTATTCTCCCAACGGCCTGCAAAAAAAGAAGTCAAGAACAAAATAATATTTGCATAAAGAAAAAAGACAAGGTCCAGATATATACCAAAAGAGCCGATTGCGCGGGCAACGCAATTGCAACCAGATTAGGTTCTGCCGAAAGTCCTTTGTCACCGGCAAAGGAAATGAACGCGTTAAGCTGAGTGCAACCGTTGGATCTTTGATCACTGAAGCATCTGAGGAGATCAGCATATTTTTTATCTTGGGCTGAATAACAAAAGGTACAAGCACATCCGACTCCTCCAAACGAGGTCGTTTATCAGCGCGGTCTTCTTCTGAGCCGACCTCGACATCGACAGGGCGCTTCACCCTTTGCTCAGCTTCTACACTGGCCTGTACCAAAGGTTCTGTTTCGGCGCCTCCTTCTTTTGCCGTCACTTCCTCAATAACAGGCAAGGAGGATTGGGACTGAGATTCGGCAGCCCGAACCTCCTCCGCCCTTCGACGCGCGGCCATCCTTTCCGTGTTTGCTTTCTTGGCAAGTTTAGTGAGGCTCAACCCAGCCATATCTTCTAGGTACGCGCTGGTGTAGACGCGCCCTCGTGATCCTCACTACGGTTCGGACTCAATTTGTGTCGGTTCTTAATCTGATCTCGCAATGTGCAATGTGAGACTGATAAATCACCAAAGAGTCTAAATCCGACAAATCGTTTTGGAAAACAGATTTTTAGAAAGAAGTGCCAAACATGGACTGCTTTGCCAAATAAAAGTCGCCACCTAAATGTTTTATTTTTGGGGAAATTTAGGAAACCCTGACTCGTTGCCTAAGGCCATGTGTCCGTTATGACCAAAGTTGTCTCAGCTCGGGAACTTGGGTACGATTGGGGAAGGTCAGCTATGAGCACCCCCTCTCGCCCGATCAAAGATCGGCCTCTACTAACCATGATATCTAGTTTTGAGAACATTATGCATTCTTATTTCGATTAATTAGCTAATCTTACTATGTGATGCACACAACACAAAGTATAGACTAGATCACCTAATTTGGAACAAAGCATTGCATATCCGCTCGCTTGAAAGATAGTTTGAATTTTGCTACTCGCAAGTAGGCTAAAACACGAATTTTAATGAGTTGTTTCAACCCAAGCAATCCACCCTTCACCCACAGGCATTCAGGCAGTTATACCAACTAAGCAATTAGCCTCATGGCAAGCATGCTTTCATGTTAACACTCACATACATGCAAGATGCTAAAGCAAAAGAAAACACTTACAGTGTACTCCAAGCCAAAACAAGAACATGTTAGTAATCATGCATGATTATAGTTCATGTTAAGATGGCTAATGCATCGCAAGCAAAATGCAACTAGAATAGGCTCGGCTAATCTATAGATGGCATGTGAAATGCAGTAGACGACATGTATTCAAGTTAGATTTGAAATACTATGCAATTAGTATGATGCGCCGAGCCCGGTGCATGCAATACAGATGAATGAATGCACGTATGCATAGCATAAGGATGCTAATTGAAACATGCCCTAATACTAACCATCAAAAGAAGGTAAGTAAAAGGGAGAAGGACGTGGGGTGGGAAGACATTCACACACACACGCACACTTATTACAAATTCGCCCTCGCTCGGAGGGTTCGAAAGAATAGTACAATTTAATCAACTAACAAGCTAATTAAATATTTACAAACCAATTAACTAGTTAAGCAAATTAACTAAGCTAATAAAGCGATAAAACAGCCTCGGGAAGAGGGTCCAATGGATGCGTGCTCGACTCCGCTCGGAAATCCACCACCATGCACAAGCTGCCTCTGTTTTCACTGTTTTATGCCTCTGAAAATTGTACAAGTCCCAAGAAGCACTCTTTGAACACTGTGGGGTGCCACCGGCCATGGGGAATGGTCATCAGCCATGGGTAAGTGGCCATCAACCATTGGTATGGCTCTTGGCCAGAGATTTGTGGTCGGCCGACACTCAATGTGGCCGGTCGACCATCTATGACAGCAGAATCCTGTTTTGATAGCAGCAGAGGACAAGATAAGGCATGGCAATGTATTTCAAAGTAATGTTTGCACCATCACACCCCTTATCATGCTTATGACTCAAAGGGGCATGGTGTTCGAACCTCGGACCACCAATCACGCATTTCAATGCGTGATGGCCAAAGAGGCAAAGTGTGCCATTTTCAATGTCAAATGAAATGCATACAAAACAAATAAGAGGCCCAACCTCTATCATGGTGATTCAAGAGGCAAGGCATGCATGCCGAATGCAATGCAACTTGGGCATAAGAACTAGGTATGCAACATGAACATGTGAACACACAAACAAACGTGCAAGCATGTAACAAGTATGCAAGCTAACAAGCATGCAAAATGCAATGTAAACATGCAAACGTGCAAGACATGTAACATGTTCAACAATCAAAACAAAAGAAAAAATGCATGCCAAATGCAATATGATTCAAACATGCAACAACATGCGCGGTGAGCATGGAACAACATGCGAAGGATGGACTCAAACTAATTTGGGCGCCTCTCAAATAGGCCCAAAACAATGGCCAAAGTACTCAAGAATGAGGGACAAATGCACATACAAACATGCATGCAAATGGACCAACACTTAAGCATAAAGAGGGGACTTTTAAGCACACTTAAAAGAGGATGAAAAGCATGCAAATGTGACAATGTTGCAAGCTCTGAAATGGAGCTAAGAGTGATGCCAAATCACATAAACAAACCAAACATGGCATGCAATAAAGCTTAAAGCCCAAAAATAGCAAGAGGACTTGAACCAAAACCATACAAAACAGAGGGCATATGGCAAATATGACCTGAGACAGTCCTAAAGCACGGCAAAGTAAGCTTAACACATGCGATGACCAAAGCCAACAAGCTAAAACAAAAGGAGCAAATGCATGAGGCATACAAGGCCACTAAAGAGGCATTACACCACACTTAATGCAACCAAACATGGTATGAATTAAGCGACCAAAAACAGAGATATGACATGCTAAAATGAGCCCCAAAACCCGCCTAGATGGCATCTAAATGGCCTAAGTCTAAAGGCATGCACAAATGTCCAAACATGGAGCATAAGACACCAACCTTTTAAAGCATTAAAGGAGCATCAAATGCAAGAATACAAGCATGCTATAAGGACTGAAATAATTCTATGAGTGGTGTCAAACCATTGAAACAAGCCAAGCAATGCATGCTCAACACTCACACACCCAAGGCTAACATGCCAAAATGCAAGGTGGCTATACAAAGCATGTCAAGCGTGACCCAAATAACCAAAATCAGACCTTAAGCACATAAAGACATGCATAAAAGCTTCACAAAGCTAAGCCAAAATCATGCTAAAACAAGGCCCAAAGCACAAAGCATGTTAAGGCAATTTCATGGCATTACAAGACAAGGATACAAGGCATGCATGGTGTGTCTAAACCAACTTAAAACAGTGCTATATCATGGCAAAACAAAGCCTAATATGCACTAAGATGAAGCTAAAGCAAGCTAGGCATACAAGCTACAACACAAGCCACTTGTGTGAGAATCAAAGACAACATGGAGAGGGGATGACCCTCTCCCATTTAGGACCTCAAAACCACCTCTCGACCACTGAAAATCCTCTGGATTTCAGTGGTAGAGAGGTCATGCAAAGACCACAACAATGTCCTAAATAGATGGCCTTAAACAAGGCCTAACAAGGCCTTGGAGGGGGGAGACAACCCCAAACCTCAAAGAGACCTTAAACAAAGTTCTAAAACTAACAAAATCAGAACTTTTATATATTATACACTAAACTCAAAAACAGATGCAAGATAGGTTAAAAGCTAGTGCAAGAATGGGGAATAAAGGAGATGGGTTCTTACCCTTGAAGAACACTTTAAGAACACCAACCTCAGACCTCCCTTTGGATCAAAATCAGCTCAAAAACCTTGAAACCAGTCCCTTAACACCTCCACAACCGGAGTATGGTGTAATATTAGGTGTCTTAGTGCAAAACTAAGAACAAAACACCCTTTTGGAACACCAAACACACACAACTATATATAGAGAGAGATAGAAATATATATATATATATATATGCCCTAATCTTAGAGTTGTTCAACCTCTAGAAAGGGAGGGGAGGCCTTCCTCTTATAGACAAGGCCAATCCAAGCTTCCAAGGGAAACTAAGTTAAGGAAGCAAATCCCTACATACACGTGTATGGAGGGGGTGCAAAGTGTATGCCAGCTATCACAGCTGGCATAAAATATCTGCCAAAAGAAGATGCATAGTGATCGGCCAGCAAAAAATGACAAATTGACCAAATCAATGGTCGACCGACCAGAAAGAGTGCCGACCGGCCATCACCAATGGCCGGTAACAACAAAGCAGGGCCGGTGGCCTCAAGCCATGGCCGGTGAGGTGTGGGGATAGCTCACAAGCCTTCCTCTTCCCTCAGAAGCAAAACAACAAGTGTTTGCTGCAAAACCAAGCACAGAACAGTTGAGTCGGGAGGTCTTGAGGCAAGGCGCGTGGCTAAGACCTCCGGGAACTCAAGACGAACACAAACATAGATAATCACCGAGTGTTCAAACGGCGACGTTCAAGTCTTGAGGACGGTCAAAAATGGGGTGTCTACAGTTGCCCCTCTTTGACAAAACTCGAAAGTCATAACAATGATGGGAGTGAGTGTCAAAGCCCAGAGACGACCCATTTTTGACAAGGCCGAAGACTTAGACAAAGCATACAAGCTATAAAGAAAGATATGTGCCCGAAGGCAGGGGCAAAATGCAAAACAATGCATAAAGCCGAGCATAACTTATGATCATGCAAAGAAAGCTGTAACGAAGCATATACATACAATAAATGCAACATTTTAAGCAATCAAACACAAATCCAACTACATTACAATGCAGAAAGGATGTAAGAGAATTATGTAATCCTCGCTACGTTTCATGCGGAGAGTACAATACCTGTCCGGTCCGTCTGGTCGTGCCAGCTTCAGACGAACCGTACATACAATATCGTGCCTGAAAAAGAGAAGGAGACTCAACAGGTACAATATCGTTAGCAATATGCATAACAATGCAATCTAAAACTGCGTGACAACGCGAGTGAAGGGGTGCATGACAATGCAACCTATGCGTGGCGCATAACCATGCGGAATGGATGCAAAATGATAATGCAATATTTACAAAACTATGTATAAACAATGCAAATGATATGCAATGCATTTGAAACATGAACAAACAATAAGCAGTTCAAAACCACATAAATATCATAAAGATGATGGAGATGCAAAGTCTGTCTACCATAGAAAAGGTGCCGACACCCTCAAACCACAATACCAACAGTGGAATAGGCGCGTACACATGCACAACTATGAGTGTGTAGACGGAACACAAGACACAAGTAATTGGGTGGGATGATATAAGTGAGGCATGCTCTGCTTAGGAAAGACCATGATTCTAAATGCTGGATGCAACAAACTACACTACAATGCAATGAATGTAATGGATAAGGCACGCGGCCAAACCATATCTTGCCTAGGAAAGGCATGGACACAAACAAACCACGTTTAACACAGAAACGGTGCCATCACCCACAACACTAGGTACGTACACATAATATCATAACCGTGTTTCAACGAGAGAAGTATGGGCACATACCAGACCAAGCTCAACAAGGAAAGGTGCAAGCGATAGATGGAGGATGCAGCAAATGCATGCAATATGCAATAGATGGAATGGATAAGGCCTGCGGCCAAACCGTATCTTGCCTAGGAAAGGCATGGACACATACAAACCATGTTTAACACGGAAACGGTGCCGTCACCCACAACACTAGGTGCGTACACATAATATCATAACTGTGCTTCAATGTGAAAAGTACGGGTACATACCAGACCAAGCTTAACATGGAAAGGCATAAGCGATAGATGGAGGATGCAGCAAATGCATGCAATTGCTTTCTATGCAATATATACAATATGCATGGAAACTATGTATGACAATGCAATATATACAATGATGCATGTATGTAAATGCCATATTTATAGTGGATTATATACAATGAATGCATGACAATGCAAGCTATGTACAATGAAATAAGACATGCATGACAATGCATGTCTTTTTTTTTTTTTTTTTTTTTTTTTTTTTTTTGAAAATGCATGATAATGCAAATGAATGAAAAATGCATGACAATGCAAATGAAGGAAAAATGCATGACAATGCAACTGGAATGTGCATGACAATCTAAGGGGACTCAAATGCGCGACAACGCATGTTCTCTTTGAAATGCATGACAATGAATGTGAGGTACACATGATGATGCGTGACAAGGACCATGCATGACAATGCATGTAAGGTGCACATGACGATGCAGCCTAAGATGAAACCTACCAAAAGCCGTTCGGGCACGACAAACACCAAAGGACTTGCACCTTCAGGGGATTTAAGGTCTCCTAGATCGTTTAGAGGTGCATAACAATGCAAGTGAAATGACGAATAACCAACGCGTACTTACGACAAGACGTTGTAACGTAATGCTTGTAAAGCAAATTCTGAGCCTCTAAAGAGACAAAAGGATACATCTTGCACGTATTTGAGGATGGCACACAAAAGACAGGGTCCGAGGTCAAAACCGAGGCCGGTTAAGCTTCAAAAATGCCTATTCTTGCACTGTGTTGAGCAATGAAGGCCCCAAACCACATATTTGACCTAAACAAGGGTGTAAGAGGTTCACCGGCCATCGGGGAAGACCACCGGCCATCCATCGGCCACAAAACAAGGCCATCGGCCATCTATTTGGCCGACCGGCCAACAATGTGGCCGATCGGCCAAAAATGCCAGTATCGGGGCAGTTTTGTCAATTTGGCACGGGTCTTTAAATATATGGCTTCTAGCCCTATTTTCTCACTTGCCTCAAACTCGAAAATCCCTCTCCTCTCTCTCTAGGCTATTTTCCAATCCTCGGTCCATGCTTTTGTCGCGTTTTAGAGCCATTTTCAACGTTTGATTCGCGAAATCCTTCGCGTTTCGAACATTTTGAACCAAACAAATCTTGATTTCGGTGCATTTTTCTTCATTTCCACCACTCGAGGTGTGTTTCCCTCAAGTTTTCCTCGATTCTCGTGCCTTTTCCGCACTCCGACTTTTCTGGCCATTTTTCACCCTCCCGGGGTTGACTTTTCGGTTAACTTTTCATATTCTCGCCCGGTTTTCACATTTTCAGCCATGTTCACGCTACCCTCGAGATGGCAGACGATATTCCAGGCGGTCGGGCTCCCCCGGAGATGGATGTGGACCCAGAGGCCGAGCTCTTGCCTCTTCACATCCGACCGTTCGATTCAGTGGCCTATAGGCCAACGATTCACGTGTTGCCTCCTGACAGACTTCGCCAGTTCAGGAGTTTTTATAGGGCCGTGCCATCAGAGCTTCTTTTGCGCGAGCCAAAGTCACATCTGTCATATGGTGCTTCTGAGGTATACTCTTCCCAGTTTCATTTTCTGCAAAGTAGAATGTATAACTGCAATAGTTGATTCTGTCTTTTAACTGTTCGGCCCAGATACACCGATATACCATATGATGTAGCCCACTGTGAGCACACTGGCACCTGATATATGTTTGAAACTGAACACATGCACAGACGCTGTATTTTCACTGAACCACTCAAACATACTAACACATCATATGCTATAGTTCACTGCGAGCACACCGGCACCCGATGTCTGTTTGAATCTGAACACGTGGACACACGCTGTATTTTCACTGAACCATTCAAACACACTGACATATCATATGATGTAGTTCACTGCAAGCACACCGACACCCAATGTCTGTTTGAATCTGAACACATGCACACACACTGTATTTTCACTGAACCATTCAAACACACTAACACATCATATGTTGTAGTTCACTGCGAGCACACCAGCACCCAATGTCTGTTTGAATCTGAACACGTGCACACACGCTGTATTTGCATCAATCTTGAATGTTCTTCAAAACTGTATATCTAATATTGCTTCGTAACTGTTTGCTTTTGAATACAGGGGGATTCCCATGCCTTCCGGGGGTATGGGAATGTTACCGCCCGAGGATGGTATATGGAGCTACCGGACGCGGTTCACCACATCGTTGACTAGGCCGGCTTCGGCACTTTCTGCAAGGGACTATCGCGCCTCACTGCAAGCAGGCCTCTCCTTGCCGCTCTGGTGGAGAGGTGGTGGAACACCACCGACTCCTTCCACTTCTCAGCCACGGGAGATATGACCATGACTCCCTTTGACTTCTCGATGCTCACAGGCATCGGGGTAGGGGGTGATTCGATTCCCTTTGACATAGATATGGATGAGTGGGAGGCCGCTCAGATGTACCTGCTTGGCGAGCTGCCACCTCTTGCCCGCCCAGGATTCGTCAGATATTCGTGGTTCGAGGACCGCTTTCGGATTCAGCCAGCCTTAGCTGAGGAGGCACCGATGGCTCAGGAGGAGGCGGAGCAGTATGTACGCGGCTTCCTTATGTTTCTGCTGGGGACGACCTTCTTTGCCAACCGGGCGAACACCGTGCCCCTTTGTCTGCTGAGCGCTTTAGTGGACGTGACCAGGATCCGCTTTTACGACTGGGGTGGCGCAGGCTTGGCTACTTTCTACGGCTATATGAGTTCATCCTCCCACCTCAGCCGATAGTTGCTCGGAGGCTATTGGCGGGCTTGGGGGGTACATTTTCTTCTCTGTTTTATATTTCTTCTTTACATTATCGGTACTCTGTACACTGCACACACTGCGCATCACACTTCATATACTGCACACACGGCACACATATAATCTTCTTTACACACTGCACACATTTGCACAATACTTCATATACTGCACAATCTGCTGCCAACTGACTATACACTGCACACACTGCAAACATGCAATCTGCTTTACACTGTCTGTACACTGCACACACTGCAAACATGCAATCTGCTTTACACTGACTGTATACTGCACACACTGCAAACATGCAATCTGCTTTACACTGACTGTACACCGCACGGACTGTACACTCTGCAGAACGCACTGCACAATACACGGTTCTGCAATTTCTACTTTATTCTGCATTCTGCTTTATCTGATAAGCATACTGATATTTGCTCTGTTCCACTCCTGCAGTTATGGGTCTACGCCTACTTCCCGAGGCTTACCCTAGTGCCAGATGAGGAGACCCCCATCGGCATTCCATTCTTTCGCCGCTTCAACGCGAGGTGTGTGCGGAGACCACGGGAGTCTTTCATATTCTTCCATCGCTACTTCAACACTATCACTGCCGCAGAGGTATTTTAGAACTTCCAGTCCATTTAAGCTTCGCTTTGCATTGTATTTTCAATAACAGTAGATAACAAACTACATATCATTTACAGATCACCTGGCAGCCTTGGGCTCCGTTGCATTGCAGATTCGAGAGCGGTATCACGAGTCTTGAGACTGCCTCGGTTTAGGATTTTCTTTGGAGGGCCGATGCATCGGGCTTGGTACTGGTGGCGCTTCTGCGCGGACCTTAGGTTTATTGTTGCAGATAGCCCCAGGTCCACCTCCTACCCACATGAGGCATACAGAGATGTATACCCTCGAGGACATGGCTGATTACACGATCGACTGGGATGCGGAGGACTTCAAGGGCGATGGCGACTATGCAGAGTACGTCCGGACCTACATCATGCGGCCTTTGAGTAGTGGCGGTCGAGCTGGGAGAGAGAGGCCAGCGGCGCCGGCGGCTAGAGCAGGTGCAAGAGCAGAAGCGCCGAGGATGGCTCGAGCCTGTGGCAGGAATGGGCCCCGGAGAGGGCGAGGAGCTGGGTGGCCAGCGTTGTCCACGATGATGACTTGCAGAGTGCAGAGTGGGGAGACTTACTAGATCCCCATTGCTCCCCCTTCGGCTGATCACGAGCTAGTCGGGTTCTACGACTTGCCCCCGGTATGTACTACTGCATTTTGCATTCTGCACAGTCATTTC
Organism: Camellia lanceoleosa; assembly: GCA_025200525.1. NCBI lineage: Eukaryota > Viridiplantae > Streptophyta > Magnoliopsida > Ericales > Theaceae > Camellia > Camellia lanceoleosa. The sequence continues at coordinate 75,209,493 of CM045771.1, read as the reverse complement.
ATTTCACTTCTGTTTGATATTCCGTAGAATACTGATACTTTTAACACTTTTGCAGGCTCCCTTCGAGTACACTCGCCAATCCGTGGAGTTGACCGCTTCCGTGATGGGGATGGTCCAGCAGAGCCTCGATCTACTGACCATCTACGGCATTCCGGTAAGTTCCTTTAACCGCAGTCTCAAACTTTACACAATCTGTTCCATGCATGATCTGATGCATCGCACTGTCAACATAGCACTTGATACACGACCCTCACGACATTCAATACACTGTAACCCGCAGACTGTCCATAGCATTACTCACGGCATTAATACACTGTACACAGTCATTGCATTTTGTATTCATACACCGCTCATAGCATTCATACACTGTACTCATACTCGCATTACATCGATACTGCTCACGAGATTCATAATCAGACTCACTCACGCGATTTCAGATTCATACTGCGCTCACAGTATCCCTAATCTATTTTGCGTAGTGTACCGATGCGTTTGTCATTTGTGTTTTTCAGGCCCCATTCCAGATTCCGGCTGCAGGAGGTGCTCCAGCTGGACCTTCTGTCCCTGCTCGAGGGGGAGGTCGAGGTGGCACAGTATATCCCCGCACCAAAGCAGGGCGCACTCATGTTGGGAGCAGCTCTCGAGCGCCAGTCCTAGATGATGATGAGTCCAAGGTAGAGGCAGAGTCGCCCGAGGAGGAGACCGGGGATGACTCGGGCTCAGACTACGGAGCTGGCGATGATGCTCCTGGATCTTCGTCCAGGAAGAAGACGAGGACAGACCCTCAGGCCTGAGGCTAGTTGACATTGATCCAGACTTTTGTTGCTTTTCTTCCTTTTTGTTTTACTTTTCTTTTTGCTGGTAGCTTGAGCATATTGTACTGCCGCAAGTAGGTTTTGTTTTCTTCAAAGCTATGTACTTGAAAAGATGATGAAATGAAACAAGCTTTTTGTTTGAAAAAGAAAGTGTTACATTTGCACATCACATTGTGTCGCATTCCATCACATTACATAACAATGTAAGTGGGATTGATCTTTTATTTGAAAGTTGGAACGCTTGCATCGTAATAACCAGATAATGAACCGGCCAACGACAAAACAACATATACAAACCACTGCTCATTTTGAACACATAGCCCATAACACAGCGCTTGGTTTACTCGGCACACAGCTCATACACACAGCTCATTCTGAACTCATAGCCCATAACACAGTATTCTGTTCATTCTACACATAGCGAATCCTGAACAAACAGTCCAATCTGAAAAGGCGAAATACAAAGGTGGAATTGGCAGAAGTTGAAACACACTCAGATGCTCCAAATTTTCCCTTTCTTCTTTTGCTTCGCAGCCTGGAACCCAAGAAAGGTTTTACTGTTCTGACATGGCCTGGGTTGAACCCTGCAGCTGTTGAAAGAACCAAATCATGATTTGCACAAATATGGAGAATGGCACAGCACTCTAAGCACAAAACGATTTTTTTGAAAATGAGAAAAGGGTTCTCAACTGGGTATTGAGCCTACAACCAAACACAGCATACTACGACTCAACAAAAGGTACACGACCTGAACACAATGAGTAACACTCGAAAAGACTCAAAACAAAGTTGAGGTAAACAAAACAAAAGACACGACACACAGGCGCGTTACAAAGACAAGAGACCTCCCAGTTCGCGAGGAGCTAGTTTCTTCGGGTATTGTTCCCCACCCTTTCTGATTTGTGATTCTCACATCACTCGGCCCTCAGGCTCTGTTTTTCTAAAAAAGCCCTTTTCTCACTTTTTCTCTCAGCGCACATCTCTCTATTCTTTATTCTCTCATTTTTCATCCCTTCCCGGGGTGGTTGATGGATAAGCAGAAAATTGTGGGTTCATGCCCAACACTGTTAGTTCGCAGCTATTTCTTCTGGTGGCGTCTAGCCGATGCCCCAGATGAGGGAGTGGAGTATCTTGACCCATTCCAATTCGTGCTTCGCACTTGGTTTGATACCTCGTTGCTTGGAGGGTGAGAGAGCTTTCAGCCCTTTACAGACAGCTCCAGTTGTGCCCTCTTCTGGCAAGTATGCTGGCGATTGGAGGGGGGGCAAGACAGGAAGCCTGACTCAACTGTACCCCTAGTTCATCATTTTGACCATTTTTTTTGGTTTTCTACTAAAACAATTTTGACCGAAATGAGAGTTAGATTAGCATGCTTGTTCAATTTTTTGATTTAAAATCATGCAAGTCAGGCTATGAGCACTGAAAATTTTTCGTTTTTTGGGTCCAAAAAAAGGTTCAGTTTTGGAAAAGACGGAATAATTTTTCAGGAAATTAGTCAACCTTAGTAAAAATTCTCAAAAACCGTTTTGGCAAACAGCCAGTGCTCGACGAGCACGGAACCTACTCTCAAGATGCGCAACCTCGGATCTGAAGGAAAATTGCCCCTTGCTAGAAGAGAGTTGCATGGCAACGGAAAGTTGCCCCTTGTTTGAATGGTGACTCATGGCAACGGAAAGTTGCCCCTTGTCTGGATAACGCCGCAGCATACTATGAACAGTTCTCATTAGTGATGATCGCAACCGAGCTCTCAGATATAGAGAAGACGAAGATGGTGAAAATATATGGACACAGTCACTTTGAAAGTGTTTGTGGCTGGACTTCAGGATGAAGTTGCCTACGTATCCCAAACATGGGAATCAAGCCTTACATAGTTCCGGCCAGGTACACTCGTGTATTAACCCTCACCTTCTACGCTCTAACTTTTACCAAGGCCACCCTTCTGGGTTTTCAACCTTGCGAGCTTTGTTTTTCTTTTCTTTTCAATTCTTTTTTTTTATTTCTTTTCTTTTCTTCTTTTTTTACATTTTTCTTCTCTCTTTTTTTTTTTTTTTTTTTTTTTTTTTTTGCATTTTTCTCTTTTTGTTCTTTTCCTTTTGTTCTTTTTTTTTTCTTTTTTTTTCTTGCTCTAACTTTTGCCTGGGTCGCCCTTCCGGGTTTTCGGCCCAGCGAGCCTCTCAAGGGTAAAAGTGTAGCTAGTCCATGCCAAATGGTTCTGAATCTAAGAGAATGGCTGCTGTTCGCTGACGATGCAGGAGTCCATCCAATGGGAGCTGAATTTGCCCCTAGTGTTGTAGATCGGAACTCAGTTGTCCTTCAGCGATACCTTCTTCTTTCTACCCTTCTAGGATTTGGCATTCTTGTTGATCTTCGTCGTGGACTCTTCGAGTGCATTCTTTGACGTCTTTTGCCCCTTGTTCGAGGGGTGCTTCTGATCCGGCCATACAAGCCTCACATTGTGGTTAGTTGTTGAACATTCTGAACGCACGTTCAAGGTTTTGAGAGCAAGGGGTTGAATCTTGAGGCTAAGAGCGATCCTAGGCTGCACAATCCAAAGAGCGATTCCACACAGGTCTTCGCAGGACTACGCAAAACATTTTTTCAAATTTTTTAAGAAAGCGACAAGTCGCTCGCACGGAAGACAATGTAGGACCAATCTGGATTAAGCTAGGATCCTTCTCAGTACTCACGTTAACAAACATGATCTTATTCATTAAAGGCTTAGCACGCTTCTCTTTCTCTCAATTGGTCAAATTTTGCAAAACCCGAGGAATTCCTTCCTCTTTTTTTTCACCACAGTGTTAAAAAAAGTTTTGAAAAACTTAGGTCAATGCAATGAGTTCGAGGCGCAGAAGAGCAGGTGAGATGCTCCGCCGTTTCATTCAAATTCTCTGGCACAACTAGCTCAAAGTAGCGATAAGCACGGAAACATGGTAGCCGCAGCTGTTTCATTCAGATTTCCTGGTTGTAACTGGCTCCACAATAGAGACAGACTCAAAAGAAAGCAAAAGGATAATTAGAAAACAAAATAATGATATCCGAGGCAACAACCCTGGAATCACCTGATTTCTATATAATGGGACTGACTCGATACAACAAGACAGACCCTTAAGCAAAAAGACTGACTCAAGACAATGAGACAGACTCAAAACAAAACCAAAGAACTGACTCAACACCCAAGCCAAAAATTACAAAAATCAGCATTCGCAAATGCTCAAAACAGTGCGTGCCAGACGCCACATCTGAAATACACCAAGCACCGCCTGCAGGTGGTCCAACCCCTGATCACATACTTGTAGTATCCTTGAAGTCCAATAGCTCAGTGGTAACAGACTTTGCTGAGGTAGGTGGGAGGATGACCTCATTGTCGAGCAAGTCCTGTACTTCATGGCGAAGACGGAAGTAGTTGTCGGTGGGGTGACTGGTTTGCTGGTGGTACGCACAGTACTGTGTAGCATCATGGCCTGCTAGAAGATGACTAGGGAGAGGCCAAGGCTCGAGGGGTTTAAAATGCCCCTTTTCAGCCAGGATTTGAAGTGCCTTAGACAGAGGCATGTAAAGGGCGTGAAAGGCTTTGCACCCTCGGGCCAGATACTTCGAAGTCTGTGGACCTTTGCTGGATCTACTCGAAAAAGGATCGGCAGGTGCTGCCTTGGCTCTCTGATCTTTTCCCGGTGCAGGGTTGGGATTAGAGGGAACTGTTCTGGCATGACGGGGCCTATCCTAATTTTACGCCTGGCGGGAACTCCCCTCGGTTGGAGTGGGGAAAGCATCATCCACAGTCTTAGCCACGACTGCGAATACTTGCTGTTTATTGAACCCCCCGACTTTCAAAGCCTCGACTACGCACAGCAGTTGTTCAACGGGATCAGCATCTGTTCCCACTTTGCTCTTACCTCTAGCCTCAGCTTGATCGAGGGTTTGGGTTGCTATATCAGAGCGAAACCCGGTTGTTGTTGACGCGCCATTACTATAGCTTGAAACAACCTCAGGTTGGCTAAGCTCGATCGCAATTCCCCTGAGTAGCGAGGGCTCCTATGGTACAAAATCCCTGGCATACGATGTAGTTGGTGGTGAAGCCGACATTCCGTAGGCGAGATCAGCCACAGACCTCTAAAGGTCACCAATCATTCCCATCAATTCAAACATGGTGGGCTCACGAGCTTGAAACAACTGGGGTGCCCAGATCGGGTGTGCGGCAGGCGACCTGGGCAAATGCGGTACATCAACATTGGTCTCATCCTGCAAGATGATTCCTTGGTCTAATGCGGCTGCCATAACCACAATTTCCTTTGAACTTTGCGTCATCATAAGTCCGCTGAACTGAACGACGACTGACGGATCAGATGTCTACTTACCTCAGCAAAGGAGAACACTGGCTATTCTGTACTAAATCTACATCGAAAGAAAACACATAGCATTTATTGTCGCCCAATCGTAATGCAAGCATAGCTAAATAACTGTACTCTACTACTGACCATTGTTCCCCAAAATCACTGCCCCAAAAACTAAATCTCATACCCGCAGATATAACTGATTCCTCAAAACACTGATACTGATGCCCTCAGGCCTGACACTCAGATTTACAAACCGGTATATGCGTTCCCTGTAGAGATACACTCCAAAAGGCACATAGCAAGTAAAAGAGAGCCAAAACACCCCTATGTTGGGGTAGGGTTTCCCTGTCCTATTTTGTCAGGAGTTAGGGTTTCACTATGCACGCAGCGGTTTCAAACAACCTATAATCGGGTAGCAGCCTGTCCTAGTTTGGAATGGTCACTATGGATTCCGAATATGCACTAGGTCGACTGATCAAAAGGGTGCCCCGGTGACAACCGGGGTTTGTGTTCCCATCATGGCAGAGCCTGTAACCGGTCAGCCTTATGGCACGCTTCTCGAAGCGGGCCTCCGACAAACCGTTCAGAAATAGCAGATGGCAAACACGGTGTCCTAGGTGCACCAATGCAAATGCAATGAAAATAAACACATAAGTGTAATCAAAACAAGATATCATGAGTTCGAGTCAAGTTCTCTAACTCTCCCCAGCAGAGTTGCCAGAAACTGTAGATGCGCCCTCGTGAGCCTCACTATAGTTCGGACTCAATTTGTGTCGGTTCTTAATCTGATCTCGCAATGTGCAATGCGAGACTGATAAATCACCAAAGAGTCCAAATCCGACAAATCATTTTGGAAAACAGATTTTTAGAAAGAAGTGACAAACATGGACTGCTTTGGCAAATACAGAGTCGCCACCTAAATGTTTTATTTTTGAGAAAATTTAGGAAACCTTGACTCGTTGCCTCAAGCCACGTGTCCGTCATGACCAAAGTTGCCTCGCCTCGGGAACTTGGGTACGATTGGGGAAGGTCAGCTATGAGCACCCCCTCTCGCCGGATCAAAGATCGGCCTCTACTAACCATGATATCTAGTTTTGAGAACATTATGTATTCTTATTTCGATTAATTAGCTAATCTTACTATGTGATGCACACAACACAAAGTATAGACTAGATCGCCTAATTTGGAACAAAGCATTGCATATCCGCTTGCTTGAAAGATAGTTTGAATTTTGCTACTCGCAAGTGGGCTAAAACACGGATTTCAATGAGTTGTTCCAACTCAAGCAATCCACCCTTCACCCACAGGCATTTAGGCAGTTATACCAACTAAGAAATTAGCCTCATGGCAAGCATGCTTTCATGTTAACACTCACATACATGCAAGATGCTAAAGCAAAAGAAAACACTTACAGTGTACTCCAAGCCAAAACAAGAACATGTTAGTAATCATGCATGATTCTAGTTCATGTTAAGATGGCTAATGCATCGCAAGCAAAATGCAACTAGAATAGGCTCGGCTAATCTATAGATGGCATGTGAAATGCAGCAGATGACATGTATTCAAGTTAGACTTGAAATACTATGCAATTAGTATGATGCGCCGAGCCCGGTGCATGCAATACAAATGAATGAATGCACGCATGCATAGCATAAGGATGCTAATTGAAACATGCCCTAATACTAACCATCAAAAGCAGGTAAGTAAAAGGGAGAAAGACGTGGGGGTGGGAAGACATTCACACGCACACAGACACTTATTACAAATTCGCCCTCGCTCGGAGGATCTGAAAGAATAGTACAATTTAATCAACTAACAAGCTAATTAAATAGTTATAAACCAATTAACTAGTTAAGCAAATTAACTAAGCTAATAAAGCGATAAAACAGCCTCGGGAAGAGGGTTCAATGCATGCGTGCTCGACTCCGCTCGGAAATCCACCACCATGCACAAGCTGCCTTTGTTTTCACTGTTTTATGCCTCTGAAAATTGCACAAGTCCCAACAAGCACTCTCTGAACACTGTGGGGTGCCACCGGCCACGGGGAATCGTCATCGGCCATGGGAAAGTGGTCATCGACCATTGGTATGGCTCTCGGCCAGAGATTTGTGGTCGGCCGGCACTCAATGTGGTTGGTCGACCATCTATGCCTGTAGAATCCCGTTTTGAGAGCAGCAGAGGACAAGACAAGGCATGGCAATGCATTTCAAAGTAATGTTTGCACCACCACACCCCTTATCATGTTTATGACTCAAAGGGGTATGGTGTTCGACCCTCGGACCACCAATCGCGCATTTCAATGCGTGATGGCCAAAGAGGCCAAGTGTGCCATTTTCAATGCCAAATGAAATGCATACAAAATAAACAAGAGGCCCAACCTCTATCATGGTGATTCAAGAGGCAAGGCATGCATGTCGAATGCAATGCAACCTAGGCATATGAACTAGGTATGCAACATGAACAAGTGAACACACAAGCAAACGTGCAAGCATGTAACAAGTATGCAAGCTAACAAGCATGCAAAATGCAATGTAAACATGCAAACGTGCAAGACATGTAACATGTTCAGCAATCAAAACAAAAGAAAAAATGCATGCCAAATGCAATGTGATTCAAACATGCAACAACATGCAAGGTGAGCATGGAACAACATGCGAATGATGGACTTAAATTAATTTGGGTGCCTCTCAAGTAGGCCCAAAACAGTGGCCAAAGTACTCAAGAATGAGGGACAAATGCACATACAAACATGCATGCAAATGGACCAACACTTAAGCATAAAGAGGGGACTTTTAAGCACACTTAAAAGAGGATGAAAAGCATTGAAATGTGACAATGTTGCAATCTCTAAAATGGCGCTAAGAGTGATGCCAAATCACATAAACAAACCAAACATGGCATGCAATAAAGCTTAAAGCCCAAAAATAGCAAGAGGACTTGAACCAAAACCATACAAAACAGAGGGCATATGGCAAATATGACCTGAGACAATCCTAAAGCACGGCATAGTAAGCATACCACATGCGATGACCAAAGCCAACAAGCTAAAACAAAAGGAGCAAATGCATGAGGCATACAAGGCCACTAAAGAGGCATTACACCACACTTAATGCAACCAAACATGGTATGAATTAAGCGACCAAAAATAGAGATATGACATGCTAAAATGAGCCCCAAAACCCGCCTAGATGGCATCTAAATGGCCTAAGTCTAAAGGCATGCACAAATGTCCAAACATGGAGCATAAGACACCAACCTTTTAAAGGATTAAAGGAGCATCAAATGCAAGCATACAAGCATGCTATTAGGACTGAAATGATGCTATAAGAGGTGCCAAACCATTGAAACAAGCCAAGCAATGCATGCTCAACACTCACACACCCAAGGCTAACAGGCCAAAATGCAAGGTGGCTATACAAAGCATGTCAAGCATGACCCAAATAACCAAAATCAGACCTTAAGCACATCAAGACATGCATAAACGCTTCACAAAGCTAAGCCAAAATCATGCTAAAATAAGGCCCAAAGCATAAAGAAGGTTAAGGCAATTTCATGGCATTACATGACAAGTATGCAAGGCATGCACGGTTTGTCTAAACCAACTTAAAATAGTGCTACATCATGGCAAAACAAAGCCTAATATGCACTAAGATGAAGCTAAAGCAAGCTAGGCATCCAAGCTACAACACAAGCCACTTGTGTGAGCATCAAAGACAACGTGGAGAGGGGATGACCCTCTCTCATTTAGGACCTCAAAACCACCTCTCCACCACTGAAAATCCTCTGGATTTCAGTGGAAGAGAGGTCATGCAAAGACCACAACAATGGCCAAAATAGATGGCGTTAAACAAGGCCTAACAAGGCCTTGGAGGGGGGAGACAACCCCAAACCTCAAAGATACCTTAAACAAAGTTCTAAAACTAACAAAATTTGAACTTTTATATGCTATACACTAGGCTCAAAAACATATGCAAGATTGGTTAAAAGCTAGTGCAAGAATGGGGAATAGAGGAGATAGGTTCTTACCCTTGAAGAACACTTCAAGAACACCAACCTCAGACCTCTCTTTGGATCAAAATCAGCTCAAAAACCTTGAAATCAGTCCCTCAACACCTCCACAACCAGAGTATGGTGTAATACTAGGTGTCTTAGTGCAAAACTAAGAACAAAACACCCTTTTGGAGCACCAAATAGACACAACTATATATATATATAGAGATATATATATATATATATATATGCCCTGTTCTCAGAGTTGTTCAACCTCTGGAAAGGGAGGGGAGCCCTTCCTCTTATAGACAAGGCCAATCTAAGCTTCCAAGGGAAGCTAAGTTAAGGAAGCAAATCCCTCCATACACGTGCATGGAGGCGGTGCAAAGTGTATGCCAGCTATCACAGCTGGCATAAAATATCTGCCAAAAGCAGATGCACAGTGATCAGCTAGCCAAAAATGACAAATTGACCAAATCAATGGTCAACCGACTGGAAAGAGTGCCGACCGGCCATCACCAATGGCCGGTAACAACAAAGCAGGGCCGGTGGCCTCAAGTCATGGCCGGTGAGGTGTGGGGATGGCTAACAAGCCTTAATTTTCCCTTAGAAGCAAAACGACAAGTGTTTGGTGCAAATCCAAGCACAAAACAGTTGAGTCGAGAGGTCTTGAGGCAAGGCGCGTGGCTGAGACCTCCGGGAACTCAAGACGAATACAAACATGGATAATCACCGAGTGTTCAAACGGTGATGTCCAAGTCTTGAGGCCGGTAAAAAATAGGGTGTCTACAGCTGGGAAGATCCTCTAGACCCTGAAAAATATCGTCAAATGGACGGTCCTCTCGACCCGAAGTGGACGGAGGATCAGCCGAATTGAGGCCGGCTTCTTCAAATGCTAACTTTAAAGCCTCGTCAACCTCTATTTCGGATTCCTCTAATTCGTCTGATTCGTCGGCCTCAGCTACTTCTAGTTGCTCCGAATCTGATCCCTTGCAACTGACTTGCCTCAAATTTCTCAAATCAGTTAAGATACGGGCAATAAAAAACTCCTCACCCTTCGGAATTGGGATATTTTCTGCCCCTAAAAAGGTCGTGTAAGTCAGCTCGTAGCGGAGCATAACGTGGGCCGCCCTCCCCTGCTTCTGAAGACATCGTCGGCCGAAGTACTTGAGCTCAGTCCTGATTTTCGAAAGGACGGCGTCATCAGTCGAAGTCAAGACTTTCTTCAAATCGTTTCCTGCAAAAGAAAAATCATAAGGTCTCAAAAATAAAGTTTTATAAATTTAACAAGTAAATAATATAAAAGACGATACTCGGCCAGCTGGTTCGCCCCTCCGTCTAGGAATATGATCAAGGCGATCCTCGCCTTCGCCGAATTCCTAGTTTCCTTGGACGACGACCATAACATCATCGACTCGCTTCCCAGAACTGGAAAGCATAGTCACTAGTTGATGGTCGGTGTCTTTGGCCCTAAGGAAATAACGCCCGTGCCGACCAGAAGACTTGGCCAAGGCGTAGCAATGCCGAACAGCGGGGATGCCAAGGTTAAGCCCAAGGCGGTGGTTTAGTGCGACAATCCCCATCACAATCCTAAAAAAAATTGACGTTGGGTTGCGAAGGGATTAACTCCCAATGGCAAAGCACGGCCCTAAGGAGTGGGTGAAGGGGGAAACGAACCCCACCCTCTGCGATTGATAGAAGAGGGAGAACGATCATGGTTTCATCAACCCTCTCCATATCGAGGGTGATGTCTACCACAAAAGACAGACGAACATCGTCAGGAATGGAAAAATGGCGTCGGAAGCCAGAAATGCGATCTGATGAGAGGAGATCTTTTAAATGTTTTTCCATTCTCCCCAGCCAATAGGATTACGCTAAGCCAAAAAACAAAGCAAGGAAAGAGATTCAAAGCAGAGAAGGAGAGAACTTACAAGAGGCAAAGGAGATAGAGAAAAATAGAAAGTTGCAGAAGTAGTTCGGAAGGCAGTCCAGCGGCGGGCGTCTAAAAGCATGAATGCATTTGAAAAGACGTCGAAATTTTAAATCACAATAAATAGAAGTGTACGAAGAGGCGGGAAGTTGAAATGATAACCGAGAAGCGTGTGTGCAGACATTTGCGTTGGAATACGGTCAGCCGCCAAATTTCGGCTCTGATTCTTTGAGTTCGAAGCCAAACACTCCATCCAACTGTCGCTAGTGGAGTGCTTGGGGGGAAATTGTGGGGGCCAAATAATGGAAGTCGTAGAGATTCCGGGCAGTCGAACTTCGAAGAATCGAGATTCGAGACATTCGGCAATTGGCTCGAAAAACTTAAATCCAACCTTATTCGGCCAAATAGCTGATTATGCAAGGGGCCGAGTGAAGATCGGTCTATTGTAGAATATGCCGAATAGTAGGTTGGATATGGATCTAATCAAGAGGCTCAAGGAAGAACATATATAAATAGAAGAGACATCAGCCAAAAAGTGGTACGTGAGAATTGGGATCTTTAACTTAGAAGACAAGCAATCTTAAGTGAGAGACTGACTTGTCCTTCAGAGTGCTAATTCCGGCACCCCCGACCGAAGTGTTTATTTCTTTTCAGGTGACCATCAGTGGATCTCAAGCGTCCCCCACGATCAGAAGAGTATTTCCAAAAACCACTTCTCCACATGAGTGTATGGCCACACTATATGGACTGAAATATGATTTCAAAAGATGCCAAATCACGAGAATGGTCAAAGCAATGCATGCTAGTAACTTGGACACTCAAAGCCAACAAGCTAGGTTGAACCATGGCTATTCAAAACAATCCACACATGATCAAAACAACACCAAATAGAGCTTAAACATGGTAAAACATGGCTAAAAGTTCCTTTGGGTTGAGCCAAAATACAAGCATGGTGGTCCAAATGCATGATACATGTTAAGGCAATAGAGAGGATTGCAAGACAAGTGCATGGTACATGTAGGAGGCTATCAAACCAACATGAAACAAAGGTACAACATGGAAAAATAACACCAAATACTTGCTGAAATGGAGTTAAAGCAAGCTAAGCAAACATGCTATGATTATGAGCCATTTATGCTAACAAATGAGAGACAAGGAGAGGGGGGTGTCCCTCTCCTATTCAAGACTTCAAAACTACTTCTCCACCACTAAAAATCCTCTAGATTTCAGTGGTGAGAAGGTCAAAATGAGATGGTTCCAAAACTCAAGAAGAAAGGTACAAAATGAGGCCAAACAAGGCCTAAGAGGGGAGTAGACAACCCCAACCAAAAAGTGACCTTAAGCAACTATAACAAGCATACAAAATCTGAACTTTTTGTAGTTTAGAGTCAAGTTTGAAACAATATGCAAGTATGTGTCAAGGCTTAAGCAAGAATGGGGTATCTAAAGGTAGTTAGCTCACCCTTGAAGAACACTTCAAGAACACCACTCTAGCAGCTTCCTCTGATAAAAAACAACTCCAAGAACTCTAAAACCAACTCTTTAGCATCTCAGCAAATCAAGGATGGTGTATCACTAGGTGCCTTAGTGCAGAAGCATGAACAAAACACGCTTTAGAACACAAATACGCACACAAATGTAGAGAGAGGGAGATATATAGAGAGAGAGAGATATGTATCACTTCTATATCAGATTTCTTGGAACCCTGAGAAGGAAGGAGGAGCTCCCTTCTTATAGAATTCCAAATCTAAGGCTTCTTGGAGAAGCTAACACAAGGTGCAAATCCCTCCATAGTATGGAGGGGGTGGATTATGCATGCCAGTTGTGACAACTGACAGAAAATATCTGCAAAAAGCAGATGAACAGGGTTCAGCCGGAAAATATGGCCGATTGACCAACAAAGGGGGCTGACCGACCAAAAAAAGGTGCCGATCGGCCAACACCTTTGGCCGATGGCAAGAAAAAGTGGCCGATGGCTTCATGCCTTGGCTGATGGGCTGAGGAAATGGCCAACATGCCACCCTCTTCCCTTCAAAGCAAAAACACAAGTGCTTGGTCCACAACCAAGCACAAAACAGTCAAGTTGAGATATCTTGAGGCAAGGCGCACGGCCAAGACCTCCGGGAACTCAAAATGAACACGAGCATGGATGATCATTGAGTGTTCAAACGATGACGTCCAAGTCTTGAGGACGGTCAAAAATGGGGTGTCTATAGTTGCCCTTCTTTGACAGAACTCGAAAGTCATAAGATGACGGGAGTGAATGTCAAAGCCCAGAGATGACCCATTTTCGACAAGGCTGAAGACTTAGACAAGCATACACGGCAATAAAGATATGTACCCGCAAGCAAGGGCAAAATACAAATGACATGCAGGATGCCGAACATAACTTATGATCATGCAAAGAAAGCTGTAACGAAGCATAACATGCAACAGTTTAAGCAAACGAGTAAGAATCAAACTACATTTCATGCAGAAAGGACGTAAGAAACAAATGCAATTCTCACTACGTTTCACGCAGAGAAGTCTACAAGCGACTACCAAGGAAACCCGGAGTCTCAAACACAACAAGAGAAGGAAGGAGTGACAATTCTCAGCATATCACACGCAAGAGAAGGAAAGCAATTCTCAGTGTATCGCACGCAAGAGAAGGGAAGCAATTCTTAGCGTATCACACGCACGAGAAGGAAGCAATTCTCAGCGTATCACACACAAGAGAAGATAAGCAATTCTCAGCGTATCACATGTAAGGGAAGGAAGCAATTCTCAGTGTATCAGACGCAAGAGAAGGAAAGCAATTCTCAGCGTATCGTACACAAGAGAAGGAAGCAATTCTCAGTGTATCTCACGCAAGAGAAGGGAAGCAATTCTCAGCGTATCACACGCAAGAGAAGGAAAGCAATTCTCAGCGTATCGCACGCTAGAGAAGGAAGCAATTCTTAGCGTATCACACGCAAGAGAAGGGAAGCAATTCTTAGCGTATCGCATGCAAGAGAAGGAAACAATTCTCAGCATATCACACACAAGAGAAGGGAAGCAATTCTCAGCGTATCACACGTAAGAGAAGGAAAGCAATTCTCAGTGTATCGCACGCAAGAGAAAGAAGCAATTCTTATCGTATCACACGCAAGAGAAGGAAGCAATTCTCAGCGTATCGCATGCAAGAGACGGAAGCAATTCTCAGCGTATCACACGCAGGAGAAGGAAGCAATTCTAAGCGTATCACACGCAGGAGAAGGAAGCAATTCTCAGCGTATCACATGCAAGAGAAGGAAGAGAGCAAGACTCGACGTACCACATCGAGTGGGCCAGGGTGTTTCTAAGTGAAACAAGACGAACTCAAAGGACAGGAAAGGTCTCACCTGGAATTCCTCTGAATGAATCGTACATACAATATCGTGTCCTTTATAAGGAAGAAACTTTAACAGGTACAATATCGTTAGAAACATGCATAGCAATGCAAGTGAAAAGTGCACGATAATGTAAGTGAAGAGGTGCATGACAATGCAACCTAAGTGCGATGCATAACAATGCAATTGAAATAAGCATAACAATGAAAGAAAGGCATGCGCGACGACGCAAACTGAGTGGGATGCATAACAACGCGAACAAAACGTGTGTGACAACGCAGAGAGTGTGTGCATAACAATGCAAGTGACAAGTACATATATTCAACATAAGCATGGTAAAGGCATGTTAGTTGAAATGCAACTTCAAAGCAAGACGAGGCATGCTTAATGCAAGAGCGAAAAGACACGTAATAAGCGCACTTATTGCAATCATTACAAAGCATCGTAATACAACATATTCAAAGGCAATTCTCGAGCTATTCTTGAATTTTTCCATATACAAAAGGATACAAAAAATGATACACCTCGTGCGTATTGAGTGTCGCACATGGAAGACACAGTTCGAGGTCAAAACGAAGATCAGTTAAGCTTCAAAAGTGCACTTTCTTGCAGTTTCTTGAGGAATGAAGGTCCCAAACCACATGGCTGACCCAAACAAGAGTGTGGGAGATGCATCGACCACAAGAGGAGGCCATCGACCATCCATCGGCCATCAAATGAGATCATCGGCCAAATAATTAGCCGATCGGCTAACAATTTGGCCGATCGGCCAAAAATGGCAGTTTCGGGGTAGTTTCGTCCTTTTGCCTCAGGTCTTTAAATATAAGGTTCCAAACCTTATATTTTCACTTCACCCTAGCTCAAAAATCACTCCTATCTCTCTCTCTAGGTGATTTCCCAACCTTCGATTCGAGTTTTTACCGCATTTTCGAGCATTTTCCATCGTTCGATTTGCGAAACTCTTCCCGTTTCACACACTTTGAACCGAACAAAACTCGTTTTCGGTGGCCCTTTCATGGTTTCCACCACTTGGGGTTTGTTTCCCCTGAGTCATACCTCGACCTTCGTGCCTTTTCCACACTCCGACCTTTTCTCCCATTTTTCACCTCTCGGGGTTGACTTTTGGGTTGACTTTTCGGATTCTCACCCATTTACACATTTTCGGCCATTTTTGCACTCTTTCTGAGATGGTAGATGACATTCCACAAGGTGGGGCTCCCTCGGAGATGGACGTGGATCCTGAGGTCGAGCTCTTTCCTCTCCGTGTCTGACCATTTGACCCGCGCGACCTACAGGCCGGCGGTACATGTGTTGCCTCCTGATGGCATCCGCCACTTCAGGTGTTATGTACGGGGCGCACTAGAGGAGCTCTTGTTGCGCGAGCCAAAGTCACATCTGTCTTACGGTTCTCTGTTTCATTTTCTACAATGTAGAACATCTAACTGCGATAGTCGATTCTGCTCCTTAACTGCTTAACCCAGATACACTGATATGTCATATGCTTAGTTTATCGTGAGAGCACCCAAACCCGATGTCTGTGTAATCTTGAACACATGCACACACATTGTATATTCAACTGAATGCTCAAACACACTGATACACCATATGCTGTAATTCATCATGAGCACACCCGTACCCAATGTCTGAGTAACCTGAAACACATGCACACACACTGCATATTCAACTGAATGCATTCAAAAACTATATTTCCAACATTGCTTCACAACTGCTTGTTTTGAACACAGGGAGATTCCCATGCCTTCCGGGGGTATGGGAATACAGTTGCCCGTGGTTGGTACATGGAGCTGCCCGATGCAGTTCGTCACCTCGTCGACCAGGCCGGCTTTGCCGTCTTCTGCATGGGACTCTCACGCCTTACTGCGAGTAGGCTGCTTCTAGGCACTTTAGTGGAGAGGTGGGGGGACACCACCGATTCCTTCCACTATTCCACTACAGGGGAGATGACAATCACTCCCTTCGACTTCTCGATGCTCACCGGCATCGGGGTGATGATCGATTCCCGACGACATGGATGATGGGCCGCCGGATGTACTTACTCAGTGATCAGCCACCTCTCTCCTAGCCAGGGTTCGTGAGGTATTCCTGGTTCGACGACCACTTTAGAGTAGAGGTACCGATGACCCAGGAGGAGATGGAGCAGTATGCTCGAGGCTTCATCATGTTCTTGCTGAGGACCACCCTCTTCGCCGACCGGGCGAACACTGTCGCCCTTTACTTGCTGAGCGCATTGGTGGACGTGACACAGATCCGCCGCTACGACTGGGGTGGCACACGCTTGGCCACACTTTATGGATATATGAGTTCATCTTCCTGCTGCAGCGGACACTTGCTTGGAGGCTACTGGCGAGCTTGGGAGGTACACCTTCCCTTTCTATTTTACAGTTCTACTTTATACTATCATACATTGCGCACACCTTTTACACCATAATCTGCTTTTACTGCTTTGTTCTTTGATTTCTGCTTTATTCTGTATTCTGCTCTTTGATAAGCATACTGATATTTGCCCTGTTACATTCTACAGTTGTGGGTGTATGCCTACTTACCTAGGCTTGCCCCAGTGCCAGATGTGGAGATCCCCCTCGGCGTTCCATTTTCCCATTGATTCAATGTGAGATGTGAGCAGAGGCCACGGGAGTCCTTCCTGTTTTTTCGTAGGTACTTTGACACCATCACTGCCACAGAGGTATTTCAAACTTTACCGTTCATTTAAGCTTCACTTTACATTATACCTCCAACAGTAGATAACAAACTCTATATTCTCTTATTTGCAGATCACTTGGCAGCCCTGGGCTCCGTTACCTGACGCAATGAGGGAGCAGTATGCGGGTTCTCGGGAGACTGCCCGGTGCAGGATTTTATTGGAGGATCCGGTCTGTCGAGTTTGGTACTTGGGTGAGCACTTCCTGCACCAGACCCTCGGCTTACCAGAGCAGATAGTTCCGAGCCCACCTCCTACTTATATGAGGCATACCGAGAGGTACACCTTTGAGTGGATGATGGATTACATGATAGGCTGGGATTCTGACCCCTTCAGAGGTGAGGGTGACTACACCGAGTTCATTTAGGTTTATCTGATGCGGCCTTTATCTGGTGCTCATCGAGTCGAGAGAGAGAGGCCTACGGCACTCGTGACAAAAGCGGGGGCATCTAGGGCAACTCAGACCCATAGCAAGAGTGGGTCCCAGAGGGGACAGGGAGTCGGGTGGCAAGCGCTGCCCACTATGATGAAATGCCGAGGACAAGGTGGGGAGACTTACCAGATACCCTTCGCTCCTTCTCCAGCTGATCATGAGCTCGTTGGAGTTTATGATTCGGTCTCGGTATGTACTGCTATACTTTGCATTTTGTATAGTCATTTCAATTCATTTGATATCCTACAGAATACTAATGATTTCAACACTTTTGCAGGCTTCCATTGAGTACACTCATCAGTCTTCGGTATTTGCCTCGGTGATGGGGATCTTTGAGGAGCACTGGACCTACTGACCATCGATGGTATCCCAGTAAGTTCTTTCAAACTTAGTCTCGAAACATCTGCATATTCTGTTCCACACATGATCTGACGCATCGTAATATCAATACGGCACTTAATACACAGCACTCACTCCGATACTGCAGTAACTCATACATTGGATTCGATACTGATACACTGCTCATAGCATTCACATACCGTACTCACACACTGTATTCGGTATTCACGCTCGATTTCGCATAGCATTATTGATGCGCTTGCCAATTGTTCTTTCCAGGCCCCATTCCAGATACCGGCTGCAGGGGGTGATCCAGCAGGACCATCTGCATCCGCCCGAGGACGAGGGAGAGTAGGGCGAGGGACCACAGTTCGCCCTTGCAGCAAAGCCAGGCGTACTCACCTTAGGACCAGCTCACGGGCGTCGATTCCAGACGGCGATGAGTCTGAGGTAGAGGTAGAGTCGTCTGAGGATGAGATTGGAGATGGCTCAAGCTCGGGCTCAGATGGTGGAGCTGGAGGCGACGATCTTGGACCTTCATCCAAGAAGAGGACGAGGACAGACTCTCGTGCTTGATATGACTTATGATGATCCAAACATTTGCTGCTTTTCTCTTTTTA
Source organism: Camellia lanceoleosa (assembly GCA_025200525.1). NCBI lineage: Eukaryota > Viridiplantae > Streptophyta > Magnoliopsida > Ericales > Theaceae > Camellia > Camellia lanceoleosa. The sequence goes on along the minus strand of CM045771.1, from coordinate 75,190,963 downwards.
GCTTTGTGCAAACATTTTGTTGTTTTTCCTTTTTTGTTTTACTTTTCTTTTTACTGATAGTTTGAGCACATTGTACTACCTCAGGCAGGTTTTTGTTTTCTTCAAAAACTATGTACTTGAAAAGATGATGGAACGAAACAAGCTTTTTTGAAAGAAGTGTTACATTTGTACATTCTGAGCATTGTATCGCATTGTATCACATTACATAACAATGTAAATGAGATTGGACTTGTTTTGAAAACCAAACACTCGAATTGCATTGATCAGGTAGTGAACCAACTAGAAAAACAACTTGATAAACAAAGAACTCGACAGGCTAACCGAATGTAACTACAACTTGATAAGCAAAACAAGGACTCAAGAACACGAGATACAACTCAATAAACGAAAGTACAACAACTCGATAAACAAATAGGCGTGACTTCGCAAAATCATCACCCGAGGCATTGGAAGTGGAACCAGTCACAAGTTCTTAGCATCCTCAGCAAATGGATAGCTCTAAAGATAAGAGGGAAGGCCATTGGCCGAAGGGAGAGGCCATCAGCCACAAGAAATGGCCATCGGCCATCATTACTAGCCGATCGGCCAAAAATGGTGGTCGGTCAACACTCTTTTTGGCCGATCGGCCAAAAATGGCAAGAACCACCAGAATGTTGACACCTGTCTTCCACTCAACACCTTATCTTCTATAAAAGCCCCAGCTTCATAGTTTTCTCATTTCAGCACTATTTTTGCACATAATGGAGGTTTTTCTTGTCCAAAACCTCACCAATTGGATTGCCAACTTGGATGGCTCGGAAAAGCTAAATTTCCGGGGTTTTGGCATAAATGCACTATTCACGTTGAGTCGCACCCCGCTGTGTTTTCCATTCCTCCATGCCGCGGCAAGGTTTTGGAATCCGATGACACACGTCTTTAACTTTGGTGGACAAGAGATGTGTCCCACTTTTGAGGATTTTCAAGCTTTAATGGAATCCGAGCGTGATGAAGAAATTTTACCTCAATTCCGGTTCCGCCACGTCCAAGCCCTAGGATGGATGTGCGGCCTCACTTTGCACGACGCTTGGTCATTGATTCACGACAGAGAGCTGGACATTCCGAGCTTGGTTCGTCATTTTTCTGATGTCGGTGACCGCGGCGACCATCATTGGCAGGGTTATCGGCAACATGCGCTTTGCTTGTGCATGCTGTCTCGTTTCTTGCTTGCCCCAGGCTCCGATGGGTTTAGCACTTGTTTGATCGAAGTCGATGAGGGCTTAAAAGAGGGCAAGAGCTGCATCGCCATGACATTAGCTGAAACATTGGTAGGCTTGGACGCTTTTCATTGCTGGGAGACGGCTAGCTTAGCGGGGATTCCACTACTATTGTAGGTAATGTTTCCCATCCCATCTCACATATATTTCTCACATCACTCGGCCCTCAGGCTCGGTTTTTTCTCTCAAAACCCTTTTCTCACTTTTTCTCTCAGCGTACACCTCTCTATTCTTTAATCTCTCATTTTTCATCCCTCCCCAGGTATGGTTGATGGACAAATTGAAGATTGTGGACTATTGTCTGGCATATTCAGCTCGCAGCTATTTCTTTCGATGACGTCTAGTTAATGCCCCTGATGAGGGATGGTGGTGCAACTGGATGTGTAGTTTGTCCACAGACTGCATTGCTTGGCGCTGCCCTTGACTCAATTTACCAAAAATAAGTTCTGACATGACCCTTGACTGGGATTCAGCTGATTGGCATGACACACTGTGTGTTCTATTTCCCATTCTGATTCCGGCGCCAATTCGGACACAATCAAACTTGACCGGAAGAGAGGATTGAGTACCCTACTGCATTTTCGGTCAGAGGCGCACAGCTAGCTCGGTATGCCACAGCATGGAGGACGAGAGAGCTTTTAGCCCCCGCTCCCACTTTCAGTTGCACCCTCTCTGATGAGTGCATAGCTTGGCTAGTTGAGGAGGCACAGGTTGGGCCTACTTCAACATCAGAGGCTTCCACAAGCTCTGGGAGGAAACACAGGAACACCTGACTATGCCCCGAATTTATTTGCTTTAATCAGTACTTTCAAGTTTTCTTTATGAATGTAATAAAAAGAACCTTCGATTTGTATTCAAGAGTAAGAGAACTCTGTGTTAAAATCAAAGAAATTGAAGGTTGTGGGTATTGAAAATTTTCCATTTGGTGCAAAAATGGTCTAAGTTGTAAAAAGGTTAATTTGGACAAAATCAACTTTTATTAAAACTTTTCAAAACCATTTTCGATATGGATCCTGTTGGACACACTTGAGATCATCACTAGAAGTACAACTTTGGATCGGCAACTAGAAAGTTGCCCCTAGTCTGAATAACCTTTGCCTTTGGTGATCACCACCAAGCTCTCGAATGCTAAATAATCAAAGATGACCAAAATGATCATATATGCACAAAGTTGATCGAAGTGTTTTTATATGGCCGGATGAAGTTGCCTTGCCTCATATTCCAAAGGAATCAAATCAAGCTTACTTGAATTGACTTTGGTTCACTCTATGTATAAACACTTCCTTTTGTGCTCTAACTTTTGCCAAGGCCGCCCTTTGCGGGTTTTCAACCTTATGAGCTCGATTTTATAATTTCAAATGTTTCATGCTCTAACTTTTGCCTAGGTAGCCCTTCGGGTTTTCGGCCCTAGCAAGCCACTCGAGAAAGTATTTCTTCAACTTGTCCATGTTGATCGATTGGGAGAACTCTAGGCCATCTAGGTCCATTAGAACGACAGCTCCACTCGACCAGATAGTCTTAATGATGTAAGGGCCAGTCCAATTGGGTCTGAACTTGCCCCTAGGGTTGTGAATGGCAGCTCGGTTGTCTTTGAGCACTAAATCTCATTCTTTTAAATTCCTGGACTTAACCTTCTTGTTGAAAGCTTTGGCAATTCTTCATTGATCACCCTGAACATGGTACAGTGCTTTCAGCCTCCTCTCGTTAAAGAGCATGAGTTCTTCGAATCTACTCTGCTGCCAATCTGCCTCAGCTATCTGACACTCGGCCAGTACTCGCAATAACGGAACCTCAACTTTAATAGGCAGAATAGCCTCCATCCCATAGACCAAGGAATACGGAGTCACTCCAGTGGAAGTTCGAATTGAAGTCCGATTAGCCTGAGCAAATGACAACTTATGCGGATAGTCGATGAGTTTCGACCATCTTCTGCAAAATATGCTCGATGTTCTTGTTGGCGGCCTCAACTGCTCCATTGGTTTACGGTCGATATGTAGATGACTTATAAAAAGCCACGTTGTACTTCTCCAACAAAACGATCACTTCCCTCTTAAAGTGGGAACCGTTATCTGAAACGATCTCGTTCGGGACCCTGTAGCGACAGATGATGTTGTTCCTGATGAAATTTGCAACATGCAAAGCCTTCAACACTGCATAAGATTGGGCCTCAACCCACTTCGTAAAATAATATATCGCGACCAGAATGAACTCATGTCCATTGGATCCTTTCGGGGTGACAGCCCCAATCACATCAATCCCCCAGACTGAAAATGACCATGGCGAAGTCATGTTGCATAGCTTAGACGGTGGAATGTTCATGCGATTTGCATGGATCTGACACTTGTGGCATCGCCGGACAAAGCCAATACAATCCTCCTCCATGGTGGACCAGTAATAACCCTGTCTAAGGATCTTCCGGGCTAGCATCACCCTATTCATGTGTACTCCGCACTCTCCTCCATGGATGGCCTCCATCAGGCGCTTAGACTCTTCAGCATCAACACATAGCTTATGCATCCCCAGATGACCTCTCTTATCTGATTTACCCATAAATGATGGTGCGGCCATTCTTCATATTGCTCTCTTATCTTTGGCGTTTGCCCCAGGTGGATATGTCTCTTTTTCCAAGAAGTTCCAAACATCGTAATATTGGGGGTTCTCGTCTTGAACCTCATCTATGGCAGCAATCAGCTTGTAGGCCGGCACAAATTTCTGGTCAATGATGATCGGACGCATTCAGACTCCAAAAGGGATGTCTATCATGGATGATAGAGTTGCTAATGAATCTGCGAACCTGTTGTTCTCTCTTAACAGATGAGCGAAGGTCAGCTTCTTAAACCGAGGAATCAGCACGTCCAAGGTCTGGTGATAGATTCTCATCTTTTTTTCTTTGACTTTCCAATCTCCTTTAGCCTGAGATACAACAAGGTTCGAGTCCCCGATGACATCCAACCGTTTTGCCCCTAGTTCTAGGGCAGCTTCTAAACCAGCAATGCATGCCTCATATTTTGCCTCGTTGTTTGAGACTTTGAACTGGAGTTTGAATGCTAGAGGGATGTGGGAATCGTCGGGTGCTATTAGCAACACCCCTATCCCATACCCATATTGGTTTGGCCTTTCCGTCAAAGTACATAAATCAAGTTTAAGTCTTCGACATGCAGAATAGCCTCATCTAGGAATAAGTACTCAAATGCTTCATCCCCTTCAACCGGGTGATCGGCTAGGAACTCCGCTACCGCTCTTCCCTTTACTAACTTGCGTGTCACATTCTTCAGATTGAATTTGGAAAACAGAAGCAACCAACGGGCTAGCCTACCCGTAAGTGCCGGTTTCTTGAAGAGATATTTGATGGGATCTAATCTCGAAACCAACATTACAGAGTGAGCTAACAGGTAGTGCCGTAGCTTCCTGGTAGCCCATACCAAGGCCAGACAAGCCTTCTCTAGCTGAGTGTTACGGGTCTCGTAATCTAGCATTTTCTTGCTTAGGGAGTAGATAGCTCTCTCTATTTTGTCCTCAGACTCCTATACAAGCATGTAGCCCATCGTAGTTTCAGTCACTGAATGGTACACAATCAACGGTTTTCCCGGCTCAGGTGGTGACAACATAGGTGGGTTCTGTAGATATTGTTTGATCAGTTCAAAAGCAGCTTGGCATCGGCCATGCCATTGGAACTTCATTCCTTTCTTTAGGAGACCAAAGAGTGGTTCACAAGTCAAGGTTAATTTTGAGATAAACCGTCTTATGAATTGCACTTTACCCAGAAAGCCTTGCACCTCCTTTTCAGTCCTTGGTGGTGGCATTTCTAAGATGGCCTTAATTTTGTAAAGATCAACCTCGATACTTCTCTGTGTGACCAAGAACCCCAGCATTTTCCCTGTTGTAACACCAAACGTACATTTTTGAGGATTCAGCCGCAACCGAAATTCTCTGATCCTTTGGAAGAACTTTTGCAAGGCGGTTTAGTGGCCCTCTCTTTCCTTGGACTTGACAATCATGTCATCCACGTACACCTAAACCATTTTGTGAATCTTGTCGTGCAATATTGTGGTCGTAGCCCGTTAATATGTAGCTCCAGCATTCTTCAACCCAAATGGCATCACTCTATAACAATAGGTCCCCCATGGGGTGGTAAAAGTAGTCTTCTCCCGGTCTTCGGGTGCCATCAATATCTTATTGTAGCCTGAGAAGCCATCCATGAATGAGAGCAATGCATGCCCAACGGTCAAATCCACTAACTCATCGATATGAGGTAGAGTAAAGTCGTCATTCGGATTGGCTCTATTTAAATCCCTGAAATCCACATATACTCAAATCTTGCCGTCCTTCTTCGGCACCGGAACAATGTTAGCCAAGCAGGTTGGGTATTCAGATACCAGCAGGAATCCTGCGTCAATTTGCTTGGTGACCTCTTCTTTGATCTTGATAGCCCAATCCAGGCGGATCATTGAGTTTACCTTGAGGTTGGGCCTCTGGGTCAAGAGGATCGGTCTATACAATCTCGGGATCGATTCGGGCATGTCTTTGTAGGACCTCATAAAAACATCTTTGAAATCTTTTAATAAAGCGACTAAGCGCTCGCGCTCCTCGAAGAGACGCGTGGACCCGATCTGGAACAACCCGGGTCATACCGATTACTAACGTTTGGGTGATATCATCGCATCAACGCGGTTTTAACCTCTCTCTCTCTCTCTTAGCAAATATTTCAAAACCAGAGGAATTTCTTCCTCATCGTTTTCATTGAAATTTTGAAAGTCTGAATTAATGCAACAAATCAAAGGCATAAAAAAATACTCAAAAGCCACAGCCATTCCATTCTCATTAATCACTTCTAAGTCACCTGATTCCACTGTTACAATAGACTCAAAGGAAAAAGAAAAAGATGACCTAGACAGGACTGTGGCATTCGGGTTATCACGCCCAGGAATACCAGACTCAGACTCAGACGAGCTGGAACCTAATTCTGACTAAACAGATTCGGTGGAATCAGATTTCGGCTCACTACCTGACCCGGTGCTACTCGATAAGAATCCCTCCTCGTATTGCCAAACAAGGGAAGGTGCGATGGATGCATCCAAAATGTTTGAAGGTGGGCTCGCAGTTGTTTCATTCCTGATCATAGACACTGAAAGGTCATTCCCCAAGCACTCATGTACGATCGGAGGATCTGAAAGTAGACAAGCCAGTGCTACCCCTGTTTCAAACTCGGTGCTCTCGGAATCCACTTCTTTATACTGCTCAGCCTCAGCTGATGGGTTTGTCTGCTCCTCGGCAACATCATCCCCAGCCATCGGTAAGTCGAAGAAAATTTCAAACCCCGGAAAGCGCTTCTTCTCTGCATTCAACCATGGCTCGGGGAAGCCGCAGAATGGAAAGTCTTTCCCCTCCCGGACGAAGCGTCCCTTCAAGGTGTCCTGGATAGGCCGATGCATCAACTCAAAATGCTTCCTCGACTGGTTAGCTCTAGCTCTCTTGGCCATTTCTTTTCCCTTTCTCACCCAGTCCTCCTTGGTAGGCAGATAACCTAAACCAAAGGTATGCGGGTTGTACAGCACTTTGACCGATACAGTAATGCCCTTCCGGCCACTTCTTCCTAGTTCCATCCCAGGGATGTGCTGGAGCTTGTTCATGAGGTACATAGACTACGCGCTGACATACAATCCCTCATCAATAGGCAAAATGTTCTACACGACCTGGGCCTCGGCTGGGGTAAATCCTGATAGGAACACATCCTCCGTGCCATGCTCGATTTTCAGAACCGGTGTAGACACCTCTGGTGGTGGATGGATTGGCGAATTCCAGAAAACAATAGCCACCCCCTTCTCGTGGAGGTATTTCAACATCTGATGCAGGGTGGAAGAGACTGCCTTCACCTGGTGCAACCACGGCCGCCCTAGGAGTAAATTGAAGGTTGCGGGAACGTTCAAGACATGAAAGTCAATATTGTGTTGTCCGGGACCAACCTTAGTCTGAACCTGCACAATCCCTATCACCTCTCTGCTTGTATTGTCGTAAGCCCTTATCACAGGCGGTTGGCACAAAGTCATGAGCTTCATCCGATTGCATATATGAGTCCTCGATGGGCACACATTAATGGCGGATCCCGTGTCGACAAGAACCACCGGTATCCATTTGTCCTTACACTCCACAAAGATGTAGAGCGGTTTGTTATGGTTTTCACCCTCAGGTGGCAGTTCTTTGTCAGAAAAGGTTAATGTCAGGGAAGCTCCTCCCGGAAAAACCAATCCTACCAGTTGTTCAGGTGTGGTATCTATTGAGAGCTTGGCTTTGTTCATTGCAGAAAGGACAGCCTGTCTATGAACTCTGGAAGCCATAAGTAGTCCCCAGATGGAGATGTTTGCTTGTATCCTTTTCAGCTGTTTCAGCACAGTCTCTTCTTCGAGCAATTTCTCCTTCTGCTTCTCCACCTCCTTGTCCTTTCCAGAAGCCTCTGGTTGATCTAAGTGCGGGGGCTTGAAATATCGCCCACTCCTAGTCATGTGGTCAACCTCTCATACATACCAAGTATCATCCAGCTGGCCTTGTCCCCAGTCTTCGTCTGTGCGGGTAAGACATAGGTCATCATCTTGCCACCACATGCCATCGGCAGCCAACAAACACCTGTCCGGCACCGTTATAACTATTCATATGCCCACAGCACCTTGCGTTCCTCTGCCCGCAACACGTCTCGTTCCTGTGCACACAACACGTTCTGTCCTCGCAGGGGCTTTAGCCTTTCTGGCCCTCTCAGAATCTTCGATCCTTTCTTTCTCGGTAGTTCGGTCACGACTTTGCTTTCGATATTTTCTCTACTCAAGCGCTTTCGATCCGAGCAAAATTCTTTACACCGGTGCTCTCCGGTGGTGCAAAGCGATTCCGGCCCTTCGGCCTGGTGATGTCTCTGTCCCTGACGGACCCTGTTCTAGTTGAGGTTGTTCAACAACGTCCGACTGGTCATCAAGCCACCCGATGACTCGCTAACCCATCAATATCAAACCCGGTTATTTATTCGTCTCCTGGATCTTGTTCATTGAAAAACTGAAGGTTAGCAATGTCCTCTTCCAAATCTGCTAGGTCATCTAGCCCCTAATTAAGCCCATTCTCCCGTACTACACATATCTCTGCCCCCACCGAAAATTCCACATTTGACCTAGCCTAGCTTGCTGATGTAATGTAATTGCTTGGGTTGTATATGAAGCTCGCAGATCCCTCAGGCTCTGTAAAACCATTCTCATTTGCCTCCACAGTCGACCCAATTCTATCTCTGATAGCTACCACCACCGTTTCTGGTTGGGTTTGGGAGATGTCCAATATGCACAAGTCAGTGTTGTCAAGAATGAACACCTCCGGCTTGGGTAGGTGGGAAGGGGTGATATATATGCTAGGGTCGTATGACACAACCCCAGTTTGGATTAGATTGATGTGTTTGGGAGGTGGAGCTTGGTTATGTGGTGGGAGAGGGTTGGTTGTGACATTCGGTTTCTCTGGAGGCACGATCACTCTATTGTCAATGAGATCCTGATTCTCATGACGCAATCTAAAGCACTCATTAGTGTCATGACCATGCTGTTAGTGAAAGGCGCAGTACTTTGCTGGGTTATAGGAAGGTGGAAGATTACTTGGTAAGGGCCACGGCTCTAGGGGCTTCAGGTGCCCCTTTCTGATCAAAACCCCCAAAGCTTTGGATGGAGACATATACAGCGGGGTAAAGGTTCTTTGGCCTCGAGGTGCGAATTTGGTCATTTACAAGCCACTTCCGGACGCACCGGTGAATGGTGTAGCTGCAAGGGTTCTTGGGGTGGTGGTGGTGGTGACCATACTCACATCTGAAGCACTGGCAGCCGCAATACTGCTTGTGCCTGCATTCGTACTGTGGTTGAATGCCCTCTTGGGCTGCTTTCTCTCATGATCGATGAAGCCCTGTTTCATAGCGTCTTCGATCTACACCCCTATCTCATGTAAATCTGCAAAGGTGGGGAGGGGGAGAACGATCATCTTCTGCATGAGCTTGGGCTGGAGGTTGCGTACAACCATCTGAATCTGATCTTTGTCAATGGGCCTGATGGTCATCATCGAGGCCTTAGCCCTCCACCGAGTCACAAAATCGGAGAAGCTCTCCTTCGGCTCTTGCCTAGTTGTCTCGAGATCACGAGTCGTGACCTCAATCTGTGTATTATAAGAGTATTGAGCTATGAAGGCCTCGGCCATCTCCTCCCAACTTATCTTAACGGAATCTTCCAGTTTTGCATACCAAATAGCCGCTACACCCGACAGGGTCTGGCCAAACAGAGAAAGTTTCTGCAATCTGGAGAGGCCCATCGGCCTTAGTATGTTCGAGAACAACCGTAAATGTACCATAGGATCTCTAGACCCATCGAAACGGTCTATGTACGACATTTTAAACCAGTCCGGCAGAGTCACAGCCGAGTCGGTATACCCATCGTCTATGTCTGGGATGGACTTCAAACCCTGAGATTTCTTGAACAGCTTTTCAAGCTTGCTCACTTTTAACGCTGTGGGGTCCACCTCGAACTCAAAGGGAGAATCTGGTAGGTTAGTGGGTGTTTTGGATAGCTGGGGTAGAACTGGCGGTGGAGCTGGCCCGATTGGAATGTTCGTATCATCCTGGATGTTAGCTGCCTCCCCGAGTATTGGAACTCTTGGTGGGGGAGGAGGTTGGTCTGTGAGCATACTGTTTCTTTGTAGCACAGTAATTAACTTTGCCTGTTGGGTCATGACCTCGGCCTGTTGTTTGGCGAATTCCGCTTGACGGGCCGCGTCCTGCTGCATAATTTTCATACTTTCTTGGAGCTGACGCATCATCTCTTCCAAGCCTGCCATATTGTGCTAGTTTATTTGAACAAAGGGTATATATGTCCGTGAAGTAGAAATTGAGACCTCGGCCTGACTGTTCACTGGTGTGGTAGACCACTGATCTGGCGACTGCTGTAGTGATACACTGCACCTTACTGACCTTCGCCTGGTAACCGGGGGTAAAGAGTGGAACATTGGTTGTCCGTCTATCAAATCCTCGGATCGATTAAGTCTACGACCTCTAACCCAGAGTGCTCGGGGAATATCTACCTGGTCGGATACAATTGTGCTAAACTACCTTGCAAAAAGATAAATAAAGCATAATAAGGAAATAATGAATAGAAAAATGGACAGCATAACAGCTTAAAATAAAGACAACACACAGTTGGCAAATACAAGCTGGAAGAACTGTTCTCAACCACTGATCACTGTTCCCAAATTACTACCCCAAATTTGAATCCGATACCCACAGGTAAAACTAATTCCCAAATACTGATGCTGATGCCCGCAGACCTGATACCAGACTTACAAACTGATACGTGCATTCTTGTAGAGACGCACTCTAGAAGCACATAACAAGCAAGTGAGAGCCAAAACACCCCTATGGAGGGGAAGGGTTTCCCTGTCCTATTTTGTCAAGAACTAGGGTTTCACTACGCACTACAATCGGGTAAGTAACCTGTCCTAGTTTGGAATAGTCACTATGGATTTCGATATGCACTAGGTCGAATGGTCAAAAAGGGTGGCTCGGTAAAATTGGGGTTTGTGTTCCCATCGTGGCAGAGCCCGCAACTGGTCAGCCTTATGGCATGCTTCTCAACGCAAGCCTCCGGCAAACCGTTCAGGAATAGTATACGACAAACACGGTATCCCAGGCGCACCAATGCAAATGCAATCCAAAGAAATACATAAGTGTAATCAAAACAAGATATCATGAGTTCGAGTCAAGTTCTCTAAATACCCAGCAGAGTCGCCAGAAACTATAGACGCGCCCCGAGGGCCTCATGCTACAGTTTGGACAAAATGTTACGGTTCTTAATCTGGTCTCACAATGTGCAATGTGAGATTGATAAATCACCAAAGAGTCCAAATCCAGCAAATCGTTTTGGAAAACTGATTTTTAAGAAAGAAGTGCCAAACATGGACTAATTTGCCAGATACAGAGTTACCACCTAAATATTTTATTTTGGGGAATTTAGAAACCTGACTCGTGCCTAAGGCCGCGTGTCCATCATCACCAAAGTTGCCTCGGCTCAAGGAACTTCGTATGATTAGGAAGGTCATTTAATGAGCACCCTTTCGCTTAGATCAAAGATAAACTGTACTAAGCATGATATTTTGTTTTTGAAAACACATGTGTTCTTATTCCAATTAATTAGCTAGAATTACTATGTGATGCGCACAACACACAAGTATAGACTAGATCGCCCATGTTGGAACAAAACATCTCATGTTTGTTTGTTTAAAAATGGTTTGAAAATGCTACTCGCAAGTAGGCTAAGTCGCGGATTTGCCACCCTCGAGTGGGCTTAGAAAACATGATTTTCCACCTCAAGTGGGCTTAAAACTCGCATTTCGATGAATTGTTCCAATTCAAGCAATCTAACCTTCACCCACAGGCATTCATGCAGTTATATCACATAACCAAATAGCCTCATGGCAAGCATGCTATCATGGCAACACTCACACTCATGCAAGATGCTAAAGCATAAACACTTACAGTGTACTCCGAGCCAAAATAAGAAGCTAGTTAGTAATCAATGCATGATCCTAGTTCATGTTAAGATGGCTAATGCAACTGTAGATGTGCCCCGAGGGCCTCATGCTACAGTTCGGACTCATATGTCACGGTTCTTAATCTGATCTCGCAAAGTGCAATGAAAGATTGATAAATCACCAATGAGTCCAAATCCGGCAAATCGTTTTGGAAAACTGATTTTTTAGAAAGAAGTGCCAAACATGGACTGCTTTGCCAGATACAGAGTCGCCACCTAAATGTTTTATTTTTGGGGAAATTTAGGAAATCCTGACTCGTGCCTAAGGCCACGTGTCTGTCATCACCAAAGTTGCCTCGACTCGGGAACTTGGGTACGATTGGGGAAGGTCAGCTATGAGCACCCCCGCTCGCCCGATCAAAGATCGGCCACTACTAAACATGATATTTTGTTTTGAAAACATATGCGCTCTTATTCCGGTTATTAGGGTAAGATTACTATGTGATGCACACAACACACAAGTAGAGACTGGATCACCTAAATTGGAACAAAACGTTTCATGTTTGTTTATTTGAAAATGGTTTGATGGTGCTACCCGCAAGTAGGCTAAGACGTGGATTTGCCACCCTCAAGTCGGCTTAGAAAACATGATTTGCCACTCTCAAGTGGGCTTAAAACTCGCATTCAATGAATTGTTCCAATTCAGATAATCCAACCTTCTCCCACAGGCATTCAAGCAGTTATATCACATAAGCAAATAGCCTCATGGTGAGCATGCTATCATGGCAGTCACTCACAAGCATGCAAGGATGCTAAAGCATAAACACTTACGGAGTACTCCAAGCCAAAACAAAAGCTTTGTTAGAAATCAATGCATAATCCTAGCTATGTTAAGAATGCCTAATGCAACACATACAAAATGCGGCTACAAGTAGGCTCGACTATTCTAAGATGGCATATGAGATGCTACGGATAACATGTATTCAAATAGGAATTGAAATACAATGCAGTTAGTATGATGCGCCGGTGCATGCAAGACAGATGAATGAATGCAAACACACGAAGCATAAGTATGCTAATTGAAACATGCCTTAAACTAACCATCAAAAGCAAGTAAGTAAAAGGGAGAAAGACGTGGGGTTGGGAGACATTCACACACTCACACACACTTATTACAAAATTCGCCCTCTCGACGGAGGGTCCGAATAAATAATACACAGCCCAAATTAATAACGAATTACAGCTAATTATTACACAACACTAGCTAATTAAAAAATTAACTAAACTAGCATGCAAACTCTGTAAAATGGGCTGCCTCAGCTCTACTTTGAATGATAAAGGATGCATGCATGCTCGAGTCGCCTTGTCGGGAAATCCATCGCAATGTCTTGACTCGCCTTTGTTCGTAATTGATTTCAGAAACTTGCATGAAGCCCCAGGAGGCTGAAACTCCACCTTGGGAATCTGTGGGAGGGCCACCGACCAGCTATTGGGCTTGGAGACCACCCACCGACCAGTTTATGTGGGAAAAACCAAAAGAGGTGGTCAGCCTGCCGAGAAAGCTGGTCGGCCGACCAGTTTCTGCCTCCAGTTTCTACATTTTCTGCAGCAAAGGCAAGAGAGAGAGAAAGCAAGGTATTTGCAATGCATGTGTGCATGATAAATCTCCCCGTCCTTGGATATGCTCAAGGGAGTGTAGGTCTTGATCCTCGGGCCACCAATCATGCATCTCGATGCGTGATGGCCGAGGAACCGAATTGCACAACTTAATATAGAATGAATGCACGTATGAACACATAAATGCCTAAACTCTATCATGTGTAGTAAAGAGTGTCAGCGACCGAGAATCGAGGCACGTTTCATCACTTCGAGTATGAAACGTCCCTCGTTTCCCGTGTTTGGGCTAACTCCTATCCCAAACACAATGCAACCAATAGAATGGCATGCACAATGCGAATCTATCATACAAATGCAATCCTAATGCAATGCAACTAAGTGATGCGAACATGCAAAGGATAACATGCAAACATGCAACAAGCATTCACAATGCTAAAGCCACATACTCAACGCAAGACAATCATAAGCATACAAAAATATGACAAGATGAGACTAACCAACACAATGCGAATGTCAAATAGCATACTCAATGCTACGAACTACATGGCATGCACAATGCTAAGTGGACTTAAACCAAGATGGATGGACCTCAGCCACACCCAAATCAGTGGCCATACATGATGAAAATGAAACAACAACAACACACACAAACATGCAAGGTGCAATGGCTCCAAGTCTAGGGCACAAAGCACAACTCTACAAGAGCATGGCAAGGATGAAATATGGCATACCATAACACATGTCCCAGCTCTAAAATGACATAAAAGATGGTCCCGAATCAGGCAAACAACTCACCCGATGCATGTTGAATGGCTCAAATACCGAAACTAGTGAAGCACATTACACTAGAAGGATGCAAAGCAATGCACAAATGACCAAACCAGCCCCAAAAAGTCCCTATGCAGGCCCAAAATAGTGGCAAAATGGGCTAAAGTGATGGCTTGAAGTGCACAAAAATGAAGCTCATGCAATGGCCCATAAATGAGGCATTCAAGCACAACTCTCAAACACATTTAAAGAGTGAGAAACATGGGAATATGGCACACCTATAAACTCTGAAATATCGTATTCAATGATGCCAAAACAATAAAATGCCTTAAGCAACACATGCAAGGGACCCCAAAACTCAAAGATAAGCAAGGCTATTACACTACAACCATGCATGGCAAGCACCAATCGACCAAGAGGCCTAAAAATAGAGCTAAGGAAGCCCAAAATATGAACAAAATATGCTCGAAGTGTGGCCAAAAGATGCTAGAATAGAGGGCCAAAACAACATGCAATGTGAGCTAGTAAGCATGATTTACACTACAAGCCTATGAAGCATGTGAGGGGCCACCAAACCAGCCAAAAAAAAAAAAAAATCACAGCATGCCAAAATATGGCCAAAAACCCACTGAAACATGGTCAATATATGCAAGAATGACATGCTCCTTTGAAAAGCTATGAATGGGATTGCTCTACACATGCAAGAAGTAAAAAAAAGGTGGCCAAAAAAACTATGGAAAGAGCCTAGGAAGGTCTAAAAAATCACCAAAAAGTACTTGAACCATGGCTTGGAAGCATGAAAATATAGGCTCCTTTGAAAGGCCAAAAATGCCAAGAAACAAGGCCAAAAGAGAGAGGGTCACCCCTCTCTGATTTTGGCCCTCAAAACAACATGGAAACCACTAAAAATCTGCTAGATTTCAGTGGCTGAAGGGCCAAGCAAAGGTCAACACAAAGGCCCTAAGGCATGGCTCAAAACAAGGCAAATTGAAGCATGCAAGAGGGTAGATGACCTCCAACAGGAAAATGATCTTAAACAAACATGAAAAACACTTAAAAATAAAGCTTTTCTCAGTTGACAACAAAGCCTAAATATGCATGCAAATAAGGCTAAGAGAAGAATCAAAATAGAGCTTAAAAGGGAGAAAGAAGTTACCCTTGAAGCTCAGCCAAAACCAGTAGATTTTCTGAACCAAAACCCAACTTTTGAGCCCTCTCAAGACCCTCTAGCAACTCAGTGGCAAGGTAGAGGTGTGTAGCTATGAGAGTGTATGCACAAATGTGAAGCAAAGCAACAATATAGAGAGGGAAAGAGAGGGATATATGGATATCTCTTAAACCAAATTTCTAAACCTCTCTAAATGAGAGGGAGGGCCTCTCTTACAGAAAAACAAGAGGGTTCAAACTTATTGGAGAAGCTAAACAAGGCTCAAGATCCTCCATACACGTGTATGGAGGATCGATCTGTCTTTCGGTGGCCTGACTAGCAACAACTCACAGAGGCAGGCGGGGAGGCGGGCCGACCCGGCTCGGTGGTCGGCCGACCACTTCCCCTGGTCAGCCGACCAGTTCAAAAGGGTCAACCTTATGAAAGGTGGTCGGCAGCCCTAAATGGTGGTCTCCCAACTGAGTGCAAGCCAGTGGTACTATGTGAGACCAGTAAATGTGGCTCAAAACACATGGAGACCAGTTTCCTGAGCAGAAAATCGGCTGGCGGAGAGAGAAGTGCTCTCCAAGAGAAATGCTGGTCTCCCACCCCTGTACCACCTTCCAAACAATGAAAACAAGGTCCATGCCAAAAATGAACCAAGACAGATGCAAAACGAGGGTTCATGGGTCAAAAGCCTTGATCGGTGCCCAGCAGTTGTTAATCAACGAAAGTGGCGTGCGACCACAAAGGTGGTCTCCCGGGCCACAGTGTCCCTCTAGAGAGAGGAAGCAAGGTGTGTACCAAAAATTAGAGCAAATGGAGAATGTTAAGCAGTCCCAAGCCGAGGTGCGCGGCCGACGGCTCCGAAAATTGAAAACTAGTCTCCAAACGGGAACAGTGGCCTACGACCACAAAAGTAGTCTACGACCACTGAGAGATGGTCTCCAAGACCTCTCCCTCCCTTCAGGAAGAGAAAACAAGACCTGGTTTGCAAAGTGAGGCAAAGCACAAAAAGTTCCGGGGCCCGGGGGCAAGGCTTTTAGCCGAGAACTTCGAAACCTCAGGACGAGCACAACATGCATCATCACCGAGCGCTCAATCGATGACGTCTGAGTCTTAAGGTCGGTCAAAAATGGGGTGTCTACAGTTGCCCCTCTTTGACAGAACTCGAAAGTCATAACAATGACGGCAGTGAATGTCAAAGCCCAGAGACGACCCACATTTGACAAGGCTAAAGACTTAGACAAAAGCATACAAGCTACAGATAAGATATGCGCTCATAGGTAGGGGAAAAATGCGAGAACAATGCACAAAGCCAAGCATAACTTATGATCATGCCAAGAAAGCTGTAACGAAGCATAACATGCAACAGTTTTAAGCAATCATACACAAATCTAACTACATTTCAATACAGAAAGGATGTAAGAGAATTATTCAATTCTCGTTACGTCTTACGCGGAGAACATACAATACCTATCCGGTCTGTCTGGTCGCGTCAGCTTCAAATGAACCATACATACAATATCGTGCCTGAGAAAGAAATAAAACTTAATAGGTACAATATTGTTAGAAACATGCATA
Source organism: Camellia lanceoleosa (assembly GCA_025200525.1). Lineage (NCBI taxonomy): Eukaryota > Viridiplantae > Streptophyta > Magnoliopsida > Ericales > Theaceae > Camellia > Camellia lanceoleosa. Next base: position 75,174,065 of record CM045771.1, on the reverse strand, counting down.
GCAATGCAATTGAAAAGTGCGTAACAACGCGGGTAAAGGGATGCACGACAATGCAAGCTAGGTGTGACGCATAACAATGCGAGCGAAATGTGCATAACAATGCGGTTGAAATGAGCATGACAATGCAAGTAAAATGTGTGCGACAACGCAGGTGAGGAGTGCACAACAATGCAATTGAGGCATAAACACATGTAAGTGAAGTGCACGCGACAACGCATACAATGTATGAATCAGGAATTGAACACATGTAAGTAAAGCATACGCGACAATGCATGCAATGTATGAAATAGGAATTGAACACATGTAAGTAAAGCAGTACGCGACAACGCATGCAATGTGTGCAGTAGGAATTGAACACATGTCAGTAAAGTAGTACGCAACAACGCATGCAATGTGTGAAGTAGGAATTGAACACATGTAAGTAAAGCAGTACGCGACAACGCATGCAATGTGTATGATAAGGAACTTGAACACATGTAAGTAAAGTAGTACGCGACAACACATGCAATGTGTGAAGTAGGAATTAAACACATGTAAGTAAAGCAGTACGTGACAATGCATGCAATGTGTGAAGTAGGAATTGAACACATGTAAGTAAAGCATACGTGACAACGCATGCAATATGTGAAGTAGGAATTGAACACATGTAAGTAAAGCAGTACGCGACAACGCATGCAATGTGTATAATAAGGAACTTGAACACATGTAAGTAAAGAAGTACGCGACAATGCATGCAATGTGTGAAGCAAGAATGGCGTGCGCAACAACGCAAGTAAAAAGTGCATAACAATGCAGGAGAGGTGCTACTTTAAGTAAAAAGAGGTGGAAGCCTCAAAGAAGGTAACTCGAGCGCGACCTCCGATTTACCTCTCGGAGGGGTTACAACGTACTCAAGAAGGATACACCTTGCTTTTGGCGAGTAACAATGAGCCACACGTCGAAGACTTGAATCGAAGTTCCCACGGAGACATTTCGCGCCGAAAAGTGCACTTTTCTTGTATTTTTTCGAAAGCCGGGGACTCCGATCACCACCAAAATTTGCAGGGAGAACAAAGGGACCTGGGAGACCACCCAGGAGTGCCACCAACCACCAACAAGGGCCACCGACCAGTAGTTGCCTAGGGGGTGGTCGGCCTGCCAGAAAACCTGGTCGGCCGACCACTTTACCAAAACGAGGGCAGTTTTGTCCTTTTATGCTCGGCCCTTTAAATCCACTTGTCCAACTCACTGTTGCTCACAACCCCAAGGCCGAAATTAGCTCCTCTTGCTTCCTAGACCATTTCCCCTCTCAGATCTGCACTTTATACACGTTTTTCAATGCCCCACGCAAAGTTATTTCGCGAAAACTTTTAGTTTTCTTCACTTTGAACCGATTAGAATTTGATTTCGGAGCTTCTTTCTCCATTTCCAACACTTGAGGTATGTTTGTCTCGAAATTTGGGACATTTTCTCGGGGGTTGACTTTTGTTGACTTTTTCTTTTCTTGAGAGTTGACTTTTGTTGACTTTTTGCAATTTTGGCTCATTTTGCTCATTTTTGCTCATTTTTGCAGATTTCTTCAGATGGAAGATCACTTTCCCTACGGTGGAGGTCCTCCGCATGCCGAGGGTGAGCCAGACATCATGCCACTACCTCCGAGAGTTCGACCATTCGATCCTGAGAGGTATCATCCTCAGGAGCACATCCTACCTCCAACCACTTTCTATCATTTCACTGACTTTGATCGACGAGCACCCCCAGATTTGCTACTTTGGGAGCCAGAGTCTTTTCTGTCTCATCAGGCACGAGAGGTATGTACTTCACTTTTACATTTTCTGTGAAGTATTTGATCTGTTTGTTCTAAACACATTCGCATATACAATGCTTCTGCTCATACTTGAACACAACTTGCACACAGCATTTTGTCCACTTGGCGCGCAGATTTCAACATAACACTTTGCTCATTCGGCACGCAGCTCTTGATATACTATTTCATTCATTTGCCACGCAGCTCATTTAGGCGCACGACTCATTTAGTCACACAGCTCATTCTTTGGGCACACAGCTCATACTGAACATGCAGTCCATTCACTTCTTTCGCACGCAGCTCATTCATCTCATTCTGAAAACTGAATGCACCTGTTAATTTTGAATGCAGGTATCTTCTCGCTCTACGTGAGGTTATGGCTTGATCATCGCTAGGGAGTGGTATGAGGAGCTCCCAAATACTGTTCGCCATATCGTCGATGTGGCAGGATTCAGACTTTTCTACGCGGGGTTATCTCGTTACCCGGCGAGTAGGACCTTGATGGGGGCACGTATGGAGAGATGGTGGGACACCACCAACTCGCTCCACTTTTCGGCTACGGGGGATATGACGATGACCTTGTTTGACTTTGCCATGCTGACTAGCCTTGATATATGGCCGGCTGACCGGTCCCCTACGACGCAGACATGGGCGAGTGGGAGGCAGCTTGTATATATCTGCTGGGAGTCCGCCCACCAATCGACAGATCATCCGGCAGAGTTAGGTACACTTGGTTCCCTGTGCCGTATAGGGGGACTTTTCCCGAGACTATTGAGGAGATAGAGCAGTATGCTCGAGGGTTTTTGATGTTCCTCCTTGGGACTACTTTGTTCTCCGACAAGGGGAACACTGTTGGGCTTTATCTTCTCAGTGCGTTGGTAGACCTATCACAGGTCAGCCAGTATGACTGGGGTGGCGCTGCCCTTGTACCCTTTATTGCTATATGAGCGCGACCTCCCGCGGACGGGAGAACATAGTCGACGGCTATTGGAGAGCTTGGGAGGTAAATTCTGCCCTCTTGATTTTCATCTCTGCTTTTCTTTACCTGTACACTGCACACGGCACACATTACTTTCTGTATTCTGTATTCTGCGCTCAGCATTTTGTATCTTCTGTATTCCCATTATCTGTACACTGCACACGGCATTCTGTATTTTCTGCACTCTGTATTCTAACGGCCACTACCTCACCTTTACAGCTATGGTTCTACGTATACTTTTCGACGCTAGCCCCAGAGCTCAAATAGAGGTACCTCTCGAGATCTCTTACTCTGACAGGTTCGGGGGTCAGTGCCGGTGTCAGCCTCGGGAGACTTTGCCATATCTCCGGTAGTACTTTGACACTGTTCGAACGACGGAGGTAATCCAGAACTCTTAGTCTTAAATGCTTTCAGCTTTGATTTTCTTTGCATATTTATGACATCTAATCAGTTTATGTACTTGTCATCCGCAGATCACTTGGCAGTCATGGGCATCTTTGCCAGGGGATACCCGGTTCCGGTTCCCTCGAGGGTGGTCCGCTTCTCGATGTAGGACATTATTTGAGGGGCCAGCAGGTAGGGCTTGGTTTTTGGGGGATCGCTTCTTGTGTCAGACGCTGGGCCACCCTGATCAGAACATCCCCTCAGTACCTCCAGAGGACATGCGGTCCACTGAAAGGCTCACCCCCCAGGAGGTCAAGGTCGCTATGTTAGGTAATGATGTTATGCTATTCCTGGAGGAGGGAGAGTACGCGACCTACCGTCATACGTACTTGATGCCTCCGCTGACGGGTGTCCGTACTCCCACGAGGAGGGATGTTGATGTACCTTCCTCGAGTCGTGCCCAGGCTAGAGACATTCTTCTGACTAGCCGAGCTAGCACATCGAAGAGTGGGGCTAGAAAAATTCCCCCCATTCCTCCAACTTATCAGCATGCTGGGTGGCTAGATCTTCTGACTGAGTTGATAAGATGGCGATACGAGACATCTTACCCGATCCCATTGGAGCCTCCATTGCCTGATCACCGATACGTCAGAGACCCTGACTTGCCACCAGTACGCTTTACAGTTTTTGATTTATCACTCAGATATTTGGACATTCATTCATTCACTGATAACTTGCACTTGCATTTGCAGCCTCCCTGCGAGTATGCTGAGGGGTTGCTCGGGTTGGTGGCCTCACTCGAGGGCATGGTCCTGCAGAGAGAGACACAGCTGTTCATCATTGGTGTTTCAGTACTTTTCATTTTTCTTGCATTTATCATACTTCTGATGACATGCTGAATTTGACCATTTCACTGCATTGGTTGACTATATGTGTAGAGTACATCTGACACACACCACATTCATACACTGTATCTACATACACGCACCCTACGTAGCTTTCTTGTCTCTGTATCTGGTATACATATTGGCTAATGTATTCAAATTGTCTCTTTTTCAGATGCCACCGCTCTGTTGGGCCATCGGCCTTCTCAATGGCAGGAGAGGGATTCACTCGCGGTAGGCAGACGTAGGGCACCTATCAGAGATGATGAGGAGTCCAGTGAGGAGGAGGAGTCTGCGCATTCTCAGTCGGAGACATCCGCAGGTAGAGAGGAGGATTCTGGCTCTGGCTCTGAGAGTGGAGGTGATATCGGAGAGGGTTCTGAGGATGATGGTTCTGATTCAGACGGAGATGGCGACGATGATGGTACAGAGGTTGCTCAGCCGAAGAGGACGAAGAGGGCCTCTAAGTCCTGCGCTTGATAGCACCGATGTGGATGTTCCTACTTTATTTTCTTTTTTACTTTTTACTAGTAGTCATTGCACATTAGCTTAGGCAGCAGCTTTATTTTCTTTAAAACTTGTACTTTGCTGTAAGATGTTGTAAAAAAAAGAAGTTATGACGGAATGAAACGGCTTTTTGTTGAAAAAGTGTTGTATTGTGCATTCTTAGCATCGCATCGCATCATTTTGCACAAAAAAGAGATTGAATGGAAATTGAGCACTGTGTATTGCCAAGTCAGGTAGTGAACCAACACAACAAACTAAACAACTTAACTTACTAAGAAACAACAAAACCTTAGCAAGTTTACAACTCGATAAGCAAAACACGACAATGTTGATTAAACAAAAGTGACAACTCGATGCAGAAAACTTGACCACTCGATAAGCAAAACTCAACTACAACTCGATAAGAAAATGCGACAACTCGATAAGCAAACTTAACAACAACTCGATAATCAAATGCGTTTCTGACCAATCCGACGATGGAATGCATCCAAAACAGAGGTAGACTCGGACCTTCAATGCTCCAAACGCATGGAAAGGCGAGGAGCTCCTTTCTAGAGACTAGGAAAAGACCAAAGACCAACTTTCATCCATGGCCGACCACCAGAGAAGGCTGGCCGACCAGCTTTCTGCCTCGGAGACCAATGGGGTGGTCGGCCGACCAGAAAAACTAGCTGGCCGACTAGAAAAAGTGGTCAGCTGACCACTTCGCCCGCCGACCTCCAGATTTTTGACACATGTCCTCCAAACAGTGCCTTATCCTCTTTAAGAGTTCCAACTTCGTGGTTCTTTCATTCCATCTCAGTTTTGCATCAAAATGGAGGCATTTCTCATCGAAAATCTCACAGCTTGGATTGCTACTTTACACGGCTTGGAAAAGTTGAACTTCCGGGGCTTCGGCATAAATGCACTATTCACTTTGAGTCGCACCCCGCTTCACTTCCCATTCCTCCATGCCGCGGCAAGGTTTTGGAATCCGGTAACACACGTCTTTAGCTTTGGGCGGCAAGAGGTGTGTCCTACCTTCGAAGACTTCCAAGCTTTGATGGAATCCGAGCGCAACAAAGAAATCTTGCCCCAGCTTCGGTTCGGCCACGCCCAAGCCTTAGGACGAATGTGTGGGCTCACTATGCACGACGCTCGGTCTTTGATTTGTGGCGGAATGCTGGACATCCCGAGTTTGATTAGTCAGTTTTTCGATGTCGGTGACCGCAGCGACCATCATTGGCAGGGCTTTCGGCGACATGCCCTTTGCTTGTGCATGCTATCCCATTTCTTGCTTGCCTCAGGCTTCGGAGGATCTAGTGTCTGGTTGATCGAGGTTGCCCAAGGCTTAACGGAGGGCAAGAGTTGCATTGCTATGACGTTGGTTGAGACATTGATGGGTTTGGCTGCTTTGCATCGCCGAGAGACGACCATATTTGTGGGGAGTCCACTACTGCTGTAGGTAATGTTTCCCACCCTTCCTCAAATATATATTGCTCACGTCACTCGGCCCTCAGGCTCGGTTTTTCTCTCAAAACCCTTTTCTCACTTTTCTCTCAACATACACCTCTCTATTCTTTATTCTCTCATTTTTCATCCCTCCCCAGGTGTGGTTGATGGACAAGTTGCAGGTTGAGGACTCTTGCCCGGCATACTCAGCTCGCGACTATTTCTTTCCACAACGTCTGGTCAATGCCCTTGATGAGAGATGGTGGTACAACTGGATGTGCAATTTGTCCGCAGACGACATTGCTTAGCGGTGCCCTTGGCTCAATCTTCTAGCGATGAGCTAGAGCATGTTCCGGCAGACCAGGATTCAATTGATTGGCCTGACACACTGCATTTTCTACTTTCCTTTCCGATTCCAGTGCCTGTTTGGCCATGATCAGATTTTCCTCGTAGAGGGGATTGAGTATCCAGCTGCATTCCCGGTCCGAGGTGCACAGTTAGCTCGGTATGCCACAGCATGGAGGACGAGAGAACTTCTGGCCCCGCTCCTACTTTCAGTTGCACTTTGTCTGATGAGCGCATAGATTGGCTTAATGAAGAGGCACCGATTGGGCCCATCTTGGCATCAGAGGCTCCGACCAGCTCTTGGCATCTGACTATGGCCCATATTTATTTGCTTTTAATTAGGACTTTCAAGTTTTTTTTTATGAATGTAATAAAAAGCAACTTCAATTTTGTATTCAAGAGCAAGAGAGCTTTATACTGAAATCAAAGTAATTGAAGGTTGTGGGCACTGAAAATTTTCCGCTTTGGTCCAAAAATGGTCTAAGTTGCAAAAAGATTAATTTGAGCAAAATCAACTTTTATTAAAACTTTTCAAAACCATTTTCGATATGGATCAGAACTAGACACGCCTGAGATCTGTCACTGAGATGCATAACCCCGGATCCCAGCAACTAGAAAGTTGCCCCTAGTCTGAATAGCGTTGTACCGGAGATCACAACTGAGCTATTGAATATTGAACAGACAAAGATGACCGAGATGATCAAATGGACAAAGTTGATTGGGGAAAAGTTTATGGCTAGACTTCAAGATGAAGTTGCCTACATATCCCAAAGATGGGAATCAAGCCTTACGTAGTTCGGCTAAGGTTCACTTGTGTATTAACCCTTACCTTTTACGCTCTAACTTTTGCCAAGGTCGCCCTTTGCGGGTTTTCAACCTTGCGAGCTCAATTTTTATAATTTCTAATTTTCTGTGCTCTAACTTTTGCCTAGGTCGCCCTTTCGGGTTTTCGACCTAGCGAGCCTCTCAGGGGTAATATTTCTTCAACTTGTCCATATTGATCGACTATGAGAACTCTACGCCATGTAGGTCCATCAGAACTACAGCTCCACTTGACCAGATAGATTTGATGATGTAGGGACCAGTCCAATTAGGTCTGAACTTGCCCCTAGGGTCATGGATGGGAGCTCGGTTGTCTTTGAGCACCAAATCTCCTTCTTTCAAATTCCGGGACTTAACCTTCTTGTTGAAAGCCCTGGCAATTCTACGCTGATAACCTTGAACATGGTATAGTGCTTTCAGTCTTCTTTCATCAAAGAGCATGAGTTCTTCAAATCTGCTCTGCTGTCAATCTGCTTCGGCTATCTGACACTCAGCCAGCACTCTTAATGATGGAACCTCAATTTCAATAGGTAGAACGGCCTCCATCCCATAAACTAATGAATACGGAGTCGCCCCAGTAGAAGTTCTAGTCGAAGTCCAGTAGCCCCACAGAGCAAATGGCAGCTTATCTGGTCAGTCCCGGTAGGTTTCCACCATCTTCTGCAGAATGACTTATGAAAAGCCACATTGTATTTCTCCAACAAGTCAATCACTTCCTTCTTAAAGTGGGAACCATTGTCTGAAATGATCTCTTTCAGGACCCCATAATGACAGATGATGTTATTCTTGATGAACTTCGTAACATGTGAAGCCTTCAACACCGCATAAGATTGGGCCTCAACCCACTTTGTAAAATAGTCTATCACTACCAGGATGAACTCATGCCCATTCGACCCCTTCGGAGTGACAGCCCCGATCACATTGATTCCCCAAACTGAAAGTGGCCATGGCGAAGTCATATTGTACAGCTTCAGTGGTGGAATATTCATGCGATTTGCATGGATCTGACATTTGTGGCATCGCCGAACAAAGCCGATATAATCCTCCTCCATGATGGACCAGTAGTAACCCTGTCTGAGGATCTTCCGGGCTAACATTACCCCGTTCATGTGCGCTCCGCACTCTCCTCCATGGATGGCCTCCATCGGGTGCTTCGATTCTTCGGCTTCAACACACAGCATGTGCATTCCCAGATGACCTCTCTTATACAATTTTCCTCCGCAGACGATGAACTGAGCAGCCATTCTCCTAATTGCCCTCTTATCCTTGGCATTTTGCCCTTGGTGGATACGTCTCTTTTTCCAAGAAGTTCCAAACATCGTAATACCAGGGGTTCTCTTCTTGAACCTTATCTATGGCGGCAATCAGCTCGTATGCTGGCATAAATCTCTGGTCAATGATGATTGGACGCATCTGAACTCCAAAAGGGAAGTCTATCATGGAAGATAGAGTTGCTAGTGAATCTGCGAACCTGTTGTTCTCTCTTAATGGATGAGCAAAGTTCAGCTTCTCAAACTGAGGAATCAGCAAGTCCAAGGTCTGATGGTACATTCTCATCTTTTTTTCTTTGACTTTCCAATCTCCCTTAGCTTGGGATACAACAAGGTTCAAATCCCCGATGATGTCCAACCATTTTGCCCCTTGTTCTAGGGCTGGTTCTAAACCAGCAATGCATGCTTCATATTCTGCTTCATTGTTCGAGACTTCGTACTGGAGTTTAAATGCTAGAGGGATACGGGAATTGTCGGGTGCTATCAGCAACACCCCTATCTCATACCCGTATTGGTTTGACGCTCCGTCAAAATACATCATCCAAGTTTCATCTTCGATATGCAGAATGGCCTTGTCTGGGAATAAGTACTCAACTGCTTCATCCCCTTCCACTGGGTAATCGGCTAGGAACTCTGCTACCGCTCTCCCCTTTATTGACTTGCGAGCCACATACTTCAAAACGAATTTAGAAAGTAGAAGCAACCAACAGGCTAGCCCACCCGTAAGTGCCGGTTTCTCGAAGAGATATTTGATGGGATCTAATCTTGAAACCAACATTACGGAGTGAGCTAACAGGTAGTGCCGCAGCTTCCTGGTAGCCCATACCAAGGCCAAACAAGCCTTCTCGAGTGGAGTGTAGCGGGTCTCGTAATCCAACATCTTCTTGCTCAGGTAGTAGATAGCTCGCTCCACCTTGTCCTTAGACTCCTGTGTAAGCATGCAGCCCATTGTAGTTTCAGTTACTGAGAGGTACAAAATCAACGGTTTCCCCGGCTCAGGCGGTGACAACACGGGTGGGTTCTGCAAGTATTCCTTGATCTATTCAAAAGCAGCTTGGCATCAGCCATCCCATTGGAACTTCTTCCCTTTCTTCAGGAGACCAAAAAGTGGTTCACAGGTCAAGGTTAATTTTGCGATAAACCGTCTTATGAATTGCACTTTACCCAGAAAGCCTTGCACCTCCTTTTCAGTCCTTGGTGGTGGCATTTCTAAGATGGCCTTGATTTTGGAAGGGTCGACTTCGATACCTCTAGGTGTAATCAAGAACCCCAGCATTTTTCCTGCTGTAACACCAAACGTACATTTCTGAGGATTTAGCCGCAATCGGAATTCTCTAATCCTTTGGAAGAACTTTTGCAAGGCAGTGTAGTGGCCCTCTCTTTCCTTGGACTTGACAATCATGTCATCCACGTACACCTCAACCTCTTTGTGGATCATGTCATAGTATCGTGGTCGCGGCCCGTTCTTATGTAGCTCCAGCATTCTTCAAACCAAACGGCATCACTTTGTAGCAGTAGGTCCCCCACGGGGTGGTGAAAGCAGTCTTTTCCCAGTCTTTAGGTGCCATTACAATCTGGTTGTAGCCTGAGAAGCCATCCATGAATGAGAGCAATGCATGCCCCGCAGTAAAGTCCGCTAACTCATCGATATGTGGTAGAGGAAAGTCATCCTTCAGACTGGCTCTATTTAAATCTCTGAAATCCATGCATACCCGAATCCTGCCATCTTTCTTTGGCACCGGAACTATTTTGGCCAACCAAGTCAGGTATTTTGATACCAGCAGGAACCCTGCGTCGATTTGCTTGGTGACCTCTTCCTTAATCTTGAGGGCCCAGTCCGAGCAAATTCTTCTGAGTTTCTGCTTAACGGGTCAGGCCTCGGGGTCAAGAGGGATTCGATGCAGTACAATCTCAAGATCGATTCCACGCATGTCTTCGTAGGACCACGTGAAAACATCTTTGAAATCTTTTAGTAAAGCGACTAAGCTCTCGCCCTCCTCCGAAGACAACATGGACCCGATCTGGACCAGCCACGAGTCATCCTCAGTACCCACATTAACTGTAGTGATTTCATCAACCAGGGGTTTAACAAATCTCTCATGCTCTTGATCAATTAAATGTTGTAAAACTGGAGGAATTTCTTCCTCGTTGTTTTCATCAAAGTTTTGAAAGTCCTGATTAATACAATAAATCAAAGGCACAGAAAAGCAATCAGAAGCCACAGCCGTTCCATTCTCATTAAGCACTTCCAAATCGTTCGATTCTTCTATTACAACAGACTCAAAAGAGAAAGAAAAAGACGACCTAGACAAGACTGTGGCATCCGGGTTATCACCCTCTGGAATACCGGACTCAGACTCAAATGAGCTGGAACTTGATTCCGACTCTACAGATTCGGTGGAATCAAATTCCGGCTCACTACCTGACCCGGTGCTGCTTGACAAAAATCCCTCATTGTACTGCCAAATGAGAGAGGGTGCGATGGATGCATCCAAAATGTTTGTAGGTGGGCTCGCAGCCATTTCATTCCTGATCATGGATATCGAGAAGTTATCGCCCAAGCACTTCTGTTCGATCGGAGGATTTGAAAGTAGACAAGCTAATGCTACCCACATTTTAATTTCAACGCCTTCGGAATCCACTTCCTTACATTGCTCAACCTCAGCTGATGGGTCTCTCTGCTCTTCGGCAACATCATCCCTAGATAACTGCAGGTCGAAGAAGATCTCAAATCCCGGCAGGCGCCTCTTCTCCGCATTCAGCCATGGCTCTGGGAAGCCGCAAAATGGAAAGTCCTCCCCCTCCCGAATAAAGAGTCTGTTTAGGGTACCATGGATGGGTCGATGTATCAACTCAAAAGGCTTTCCTGCCTTCTTTGCTCTGGCTCTTCCAGCCATCTCCTTACCTTTTCTCACCCAATCCCCTTTGGTGGGCAGATAACCCAAGCCAAAGGTATACGGGTTATGCGGCATTTCGGCCGATATTGCGCTGCCCTTCCGGCCACTTCTTCCCAGTCCCATCCCAGGGATATGCTGAAGCTTGTTCATGAGATACACGGACTGTGCACTGACATACAACCCCTTATTATTAGCCAAGATGTTCTGAACGACCTGGGCCACGGCCAGGGTGAATCCTGACAAGAAGACATCCTCCGTGCCATGCTCGATTTCCAAAAGTGATGTAGACACCTCTGGCGGCAGATGGATTGAGGAATTTCCAAAAACAATAGCTACCCCCTTCCCGTGGGGTTATTTCAACATCTGATGCAAGGTGGAAGAGACTGCTTTTACCTGATGCAGCCACGGCCGCCCTAGAAGTAAATTGAAGGTTGCGGGAACATCCAAGACATAGAAGTCAATCTCATGCTGTCCTGGACCAACCTTACTCTAAACCTGCACGGTCCCCATCACATCTCTGCTTGTATTGTCATATGCCCTTTATCACCAGGGCAGTTGGCACGAAGTCCGCAGGCTTCAACCCGATTGTATATGTTGTCCTTGACAGGCACACATTAATGCCGGACCTTGTGTCAACTAGAACCATCGGTATCCATTTGTTTCTACACTCCACAGAGATGTAGAGTGGCTTGTTATGATTTGCACCCTCAGGTGGCAATTCTTTGTCGGAAAAGGTCAACGTCGGGAAATGTAATACCCCGACCCTCATATCTGATTCTGCTGTCTTTATAATCTCCTGTTTTGTGTCTTTGAATGTTATTGTGAAAATCTATGTGAAAATATAGTAAAAGAGCATGGAACTTGGAAATATGAGTTTCTATCTGTTGAATTAGAACGTATCTGTTATACTTGAATCACTTAAAATGGAAATTGAGCACCGTAGAGATTTAATTTGCAGAAATTGACTTGATATTTGGAATCTACATGATTTTTAAGCTATAAGGAGATTTTCTGTGAAATTTTTATTTCGGCACCCTAAAGCGATTGATTTTCGTCTTTTATGCCCATATATATATATATATATTGTTATATCTATCTAAGACTTGTGGAGTTGAGATCAAAAACGTGGCTTACTTTGAGAAAGAAAGGAAGAGAGGAACGTGAGAGTTGAAGGAGAAGAATTGGGGGAAAATAAATTTGACTCACCAAAGAAGCTCATCCATTAGTAGGATTGGGAGATTGAGGTTAAGGTAACCAAATTTCTAGTTTAACTTCTCAAGAATTTCATCTCATGTTTATGTTGGTTCATGGATAATCTATATTTGATTCATTAGGGTTTCTCATTGATTTGGTGCCTTGACACTTTGGACATCAATCTTTGTTTCTATAGCATTAATCCATGCCAATATGTTACTACTATGTGCTATGTTGTTGAATTTGTAGAACTTGAATATACTTGGGACATTGGATGGGATTTGTGGAAATATTGACTTGTTAAAGCCTCTAATTTGGCCTAACTTGATGTGATTAAGCTTTAATTTATGTTTTGGTGTTGTTAGGTGAATGTATTGCTTGAATTTGACCCTTGATTTCATAAAAATTGAGTTTGGATGATGAATTTTGGCTTGAAAATCGGGCTGCCCTGAATTTGGGTCGACGTCCGCTCGAGCGGGGGTCAGGGCCGCTCGAGCGGGAAAATACACCTTCCAGCAGTTTTCTGAAAGTTACCCTGTCCGCTCGAGCGGGGGATATGTACGCTCGAGCGTAAAAATCGACCATCCAGTATTTTGGCAGCACTACACTGTCCGCTCGAGCGGACAAAGCTACGCTCGAGCGGAGGACTGTTTCAGCAAGAAAATATGTTTTGTTCAGTTTTTTGTGTTTGACTCTTTGGTGTTATTAAAATATTCTTTTCTGATGGGTCTTAAGAGATTATAGCTTTATAAAAGTGTGGAGGCATATGGATCGATTTTAAAGGAAAAGAATACTAATTTGTTAGTTATGTTGTGTGTAGGGCACACTCCAGAAGGAACTCATACGCCACCACAACACTGTGAGTAATAGTGCATTATACATATATTTATGTATCAGTTTTCTGTAAGATACGAACATAACTTATGTGTTGATCTGGAACTGAAATGTGAGCACCATAGTTATCTATCTGTGCCACAAGGCTACTTGAGTCGAAAGACTATCTGTGCATAAGGCTACGAGTCGAAGACTATCTGTGCCGCAAGGCTACACAGTCGAAGACTATCTGTGCGCAAGGCTACTGAGTCGAAAAGACTATCTGCGCAAGGCTACGAGTCGAAGACTATCTGTGCCTTAAGGCTACGAGTCGAAAGACTATCTGCCTAAAGGCTACGAGTCGAAAAGACTATTTGTGCCGTAAGGCTATCTGTGCCGCCAAGGCTATCTGCAGGCTAACAACTTTGTTATCTCGGTATTTGGTTTGGATACATATACTACTGTACATTGTGATTTTATTATTACGCACTACTATTCACTGAGCTTGTCTCATTCTGTAGTTTTGTTTGATCCTGTAGGAACCAGCTTGAGGAGCCGATCTAGCACACTTCATGCATTTTTGTCAGCCTAAGGATAACCAGGCACTGGAGGAAACCCTTACATATTAGATCAGTTTCCTCTGTGAATGGAATTTTTGGTATCCACATCGCTGGTCAGGGATATGTACTTATTGTTTTGTATGCCTAAAACCTGGGCTGGATTGTAAATGTTTATGTAACCTCATTTTGTGTGCATGTTACTTTATGTTCAATGTTAAGATGGTCCTGGCTTGTTGATAGTTGCTCAATGGATATTTCTAGATGTCGTTTAAATTTAATGCTTCCGTTCAGGCCCCCAATGTCATACCATACAGGTTATTACATGCATTTACCTTAAGTCATGCCCAAACTTATAGGGGCTGGGTTGGGGTGTGACAAGTGGTATTAGAGCACGAGTTGCTATCTCACACACTGATCCATTGAGCGTTAGGATGTCTAGTGTAGTGGGCATCATACAGGAAGGTAGGAATGATAGCAACGTGATATGATTTTTGCTAACCCTAATGTTGACAATTTGACTTCCTTGTACACCTTTGTGTATGGTATAATGATTTGTTTTGTAGACTATGGTGAGAACAAGAGCTGATGAGCCAGAAGATGCTACCTCGGTACGGTTGGATAGGATGGAAAGAATGATGAGAGATATGGCTGAAACTCTCGACAACAACGACAGAACAACAACAACCTCGGCCACCACCGCCTTGATTACCCCACACAATGCAAGATATTCCCGGCGAGGACCGTACCATCACACTTACGGGAGTTTAAAGATGAAACCACCTTCGTTCAAGGAGGAATTGAACCAATGAAGGCGGAGGCATGGGTGCTAGGGATAGAAATTATTGAAGTCTTCCCTTGTCTTGAAGCTCGAAAGTGCGACTTACGCTTTCACGCTTGAAGAGGAAGCACGGAGGTGGTGGATGCTTACGAACAATGCATCTGGGTTGACTTGGACGGAGTTCTTGGTGTTATTCCATGACAAATATTTTCCTCGAGTATCGAGACAAGAAATGGCGAGTTTGAAACATTGAGACAAGGAAACAAAAGCTGGTAGTATGAAGCCGGTTCGAGAACTAGCTCGGTTTGCACCTCACATGGTAGACCACAGTACAAAAAGCGCGGAAATTCGAGGAGGATTACGGAATGCCATTGAGGATCGGATCAATGTGTTGAAGTTACCGACGTCGTTGATGTCTTGGGCGGGCTGTCATCGCGAAGAAATTTGGCTACTCGGACTCGGATTTGAATGGAAAGGGAAGAGGCAAAATACTCAATGGTCTAAGGGATCAACAACTACACCAAATAAAAAGCAGAATTGGAGAAACTTCACCAGTACAACTTCTCAGAATTCGACTCCTGTGGGCCTGGAATGTGGGTTGAAACATGGTGGGGTTTGTCATCGGTGGACTGGGGCTTGTTTCCAGTGTGGAAAAATAGGACATTTGATTAGGGAAGTCACAAAGGAATCAACAACTCGGTAGTAAAGGCCGCCACGAGTTAATTTGGGTCTACAGACTCCTAGTGCCAAATCAACTGTCAAACCAAATAATAACAAGGACACCATGAAGCAAGGTAGGGTATTTGCGTTGGTTCCGGGAGATATACAGAATGCAACAACAGTGGTGTCAGGTACATTTACAGTTTATGGCCACTCTGCTTATGTTTTGTTTGATTCTGGCTCTACCTGCTCTTTTGTGTCAAAGCAATTTGCAAAGAACTTAGATAAACCTGAAATAGAATTAGCCTATGTGTTGCGTGTTACATCGCCTATGGGGACTTCCTTGATCTGTACTTCTGTCTATCCTACTTGTGAAATTCTCATTGGAAATGCTCGTGTATATGCTAATTTAGTCCCACTTGATATGACTTCATTTGATATTATTTTGGGGATGGATTGGTTGGGAGAATACGGGGCTACCATAGATTGCCTAATGAAACAAATTAAATTCCACCCTCAAGATCGATTAGAAGCTGTTTTCGAGGTCAAGTGACATCACCACCGTATGTGATCTCTGCAGCTAAGGCTTACAAATTGATTCAAAAAGGATGTCGGGGGTATTTGTGTAATGTTCTGGGAGGCCCGGTAGAGAATGAAAATATTGATGCGATTCCGGTTGTTTGTGACTTTCCGGATGTCTTCCCAAAGGACCTGCCGGGAGAGTTAGTGGACCGTGAAATAGAGTTCACAATTGATGTAGTACCTGGAACTCAACCCATCTCTAAAACTCCGTATCGAATGGCATTGGCTGAAATGAAGGAATTGAAGGGTCAGCTTCAAGATTTACTGGAAAAAGGGTTTATTCGTCCGAGTGTCTCTCCCTGGGGTGCACCAGTCCTGTTTGTGAAGAAGAAAGACGGGACACTTCGTTTATGCATAGATTACCGGGAGCTTAATAAGGTAACGATCAAAAACAAGTATCCTTTACCGAGAATTGATGATTTATTTGATCGATTACAAAGGGAGTTTTTCTAAGATTGATTTGCGGTCGGGTATCACCAATTGAAAGTCAAAGCGAAGATGTCGAGAAGATGACCTTAGAACCCTTCTGGTCATTATGAATTTTTGGTTATGCCCTTTGGGGTTACAAACGCACCGGCATTTATGGATCGATGAGCAAGGTCTTCAAACCTTATCTGGATGTGTTTGTAGTGGTCTTTATAGATGACATCCTTATTTATTAGGAATGTAGAAGCTCATGAGAATCATCTTCGTCGAATCCTCCAAACCCTCGAGAAAAGAAGCCGCATAAAAGCGAAGAAGTGTGAATTTTGGCCGCATGAAGTGGCGTTTACGGGACATGTCATAACTAAAGAAGGAGTTTCCGTTGATCCAAGTAAGATTGAGGCAATTGTAAAATAGCCAACCCGACCAATGTAAGGCGAAGTCTTGCGATTTTATGGGACTAGCGAGGTTATTATCGGAGATTTGTCCAAGACTTTTCTAAGATTCTTTGTACCACTTACGCGACTAACGAAGAAGGGCATTGCATTTGAATGGTGAGCAGAGAGAATTTGCTTTAGAATTAAAAGCGAAGTTAACTACCCCGATTCTTGCATTACCATCCGGTAACGAGGATTTGTAATTCTGATGGCCTTCACATAAGGGGTAGGTTGTGTTCTTATGCGAGCGGAAGAGTTATCGCCTCGCCTCTCGCCCGGCTTAAACCCCATGAGAAAAGTTATCCCACATGACCTTGAATTAGCGTGATTGTCTTTGCGTTAAAGATTTGGCGACATTATCATATGGGACTTCTTGTGATATTTATACTGATCATAAAAGCCTCAAATACCTCTTCACCCAAAAGGAGTTGAATATGCGCCAACGGCGGTGGCTAGAACTTATTAAAGACTATGATTTGCAGCTTCACTACCATCCTGGCAAAGCTAACACGGTAGCAGACGCACTCAGTCGGAAAAATATGGGAATACTGGCGAGTCTATTGACAGAAAGTAAAGAATTGATAGGGGATCTGGATAAGATGGAAATTGACTTAATACTACCTGGGCAAAGAGCAACAATAGCGGCAATGATGGCTCAACCGGCATTATTGGAGGAGATCAAGATACGTCAAATGGAGGACGATGCCCTCAAGAAAATATGTAGTGAAATGGAGACAAAACCGAAACTGGGATTTACTTTGGCCGATTCCGTGCTTAAATTTCAAAGTCGGGTGTGTGTCCCTAATGTGGTAGAACTTAAACGGAAGTTGATGAAAGAAGCACATGCCTCGAGAGTCTCAATACATCCAGGAAGTACCAAAATGTACCAAGATTTGAAACAACATTTCTGGTGGCCAAATATGAAGAGGGAGATTGCAAAGTTTGTATCTAAATGTTTGCAGTGCCAGCAAGTTAAAGCAGAACATCAGAAACCCGCAGGGTTGCTACAACCCCTTCGATTCGGGTGGAAATGGGAACACCTAACGATGGATTTTGTAGTGGGATTACCACGGGCCTCGAGTATGAATTCGATATGGGTTATTGTTGACGATTAACCAAATCCGCCCATTTCTTGCGGTGAAGACCCAATATAACGCCGACAAACTTGCTTTGCTCTATATAGATGAAATTGTAAGACTTCACGAGTCCGGTTTCAATTGTGTCGGAAGATCCAAAATTTGTGTCACGGTTTTGGCGAGTCTCTGAGAATGCAATGGATGCAATTGAAATTGATCTGACTTTCCATCCTCAAACCGATGGACAGTCCGAAAGGACGATTCAGACGTTAGAAGATATGCTTCGAATATGTGTTCTGGATTTTCAAGAGAGCTGGGAGACTCATCTACCATTGATGAAATTCGCGTATAATAATAGCCACCATTCGAGTATTCAAATGGCACCTTATGAAGCCCTGTATGGGAGACCGTGTAAGCTCACCCGGTGTCTTTGGTGAGGTAGGAGATAGGCCTTTGTTAGGGCCAGAGATTGTTCAATTAACTATTGAGAAAGTGAAGATTATTCGAGAAAGGCTGAAAACTGCTCAAAGCAGGCAGAAGAGTTATGCTGTAACAACCCTCACTTTGACTTAGTCATAATTGCATACCTTCATGTATGATCCTGTTTTGGTATTAAGTTATTGCAACTTTGTTTTGCCTTGTCTTGTTTTGCTTGCTTGATTAAGTTCCTTGTTTGATGTGTTCTTAGGGTCATCTTGAGACTAGTTCACTTTTGAACCCTTGTACTTAGAACCACTTGGCGAGACCTCTATCTTCACTCGGCATATTAGCGAGACGTTTGTGTTTGAGATCCTTGTTCTCGAGGCGGGCATGACTGGGCGAGATGTAGCACCGGCCAAGGTGTGGCACAGCTCAGTCAAGTGTCGTCCTCCCTAGCCGAGGTATTTGTTACTCTGTGCCGAAGTTCCGCCTTTGGCCGATGTTGTTGATGGCCGAGGTGTTCTCGCCATCTAGCTTGCCGTGGACGCCTTGTCTAGCTTGTTGTGGACGCTTTGTCAGAGACTTGTCTTGTCAATCAGTCACCTTTTGAGTTAAACCAACCCGGTGACGCCACGTGTCCGAGCTTGTCAGCCGGCAGACCTAATGCATCATTTTACATCATTTTGCATCATTTTGTATCTTTTGTATCTTTGGTATCATTTTGTTATAAGCCTTGTTCTTGAAGAGAGAGAGAGAAACACTAGAGAGGAAGAAGTAGAGTTCTAGAGAGAGAAGTCGATCTTCCAAGCTTGATCCTTAGAGTTTGAACCGTTGGATTCGTGATCTGAGGTTAGAATCTTGATCTCCTCTTGTTGTTCTTGTTGAACATCTAGCTGCATTGTACGATTGAGTTTGTTTTGCATGCCATGCATCGATTTGAAGGTTCGGTTTTGAAAGAGAACATGGTGTTCTTGAGTTCTTGATAAAAAGCCTATTTTGATCCGAAAGTTTTGAACAAGAACCATGTCTTGTGTTTGTTTTTGCATGACCTTCTTGAATGGGTACCTAGGTCCATGTTTTTAAAACTCTTAGCATGAAATCTCGGATTTTGTATAGCCAAGTTATGATTTCAGCATGCATGTTCTTGTAGTACTTGAGGACCCTGTTCCTCACTTTGAATGTGGCCCTTGGACCACACCTCGGCGAGGAGGTGTGGGACCTCGGCAAGACCTGGTTGGTATCCAGGGTATTTTCTTGAGTTGAGAAGCTTGTTTTGAGAATGTATTTGCCATGTGTTTGTAGGACCTTGACCCTTGCTTTGGGCCTACACCTGAAGACCGAGGTGAGTGGTATTTCTAGTAAAGCTATGTTATAAAGCTTTTTAATGAATCTTGCTTTGCTTTGTTTTGATGAAAGTATTTGTTAAGCATGAATGTCCAGCCTATTTCGATGTATCTTGTGTAAACCTTGTTTTGATGCTAACCTTGGAAAGTCCCTTGTGCTAGAGGACTCTAAACTTTTGTAGCACTAAGTGTAAAAAGGATACGGTCCTTTCTTGAAAAGAACATTTGGTTAAAAAGGGCTACGGGCCTAAGTAACATAAGTCCCTTGTGCTAGAGGACTCTAAACTTTCGTAGCACTAAGTATAAAAAGGATACGGTCCTTTCTCGAAAAGAGTATTTGGTTAAAAAGGGCTACGGGCCTAAGTAACAAAAGTCCCTTGTGCTGGAGGACTATAAACTTTCGCAGTACCCTTGTTTAATCGATTACGGATAGCATGCCTCTTGTTTTGCCACAGACGGTTTACCGCGTGGATATGTTTTGCTCGGAAAGCTTGCCTTGTATTTGCCGACGTCCGTGGACATCCCTTGGTTTACTTGTTTTTGAAGAATGAATACGGTTCATCCCTTGATGTATAAGTTTTGACAGGAAATACTGTTCTGCCGATGTTAGTAAGCATCCTTGAGATTGTAAGACTTGTTAGATGAATACGGTTCATCCCTTGAATGGTTTGATGTGTTTTGTTTTGAAGGACCTCGGCTATATTCATGCTAAAACCTTTATTATTAGTACCATTCACTGAGTTTCAAGACTCACCCTCTCTATATATATGTAGGTGATGAGCAGGACGGCGGCGACGCCTAGTTGTGTCTTGCAGAGCTTGTTTTGGACTCTTGTCATGTCGGCTTGGGCTGTTTATGTCGGCCATTTTGTGCTTACCCCGGCAACGTGTATTTATGTCGGCAGAATCTTGAAGATTATGCTTCTTTAGCTTGTAATTACTGTTTTGCACAGGTCGGCTCTAGAAGCCTTTTGATCAAGATTGTAATATGTATTTTTGTTGCCAGAAGTAATGATAAACCATGTCTTGTATGTCAACTCATTTGATTTATGCACAGCTCTTCTGGACCACTTGTATTTGATTATCGCTTCCGCATTTGTAAGCCCCCTTATGTAAACTCTGTCTGTGTGTGAAACTTTGTAAGAGGCCTTTGGTAATCTCGGATTACTGGCCATCTCGGTGCCGACCTTCTAGGGGCGGGTTGGGGTCGTGACATATGCAGATAACCGACGAAGGAATTTGTAATGTGATGCAAACAGTCATGTCTTTGTGAAAGTCACCCCAATGAAAGGCCACCCAAGATTTGGAAGGAAGGGTAAGCTAACACCCCGATATGTCGGTCCCTTTCAGATTTTACAGAAAGTTGAGACGGTAGCTTACAGAGTCGCCCTTCCGCCACATCTGAGTCAGGTTCATAATGTATTTCATGTTTCTATGCTCCGAGAGTACCTTCCAGATCCATCCCATATTATTGACTATCATCAGTCTGAGCTAGCAACCGACAGTTAACATATGAAGAAAAACGCTTGAATTACGGATCGTCGGTGAAAAGCGATTCTGGAAATTCCAATGGTAAAAGTGGAGTGGCAAGAGCACTACGAGGCGAGGCAACTGGGAAAAAGAGGATGAAATGCAAAATCAATATCCGTATCTGTTTTAGTCCTAAGGTAAAAGCAAGTTTGGAGGACCAAACTTAAATAAGGGGGAGAGTGTAATACCCAGGCCCTCATATCGATTCTCTTTGTCTTTATAATCTCCTGTTTTGTGTCTTTGAATGTTATTGTGAAAATCTATGTGAAAATATAGTAAAAGAGCATGGAACTTGGAAATATGAGTTTCTATCTGTTGAATTAGAACGTATCTGTTATACTTGAATCACTTAAAATGGAAATTGAGCACCGTAGAGATTTAATTTGCAGAAATTGACTTGATATTTGGAATCTACATGATTTTTAAGCTATAAGGAGATTTTTTGTGAAATTTTTATTTCGGCACCCTAAGGCGATTGATTTTCGTCTTTTATGCCCATATATATATATATATATATTGTTATATCTATCTAAGACTTGTGGAGTTGAGATCAAAAACGTGGCTTACTTTGAGAAAGAAAGGAAGAGAGGAACGTGAGAGTTGAAGGAGAAGAATTGGGGGAAAATAAATTTGACTCACCAAAGAAGCTCATCCATTAGTAGGATTGGGAGATTGAGGTTAAGGTAACCAAATTTCTAGTTTAACTTCTCAAGAATTTCATCTCATGTTTATGTTGGTTCATGGATAATCTATATTTGATTCATTAGGGTTTCTCATTGATTTGGTGCCTTGACACTTTGGACATCAATCTTTGTTTCTATAGCATTAATCCATGCCAATATGTTACTACTATGTGCTATGTTGTTGAATTTGTAGAACTTGAATATACTTGGGACATTGGATGGGATTTGTGGAAATATTGACTTGTTAAAGCCTCTAATTTGGCCTAACTTGATGTGATTAAGCTTTAATTTATGTTTTGGTGTTGTTAGGTGAATGTATTGCTTGAATTTGACCCTTGATTTCATAAAAATTGAGTTTGGATGATGAATTTTGGCTTGAAAATCGGGCTGCCCTAAATTTGGGTCGACGTCCTCGGCGAAGTCGACGCTCGGCGGAAAATACACCTTCCAGGTTTTAAAGTTACCTGTCCGCTCGGCGGGGATATATGTACGCTTCGGCGTAAAATCGACCATCGATATTTTGGCGGCACTACCTTTGTCCGCTCGAGCGGACAAAGCTACGCTCGAGCGGAGGACTGTTTCAGCAAGAAAATATGTTTTGTTCAGTTTTTTGTGTTTGACTCTTTGGTGTTATTAAAATATTCTTTTCTGATGGGTCTTAAGAGATTATAGCTTTATAAAAGTGTGGAGGCATATGGATCGATTTTAAAGGAAAAGAATACTAATTTGTTAGTTATGTTGTGTGTAGGGCACACTCCAGAAGGAACTCATACGCCACCACAACACTGTGAGTAATAGTGCATTATACATATATTTATGTATCAGTTTTCTGTAAGATACGAACATAACTTATGTGTTGATCTGGAACTGAAATGTGAGCACCATAGTTATCTATCTGTGCCGCAAGGCTACCTGAGTCGAAAGACTATCTGTGCATAAGGCTACGAGTCGAAGACTATCTGGCCGCAAGGCTACATTGTGCCGCAAGGATCTGGGGTAGAAAGGCTATCTCGTGCCGCAAGGCTATCTGGGAATCTGACAATCATATCTCGGTATTTGGTTTGGATACATATACTACTGTACATTGTGATTTTATTATTACGCACTACTATTCACTGAGCTTGTCTCATTCTGTAGTTTTGTTTGATCCTGTAGGAACCAGCTTGAGGAGCCGATCTAGCACACTCCATGCATTTTTGTCAGCCTAAGGATAACCAGGCACTGGAGGAAACCCTTACATATTAGATCAATTCCCTCTGTGAATATGAATTTTTGGTATCCACATCGCTGGTCAGGGATATGTACTTATTGTTTTGTATGCCTAAAACCTGGGCTGGATTGTAAATGTTTATGTAACCTCATTTTGTGTGCATGTTACTTTATGTTCAATGTTATGATGGTCCTGGCTTGTTGATAGTTGCTCAATGGATATTTCTAGATGTCGTTTAAATTTAATGTTTCCGTTCAGGCCCCCAATGTCATACCATACAGGTTATTCTGTCTGTTTCTGCTTAAGTCATGCCCAAACTTATAGGGGCTGGGTTGGGGTGTGACAGGAAACCTCCTCCCGGAAGACCAGCCCTACCAGCTGCTCAGGTGTAGTGTCTATTGAGAGTTTGGCTTTGTCCATTGCCGAAAGAACAGCCTGTCTATGTACTCTCGAAGCCATAAGCAGTCCCCAGATGGAGATGCCTGCTTTTATCTTTTTTTAACTGTTTTAGCATAGCCTCATCTTCAAGTAGCTTCTCTTTTTGCTTCTCCGCCTCCTTGTCCTTCCCGGACGCCTCTGGTTGATCTATGTCTTGCCCACACAGATGAGGATTGGGAGAACAATCAACCGGACAATACCTGGTATACCTGGTGTCAGTCGCCAACAGACACCTATCCAGCTCCATTACAACTGTTCCTGTACCCACAGTACCTTCCATCCGTGTGCGCAAGACGCCTGCTTTTTATTGCACACAACACTTTCGATCCGACAGGCCGCTTTTTGGCTCTCTCAGAGTCTTCAATTCCTTATTGTTCTAACTGCGTCGGTACAGTTTGCTGTTCAACATTCCCTGTATTCAAAATGCCCAAATCCTGAGCGAAATTCTTGGCACCGGCGCTCTCTGACGATGTATTCTGATCCCCGGCCCTTCCTGCCAAAATTGATGTCCTTGCCTCTGACGGGCCCTTTTCCAGCTGAGATTCTTCAACAATATCTGGTTGGTCGTCAAGCCACCCTGTGATCTCTGCTGACTCCTCAAAATCGAGCCAGTTGACTGTCATGTCCCCCGGATCTTGTTCGTTGAAAATCTGAAGGTCAGCAATGTCCCCTTCCAGAATTGCTAAGTCATCTAGCCTTTGATCAAATGGATCCCCCTGTAATACACAAATTTCTGCGCCCACTGACAATTCCACATTTGGCCTAATCTGACCCGCTGACGCAATGTAGCCACTCGGATTGTATACCTCCTCAGCAAAGCTCCCCAATTCCTCAGTTCCTGGCTCCACTGTACCACTTTCCTCTGAAATCATCCCTATTCTGTCTTCGACAGCCATAACCATTGGTTCAGGTTGGGTTCGGGAGATGTCCAACATGCATAGGTTAGTGCTATCAAGTAGGAACACCTCCGGCTTAGGTAGGTGAGATGGGGTGATATATATATGCTGGGGTCGTATGACATGACCCCGGTTTGGATAAAGTTGATGCGTTTGGGAGGTGGAGCTTGGTTGTGTGGTGGGAGAGGGTTGGTTGTGACATTGGGTTTCTCTGGAGGCACAATCACCCTATTATCAATGAGATCCTGAATCTCATGATGTATTTGCCGAAGCATTGGTTGGTGTCATGACCATCTTTGTTGGTGAAAAGCCTTGATTTGGTTTGGGTTATGGGAGGAGTTTTTAAGTAATGACTCTAGGGGCTTCAAGTGCCCTTTCTTGATCAAAACTCCTAAAGGCTTGGACAAGGACATGTATAATGGAGTGAAAGTTCTTTGGTTTTTGGGTGGGTATCTGGCTGTTTGCGAACTACTACCGGACGCACCGGTGAATGGCATAGCTGCAAGGGTTCTTGGGGGATTGGTGTTGACCATGCTCACTTCCTGAGATCTGGCAGCTGCAACACTACTTATTCCTGCATTCGTACTGTGGTTATTGAAAGTCCCCCTAGGTTGTTCTCTGTCAATGTTGATCAGACCCTGTTTCAAAGCATCCTCGATTTGTACCCCCATCTCATGCAAGTTTGAAAAGGTGGGGAAGGGGCGAACGATCATTTTCTGCATAAGCTTGGGCTGGAGATTGTGCACAATCATCCGAATCTGATCTTTATTAGTGGGCCTAGTGGTCATCATTGAGGCCTTGGCCCTCCACCGGGTTACGAAGTCAAAAAAACTCTCCTTAGGCTCCTGCCTCGTTGTCTCCAGGTCACAGGTTGTGTTCTCGATCTGTGTATTATAGGAGTACTGAGCGACAAAAGCCTCGACCATCTCATCCCAATTCCTCTTAACATCGTCTTCCAGTTTTGCGTGCCAAATGACCGCCACACCCGACAAGGTCCGGCTGAACAAGGAAAGCTTCTGTAGTCTAGTGAGGCCCATTGGCCTTAGTATGTTTGAAAACAGCCGCAGGTGCACCATGGGGTCACCAGATCCATCAAATCGGTCAATTTGCGGCATCTTAAATATGTCCGGCAGCGTCTCCTCGATGTCCGGGATGGACTTCACACCCTGAGATTTCTTGAACAGGTTTTCGAGCTTGCTCACTTTTAATGTCGTGGGGTCCACCTTGAATTCGAAGGGAGAATTCGGTTGATTGGTAAGAGTGGGTGCCTTGGATAGTTGAGGTAGAATCGGGGGCGGAGCCGGCCCTGTTGGGATGTTTGTATCCTCTTGGTCATTCTGGACATTTGTTGCCTCCCCGGGTATTGAAACTCTGGGTGGGGGATGAGCTTGGTGTGAAGCTGATGTTCCGGCTTACTGCTATAGCCGGGTAATTAGCTCTGCCTGTTGGGCCATGACAACGGCCTGTTGTTTGGCAAATTCCACTTGACGAGCAACGTCCTCCTGCATAGTTCTTATGCTCTCCTGGAGCTGATGCATCATTTCTTCCATTCCTGCCATACTGCCCTGATCTATTTGAACTACCGGTACGCCTATCTCTGGAGGAGCCTCGGGAATCTCAACCTGACTGTTCAAAGACCACTGATCTGGCAACCGATACACTACATCTTCTCGACCTTCGCCTGACAACTGGGGGTAAGGAATAGAACACTGGTTGTCCGTCTACCAGATCCTCGGATCGATGGAGTCAGCGACCTCTAGTCCAGAGTGCTTGGGGAATATCTGTTGGGTCGGAAGCAATTGTGCTAAAATGCCTAGCAAAAAGATAAATAAAACAATAATAAGGAAATAAACAACCAGAAAACGGACAGCATAACAACTTAAGTAAAGCACAACACAGTTGGGCTCAACAACACACAGTTGATAAGTTGAATACACTATTCTCAAACACTGATCATTGTTCCCAAATCACTGCCCCCAAAATCTGAATCTGATACCCGCAGATAAAATTGATTCCCAAACATTGACACTGATGCCCGCAGGCTTGATGCCCAAACTTGCAAACTGATATATGCATTCCTGTAGAGGCCAACTCTAAAGCACATAACAAACAACTGAGAGCCAAAACACCCCTATGGAGGGGTAGGGTTTCCCTGTCCTAGTTTCGCCAAGAACTAGGGTTTCACTACGCATGCAGCGGTTTCAAACAACCTAAAATCGGGTAAGCAACCTGTCCTAGCTTGGAATGGTCACTATGGATTCCGAATATGCACTAGGTCGAATGGTCAAGAAGGGTGCGTCGGTAACAACATGAGTTTGTGTTCCCATTGTGGCAGAGCCTGTAACCGGTCAGCCTTATGGCATGCTTCTCAAAGAGAGCCTCTGGCAAACCATTCAGGAATAGCAGATGGCAAACATGGTGTCCTTGGCTCACCAATGCAAATGCAATGCAAAGAAACACATAAGTGTAATCAAAACAAGATATCATGAGTTCGAGTCAAGTTCTCTAAATCCCCAGCAGACTCGCCAGAAACTGTAGACGCGCCCCGAGGGCCTCATGCTACAGTTCGGACTCATATGTCACGGTTCTTAATCTGATCTCGCAAAGTGCAATGCAAGATTGATAAATCACCAAAGAGTCCAAATCCGGCAAATAGTTTTGGAAAATAGATTTTTTAGAAATAAGTGCCAAACATGGACTGCTTTGCCAGATACAGAGTCGCCACCTAAATGTTTTATTTTTGGGGAAATTTAGGAAACCCTGACTCGTGTCTAAGGCCACGTGTCCGTCATCACCAAAGTTGCATCGGCTCGAGAACTTGGGTACGATTGGGGAAGGTCAGCTATGAGCACCCCCGCTCGCCCGATCAAAGATCGGTCACTACTAAACAAGATATTTTGTTTTGAAAACATATGCGCCCTTATTTCGGTTATTAGGCTAAGATTACTATGTGATGCACACAGCACACAAGTATAGACTAGATCGCCTAAATTGGAACAAAACATTTCATGTTTGTTTATTTGAAAATGGTTTGATGGTGCTACCCGCAAGTAGGCTAAGACGTAGATTTGCCACCCTCAAGTGGGCTTAAAACTCGCATTCAATGAATTGTTCCAATTCAGATAATACAATCTTCACCCACGGGCATTCAAGCAGTTATATCACATAAGCAAATAGCCTCATGGTAAGCATGCTATCATGGCAGTCACTCACACGCATGGAAGGATGCTAAAGCATAAACACTTACCGAGTACTCCGAGCCAAAACAAAAGCTATGTTAGAAATCAATGTATGATCCTAACTATGTTAAGAATGCCTAATGCAACACATACAAAATGCAACTAGAAGTAGGCTCGACTATTCTATGGCATATGAGATGCTACAGATAACATGTATTCAAATAGGAATTGAAATACAATGCAGTTAGTACGATGCGCCGAGTCCGGTGCATGCAAGACAGATGAATGAATGCAAACATGCGAAGCATAAGTATGCTAATTGAAACATGCCTTAAACTAACCATCAAAAGCAGATAAGTAAAAGGGAGAAAGACGTGGGGTTGGAAGACATTCGCACACTCACGCACACTTATTACAAAATTAGACTTATTCTAGCTAATTATTACACAACACTAGCTAATTAACAAATTAACTAAACTAGCATGCAAACTATGTAAAATAGGTTGCGTCAGCTCTATTTTGAATGATAAAGGATGCATGCATGCTCGAGTCGCCTTGTCAGGAAATCCATCGCGATGTCTCGACTCGCCTTTGTTCGCAATTGATTTCAGAAACTTGCATGAAGCCCCTGGAGGCTAAAACTCCACCTTGGGAATCTGTGGGAGGGCCACCGACCAGCTATTGGGGTTGGAGACCACCCACCGACTAGTTTATGTGGGAAAAACCAAAAGGGGTGGTCGGCCTGCCAGGAAAGCTGGTCGGCCGACCAGTTTCTGCCTCCAATTTTTGCATTTTCTGCAACAAAGGCAAGAGAGAGAGAAAGCAAGGTATTTGCAACGCATGTGTGCACGACCACTCTCCCCGTCCTTGCATATGCTCAAGGGAGTGTAGGTCTCGATCCTCGGGCCACTAATCACGCATCTCGATGCATGATGGCCGAGGAACGGAATTGCACAACTTAATATAGAATGAATGCACATATGAACACATAAATGCCTAAACTCCATCATGTGTAGTCAACAGTGTCGGTGACTGGGAATCGAGGCACATTTCATCACTTTGAGTATGAAACGTCCCTCGTTTCTCGTGTTTGGGCTAACTCATATCCCAAGCACAATGCAACCAATAGAATGGCATGCATAATGCGAATCTATCATACAAATGCAATCCTAATACAATGCAACTAAGTGATGCGAACAAGCAAAGGATAACATGCAAACATGCAACAAGCATACACAATGCTAAAGCCACATACTCAACGCAAGACAATCATAAGCATGCAACAATATGACAAAATGAGACTAACCTACATAATGCGAATGTCAAATAGCATACTCAATGCTACGAACTACATGGCATGCGCAATGCTAAGTGGACTTAAACCAAGATGGATGAACCTCAGCCACACCCAAATCAGTGGCCATACATGATGAAAATGAAACAAGAACACACACACATACATGCAAGGTGCAATGGCTCCAAGTCTAGGGCACAAAGCACAACTCTATAAGAGCATGGCAAGGATAAAATATGGCATACCACAACACATGTCCCAACTCTGAAATGGCATACAAGATGGTCCTGAATCATGCAAACAACTCACCCGATGCATGTTGAATGGCTCAAATACCGAAACTAGTGAAGCACATTACACTAGAAGGATGCAAAGCAATGCACAAATGACCAAACCAGCCCCAAACAGTCCCTATGCAGGCCCAAAACAGTGGCAAAATGGGCTAATGTGATGGCTTGAAGTACACAAAAATGAAGCTCATGCAATGGCCCATAAATGAGGCATTCAAGCACAACTCTCAAGCACATTTAAAGAGTGATAAACATTGGAATATGGCACACCTATAAACTCTGAAATATCATATTCAATGATGCCAAAACCCTAAAATGCCTCAAGCAACACATGCAAGGGACCCCAAAACTCAAAGATAAGCAAGGCTATTACACTACAACCATGCATGGCAAGCACCAATCGATCAAGAGGCCTAAAAACAGAGCTAAGGAAGCCCAAAACATGAACAAAACATGCTTGGAGTGTGGCCAAAAGATGCTAGAATAGAGGGCCAAAACAACATGCAATGTGAGCTAGTAAGCATGATTTACACTACAAGCCTATGAAGCATGTGAGGGGCCACCAAACCAGTGGCTAAAGGGCCAAACAAAAGTCAACACAAAGGCCCTAAGGCATGGCTCAAAACAAGGAAAAATGAAGCATGCAAGAGGGTAGATGACCTCCAATAGGAAAATGATCTGAAAAAAACATGAAAAATACTTAAAAATAAAGCTTTTCTCAGTTGACAACAAAGCCTAAAGATGCATGCAAATAAGGCTAAGAGAAGGATCAAAATAGAGCTTAAAAGGGAGAAAGAAGTTACCCTTGAAGCTCAGCCAAAACCAGTAGATTTTCTGAACCAAAACCCAACTTTTGAGCCCTTTCAAGACCCTCCAGCAATTCAGTGGCAAGGTAGAGGTGTGTGGCTATGAGAGTGTATGCACAAATGTGAAGCAAAACAACAATATAGAGAGGGAAAGAGAGAGATATATGGCTATCTCTTAAACCAAAATTTTGAACCTCTCTCAAGGAGACGGAGGGCCTCTCTTATTGAAAAACAAGAGGGTTTAAAATTCATGGAGAAGCTAAACAAGGCTCAAGATCCTCCATACATGTGTATGGAGGATCCAACAGGCTTCCATTTGCAGTGGCAACAACTCCTGAGACAGGCGGGGAGGCAGGCCGACCAGTTCAGGTGGTCGGCCGACCAGTTCCCCTGGTTGGCCGACCAGTTCAAAAGGGTCAACCTTATGAAAGGTGGTCGGTAGCCCTAATTGGTGGTCTCCCAACTGAGTGTAAGCCAGTGGTACTATGTGAGACCAATAAATGTGGCTCAAAACACATGGAGACCAGTTTCCTAAGTAGAAAATCTGTTGGTGGAGAGAGAATTGGTGTCCAAGAGAAATGCTGGTCTCCCACCCCTGTACCACCTTCCAAACAATGAAAAAAAGGTCCATGCCAAAAATGAACCAAGACAGATACAAAACGAGGGTTCGGGGGTCAAAACGCGCAGCCGGGTGCCCCGAAAATAGGCTGTTAAGCAACGAAAGTGGTGTGCGACGACAAAGGTGGTCTCCTGGGCCATAGTGTCCCTCTAGAGAGAGGAAGCAAGGTGTGTGCCAAAAATCGGAGCAAACGGAGAATGTTAAGCGGTCTCGAGCCGAGGTGCGCAGCCGACGGCTTCGAAAACCGAAAACTAGTCTCCAAACGGGAACAGTGGCCTACGACCACGAAAAGTAGTCTATGACCACTGAGAGATGGTTTGCAAGACCTCTCCCTCCCTTTGGGAAGAGAAAACAAGACCTGGTTCACAAACCGAGGCAAAGCACAAAAAGTTCCGAGGCCCCGGGGGCAAGGCTCTCAGCCGAGAACTTCGAAACCTCAGGACAAGCACAACATGCATCATCACCGAGTGCTCAATCGATGATGTCTGAGTCTTAAGGTCGGTCAAAAATGGGGTGTCTATAGCAACACATGCAAAATACAACTAGAAATAAGCTCGGCTATTCTAAGATAGCATATGAGATACAACTTGATACATGTATTCAACTTGGTATTGAAATACAATGTAGTTAGTATGATGCGCCGAGCCCCGTGTATGCAAGACAGATGAATGATGCAAACATGCATAGCATAAGGATGCTAAGTGAAAATGACCGTAAACTAACCATCAAAACCAGGTAAGTAAAAGGGAGAAAGATGTGGGGTTGGAAGACATTCACACACTCACGCACACTTATTACAAATTTTGCCCTCTCGATGGAGGGTCCGAAAGAATAATACAAATCAACTAATTAATTAACTTAACAAGCTAATTAATTAATTACATAACCAAATCGAAATAAATAACTATTCTAAGTTATTAGAAAACTAAAATGGCCTCAAGACGAGGGATGAATGCGTGCTCGGATGGCTTCGCTCAGAAATCCATCTCCATGCTTCATATTGCCTCTGTTTACACCGCTCTGTACCTCTGAAAATTGTGCCAACTTCTGTGACACTTCTGAACCACCTTGTGGGCATGTTGTGAGGTCATCGACCAAGTGGTAGGGTCATTGACCAATGGAACGGTGCCATCGACCAATTATGGGGCTGTCGGCCAACCATGGCTAGCCGATCGGCACTAAAAGTAGCCGACCGGCCATTTCTTCCTGCAGAATGCTATTTTGTTGTAGCAGAGGACAAACAGAGCATGGTGATACATTTGTAAGAAAAGATGTATGCAACTACACCCCTTATCATGTCTAAGGCTCAAAGGTGTGTAGTGCTCGACCCTCGGGCCACCAATCACGCATCTCGATGCATGATGGCCAAAGTGGTCAAGTGTGCAATTCACTATGGAATGAATGCATAAAAACACATGAATGCCTCACACTCTATCATGTTGGATCAAGAGTGTCGGCGACCGAGGTTTGAGGCACATTTCGTCACTTCAAGTACGAAACGTCCCTCGGTCATCATGTTTGGTTTGATGATGCAATGTATGTATGCCAAATATAATGCAAAGCATGCAACCAATGTAGTGCAACATGAGCAATGCCAACTTGATGCAGTGCAACCTAAGTATACAAGCTAAGTTAGTATGACATGAGCATGTCAAGAACCATGTGAACAACTCAAACATGCAATCTCAAATACAATGGGACAAGCATGTGATAGTAATGGACCATGTAATGCAAGGCATGCAAAATTCATGAAAGCAAACATGTTTAATGGATTTAGACCAAAAGGACAGACCTTGGCCATGCCTAGATCAGTGGCCAAGACAAGAAAACCAAGACACCAAAAGGGCAAAACACATATGTACACACATTGGTCCATAAACTATGCAACAATGCACAATCCTCAAACATGAGCGAGATGTGATAAACATGAGAATGTGACAATGCAATAAGCTGTGAAATCAGGTGAGGAATGATGCGAAATCATGTACACAAGTCAAGCATAGCATGTCAAAAGGCCCAAAGCTCAAGGTTATGTAGACACCCCATTTTTGACCGTCCTCAAGACCTGGACGTCACCGCTTGAACACTCGGTGATTATCCATGTTCGTGTTCGTTTGGAGTTCCCGGAGTTCTCGGCTACGCGCCTTGCCTCAGGACCTCCGAACTTGACCGTTTTGTGTCTGGTTTTGCACCAAACACTTGTGCTTTGCCTTGGAGGAGCAGGGAATGCCTTGTGAGGCATCCCCACACACCACCGGCAGTGGTTAGAGGCCACCGGCTGGTTGGTGTTGCCATCAGCACTATATTGTGCCGGTCAGCACTCTTTTGTGCCGGTCGGCAGCCAATTTTGTCAAAATGACAATTTTGCCCTGCCAACTACTGTGCAGTTGCTTTTTCAGATATTTTGAAGCTGCTGTATAGCATTTGTTTCCCCTCCATACGCATGTATGGAGGGATGAGCCTTTGGTTTGCTTAGCTTGTAAGCTTTGTTGCCTACAAGAGAAGGCGCTCTTGTCTTGGCTCAAGGGTTAGAAAAAATTAGACATTTTTGGAGAGAAAAGACAGAGAAGAAGCTCTGGTTCTAGGTTAGAACTTTTGTATCTATCCTATCTCTATTTTCCTCTCTTATTTCTACACTAGGTGCTTTAATCCATATTATTGCACACAAGCACCTAGTGTTTCACCTTCCTTTGGTTACTGAGGTTCTAAGGGCTAGTTCTTGAAGTTTTTGGTTGGATTTGAGCTTAAGGAAGCAACAACATCAACCTTTGTGAAGGTGGTCTTCAAGGGTAAGAAACTACCCCTTTTTACCCCATTTTTGCACTCCATTTTTGCATAGATTAGAACTGTTTTTGCACTTAGCATTTAATACAAAAAGGTTCTATTTTTTAGTCCTCTTTATTGTTGGTTAAGAGTGTTTTGTGCTTTGAGGAGGTTTGACCACCCTTAGGCCTTGAAAAGGGCCTCATTTTGTGCTATTTTGTGAGAGCTCCGGGATTTTGGTGTTGGGGTCTCTTTGCCACTAAAATCTTGAGGGATTTCAGTGGTGAAGATGATGCCTTGAAGTCCCAAGAAGGAGAGGGTCACCCCCTTTCCTTGTTGTCCTTGAGA
This sequence comes from Camellia lanceoleosa, assembly GCA_025200525.1. NCBI lineage: Eukaryota > Viridiplantae > Streptophyta > Magnoliopsida > Ericales > Theaceae > Camellia > Camellia lanceoleosa. Next base: position 75,140,418 of record CM045771.1, on the reverse strand, counting down.
AGGACCTATTTTGCCTCTTGAGGGAGCCCCATGTTTGGTTGTTTGTTGGTTATGCCATGGCTGTATTTTGTGCTCATATTGCCATATTATAACTTTGTATCATGTTGGTTTTAGTACTCCTTGCATGTTTTGCATAGATGCTTTGCAATGCCTCTTTAGTCCTTTAACATGCATTAGGTTGTGTGCCTCTATTCTAACATGTTTTAGGCTTAGATTCATGAAGCTTGTATGCTTATTTTTCCATGAATAAGGTCTGTCCATGGTTACTTTGGTCGATCTTAGCTTGCATCACATAGCCTCTTTGCATTTGGCTTGTTGGCCTTAAGAGCATGAAAGTATAGCATGCCTTGCTTGCATTATTTTCAATGGTTTGGAACCATTTAGCATGCTATTTCAGACCCTTAGACATGCTTGAATGATTGCCTTGCATGCCTCTTTGAAGTTTTGACAGCATATGTTGTATGCCTAATGATTTGGTCATTGTGTGTGCCTTGCTCTAGAGCCACTTAGATGCCATCTAGGAGGTCCCTTTTGTATGGTCTAGGGCTGCCTTAGACCTGTTTTAAGCCTTCTTGGCCTTGTGAGGCTTGGTTGGCTTAGCCATGGTTTAGGTCTCCTTTGGCTTGCCTTGGATGCTTGGACCATTTGTTGCATGCTTAGTCTATTTTGTTGCTTGGTTTGGCACCATGTCCAACATGATTTTAAAGCTTATATATGCATGTTAATATGTCCATGTTAGCCTCTTTTAAGTGTTCTTAAGAGTTGCTTGTTTATGCCTAAGTGTTGGATTATGTATGCTTTCATGTGTGCATGTATTGCATATATCTTAGCCTTCACTTCTATGGCATTTGGCCACTGATTTTAGGCTTATTTAGAGCTGCCTAACCTATGTGCAAGTCCATCCTCTTGTTGCTTGCATATGCTCTTTGAGTGTTGTAATGTATTGGTAAGTAAATGCATGTTAGGACTAACATGATTGAATGAAGTCACATGCTTGTTTGCATGCTTGGACACCTACATTACACCTTGCATACTTGATGGTTGACATTGGTGTTTCATGCCTTGTATGTTTGTTAGCTTGTATGCTTCTTTGCATTGGCATGATTGCATACTAGTTGACATGTCTAGGATTGCATCACATAAACATGCATGCTCTACCTCTTGACCAAGTCATGATAGAGGCTTAGCACCCTTGTGTGTTTGTTTGGTTTGCATGCATTTGAAATAGAAGTTGCACATTTGGTTCTTTGGGCCATCATGCATGGAAATGCGTGATTGGTGGCAAGAGAATCGAGGCACATGCCCCTTTGAGTCACAAATATGATAAGGGGCATGATTGGTGCACACATTGTTGGAATTACATTGCCATGCAAGTTTTTGCCCTCTGCTGCTGTGAGTTCACGAGTTCTGCAGAATATTCGATGCGGCCGGCAAGATTTAGTGCCGGCCGCGATCTATTGATGGCCGATGGATGAATTTTGTGCCGGTGACCTCATGCTGATGCCGGTGGAAGTCCTACTCAGCCGATGATGTCCCTCAGTGTCCAGGGAGGCACTCCTGAGACTTTGGTAGTCTTCTGAGATGCAAAGCAGGGAAAACAGAGGCAATCTAAGCATGGCAGTGCAATTCCGAGCAAGTCCCGAGCATGCGTTGCATCCGGCCCTTATCTCGAGGCAGTTTACTGCTTTAATTAGATTAATTAATTTATTTGATTAATTTAGTTGGACTGTAATATTTTAATTAGTTTGCGTAGTTAATTAATCTGTATTATTATTTTGGTCCCTCCGAGTGGGGGCATAATTGTAATAAGTGTGGGTGAGTGGTTTGTATGTCTTCTAACCCCCACTTCTTTCTTCCCTTTTATTTACCTGCTTATGATGGTAGATTAGGGCACGTCTATTTTAGCATACCTTATGCAATGCATGCATGCATCCATGCATTTGTCTAAACATGCACCGGGCTCTGTACATCATACAAACTGCATTATATTCTAAATTCCAACTTGAATACATGCATCAAATGATTGCATTTCACGTGCCATTTTAGGGTTAGCCGAGCCTACTCTAAATTGCATCCTTGCCTGTGTTGCATTAGCCACTTAACATGACCTAGGGACATGCATGTCTGCTAACTAGTTTCTTGTTTTGGCACGGAGTACGATGTAAGTATTTTACGCTTTCGCATACCACATGCGTGTGAATGTTGCCATGACAGTATGCTTGCCATGTGGCTAAGTGCTTATATGAAATAAACTGTTTGAATGCCTGTGGGTGGAGGTTGGGTTGCTTGAGTTGGAAAACTCATTGAAATCCGTGTTTTAGCCTACTTACGAGTAGCAAATTCCGAAGCATTTTCAAAACGAACGGATATGCAATATTGATTTCCAAATTAGGCAATCTAGTCTATACTTGTTTGTTGTGTGCATAACATAGTAATTCTAGGCTAATAATTGGAATAAGAGCATGTAATGTTTTCAAAATCGGATATCACGGTTAGTAGAGGCCGGTCTTCGAACTGGGCGAAAGGGGGTGCTCATAGCTGACCTTCCCCGATCGTACCCAAGCTCCCGAGCCAAGACTACTTTGGTTATGACGGACACGTGGCCTTCGGCACCGAGTCAGGGTTTCCTAAATTTCCCATTTTAAAAAATATTTAGGTGGCGACTCTGTAATCTGGCAAAGCAGTCCATGTTTGGCACTACTTTTCAAAAAATCTGTTTGTTTTCAAAACGATTTGCCAGAGTTGGACTCTTTGGTTCAAGATTTAGAACCACAAACAAAAAAGGGGAGTCTGAACTGTAGTAGCATCAAGGCCCCTCACGCGGGTGCTGTTACAGGTTAGCAAGGGGCTTGTACCATGGCTACAAGAATCAAGCCTCGAAGGGCCAAGGTGAACCAAAACAGTTCGAAGGCGAACTAAAATAAGGCTAGAACATGCATGAACCTAGCCAACACAAGCTAAAACAAAGGATCAAAAGCATGAAGCATGAAAAGGCAACAAAAAGGTGTTACACTACACCTATCAAAACCAAACATGGCATGAATTACCCAATGAAAAATAGAGTTATGGCATGTCAAAATAAGCCCAAAAACCCACTTAGATGGTATCCCAATGACCTAAGCATAGAGGCATACACAAGGGTCCAATCTTAAAACTCAAAGCAACAACTCTTCAAAGCATTAAAGAGATGACAAATGTGAGTGTATGGCTACACTATATGGACTGAAATATGATTTCAAAAGATGCCAAATCACGAGAATGGTCAAAACAATGCATGCTAGTAACTTGGACACTCAAAGCCAACAAGCTAGGTTGAACCATGGCTATTCAAAACAGTGCACACATGATCAAAACAACACCAAACAGAGCTTAAACATGGTAAAACATGGCTAAAAGTTCCTTTGGGTTGAGCCAAAATAGACTACCATGGTGGTCCAAATACATGATACATGTTAAGGCAATAGAGAGGATTGCAAGACAAGTGCATGGTACATGTAGGAGGCTATCAAACCAACATGAAATAGGGGTACAATATGGCAAAATAACACCAAATACTTGCTGAAATGGAGTTAAAGCAAGCTAAGCAAACATGCTATTATTATGAGCAATTTATGCTAACAAATGAGAGACAAGGAGAGGGGGGTGTCCCTCTCCTATTCAAGACTTCAAAACTATTTCTCCACCATTGAAAATCTTCTGGATTTCAGTGGTGAGAAGGTCAAAATGAGATGGTTCCAAAACTCAAGAAGAAAGGTACAAAATGAGGCCAAACAAGGCCTAACAGGGGGGTAGACAACCCATAACAAAAAAGCGACCTTAAGAAACTATAACAAGCATACAAAATTAGAACTTTTTGTAGTTTAGAGTCAAGCTTGAAACAATATGCAAGTATGTGTAAAGACTTAAGCAAGAATTGGGTATCTAAAGGTAGTTAGCTCACCCTTGAAGAACACTTTAAGAACACCACTCTAGCAGCTTCCTCTGATCAAAAACAACTCCAAGAACTCTAAAACCAACTCTTTAGCATCTCAGCAACTCAAGGATGGTGTATCACTAGGTGCCTTAGTGCAAAAGTATGAATAAAACACACTTAAGAACACAAAAACACACACAAATGTAGAGAGAGGGAGCTATATATATAGAGAGAGAGATATGTATCACTTCTATATCAGATTTCTTCGAACCCTAAGAAGGGAGGAGGAGCTCCCTTCTTATAGAATTCCAAATCTAAGGCTTCTTGGAGAAGCTAACACAAGGTGCAAATCCCTCCATACACGTGTATAAAGGTGGTGGATTATGCATGCCAGCTGTGACAGTTGGCAAAAAATATCTGCAAAAAGCAGATGAAAAGGGTTCGGCCAGAAAATATGGCCGATTAACCAACAAAGGGGGCCGACCGACCAAAAAAAGTGCCGATCGGCCAACACCTTTGGCTGATGGCAGGAAAAAGGGGCTAATGGCTTCATGCCTTGGCCGATGGGTTGAGGAAATGGCCAACAAGCCACCCTCTTCCCTCAAAAGAAAAAACACAAGTGCTTGGTCCACAACCAAGCACAAAACAGTCAAGTTGAGAGATCTTGAGGCAAGGCGTATGGCCGAGACCTCCGGAAACTCAAAATGAACACAAGCATGGATGATCATCGAGTGTTCAAATGATGATGTCCAAGTCTTGAGGATGGTCAAAAATGGGGTGTCTACAGTACCTCAGCAAGACTACCTAATATACCTCTCACACGTAACACTGAGAAGTGAAAGGAGGATCAAACAGTACAGCGGTAGTCTAGATCCAAGGGTTGTGTTCCCATCATGGCAGAACCGATGACCGGTTAACCTTTTGCCAAGCTTTTTAGGCAAGCCTCTGGCAAACCATCCAGGAATAGAAGATGGCAAACACAGTGACTTAGGTGCACCAATACAAATGCAAAATGGAAAAAAAAAAATAAAAAAAAAATATAAGTTTAGATAAAATTTCACATCATGAAGTTCGAGTCAAGTTTTCAAATTTCCTCAACAGAGTCACCAGAAACTGTAGCTCGACTTTCCGTTCCCCCTTTCGGAGGACGAATAAGCCCTACAGTATCGGACACCCGCAATTTTGAATCTAATCCCACAAGTGTAATGCAAAATAGATAATCACCAAAGAGTCCAAATCTGGTAAATCTTTTGAAAAATTGATTTTGAATCAAATTGCCAAAAATGGACTGATTTGCCAGATACAGAGTCACCACCTAAATGTTTTTGGAAAATTTAGGAAACCCATGACTCATGCCAAAGGCCACATGTCCGTCATCACCAAGATTGTCTTGGCTCGGGAACTTAGGTACGAGAGGGAAAGGTCATGAACTGAGCACCCCCGCTCGCCCGATCAAAGATCGGCCTCAACTAATCATGATATGAATCTTATTTACATTATATGCTTTTGTTCCGGTTATTAGGCTACCATTACTATGTGATGCACACACAAGTATAGACAAATTTACAAAAATTGGAACACTTGATTTCATGTTTGTTTTGAAAATTGTTTCGAATATGTACCACTTTAAAAAGTGATCGCATATAAACATTACTCATATTATTCCAATTCAAGCGATTAGCCTTCATCCACAGGCATTCAAATAGTTTATCAGCTAAGCACTTAACCTCATGGTGAACATGCTAGACATGGCAACAACCACATTTATGCACTATGCTAAAGCAAATAAAAGCTCACCTAGTACTCCAAGCCAAAAAAGGTAAAGGAGTTAGAATAATGCATGATCTGAACTATGCAGTATGACTAATGCAATGTATGCGAGATGCAATTACTAGGCTCGGCTACTAATATGGCATATAAATCAATTTGATAGCATGTGGGCTAAGCATGTATTCAAAGAAGTATTTGACTAACAATGCAAGTTAGAATGATGTGCCGAGTCCAATGTATGCAAGACAAGTGGATGAAAACATGAAGTATGCTAGACAAAACATGATGCCCTAAATTAACCATCATAAGCTAGTAAATAAAAGGGAGAAAGACATGGGGTTGGAAGATATGTACATTATTACAACATTTACGCTGTCACGAAGGAGAGTTTGAATGAATAAACTAGCTAACTAAGCTAGTTACTACGAATTAACTAACTATTACAAACCCAAATGAATAAATTTGCTAAACTACTTAACTAATTATTACAAACTGAACAAAATAATTAATTAACTACTCTAGCTAATTAAATAATTACAATAAGAAACAAATTAACTATTACAAAGCCACTACTTCAAGCACAATATTAATATTAACATCACTTCACGGATCCCGAGGATTGAGGGAGGATTCATGCATGAATGCGTTTCTACTCGAAGAAGGCCACTGTTCTGCTGTCAGATGTCTTTGTTGCACAGTAGAACACTTACACTGTTTTCCACCTCAAGACCAATTCTATTCTGCTTCAAAAGTACACTACTAGATTTTGCACTGGTTGCCGGCAAGCTGAAAGTGATGGCCTACCGTCCACTAATGGTGGCATGCCGGCCACTGTTGCCCGGTTCTTTCTATTGCAATAGAGAGCAAACAGAGCAAGAGCAGAGTATCTTCCAGGGTTGTTTGCACAACTTATCCCTCCTTATCATTAAGTAGCTCAAAGGAGTGGCAAAATTTGATTCACAAACCATCAATGGATGCAATTTCATTGCATGATGGCTTATGAACCAAAAGTGCAAGTTCAATGAATGCAACAAAACAAGACTCTTAAAACCACCTTCCTATCATGAATGATCAAGGGATCAAGAGAAGTGGTTAACATTGACTCTTGAACCATTTACATCACTAACAAGTATGAAACGATTCAAGACTCAAGGTTTCAATTTATGTCCGATTGATCCCAAACCAAATTATTATCTTGCCCCTTTTTTTAGTCACCAATTTTATTACTTCATTTTAGTTAGCTCTCAATTCTTTAATCAATTAAGTCCAAAAGTGAGTTTCAGTTCTCTAACGGAGAGAAGTGTCAAACCAAGAGTTGGCTTAAGGCATGAGAGAGATTTCATGTCGTTGATAATGAACCCCTAAAAGGGATTAAACAATTAAGCATGACAACCTCAATCTCAAGCTTAAAAGAACAATAGGTTTGAAACAACTCTCAAAGAAAAGCAAAAGTCAAGAAAGGAGAGAGGTTGCAGAGGTGATTAAAGGTGATCACAAGTAAGGAAAGCAAGAAATAAATGCTATCAACTCAAATAGGATGGTAGCTAAGGCCTAAACCGCCAAACCTATGAGGGTAATTGCACTACAAACATGTAATACAAGGCTCAATTGCAATGAACACTTAAAAATAGTCGTAAAATAGTGCTAAATAAGCCCTAAAACATGCTGGAATTATGACAACAATAGCTAGAACAATAAGCTAAAACATAGAACATACTAGGCTAGTAAGCAAGACACAAGGAGGGTAGGCTAACCCCTCCAATTTTGGACTTCAAATCATGATTTTAGCCACTGAAATAACTTTGAAAATCAGTGTTTAAAATCTCAAAAAAAGATAGTGTAAAGGTGGGAAACACAAGGGTAAAGGCCTTGAAAGCAAGGTGTAAAGGATTCTGAAACACCCCTCAACCCTTATTGGCCTTAAACCACAAGTTTCACCCCAAAAAATATAGAGTTTATGCAGCCCAAAATAGTGGGAAAATAGTAAGAAAAAGAGTGCATAGACACCACAGTTTATACAGCCCCAAAACCCTCTCTTTCAAAATGTTTTTGAAAGAAAGTTTCTACGATGTTCCGAGGTTCACATTTTGTTAAATGTTGCGCTTTTCGATAAACCGAGCAAGGACAAAGTGGAAATGAATGAAAGAGAGGTGAACTCTTTGAAAAATCTTCCAAAACACTTTATTTAGGGGTTTGGGTTTGAAGAAAAGAAGAGATGAGGGAAGAAAACTAGTTTGGGAGAAGTTTGGCATGAATCCAGTTGAGCCAAAACTGAGTAGTCTTCACTAAAAGAGGCATAACTTTTTTCACAGTTGGAATTTTGATGTACGGCTGCCACCATTGGAAATCTTACTTCCAAAGCTTCAATTTGGACAAAAGAATGACCTGAAAAGGAGTCCATATGAAAGAGATATGCCCATTTGAAGTTTGACCTACAGAGTAGAAATTTGCTGTCGGTTAGAAAAGTAGCCGGTCGGCCACTTGAGGTGGTCGGCCGGCCAGGAAAGGTAGCAGACCGGCCACTTATGTCCAAAACTCAGATATTTTGCAGATATTTACCTCCAGGTGTCTTCCATAAGTTCCAGCTGTTTTGTGATCAGATATTTCGACCAAGGCTCATGTTTTTGCTATATATGGAGGCCACATCTCGTTTTTGGAAGGTTGGAAAGTTTGGGATGCTCTCTCTCTACAAATTTTGTGAACAAAATCTCAGCCTCTCTCTCTTCTTGTTTTGTGCCTTAAGCTTAGAATTCTCGACACTTTTGCAAAGAGACCCTTAATCAACCATCCTTATCTTGGAGCTGAGGTTCTTTGAGGCCTATTTGGAGCTCCTAAGGTTGGTTTCAGCTTGGATTTATACCTGTTTTACAGCTGTGCTTCAATGGTAAGAACTTGTCCCTTTTAAGCTTTGTTTTAGCTAAGTGCTTGGCCATCTTTTTACACTACTTTGAGGCTGGTTTTGACCTCTAAAAACTCTGATTTTAAGGTTTTAAAATTGCGGTTTGAACCTTGTTTGGTTAGGGGGTGGTTCCCCCCATTTTGCTCTTTGGCTTGCAAAGCCTTTAGAGCCACCATTTCAAAGCCTTTTGAAGCATCTTGTTTTGGCCTTTAAACCACTGAATTCTAGAGGAATTTCTGTGGTAAAAAGTTTGTTTTGAGGTCCAAAATGGGAGGGGGTGGCCTCCTCTCCTTGTCTCTCTATGCCATGCCTTGTTAGCACTACAAAGTAGCATCTTTTTATGGCTTATGCTAGCTTAGTTCAAGCATGTTTTTGGCCATATTTTAATATGTTATAACTCTATTTTTGGCCGGTTAGAGCACCTCTTGTTTTCTTCTTACACTTGTAGTGTAATCTTGCTTACTAGCTTAACATGCTTAATGAATTGGCCTATCATTTTAGCTTGTGTTAGCTCTATCTCAACATGTTTTTGATCATATTTTAACATGGTTTAACTCTGTTTTGGGTGGTCTTGGTCACACATGCTTTGCTTTGTATAGCTATAGTGTAAATGGCCTTAACTAGCTTTGAGTTTTAGGACCCCTAGCATGCTTTCCTTGTGATGTTTCCATGATATGGCATCATTTAGCATGTGATTTCAGTGCATATAGTGTAGACACACTCTCACATATTCCACTCTTTCACCGCTTTTAAGAGTTGTGCTCTATGCCTTGCTTGTGAGCCTACATGCGAACATGTTTTTCTTGCTATTCGAGCTTCAATTTCAGTATGTTGTAGTCTCTGGTTTGGCATGTTTCAGGTCTGTCCATAGCTGATTTGGTCATTTGAGCTTTGTATTTCATACCTCTAGTGTTGTGTCCTTCACTAGTTTCAATGCTTTTGACTCTTAAAATGTTGTGTATGGTTTGTTTGCATGATTTTAAGTCATTTAGCATGTCATTCCAGTGCTGAAATATATGCCATTGCACTCAATTGTTTCACTCTTTCATTCGCTTTGAAAGAGGTCTTTAGCCCCTTGTTGGCTTAAGCATGGAATTGAGGCTCACATGCCTAATGATTTTAGCCTTCTCTTGAGGGTTTCTACTAACCAAAAGGATGAGGCTTCTTTCATGCTCAAGGTGCTTATGGCTTAGGCCATCTTTCCAATTAGAGGACTTTCACATTGGACTTAATCGGTTAAAGGACTAATTGGTAAGCTAAAATGTGTAAACAAGAATGAGCCAAGTAAAACTTATATAAGATAAGCATGTGTGAGGCATTGTATGTGTTTGGATCAGACGTTAATCCAAACACAGTAAATGTGGGACGTTTCATACTCAAAGTGACGAAACGTGTCACGTTTCTTGGTCGCTAACACCCTTGATCACGCATGATGGGGTGGAGGCACTTTGAGCCTTATGTGTGCATTCACTAAGCTTTTACAAGCTTGGTTCTTCAACCATCATGCATTGAGATGCTTGATTGGTGGCTTGAGAGCCAAGTACCACACTCTTTTGAGCTTGAGACAGGATGAGGAGGGTGGTAGTACACACATTTCTTGCCAAATACATTGCCTTGGCTCTGTTGCTCTCTGTTGCAGCAAAGGTAGAATTCTGGAAAGAGAGGTTGTCAGCCGGCCACTTGCACTAGCCTACCGACCACTTGCACTGGCCGGCCGACCAGTTGAGGTAGGCTACTAACCAGTTGAGGTGGCTGTCCGGTCACCTGCAGGGAAAATTATCCAAAGTGTTCCTGTGTTGGGGTAGATGCAATATGGAAGTTCATATGATGTTCTGACATCACCGTGAGTGCAAAGAAAGGCAGCTCATGGCAAGGCAATGGATTTTCGGGCGAAGCAAACCGAGCATGCATGTCTCCCTCCCCCTCAAGGCCATTTTACTACTTTACTTAGCTAGTTAATTTACTAGTTTTGTAATTAATTAGTTAATGTGCTTAGCTAATTTAATTCATCTTTGTAATGTTTTAATTAGCTAAGTTAGTTAATTAGTTGGTTTGTAATAAGTAGTTTAGCGTAGCTAGTTAGCACATTCATTCGGACACTTCTTTGAGAGGGCGCAATGTTATAATAAGCGTGCGTGTGTGTGTGTGTGCATGTCCTCCAACCCACTTCCTTCTCTCTTTTATTTAACTGCTTTCGATGGTTAGTTTAGGGTCATTTTCGATTAGCATACCTTATGCTTGCCTGAGTGCATTATTCATTTGTCTTGCATGCACCAAGCTCGGCACATCATTCAAACAGCATCGTATTTCAATACTGTAGACGCGCCCTTGGGCCTCCGTGCTACAGTTCGGACTCGATTTGTCACGGTTCTTAATCATGAACCAAAGAGTCCAAATCTGGCAAATTGTTTTGAGAAAACAGATTTTTGAAAGAAGTGCCAAACATGGACTGCTTTGCCAGATACAGAGTCGCCACCTAAATATTTTTTAATGAGGGAATTTAGGAAACCCTGACTCGGTGCCAAAGGCCACGTGTCCGTCATCACCAAAGTTGCCTCGGCTCGGGAACTTGGGTACGATTAGGGAAGGTCAGCTATGATGCACCCTCTCTCGCCCGATCTGAAGATCGGCCTCTACTAACCATGATACCTTATTTTTGAAAACACATGCGTTCTTATTCCGATTAATTAGCTAGAATTACTATGTGATGCGCGCAGCAAAACAAGTATAGACTAGATCGCCTAATTTGGAACAAAGCATTGCATATCCGTTTGTTTGGAAATAGTTTGAAATTTGCTACTCGCAAGTAGGCTAAAATACGGATTTCAATGAATTACCCCAATTCAAGTAATCCAACCTTCACCCACAGGCATTCAGGCAGTTTATCACATAAGCATTTAGCCACATGGTAAGCGTGCTGTCATGTTAACATTCACACTCATGCGAGATGCTAAAGCATAAATACTTACATTGTACTCCGTGCCAAAACAATGAAATTAGTTAGCAAAACATGCATGACCCTAATTTCATGTTAAGTGGCTAATGTATCACATATAGAATGCAACTAAGTAGGCTCGGCTACTAATGACATGGCATGGTACTTACTTCGAAACATGCTTTGAAAACACGTATTCAAGAAAGTGTATTGAAAATTGCAATGCAGTTTGAATGATGAACCGAGCCTTCGGTGCATGCAATACAAATGAAATGGATGCACGCATGCAAACATGCGGTATGCTAAACAAAACATGTCCCTAAAACTAACCAACATAAGCAGGTAAGTAAAAGGGAGAAAGAAAGGGGGTTGGAAGACATACACACACCCACACACCCTTATTACAACAATTGGCCCTCACTCGGAGGGTCCGAAAGAATAATACAAACCACCTAATCAACTAACTCACGAGCTAATTAATTATTACAAAACCAAATGAATAACTAGCTACAATTAATTATTACACAACTTAATTAATTAACAAATCAATTAACTAATTAACGAATGACAACAAGCAAAATAGGGAAAGCAGTAAATGATGCTATTCCAGCTCTGATTGGAGAAGGGAAGATGCATGCTCGCTTCGATTCCTCGCCTTGGAATGCCTTCCATTTGCTCTTTGAAGGCTCTGTTTGCAGGGTGTCTTCCAGTTCTGGGTGTTGCAACTTACCAAAACACTGCAGGGGAAGCTCCCAATGGCCTGCCGACCAGGAAAGGGGCACTGCCGGCCAGAGATGGCCCATTGCCAGCCAAGGATGGCACACTGCCGGCCATCAATGGCAGGCTGTCGGCCACTGGTGTGCTGTGACATCAAACTGCAAGAAAGCACAAAATAGAGGAAATAGAGGGTCTCCCAAGGGCATGTATGCACCATGGCACTTCAAATCACCTCAAAACATCAAGGGAGAGGCCGAGTCGGATCCACGACCATCAATCACGCATCCCGATGTATGATGGCCAAAGATCCAACTTGTGCAAATCAATATAGAAATGAATGCACAAAGAAAGCAAGTAAAGCCTAGCACTCTATCATGAATCATCAAGAACTTCGGCGATCGAGAATTGAGACGCATCCTATCACTTGAAGTATGGAATACCCCTCGTTCCTCGTGCTCGGATTAGCACTTAATCCAAGTAATGCAACACATAAGCATGGCAAACATGCAATATGGACAACCTAACAAGGCTAATGACATGCGACAAGCATATGAGCATAATGTGAGGCGACAACCTTGGATAAATGCAATATGAGCATATGAACATGCAACACATGTAAATCTAAGCAAGTATGTAACAACACACTACATGTAATAAGCATGCGACAACATGGTAAAATGGGCTTGCACCAAAGATGGACAACTCTCAACTAGGTCCAAATTAGTAGCCATAGCGATGAATTAAGCCACACAAAACACTCAAGCATGCAAAATGCGAAAGGTTCATTGAAGGGCCCTAAAAGGGCAACTCTCAAAAGTGCCTAAGAAGTGACAAATGTGCAAGTGTAACAACACTATACGCACTGAAATGAGACAATAAATGATGCCAAATCATTTAAATAACGCAAATAAAGCATGCAAAGGTCCTAAGTCATGAAAGCTAGCAAAGAGCAATACAAAGGAGGCATGCAATACATGGCATGAACACATGAACTAAGCATGGACAGAGCTTAATTAAGCCTAAACAAAGACTTAAATATGCTGGAACAAAGGCTCAAGCACCTAGACATGCAAGCATACAAGCTAAGCCTTAAACTAGGCGATAATGCACGACATTCAAAGACACTTGAAGCATGAATGAAGTGAGAATGTAACAATGGTACATGCTCTGAAATATCTTGTAAAGTGATGCCAAATCAACTCAACAATGCAAGCAAAGCATGTTATGATGCACAAAGCTCAAAGTAAGCAAGGGGACTTAAACCATTGCCATACAAGGCATGCCCCAAAGGACCAAGGGGACCTAAAACAGTCCTAGGGCAGGTCAAGAAAAGAACAAAACCAAGCTCAAAGCTAGCCAACACAAGCTAGAATACAAAGCTAAAATACATGGAGCATGCAAGGCATTAATGAGGCAATGCACTATATCTATGAGAACCAATCATGGCATGACTTGGACAACCAAAAACAGAGTTACATTATGGTATAACAAGACCAAAAATGCACTAAAATGATGAGCCAAAGGCTTAGGCTAAATGGCATGCACAAAAGCTCATTCTTGAGGCATAAAGCACAAGCTATGTAAAGCATTCAAGGCATGTCAAATGCAAGTGAATGACAACATTTTATGGACTGAAATGGCATGTGGGATGAGGGCAAGGCATGCAAACATCACATGTATGGCATGGTAGGGGCCTCAAAACCCAAGACTAGCCTAAGCATTTACACTATAGCTATACAAAGCATGCATTATTTGACTATGAAGAACAAATATAGAGGCAAGGAAGCCCTAAAACATGAACATTTCTAGTTCAAAGCATGGACAAAAGATGCTAGCATGATGGACTAACATAGCATGTAAGATTGACTAGTAAACATGGTTTACATGGCAAGTGTATGGAGCAGGTAAGAACTCATCAAAGCAGCAAAAATCAGTGAACTAAACATGCCAAAATATGCCCAAATAATCATGAAAATGCAGCCAATGCATGCCAAAATGAGGGGCTCCTTTGGACGGCCATCCAAGAGATTATTAGGCACATGCAAGATGGACAATCAACAAGGCCAAACCAACTCTGTAAATGGCTCAAGAGGGTCCCAAAACCCACTAAAAAGGACCTGGAACAAGGCCTAGAGGCATACAAAATATGGTCTCTTTGGAAGGCCAAAAGAGGCCATCAAACAAGACAAGGAGAGAGGGGGTCACCCCCCTCTAATTTTGGCCTTCAAGAACATAGCAAGGCCACTGAAAATCCACTGGATTTCAGTGGCTAATGCGCCAAAACTAGGCCAAGGCAAATGCTCACATGTATGGCTTTAAATATGAAGAAATAAAGCATGCAAGGGGGAAGATGACCCCAAAAAGCAAAGAGACCTTAAACAAACACAAAGAGGAGGTCAAAAAAAGACTCTTTCTTGTTTATAACAAACCTCAAAAGTGAACACAAATAGGGCTAATCTATCATGCAAAAATGGCCCTAAAAGAGAGAATAAGCACAAGGGACAGCATTTGGTCCCAAATGGCAAAGAGCCCTTCAACAAAGTTAAAGAGGGGCTCAAAAAAAGGCACTTTATAGTTTATAGAAAGCCACGAAAATGAACACAAGTGAGGCTAAACTATCATGCAAGAAAAAGGCCTAAAAGAGGGTTAAAGAGGCAAGTGATAACAGGAGACCTCAAAGAGTAAAAAGTCTTTAATCAAACATGACAAGGAGCTCAAAATATGATCTTCCTCAGTTCATGGAAAAGTCCAAAAATGCTTGCAAGCAAGGCTTATAGATGAAGCAAAAAAAGAACAAGTTTGAGGGAAATAGGCTCTTACCCTTGAAGAGCAGATTTCTAGCAGGTTTTGGTCCAAGTTTCTGAGCCTTCAACCCTTGCAAATGGCCTCCAAAGTGCTGGAATGGAGGATGGAGGTGTGTATCTAAGTGTTGTAGTGCAAAAGGGAAAGAAAATCCAACTCTAAAGCCTCAACCACACACAAAACAAAGAGAGACAGAGTTTTTCCTCTCAAAAACTCAGAACCTTGGTCTAAGGAAGAGGACCCTTCCTTATATAGCACAAAGCAAAGCCAAAGCTTCTTGAACAAGCTTTTCTTGGCTTTGATCCCTCCATACACGTGTATGGAGGGTAGCAAAAGAAAATCCAGCAAGCTCAAAAGATCTGCTTGAAAACCAGCTAAGATAGGGGGGGTGCCGGCCATCAGTAATGGCCGGTAGTGCCACACTAATGGCCGGCAAGGCATCATCAGTGGCCGGCAGGGGTAAAGCCATGGCTGGCAGTGCCATGCCTATGGCTGGCAGTGCACTATGAGGGCCACTAAGAAAGGACCAAAACAGGGTCCAGAAATGAAACAGAAAGGATACAGGGTCCGAGGACTCGAACCGGTGACGTTCCGCCGCGACAGTCGAATGCTGGGCGAGCAATCGAGCAAGTTGTTGGGTGTACCTACAAGCACAACCAAGTCTTGAGGACGGTAAAAAATGAGGTGTCTACAGTTGCCTCTTTTTGACAGAACTCAGAAGGAGTGAATGTCAAAGCCTAGAGACGACCCATTTTTGATAAGGCCGATGACTCAGACAAACAATTAGTATAAGCATGCAGGGATGCGCCCGAAGGCTGGGGCAAAATGCAAATGATATGCAAGATGCAAGAGCATGACTAACAATCATGCCACGGATGCTGTAATGAAGCAAATCATGCAATAGTTTTAAGCAGATGAACACGAATCCAACTACACTACAATGCAGAAAGGATGTAAAAGAATTATGCAATTCTTACCCCGTTTCTGTAGACGCGCCCGTGGGCTTCACTCTACAGTTCGGACTCGATTTGTGTCGCGGTTCTAAATCTGAACCAAAGAGTCCAAATCCGGCAAATCGTTTGAGAAAACAGATTTTTTGAAAAGTAGTGCCAAACATGGACTGCTTTGCCAGATTACAGAGTCGCCACCTAAATATTTTAAAATGGGAAATTTAGGAAACCCTGACTCGGTGCCGAAGGCCACATGTCTGTCATCACCAAAGTGGTCTTGGCTCGGGAGCTTGGGTACGATCGAAGGTCATTTATGAGCACACTCTTCGCCCGTCAAGACCGGCCTCTACTAACCGTGATATCCGTTTTTGAAAACTTTATGTGTTCTTATTCCAATTATTAGCCTAGAATTACTATGTGACGCGCACAACACAAAAGTATAGACTAGATTGCCTAATTTGGAAATAAACATTGCATATCCGTTTTATTTCGAAAAACGTGTTGGTTTTTGTGCTACTCGCAAGTAGGCTAAAATTCGGATTTCAATGAGTTGTCCCAACTCAGACAATCCAACCTCCACCCACAGGCATTCAAACAGTTTATCTCACATAAGCATTTAGCCGCATGGTAAGCATACTGTCATGGCAACATTCACACGCATGTGATATGCTAAAGCGAAAAACACTTACATCGCACTCGTACAAAATAACAAACTAGTTAGTAAACATGCATGACTTAGTTCATGTTAAGTGGCTAATGCATCACACACAGAGATGTAATCTAGAGTAGGCTCGGCTAACCCTAAACATGGCATGTGAAATGTTTCACGTAGCATGTATCCAATTCGGAAATCGAAAGTACGATGCAGTTTGTATGATGTACCGAGCCCGGTGCATGTAAACGAATGCATGTATGCACGCATGCATTGCATAAGGTATGCTAAAAATAAGTATGCCCTAATCTACCACTGTAAGCAGGTAAATAAAAGGGATAGAAAGAAGTGGGGATTGGAAGACATGCACCCACTCACACACACTTATTACATTTTTTCCCTCGCTTGGAGGGACCAAATAATAATACAGACCGAATAGATAAACGAATAAATAAATTATTACACAATTCTAATTATTAAAATCAAAGCAAATAAATAAATAAATGCAATTGGGCCTCAGCCCTACCTTGGGATGCGCGAATATGCGTGCTCGATCCGCCTTGCCCGGAAAACCCGTGTCATGGCACTGCTGCTTCTGTTTTTACTGCCCTGCCTCTCTAAAAATTCCCAAAGTTTTGGAATACCTTCCAAATGGTCTGAAGTACCCCACCGGCTGGGAGGAGTGGTCATCGGCTATTTGAGTTGTCCACCGGCTGCATATGGAGTTTATCGGCACAAAAACAGTGCCGATCGGCACAATAAACTGCCGGCCGGCAGAAAGTCCCTGCAGCAGACAGATTGACAGCAGCAACAAGACAGCAATGCATGGCATGGGTTTTGGGGGACATGTAAGCATGGTCATTGCCTCCTATCATGCTTGGGGACTCAAGGAGGTAAGACTCTTGGTTCTTGGGCCACCAATGGTACATTTTGATGCATGATAGCCCAAAGAACCAAGGTTGCATTTTGATGTAAATGCATGCAACACAAGCAAATGAAATCCAAAGCCTTATCATGTGTTGGTCCAAGGCCTTGGTGACCAAGGATTGAGGTGAGTTACACCATTTGGAGTGTGAACTCCTCTCAATCCTATGCTTGGCTTGACAATCCCCAAGCCAAGCCATGGAATGCATGAATGCAACATGGCTCAAATGATGCAACAGTGAGAAATATGATGCAATCACATCAAGCATCATGTAACTATCACAATGGGCATACAAAATGCTAAGGCAAACAAGGTATGAATGGCATAGAAACATGAGCCAATCAAGCAATGGGACCAATATGCTATAACACCTAATGGACCAAGTATGCAACTAACATGTAATGAGCCTAAAGTAGTGGACTTAACCACCATGGGGAGGCCTCAAACTTCCCCAAGATAGTGACTGAAATGGGCTGAAATCATAGAGAAAACACTACACAAATATGCAAACCACTCAAGCCCAAAACCAAGGGCACTCAAGAGAGCATCTAACCAACATTTACGCAACCACTCATGGCATGAATCTAATAACCAAAGACAGAATTTTAGCATGGAAAATGGCACCCAAATCCCTCATGTGGCAGCCCCAAAACAGTCCCAAAAGCATGAATGCACACAATGCACATTTTAAAGCACAAAGGGCACACCTTTAAAGCATGAAGAGAGATAACTAATCTAGACATGTGAGCATGGATTAAGGTCTGAAATAGCATGCCAAATGATCCCAAATCATCTAAATAGGCTAACCAATGTATGCACATGGACTATATGCTTGAGGCCAACAAACCATCATGCAAAGTAACCATACTAATCATGCCAAATATGATCAAAAAGGCTCACAGCCCTAGAACATGGCAAATCAAGGCTAAATGCTCTACCATGCTAAGCCAAAACATGGAGATATATGGGGCTAAACATATGGCACAATTCTAGGCCAAACGAGGCATTACAAAGCAAGTGTAAGAAGCATGCTAAGGGCCATTAAACCCATATTAGATAGAGGTTAAACATGACTTAAAACACTCAAGAAAGCTCTGAAATGAGGCCAAATGAAAGCAAGCATGCATACTAGAGCTTCATACAAGCAAGGCCTACAAGCCAAAATGCAAGACAACCAAACCAAGCATGCCAAATGGGTCCAAGACAGTGGCTCACAGCCCTTATACATGGCAAGATGATGCTATTATCTCCATGAAATCAAACTAAAACATGCAAGTATCAAGGCTTAGACATATGGCACACTTCTAGGCACAAGAGAGCATTCCAAAGCAAACATAAGAGGCATGTTAAGGGCTACAAAACCGACCAAAAACAGAGGCAAAACATGACCTCAAACACCCAAAAAGTCTCTGAAATGAAGCTAAAACAAGCATGCATACATGTTACCTCATGAGCCAAAAATGAAGGCAAACAAAGGGCCAAGGGGAGAGGGGTGTCTCTCCCCTATATGAGACTTAAAACCATCTTCCTCACCACTGAAAACCCACTGGTTTTCAGTGGTGGGAAGGCCAAGAACACCAAGTAAAGAGGGTCTTAAGCAAAGGCACCAAAAGTGGCCATATAAGGCCTAATAGGATGGACCTTTGCTCAAACCAAAAAAGGACCTTAATGAAGGTTCAAGAACAAGTAAAAACAAGACTTTTTTTATCTTAAACACAAACTCAAAAACACAAAGTAAAGAGGGTAGAAAGAGGTTGCAAGAATGGGGAATATAAAGTGATGTTCTTACCCTTGAAGATCCTTTGAAGAACAAGTGAGGCAGCCACTCTCTAGTGCTCAAAACCAGTCCAAAACCAACACAAATAACCTTCCAAGTCTCTCAATCTCGAGCTAAGGTGTAATGGTGTGTGTAATGGTGCAAAAGTAAGGTAAATCTACACTTTCAAGCCTAAAATCACACACACAAGAGGAGAGAGATGGAGATCTATGTATCTATAGAAATATATGTATAAGCTCTGGTTTTTGCCTCCCAAAATGCTAACCTTGAGCCAAGAGGAAGAGCTCTCCTCTTATAGGCAAGGAAAACTTAGCCACTAAGCAAGCCAAGGGCTCATCCCTCCATACACGTGTATGGAGGAGAGCAAAACACTTTACAGCTGCAAGAAAATATCTGATAAAGCAAGTGTATAGTGTTCGGCCGGCAAAGAGTACCATTTTGGAAAAAAACAGTGCCGGTCGGTACAATAAAGTGCCGATAGAAGCTTCAGCCAGCCAGTGGCCTCTAGCCCCAGCCGGTGGTGTGTAGGGATGCCTCATAAGGCATTCCCTGCCCTTTCATGGCAAAACACAAGTGTTTGGTGCAAAACCAAACACAAGGGTCGAAGTTCGGAGATCCCGAGGCACACGCAACGAGAACTCCGGAACTCTGCATTTAACACAAACGTAGATAATCACCGAGTGTTCCAACGGTGACGTCCAAGTCTTGAGGACGGTCAAAAATGGGGTGTCTACAGTTTCACACGGAGTGAATACAATACCTGTGCGGCTCGTCCGGTTGCACAGGCTTTAAATGAACCGTACATATAATATCGTGCTTGAAAAAAGAAATGAACTTAACAAATACAATATCGTTAGGAACATGCATAACAATGCATTTGAGAAGTGCGTGACAACGCATGCGACGTGTGAAATAGGAATTGAACACATGTAAGTAAAGCGTGCGTGACAACGCATGCAATGTGTGAAACTAGAAAAGGTATGAACACATGTAAGTAAAGCGTGCGCGACAACGCGTGCAATGTGCATAATAGGAATTGAACACGTGTAAGTAAAGCGTGTGTGACAACACATGCAATGTGTATAACAGGAATTGAACACATGTAAGTAAAGCGTGCGTGACAACGCATGCAATCTGTGAAACTAGAAAAGGTATGAACACATGTAAGTAAAGCGTGCGCGACAACGCATGCAATGTGTATAATATGAATTGAACACATGTAAGTAAAGCGTGCATGACAACGCATGCAATGTGTATAACAGGAATTGAACACATGTAAGTAAAACGTGCGTGACAACGCATGCAATGTGTGAAACTAGCAAAGGTATGAACACATGTAAGTAAAGCGTGCGTGACAACGCATGCACTATGTGAAACGAGTAAAGGTATGAACACATGTAAGTAAAGCGCACGCCGAAACGTGCACAATGTGTAACCACCTGGAAGATACATTATACACATGCAAGTAAAGCATGTAGTAATGCAAGCAATGTGTATAGCAGGAATGAACACATGTCAATAAAGCAAGCGCAATTAACACAAGCAATGTGTAACCTCCTGTGGGATGCATAAACACATGTAAGTAAAGCAAGCGCGATTAACGCAAGCAATGTGTAAAGCAAGCAAGGTATGAACACATGTAAGTAAAGTACACGCCGAAACGTGCACAATGTGTAACCACCTGAAAGATACATTATACACATGTAAGTAAAGCATGCAGTAATGCAAGCAATGTGTATAGCAGGAATGAACACATGTCAGTAAAGCAAGCGCGATTATCGCAAGCAATGTGTAACCTCCTGTGGGATGCATGAACACATGTAAGTAAAGCAAGCGCGATTAACGCAAGCAATGTGTAAAGCAAGCAAGGTATGAACACATGTAAGTAAAGCACACGCGGAAACGTGCACAGTGTGTAACCACCTGAAAGATACATTATACACATGTAAGTAAAGCATGCAGTAATGCAAGCAATGTGTATAGCAGGAATGAACACATGTCAGTAAAGCAAGCGCGATTAACGCAAGCAATGTGTAACCTCCTGTGGGATGCATGACGATGTTTGATAAAGAGAATGCATGGCAATGCATAATAGGGATAAGGGAATGCATGACAATGCATGACAGAGGTGCATGACCATGTGCGGTAAGGAGAATGCACGACAATGCATGATAGAGAAAATGCATGTCAATACATAATAGATGCACATGACGATGCGCGATAAGGAAAACGCATGACAATGCGTAATAGTGTGCATGGCGATGCGCGATGAGGAGAAATGCATGGCAATGTATGTAAAGTACGCATGACGATGCGCGATAAGGGGAATGCATGACAATGCATGTTAGAGATATGCAAAACAATGCACGTGAACTAGGTTGATGTTTGCTATAACAAGTGAATGCTAATTGATATTTGACAAAAGAGTAAGACGCTTAATAAAGACATCTCCTCCGGGTTACCTCCCGGAGGGTTTGGGATGCGTCAAAAGGATACACCTCGTGCGCATTGATGGTTGTGAACCATCGCATATTGAAGACATGACTCCTGAGCTCCCACGGAAAGCGTTTCGAATCACGTTTTGAGCATTCCACAGGATTGTTTGCACCCGGGGACACATCGCAAGATTCAAATAGGTAGAAAAGCTGGAGAAGATTTTCTGGTCATCAGGAACAACTGCCGGCCACTGCCGGCCATCTCCTCCTAGTGCCGGCCATCGATGGCATGGTGCCGGCCACCGATGTGCCCCTGCCGGCCATCGGTGGCAGACTTGGGCAAAAGGGGCCTTTAGGCCGTGGGTGCTTAAATAGGCTCCAAACCAACCCATTTCTTCAAAAACCTTTCCATAGAAATCCATTTTCTTCCTTCCTAGGTGTGCCTTCTCTCTAGATTCACGCATTTTATGCGTTTCCCAACACCCTATACAACCTTGAATCACTAAAGATCCTTGGTTTTCTTTGATTTGAACCGATCAGAAATTGCATCCGAGGCTCCTTTCATCATTTTCCGCATTCCAAGATCATTTCCCCCAATCTTCTCTCGAGGTTAGTTCACTTTCCAGTGTTTTTCAACTTTCTTGAATTTTCTCTCTTAGGGTTTGAATTTGTTCTAAATTTCAACATTTTGCTCATTTTCGAACCATTCTTGCATTCATTTCAGATGGCAGATGATGTGCCTCATGATGAGGGTTTGCCCACACTCCCTCTAGCAGAGTTAGCGGCAGAGTTTGTGTCCGAGCCAGAGGTTGAGCCTCAGCCATTACCATTGGATATACGTCCCTTCGACCTTGCGGTGTACCATCCGGAGACTCACATCATCCCGATGGCGGGAGGCATCCACACCTTCACTGATTTTGATGAGGACGTGCCAGACGACCTCTTATTGAGAGAGCCGATGTCTCATTTGTCGGCCTTTGCTGTAGAGGTACCAACTTTACCCTTTGTGTAGTATTACTTTCGAATACCTGCATTTTTTTTGCACTGTTTCGATCTGACTGCATCGCATACTTTAATCTGACTGCATTTCATATACTGCTATCCTGTACACACTGCACATAACCGGATCTCATGCGTCACTATTCTGAATTTGAATGCATCTTTAACACATCATTGCCCTGAATTCGACTGTATTTTCAATACATCACTAATCTGATCTAAACTGTATTTTCCACATACTGTCGATCTGATTCGAACTGTGCTGATTCGACTTGAACTACATTTTTAATACACTACTCATTTGATTTGAACATGTGCTCTCAATACACCATTGATTCAATTTGAAACTGTATTTTCAATACACTATTGATTCGATTTGAAACTGTATTTTCAACAGGAGGGATCTCGCTCCTTTCGAGGCTACGGTGCCACGACCGCTAGAGACTGGTACGATGTGCTTCCCACGGGGGTCCGCCGGATTATCGACGAGACTGGCTTTGGTATATTTTGCTACAACTTGACACGAGTTATAACGAGTCGTCCTCTCTTGGGGGCTCTTGTGGAGAGGTGGTGGGACACCACCAATTCCTTCCATTTCTCCACGGCAGGGGAGATGACCATGACCCCTTTTGATTATGCTATGATCACCGGTCTGGGAGTAGGAGGTGATCCGATTCCCCTAGATCCCGACATGGGGGAGTGGGTGGTTGTGTGGGATGTATTGCTTGGGGCACGTCCACCCCTTGCTCGAGCGGGTATGGTTAGATACTCTTGGTTCGAGGAGCAGTTCCGCGGGGAGGATCCTCAGACTGATGAGGGAGTGGAGCAGTACGCCAGAGGCTTCCTTCTGTTCCTTTTCGGTACCACCTTGTTTTCGAACAGGTGGAATACCGTGGGTTTGTACTTCTTGAGCGCCCTGGTAGTGCTTCCGCGGGTCCACTCCTACAATTGGGGCGCAACCGGCCTGACCACTCTTTATGGATATATGAGCTCCACTTCTCGGATGTGTGGGAGATTGATTGGAGGCTACTGGTGAGCTTGGGAGGTACGCAACCTAGTTCCCCTTTTCATTACTCTGCATAGCCTTTATACATTTTGCTTTGTTCAATATTTGTATTCTCTGTACTCACTGTCATAGCATGTGCTCTCTGCTTTGGATTTTCTGTACTCCATACATGCTGCATTCTGCACACCATGCACTGCACATTGCTCATGATACACTACTCACAAGGTCTAATGCTCCGCCTGCCTAGCCCTCAGATCTCGTTATGTATTGTAATCAGATCTCAGATTCTCGTCATTATTCTTCATATCAGATCGATCACATCTGCTCAATGACTTTGGGTATACGCATACTTCCCGACGCTTGCTCCAGATCCAGCAGAGGAGACTGTACTGACGGTCTCATTTGCTAATGTGTATGACGGTCCACTCCGTCGTAGGACTCGGGAGGGCTTCATGTTCTTCCGACAGTATTTTGACACAGTCACGGCGCGTGAGGTAAGTCTGCAATAAGGTTATTTTGAATAAACCGATGCACCTGCCTTAGTTATTTGATGATTGATCATCTCGTTGGTTCTCTTTCTCAGATTACATAGAGGCCATGGGAGGTGATTCCATCAGGACTCCGAGATCAGTATCACACTGCCCGGATCTTGTCTCAGTACCGTATCCTCTTCGAGGGGCCGATCTGTCAGGCCTGGTTTCTGAGTGAGCGCTTTGTGCGCCAGACTTTGGGGTTGCCTGCCCCATTTGTACCGATGGCGCCTCCACCGTCGATGAGGGCGACACATATGTTATCCGCTGACCAGGTGATCCAGTTCATGGTAGGGCTGGAGACAGATTACTTCCGTGCTGAGGGCGACTACGCGGCCTTCATTTCGACACATCTGATGCCACCTTTGACTGGTGTCCGAGGAGGAGAGGGAGCGAGGGCTCCAGCTATGAGAGGTAGAGGCGGATCAGCCAGGTCTCATAAGAGGCGAGGTCCTGAGGAGAGACAGGAGTCTGGATGGCCAGCATTGCCTGCTACTATGACACTTCGAGGGCAAGCTGGAGAGATTTATCAAGTTCCCTTTGCCCCTCCTCCAGCTGGTCACGAGCTTATCGGAGGTTACGGCTCGACTCCGGTATGTACTACGCTATCATCCCTTGTACTGTTATTTGATTTCCCTTGATATTATATAGAGTGCTAATGATTTCAACCATTTTTGTAGGCTCCCATTGAGTACACTCGTCAGTCTCTGGCGATGACGGCTTCAGTGATGGGGATGCTGCAGACGAGCATGGACCTACTCAGTATTTATGGCATTCTGGTAAGTTCATTCAAACTGCTTGGATTTGGAGTCTTTTCTTAACACACCATCATTTGTATAGCTTACACACTGCCTTCATCTGATGCATTGTTCCCATACCCCATTCACGGCATGCATTCACTGCGAATCATTCACTATTCACAGCACAACATTTTACTGCATCTAATATACACTGGTTACTAATGCATCTCGGGTGGATTGTCCCTCTTTCAGATTCCTTTCTTGCCACCAGGCCCATCGGGTGTTCCAGCAAGAGCAGGGACGGGCCCTTCAATACCTCCTCGAGCAGCAGAGGGAGCAGGACGAGGTACCAGTTCACAGGGACCTGTCTCCGACGATGACGAGTCTAACGAGGAGGCGATGAGTCCACACTCAGAGTCAGAGTCAGATACTGACGGTGGAGATCCTGGACCTTCGTCCAGGAAGAGGACCAGGATGGATTCCCGCACTTGAGACTACCAGCACTGGTCCAGACATTTTGCTACTTCAGATGATGATCTTTTTTTGTTTTATTTTCCTTTTTACTAGTAGTTTTTGCACATTGTACTGCGTTGGGCAGATTTAGTTCAAAACCAAACTCTTTTGTAAAAAGAAACTATGATGGAATGAAAACAACCTTTTTGTTGAAAAAGTGTTTCATTTGTACATTCATGCATCGCATCGCTTTACACAACAATATAAATGAAATCGAAATCTTATTTTGAAAACAAAACACTCAAATTGCACTAGTCAGGTAGTGAACCGATTAAAAACAAAACAACTCGATAAACAAAGCAAAACTTATGAAATTTACAACTCGATAAGTAGATTGCAACAACTCGATGAATGAAAGGAAGGTACTTACAACCTGACACACAAAAAAAGAAAACAATACGTCTTAAACACAAGACGACAAAGTCCAACAGGACAAAACAAGACCTTGAAAGACAGGACTCCACTGCAACAGAAAACTGGGCCTTCAGTAAGGGAGCCAAAGGGTGAGAATGGAACACTGCTGGCCACCAATGGAGGCCTGCCGGCGATCAGTGTGCCACTGCCGGCCACTGATGAGCCACTGCCGGCCATCGATGGCAGATTCTCCAAAATGATGACATCTGTCCTCCACTCACTACCTTATCTTCTATATGAGTTCCAGCTTCGGGATTCTCTTCATTTCAGCTCAAATTTGCACCAAATGGAAGCATTCTCTACCTAAAACCTCACAAATTGGATTGCTTCTCTAGACGGCTCGAAAAAGTTGAACTTCCGGGGCTTCGGTTTGTATGCACTATTCATGCTAGGCCGTACTCCGCTGCACCTTCCTTTCCTCCATGCCACGGCGAGGTTTTGGAATCCGGTAACACACGTCTTTAACTTCAGCGGGCAAGAGATGTGTCCCACTTTCGAGGATTTCCAAGCTTTAATGGAGTCCGCGCGTAACGAGGAAATCTTGCCTCAACTCCGATTCGGCCACGTCCAAGCCCTAGGACAAATGTGTGGCCTCACTTTACATGATGCTCGATCATTGATTCATGGTGGGGAGTTGGATATCCCAAGCTTGGTTCGTCGATTTTCTGATGCTGGCGATCGCAGCGACCATCATTGGCAGGGCTATCGGCAACACGCACTTTGCTTGTGCTTGCTATCTCATTTCTTACTTGCCCCGGGTTCTGGTGGATTCAGTGTCCGATTGATCGAGGTCGCCCAAGGCTTAAAGGAAGGCAAGAGCTGTATTGCCATGACATTGGCTGAGAGATTCATGGGCTTAGACGCTTTTCATCGCCGAGAGACGGCTAGGCTTGCAGGGAGCTCACTACTACTGTAGGTAATGTTTCCCACCCTATCTCACATATGTATATTACTTGCATCACTCAGCCCTCAGGCTCGGTTTTTCTCACGATACCCTTTTCTTACTTTTCTCTCATCGTACATCTCTCCATTCTTTATTTTCTCATTTTTTCAATCCCTCCCCAGGTGTGGTTGATGGATAAATTGCAGGTTATGGACTCTTGCCAAGCCTACTCAGCTCGCGGCTACTTCTTCAGGCAATGCCTGGTCGATGCCCTTGATGAGGGATGGTGGTTCGACTGGATGTGCAATTTGTCGGCAGATCGTATTGCTTGGCGCTGCCCTTGGCTCAATCTCCCGGCAATGAGCTATAGCATGACCCATCAACCCGGGATTCAATTGATTGGCATGACACACTGTGTTTTCTACTTTCTGTTTCAGTTCCAACGTCAGTTTGGTCATGATCAGACTTGCCCGCCAGAGGGGATAGAGTACCCTGCTGCATTCCCGGTTCGAGGTGCACAACTTGCCCAGTATGCCACAGCATGGAGGACTAGAGAGCTCCTGGCCCCCGCTCCCGGTTTTAGTTGCATTTTATCTGATGAGTGCTTGGATTGGATCAACAAAGAGGCACAGGAAGGGCCCACTTTGGCATCAGAGGCTTCAACCAGCTTTGAGAGGGGGTGCAGGAACACCTGACTTATCCATACTCCAGATTAATTGCTTTATTAGTACTTTCAAGTTTTCCTTATGAATGCAATAAGAAGCGACTTCGATTTGTATGCAAGAGCAAGAGAACTCTGTGTTGAAATCAATGAAATTGAAAGTTGTGGTACTGAAAATTTCCCGTTTTGGTCGAGAAATGGTCTTAGTTGTAAAAAGATTAATTTGAACAAAGTCAACTTTTATTAAAACTTTTCAAAACTATTTTCGATATGGATCGATCGACACGCCGAGATCTGCCATCGAGATGCACAACCTCGATCCCAAAGAATCGAAAGTTGCCCCTAGTCCGATAATACCGCAAGATCAAGACAAAGAATGGAAAGTTGCCCCTAGTTTGAATAGCACTGCACCATAGATTATAATCAAAGCTCTTGGATACTGAACAGGCCAAGATGACCAAGCTGATCAAATGGACAAAGTTGATCGGGGAAGAGTTTATGGCTGAACTTCAGGATGAAGTTGCCTACGTATCCCAAAGATGGGAATCAAGCCTTACGTAGTTCCGGCTTAGGTTCGCTCGAGTATTTTCACTATCCTTTTGCACTCTAACTTTTGCCAAGGCCGCCCTTTGCGGGTTTTCAACCTTGCAAGCTCAGTTTTTATATTTTCCAATTTTTGTGCTCTGAGTTTTGCCTAGGTCGCCCTTTCAGCTTTTCAGCCTAGCAAGCCTCTCAGGGGTAATATTTCTTCAACTTGTCCATGTTGATCGGTTGGGAGAACTCTAGGCCATCTAGGTCCATCAGAACAACAGCTCCACCCGACCAAATAGACTTGATGATGTAGGGACCAGTCCAATTGGGTTTGAACTTGCCCCTGGGGTCGTGGATGGGAGCTCGATTATTCTTGAGCACCAAATCTCGTTTCTTCAAATTTCGAGACTTAACCTTCTTGTTGAAAGCCCGGGCAATTCTGCGCTGATAACCTTGAACATGGTAGAATGCTTTCAGTCTTCTCTCATCAAAGAGCATGAGTTCCTCAAATTTGCTCTGCTGCCAATCTGCCTCGGCTATTTGACACTC
Source organism: Camellia lanceoleosa (assembly GCA_025200525.1). Lineage (NCBI taxonomy): Eukaryota > Viridiplantae > Streptophyta > Magnoliopsida > Ericales > Theaceae > Camellia > Camellia lanceoleosa. The sequence goes on along the minus strand of CM045771.1, from coordinate 75,111,817 downwards.
AGCCAATACTTGCAAAGATGGAACCTCAATTTTGATAGGTAGAACGGCCTCCATCCCATAGACTAATGAATACGGAGTCGCTCCAGTAGAAGTTCTAATTGAAGTCTGGTAGCCCCGCAGAGCAAACGGCAGTTTATCTGGCCAGTCCCGGTAGGTTTCCACCATCTTCTGTAATATGTGCTTGATGTTCTTATTGGCAGCCTCAACCGCTCCGTTGGTCTGCGGCCGGTATGTGGATGACTTATGAAAAGCCACGTTATATTTCTCCAACAAATCAATCACCTCCTTCTTGAAGTGGGAACCGTTGTCTGAAATAACCTCGTTTGGGACTCCGTAGCGATAGATGATGTTGTTTCTGATAAACTTCGCGACATGCGAAGCCTTCAGCACTACATAAGATTGAGCCTCGACCTACTTTGTAAAATAGTCTATCGCGACCAGGATGAATTCATGCCCATTCGACCCCTTCGGAGTAACAGCTCCGATCACATCGATTCCCCAAACTGAAAATGGCCATGGCGAAGTCATGTTGTATAGCTTCGACTGCGGGATGTTCATGCGGTTTGCATGGATCCGGCATTTGTGGCATCGCCGAACAAAGCCAATACAATCCTCCTCCATGGTGTACCAATAGTAACCCTGTCTGAGGATCTTCCACGCTATCATTACTTCATTCATATGTGCACCACATTCTCCTCCATGGATGGCCTCCATCAGGCGCTTCGACTCTTCAGCTTCTACACACAGCTTATGCATTCCCAGATGACCTCTCTTGTACAACTTACCCCCGCAGATGATGAACTGAATAGCCATTCTTCTGATTGCCCTTTTATCTTTGGCATTTGCCCCTGGTGGATACGTCCCCTTTTCCAAGAAGTTCCAAATGTCGTAATACCAGGGGTTTTCGTCCTGTACCTCATCTATGGCAGAGATTGACTCATACGCTAGCACAAACGTTTGGTCAATGATGACTGGACGCATCCGGACTCCGGACGGGATGTCTATCATGGAAGATAGAGTTGCTAGTGAATTTGCGAACCTGTTGTTCTCTCTTACTAGATGAGTGCAATTTAGCTTCTCAAACCGAGGAATTAACAAATCCAAGGTCTGGTGGTAAATTATCATCTTTTCTTCCTTGACTTTCCAGTCTCCTTTTGCTTGAGACACAACAAGGTTCGAGTCCCCAATGACGTCCAACCGTTTTGCCCCTAGTTCTAGGGCTGCTTCTAGACCGGCAATACATGCCTCATATTCTGCTTCGTTGTTCGAGACTTTGAACCGGAGCTTGAATGCTAAAGGGATACAGGAATTGTCGGGCGCTTATCAAGAACACCCTATCCGTCGTCATCGATTTGACGCCTTTCACAAAGTACATCGTCCAAGTTTCATCTTCGATGTGCAAAATGGCCTCATCTGGGAACAGGTGCTCAACTGCTTCATCCCCTTCAATCGGGTGGTCGGCAAGGAACTTTGCTACCACTCTCCCTTTATCGACTTATGCCACATACTTCAGATCAAATTCGAAGCAATAAAGAACCAACGAGCTAGCCTACCCATAAGTGCCGGTTTCTAAAAGATATTTGATGGGATCGAGTGAAACCAACATTACAGAGTGAGCTAACAGTAGTGCCGCAGCTTCCTGGTACCCCATACCAAGGCCAAACAAGCCTTCTCCAGCGGAGTGCAGCGGGCCTCAGAATCCAAAGATCTTCTTACTCGAGATAGTAGATGGCCCTCTCCACTTTGTCCTCTCGACTCTTGTCTGCGAGCATACACCCATTATAGTCTCTGCCATCGAAGGTACAATATCAATGGTTTCCTCGCTCGTGGTGACAACACAGCGGTTCTCAGAATATTCTTTAATCTGTTCAAAAGTAGCTTGGCATCGGCCATCCCATTGGAATTTCTTTCCTTTCTTCAGGAGACCAAAAAGTGGTTCACAAGTCAAGGTTAGTTTTGAGATAAACCGTCTGATGAATTGCACTTTACCCAGAAAGCCTCGCACCTCCTTTTCAGTCATCGGTGGTGGCATTTCTAAGATGGCCTTGATTTTGGAGGGGTCGACTTCGATGCCCCTTTGCGTAATCAGAAACCCCAGCATTTTTCCAGAATAATCAATGTACACTTCGAGGATTCACCAAGAACCGAAATCCTCGATCCTTTGGAAGAACTTTTGTAAGGCGAGTAGTGGCCCTCTATCTTTGGACTTGACAATCATAAATGCTCACGACACTTCAACCTCTTTGTGGATCTTGTCGTAATATTGTGGTCACACCCGTTGATAAGTAGCTCCAAAGTTTTCAACCCAAATGGCATCACTCAAAGCAAGATGTCTCACGGGTGGTAAAAGCAGTCTTCTCCCGGTCTTCGGGTGCCATTACTATCTGATTATAGCCTGAGAAGCCATCCATGAATGAAAGCAAAGCATGCCCCGCTGTGAAATCCACCAGCTCATCAATGTGTGGCAAAGGAAAGTCATCCTTCGGACTAGTTCTGTTTAAATCCCTGAAGTCTACACATACTCGGATCCTACCATCCTTCTTTGGCACCGGAACAATGTTGGCCAACCAAGTCGGGTATTCGGATACCAGCAGGAAGCCTGCATCGATTTGCTTGGTGACCTCTTCCTTGATCTTGATGGCCCAGTCAGGGCGAATCCTTTTGAGTTTCTGTTTGACAGGTCGGGCCTTGGGGTCAAGAGGGATCCGGTGCTGTACAATCTTAGGATCGATTCCAGGCATGTCTTCGTAGGACCACGCGAAAGCATCTTTGAAATCTTTTAATAAAGTGACTAAGCGCTCGCGTTCCTCCGAAGACAACGTGGACCCGATCTGGACTAGCCGCGAGTCCTTCTCAGTACCAATATTCACGGTAGTGATTTCATCCACTAAAGGTTTGAGAAAGCTTTCCTGCTCTTGGTCAATCAATCGTTGCAAAACTGGAGGAATTTCTTCCTCGTCGTTTTTGTCAAAATTTTGAAAGTCCTGATTCAAGCAATAAATCAAGGCACAGAAAAGTACTCCAAAACCACATCCATACCATTCTCATTATGTGCTTCCAAACCGTCTGATTCTTTTGTTACAACAGACTCAAAGGAGAAAGAAAAAGACCTAGACAGATCAGGCATCCGTTATCACCCCGTGAATAACTTAGACTCGGTGAAGGAACCTGATTCCGACTCAACAGATTCGGAGGAATCAGATTCCGGCTGACTACCTGACCCAGTACTGCTTGACAAAAATCCCTCTTCGTATTGCCAAACGAGAGAGGGTGGGATGGATGCATCCAAAATAGTTGCTGGTAGGCCCGCAGCCGTTTCATTCCCGATCATCGATACCAAGGAGTTATCCCCCAAGCACTTCTAGTCGATCGGAGGATCTGAAAGTAGACATGCCAGTGCTACCCCCATTTCAAGCTCGGTGTCCTCAGACTCCATTTCATTGCTCTGTTCAGCCTCAACTATCGGGTTTGTGCGCTCTTCGGCAACCTCATCCCCAGATATCTGTAAGTCAAAGAAAATTTTGAACCCTGGCACGCGCTTCCTCTCTGCGTTCAACCACGGCTCCGGAAAGCCACAGAATGGGAAGTCCTCCTCCTCCCGGACAGAGCGTCCGTTTAGGATACCCTGAATGGGTCGGTGCATTAAGTCGAAAGGTCTCCCCATTTGTTTCGCTCTGGCTCTTCCAGCCATTTCCTTTCCCTTCCTTACCCAATCCTCCTTGGCGGGCAGATAACCTAAGCCAAAGGTATGGGGATTATGTGGCACTTCGGCCAATGCTGCGACGCCCTTCCGGCCGCTCCTTCCTAATCCCATCACGGGGATGTGTTGGAGTTTATTCATGAGATACACTGCTTGGGCACTGACATATATCCCCTCGTTAGCAGCCATGACATTCTGTTCAACCCGAGCCTCAGCCAGGGTAAAACCTGATATGAACACGTCCTCTATACCATGCTCGATTTCTAGAACGGGCGTAGACACCTCCGGCAGTGGATGAATTCCCAAAGACAATGGCTACTCCCTTTCCATAGGGGTATTTCACCATTTGATGCAAAGTGGATGACACCGCTTTTACCTGATGTAGCCACGGCCTTCCCAAAAGCAAGTTGAAAGTTGTAAGGACCTCTAAGACATGGAAATCTATCTCATGTTGTCCTGGCCCAACTTTAGTCTGAACTTTCACCGTTCCCATCACTTCTCGACTTGTGTTGTCATACGCCCGGATCACCTGGGCTGTTGGTACAAAATCTGCGGTTTTCAAACTGATTGCATACGCTGTCCTTGCCGGGCAGACGTTGATGGCGGATCCGGTATCAACAAGAACCACCGGTATCCATTTATTCCTACACTCCACAGAGATGTAGAATGGTTTGTTATGGTCTGCCCCCTCGGGTGGCAGTTCCTTGTCGAAAAAAGTCAGCATTGGGGTAGCTCCTCCCGGAAAGACCAATCCTACCAGCTGTTCTGGTGTGGTTTCTATCGAAAGCTTCGCTTTGTCCATGGCTGATAAGACAGCCTGTCTATGCACTCGTGACGCCATAAGCAGTCCCCAGATGGAGATGTCTGCTTGTATCTCTTTTAATTGTTTGAGCACAGCCTCCTCTTCAAGTTGTTTCTCATTTTGCTTCTCAGCCTCCCTATCCTTCCTAGAAGCCTCTGGTTGATCTAGGTACGGGGGTCTGTAGTACCGTCCACTCCGTGTCATATGGTTGACCTCTCCAAGGTACCAAGTGTCATCAGGTTGGTTGTTCCCCCAATCTTCATCTGTATGGGCAAGACATAAATCTTCATCCTCCCACCACAGTCCATCAACAGTCGGCAGCCACTTGTCCGGCTCTGGTATGATTGTCCTCGTGCTTACAGCACCTTCCATTGACATGCCCGCAGCATTCTCTGTTCCTGTGCACACAGCAGTTTCCATCTCCACATGGGCCTTTGCCTTCTTGATTCTCTCGAAATCTTCAAATCTTTCTGGTTCTGGCTGTGTCAATACGGCTGACTGTTCAATAATTCTCGTATTCGAAATGCTCCGATCCTGAGCGAAACTCTCGACACCGGCGCTCTCCGGTGATGTCCTTCGTTTCTCGACCCTTCGCCGCCATCGACATTCTTGTTCTCGGGCCTCGTGGTTGGAAATCTTCCACTACATCCGGTTGATCATCTAACCACCTGGTAGCCTCTGCTGATTCCTCATAATTGAACTAGTTGACTGCTGCGTCCGCTGGATCCTGGTCACTACAAAACTGGAGATTGGCATGGTCTTCTTCCACTGCCGTCAAATCATCCATCCTCTGTTCCAGATCATCCCCTTGGATCACACACAGCTCTGCCTCTGTTGGCAATCCCACATCTAGCCCATTCTGGCCTATTGATGAAACGTAGTCACTCAGACTATATATTCTCTCAATAGAACTTCCAGGCTCCTCAAACTCTGGCTCAACAACCCTTTTTTCCTCTGAAATCTCCTCCCTCATGTCCTTGACTGTCACCACCACTGGCTTAGGTCGGGTTATGGAGATATCCATCATGCACAAGTCGATGCAATCAGGAAGGAATACCTCCGGCTTAGGTAGGTGTGAAGGAGTGATATAGATACTAAGGTCGTAAGACACAACCCCAGTTTGGATAAAGTTGATTCTTTTCAGAGGTGGAGCTTGGTTATGTGTGGGGAGAGGGTTTGTTGTAACATTGGGTTTCTCGGGAGGCAGAATCACCCCATTATCGATGAGATCTTGAATCTCATGACATAATCGAAAGCACAGATCGGTGTCATGACCGTGCTATTGGTGAAATGCATAGTACTTGGCTGGGTTGTGGGCAAGGGGAAGTTTTTCCGGAAGTGGCCGCGGCTTTAGGGGCTTCAAGTGCCCTTTCTGATTAAAACCCCCAAAGCTTTGGATAGGGGCATATATAGTGGAGCAAAGGTTCTTATGTTCTTAGGTGGGTACTTGGCTGTTTTAGTATGGCTTCCGGACGTGCCGGAGAAAGGCGTAGCTGCCATGGTTTTTGGAGGAGGGTTGGTGGTGACCATACCCACTTCGGAGGTTCTTGTAGTCGTAGCGCCACTCGGGCCCGCATTGCTGTTGCGATTGAAAGTTCTTTGGGGTTGCTTCCAGTCATTATCAATTAAGCCTTGCTTCAAGGCGTCTTCAATCTATACCCCCATTTCATGTAGATCAGAAAAGGTAGGAAAGGGGAGTACAATCATCTTCTGCATCAACTTCGACTGAAGATTGCGTACAATCATCCGAATCTGATCCTTGTCTATAGGCCTCAAGGTCATCATCGAAGCCTTGGCTCTCTATCTAGTCACGAATTCTGAGAAGCTCTCTTTAGGCTCTTGCCTCGTTGTCTCGAGATCACGGGTCGTAATCTCGATTTGTGTATTGTATGAATACTGCGCAATGAAGGCCTCAGCCATCTTGTCCCAACTTCTCTTGATGTCATCTTCTAATTTGGCATACCATATGGCCGCCACACCCGACAGGGTCCGGCTAAACAGAGACAGCTTCTACAGCCTGGTAAGGCCCATTGGTCTTAGAATATCTGAAAACAACCTCAGGTGCACCATGGGGTCCCCAGACCCATCAAATCGGTCGATATGAGGCATTTTGAATCTGTCAGCAACACAAATTGCATCAAGATATCCATCTTCAATGTCAGGGATGGTCTTGACTCCCTGGGATCTCTTGAACAGCTTTTCAAGCTTGCTCAACTTCAGTGCTGTGGGATCTGTCTTGAACTCAAAAGGAGAGTCCGGTAGGTTGGTAGGTGTTTTAGACAACTGGGGTTGAATTTGGGGTAGGACCGGGGGCGGAGGGGGTCCTGTGGGAATGTTTGTATCATTCTGAACATTAGCTGTTTCCCCGAGGGTTGGAGCTCCTGGTGGGGGAGGAGCTTGCTACGAAGCAGAGGCTCCGGTTTGCTGTTGTAACCTCACGATTAACTCTGCTTGTTCATTCATAACCGCGACCTGCTGTTTGGCGAACTCCGCCTGTTAGACAACATCCTGTTGCATCATTTTCATACTCTCTTGGGGTTGACGCATCATTTCCTCCAAGCCGGCCATATTGTTCTGTTCTGATTGAATTACCGGTATATATTCCCTTTCTGTGGGAGAAACTGGATCCTGATCCCTACTGTACACAGGTGGGGTAGATAAAGCCCTCTGAGCTAACTGCAGAATTGATACCCTTTGCCTGACTGTCCTCCATCTAATAACCGGGGGTAGAGAGTGGTACACTGGCTGTCCGTCTATCAGATCCTCAGATCGAAGGAGTCGACGACCTCTAGTCCAGATTGCTTGGGTGATATCTGCTGGGTTAGAAGCAATTGTGCTAAACTACCTAGCAAAAGGATAAATAAAACAATAATAAGGAAATAAACGAGCAAGCAAACGGACAGCATAATAGCGTAAATAAACACAACACACAATTGGGGTATCGCAATACACTGCCAATAAACTGAATATACTGTTCCTTAATCACTGTTTCGAAATCATTCCCCCCAGAACACTGAATCGGATACCCGCAGATATAACTGATTCTCATAAATACTGATACTAGTACCCTCAGGCCTGATACTCAACTTTGCAACCCTAATATGTGCGTTCCCTATAGAGATATACCCTAAAAGCACATAGCAAGTAAAGAGAGCCAAAATAACCCTATGTTGGGGTAGGGTTTCCCTGTCCTATTTTGTCAGGAGCTAGGGTTTCACTACGCACGCAGCAGTTTCAAACAACCTATCATCGGGTAAGCAACCTGTCCTAGTTTGGAATGGTCACTATGGTTTCCGAATATGCACAAGGTCGAATGGTCAAAAAGGGTGCCCCGGTAAAACTGGGGTTTGTGTTCCCGTCGTGGCAGAGCCCGCAACCGGTCAGCGTTATGGTCATGCCTTGACAAGACAAGCCTCCGGCAAACCGTTCAGGAATATCATACAGCAAACACGGTGTCCTAGGCGCACCAATGCACATGTAATGCAAAGAAACACATAAGTGTGAACAAAACAAGATATCCTGAGTTCGAGTCAAGTTCTCTAACTCCCCAGCAGAGTCGCCAGAAACTGTAGACGTGCCCTTGGGCCTCCGTGCTACAGTTCGGACTCGATTTGTCATGGTTCTTAATCTTGAACCAAAGAGTCCAAATCCGGCAAATTGTTTTGAGAAAACAGATTTTTGAAAGAAGTGCCAAACATGGACTACTTTGCCAGATACAGAGTCGCCACCTAAATATTTTTTAATGGGGGAATTTAGGAAACCCTGACTCGGTGCCAAAGGCCACGTGTCCGTCGTCACCAAAGTTGCCTCGGCTCGGGAACTTGGGTACAATTGGGGAAGGTCAGCGATGACGCACCCCCTCTCGCCCGATCCGAAGATCGGCCTCTACTAACCATGATATCTCATTTTTGAAAACACATGCGTTCTTATTCCGATTAATTAGCTAGAATTACTATGTGATGCGCGCAGCAAAACAAGTATAGACTAGATCGCCCAATTTGGAACAAAGCATTGCATATCCGTTTGTTTGGAAATGGTTTGAAATTTGCTACTCGCAAGTAGGCTAAAATATGGATTTCAATGAATTACCCCAATTCAAGTAATCCAACCTTCACCCACAGGCATTCAGGCAGTTTATCACATAAGCATTTAGCCACATGGTAAGCATGCTGTCATGTTAACATTCACACTCATGCGAGATGCTAAAGCATAAATACTTACATTGTGCTCCGTGCCAAAACAATAAAATTAGTTAGCAAAACATGCATGACCCTAATTTCATGTTAAGTGGCTAATGTATCACATATAGAATGCAACTAAGTAGGCTCGGCTACTAATGACATGGCATGGTACTTACTTCGAAACATGCTTTGAAAACACGTATTCAAGAAAGTGTATTGAAAATTGCAATGCAGTTTGAATGATGAACCGCGCCTTCGGTGCATGCAATACAAGTGAAATGGATGCACGCATGCAAACATGCAGTATGCTAAACAAAACATGTCCCTAAAACTAACCAACATAAGCAGGTAAGTAAAAGGGAGAAAGAAAGGGGGTTGGAAGACATACACACACCCACGCACCCTTATTACAACAATTGGCCCTCACTCGGAGGGTCCGAAAGAATAATACAAACCACCTAAGCAACTAACTCACGAGCTAATTAATTATTACAAAACCAAATGAATAACTAGCTACAATTAATTATTACACAACTTAATTAATTAACAAATCAATTAACTAATTAATGAATGACAACAAGCAAAATAGGGAAAGCAGTAAATGATGCTATTCCATCTCTGATTGGAGAAGGGAAGATGCATGCTCGCTTCGATTCCTCGCCTTGGAATGCCTTCCATTTGCTCTTTGAAGGCTCTGTTTGCAGGGTGTCTTCCAGTTCTGGGTGTTACAACTTACCAAAACACTGTAGGGGAAGCTCCCAGTGGCCTACCAGCCAGGAAAGGGGCACTGCCGGCCAGAGATGGCCCACCGCCAGCCAAGGATGGCACACTGCCGGCCACTGGTGTGATGTGACACCAAACTGCAACAAAGCACAAAATAGAGGAAAGGGAGGGTCTCCCAAGGGCATGTATGCACCATGGCACCTCAAATCACCTCAAAACATCAAGGGAGAGGCCGAGTCGGATCCACGACCATCAATCACGCGTCCCGATGTATGATGGCCAAAGATCCAACTTGTGCAAATCAATATAGAAATGAATGCACAAAGAAAGCAAGTAAATCCTAGCACTCTATCATGAATCATCAAGAGCTTCGGCGACCGAGAATTGAGACGCATCCCATCACTTGAAGTATGGAATACCCCTCGTTCCTCGTGCTCGGATTAGCACTTAATCCAAGCAATGCAACACATAAGCATGGCAAACATGCAATATGGACAACCTAACAAGGCTAATGACATGCGACAAGCATATGAGCATAATGTGAGGCGACAACCTTGGACAAAATGCAATATGAGCATATGAACATGCAACACATGTAAAGCTAAGCAAGTATGTAACAACACACTACATGTAATAAGCATGCGACAACATGGTAAAATGGGCTTACACCAAAGATGGACAACTCTCAACTAGGTCCAAATTAGTAGCCATAACAATGAATTAAGCCACACAAAACACTCAAGCATGAAAAATGCGAAAGGTTCATTGAAGGGGCCTAAAAGGGCAACTCTCAAAAGTGTCTAAGAAGTGACAAATGTTCAAGTGTAACAACACTATACGCACTGAAATGAGACAATAAATGATGCCAAATCATTTAAATAACGCAAGTAAAGCATGCGAAGGTCCTAAGTCATGAAAGCTAGCAAAGAGCAATACAAAGGAGGCATGCAATACATGGCATGAACACATGAACTAAGCATGGATAGAGCTTAATTAAGCCTAAACAAAGACTTAAATATGCTGGAACAAAGGCTCAAGCACCTAGACATGCAAGCATACAAGCTAAGCCTTAAACTAGGCGATAATGCACGACATTCAAAGACACTTGAAGCATGAATGAAGTGAGAATGTAACAATGGTACATGCTCTGAAATATCATGTAAAGTGATGCCAAATCAACTCAACAATGCAAGCAAAGCATGTTAGGATGCACAAAGCTCAAAGTAAGGAAGGGGACTTAAACCCTGGCCATACAAGGCATGCCCCAAAGGACCAAGGGGACCTAAAATAGTCCTAGGGTAGGTCAAGAAAAGACCAAAACCAAGCTCAAAGCTAGCCAACACAAGCTAGAATACAAAGCTAAAATACATGGAGCATGCAAGGCATTAATGAGGCAACGCACTATACCTATGAGAACCAATCATGGCATGACTTGGACAACCAAAAATAGAGTTACATTATGGTATAACAAGACCAAAAATGCACTAAAATGATGAGCCAAAGGCTTAGGCTAAATGGCATGCACAAAAGCTCATTCTTGAGGCATAAAGCACAAGCTATGTAAAGCATTCAAGGCATGTCAAATGCAAGTGAATGACAACCTTTTATGGACTGAAATGGCATGTGGGATGAGGGCATGGCATGCAAACATCACATGTATGGCATGGTAGGGGCCTCAAAACCCAAGACTAGCCTAAGCATTTACACTATAGCTATACAAAGCATGCTTTATTTGACTATGAAGCACAAATACAAAGGCAAGGCAGCCCTAAAACATGAACATTTCTAGTTCAAAGCATGGACAAAAGATGCTAGTATGATGGACTAACATAGCATGCAAGATTGACTAGTAAACATGGTTTACATGGAAAGTGTATGGAGCAGGTAAGAACTCATCAAACCAGCAAAAATCAGTGAACTAAACATGTCAAAATATGCCCAAATAATCATGGAAATGCAGCCAATGCATGCCAAAATGAGGGGCTCCTTTGGAGGGCCATCCAAGGGATTATTAGGCACATGCAAGATGGACAATCAACAAGGCCAAACCAACTCTGGAAATGGCTCAAGAGGGTCCCAAAACCCACTGAAAAGGACCTGGAACAAGGCCTAGAGGCATACAAAATATGGTCTCTTTGGAAGGCCAAAAGAGGCCATCAAACATGACAAGGAGAGAGGGGGTCACCCCCCTCTAATTTTGGCCTTCAAGAACACAGCAAGGCCACTTAAAATCCACTGGATTTCAGTGGCTAATGGGCCAAAACAAGGCCAAGGCAAATGCTCACATGTGTGGCTTTAAATATGAAGAAACAAAGCATGCAAGGGGGAAGATGACCCCAAAAAGCAAAGAGACCTGAAACAAACACAAAGCGGAGGTCAAAAAAAGACTCTTTCTAGTTTATAACAAACCTCAAAAGTGAACACAAATAGGGCTAATCTATCATGCAAAAATGGCCCTAAAAGAGAGAATAAGCACAAGGGACAGCATCTGGTCCCAAATGGCAAAGAGCTCTTCAAAAAAGTTGAAGAGGGGCTCAAAAAAAGGCACTTTACAGTTTATAGAAAGCCACGAAAATGAACACAAGTGAGGCTAAACTATCATGCAAGAAAAAGGCCTAAAAGATGGTTAAAGCGGCAAGTGATAACAGGAGACCTCAAACAGCAAAAAGTCCTAAATCAAACCTGACAAGGACCTCAAAATATGATCTTTTTTAGTTCATGGAAAATTCCAAAACTGCTTGCAAGCAAGGCTTATAGATGAAGGAAAAAAAGAACAAGTTTGAGGGAAATAGGGTCTTACCCTTGAAGAGCAGCTTTCCAGTAGGTTTTGGTCCAAGTTTCTGAGCCTTCAACCCTTGCAAATGGCCTCCAAAGTGCTGGAATGGAGGATGGAGGTGTGTATCTAAGTGTTGTAGTGCAAAAGGGCAAGAAAATCCAACTCTAAAGCCTCAAACACACACAAAACAAAGAGAGACAGAGTTTTTCCTCTCAAAACCTCAGAACCTTGGTCTAAGGAAGAGGACCCTTCCTTATATAGCACGAAGCAAAGCCAAAGCTTCTTGAACAAGCTTTTCTTGGCTTTGATCCCTCCATACACGTGTATGGAGGGCAGCAAAAGAAAATCCAGCTGGCTCAAAAGATCTGCCTGAAAACCAGCTGAGATAGGGGGGGTGCCGGCCATCAGTAATGGCCGGCAGTGCCACACTGATGGCCGGCAGGGCTTCATCAGTGGCCGGCAGGGGCAAAGCCATGGCCGGCAGTGCACTATGAGGGCCACTAAGAAAGGACCAAAATAGGGTCCCGAAATAAGGCAGAAAGGATACAGGGTCCGAGGACTCGAACCGGTGACGTTCCGCCGCGACAGTCAAATGCTGGGCGAGCAATCGAACAAGTTGTTGGGTGTACCTACAAGCACAACCAAGTCTTGAGGACGGTAAAAAATGGGATGTCTACAAATAACAATTTTAATGTGTATCAATTGTTGCATTTCATATGCCATCTTGGATAGGCGAGCCTATTTAGTTGCATTATTGCATGTGTTGCGTTAGCCATCTAGCATAGTTACGATCATGCAAGATTTTCTAACTAGCTTTTGTTTCCGCTTGGAGTATATTGTAAGTGTTTACGCTTTAGCATCCTTGCATGAGTGTGAGTGTTGCAATGATACCATGCTTGCCATGAGGCTATTTGCTTAAATGATTAACTGCATGAATGCCTGTGGGTGAAGGCTTGATTGCTTGAATTGGGACAATTCATCAAATGCGAGTTTTAAGCCCACTTTGCGAAGTGGCAAATCGTCATGTTTTCATGCCCACTTGACGGTGGCAAATCCGCGCTTTAGCCCACTTGCGAGGGGCACTTTCAAACCATTTTCAAAAACAAACATGAGTTATTTTGTTCTAATTCTCATGATTGAGTCTATACTTGTATGTGTGCGCCACATAGTAATATTAGCTAATAATTAGAACAAGAACACATGGTTTATAAAATAACATATCATGGTAGTAGAGGTCGATCCTTTTTCGGGCAAGCGGGAGTGCTCATTTCAGGACCTTTCCCTCTCGTACCCAAGTTCTCGAGCTGAGGCAACTTTGCTGATGACAGACACGTGGCCTTTGGCACGAGTCATGGTTTCCTAAATTTCCAAAAAATAAAATATTTAGGTGGCGACTCTATAATCTGGCAAAGCAATCCATATCTCGCGCTTTGATGCGCACCTTACCTGCACTTGTTAGTGCATTGCCTCGCGTTGTTTTGCGCACCTTATCTGCACTTGTTAGTGCATTACATCGCACTATCATGTGCACCTGTATAGCACTATTTTGTGCATCTACATCACATTGTCTTGTGCACACCTGCATCGCACTGTCCTATGCATTCACTTTCACTCACACTATTTTGTGCACCTGTATAGCACTATTTTGTGCTTTCACTCTGCATTGCACTGTCTTGTGCACTCTCTGGTGTAGGAGACCTTAAATCCTCTAAAGGTACAATTCTTTTGGTGTTTGTTGTGCCCGAACGACTTCCAGTGGTCTGGCATAGCCACCTGCCTGTGTTTGCGGTGAGTTCCTAAGAGATCAACTAAGACGGTGGAAACTAGAGTTTGAATGGCCGATGCCTAGAACGCAAAGGTTTGGGATTTCCGAGACTAAAGTCTGGTTTAAATACCCAGGGGTGTATCCTCGGCTTGAAATTTGTATGGCAGCCCCATAGGTTGAGGTAGTGTGTATGCGCCTCAATTCTGGATACTGAACCAACCTAGTTTATCACCCTATTGGAGAATAGGGAAAGCTGCGACCATAGCCAAGGAGAAAAGTAGTACCTGCGATTTGGAAACGCAAGATGCAGAAGGGGAAGATCCTCAGCAGCATGAGGTGAGTCATTTCCAATTACCCCTGTGAGGTACCTTTACTTCCTAGCTGCTACATCATATTTAGTATCGCATTATATCATCTATTACGTCTATTGCATTGCATATAGCATTTATTGCATGCATCTACTGCATTATCCATTTTATCGCTTGCATCCTTTCCATGTTAAGCTTAGTTTGGTATGTGCCCATACTTTTCACATTAAAGCATGGTTCTGTGATAATGTAAACGTGCCTATTCCACTAAGAGAATTGTGGACTGAGGGTGTCGCCACCTTTTCTATGTTAGACGTGGTCTGTTTTGTGTCTATGCCTTTTCTAGGCAAGGTGTGGTTTGGTCGCGCGCCTTATTCACTTCATCCATTGCATCGTATTTTGTTTTGTTGCATTCAGCATATAGGATCACGATCTTTCCTTATCAGATCATTCCTCACTTATATCATACCACCTCAATTACTTGTATCTTGTATTCTCGCTGCGAAGCACATAGTTTTGCATGTGCTCGCACCCCTTTCACGTTGAAACACAGTTCCGTTATGTGTAAGCATCCATGCTGGGCTGAGGCCAGTACTGAGGATGTAGGCACTTAGCCTGTGTTAGACGTCGTTCGGCTCGTGCCCACTGTAGACACCCCATTTTTGACCGACCTTAAGACTCAGACGTCATCATCTGTGCACTCGATGATTCGCAAGTTTGTGCTAGTTTTGAGTGCTCGAAGGTCTCGGCCGAGTGCCTTGTCTTTAAGCCTCTAAACCCTCCGTATTTTGGCCTTATTTTTAGGCCAAACCTTGGTGCCTCTTGGCTGAAGGAGAGTGGGGCCTCGCCGGCCACTTTTGGCTTTTCTCCTTGCCAGCTAGTTGGAGTGGTCGGTCAGCTAGCTGAAGTGGGCGGTCGGCCACTTGAACTGGCTGGCAGCCAATTTTCTCATTTTTCTGATATTTTCAAATCTTTTGAGCTAGTTGTTGGGCATTGAAGCTATCCTCCATACATGTGTATGGAGGGATGGAGACAAGCTTTAAGCTTGTCAAGCAAGCTTTTGCTTGCATGGCCTATATAAGGAGAGGTCCCTCCCCCTTGTTTGAGGTTCAGAAATTTTGGAAACAAATTTTGACTCCCTCTCTAAAATTCTATATATATATATATATTTATATATATATATATATTATACTCTATAGTGCTTGAAAGTGAGTGTTCTTGACCTATTTGCACACAACCCTCTTAGCCAAACATCTTGAGCTTGGAGCTGAGATTCCTTAAGACGTGTTTGGGCCTCCTAAAGCTGGTTTTTGGCTCAGAAGTTGTCCTCTTGCTGCTGTGCTTCAAGGGTGAGCATATTCCCTTTTTAAGCTTATTTTTGCATACCATCTTAGCCACCTTTGCATGCTGTTTTAGGCTTTGTAGATATTTTTAAGTGTTAAAAATGTTGGTTTGAGTCCTTGTTGGGGTTAGGGGTGGTCGACCCTCTTTGGTTGCTTATTTGCTAAGTTTTTGTACCACCTTTTAAGGCTATTCAAACTCTCTCTTTTTGGCCTTTTAACCACTAAATTCCAGAGGAATTTCAGTGGTGGAAAGGTGGTTTTGAGGTCCCAAAAAGGAGGGGGTGGTCCCCTCTTCTCTTGTCTTGTTTGCATATGTTGATGGCTCATCAAATGAGCACGTGTTTCTACTTCTTTGTGGCTTTGTTCAAACATATTTTTGTGACTTTTTAGACCTGCCATAACTCTATTTTTGGTTTGTTTGATCATTGGTTGCTTGCTCTTTACACTTGTAGTGCAATCTTGCTCACTAGCTTTGCATGCTTGCTACTTTAGCCCATCATTCTAGCTTATTTTGGCTATACTCTAGCATGCTTTTACTCATCCTTTAGCATGCGTTAACTCTATTTTGAGTGGTTTAGGTCATATGAGGCTTGCTTTGTATGGCTATAGCATGATAGGCTTTAATAGCTTTGTGTTTTGAGTCCTCTAGCATGCTTTACTTGGGTTGTTTGCATGATTTGGCATCATTTAATATGTGATTTCAGCGCATATATCAATGTGATACTCTCATATGTATCACTCTTTCAATGCTTTTGAGAGGTTGAGCCTCATGCCTTGTTTGCGAGCCATTACATGAGCCTATCTTTATTGCCATCTATGCTGCAAGTCTAGCAAGTTTTTGCTATTGTTTTGACCTGCCTTAGGTCTGTTTTGAATGGTCAATGTCATTTGAGCATTTCTTAGTATGATTGTAGTATAAAGGGCCTTGACTAGCTTTGAATTTTGAGGCCTTCAACATGTTATGCATGTGATGTTCGCAAGATATGGCACCATTTACCGTGTAATTTCAGTGCATATAGTGTAGTCACACTCTCATATACTTCACTTCTTCATCACTTTTAAGGGTTGTGTATTATGCCTTGCTTATAGGCCAACATGTGTGCATGTTTTTCTAGCATTTTGAGTTCCTATTTCAACATGTTTAGGCCATTATTTTGGCATGATTGAGCTTTGTCCAGAGTTGGTTTGATCATTTGTGCTATGTATTGCATGCCTCTTGTGTATTGCTCTTTACTAGCTTTGATGTTTTTGGTCCTCAACATGCCATTTTTTGCATTGCTTGCATGCTTTAAGGTCTTTAGCATGCTATTCCAACACTAAACATCTGCTGCCTCCCTTATTTCTTCATTCTTCCATTTCATTTGAGGGTTGTCTGGACTTGAGATTATGTTTGAGCTTGAGATTGAGACTTATGCTTAAATGGTTGTAACCCTCTTTTGGGGGTTCCTCCTAGTCAAAGGCATGGTCTCTCCTATGCCTTAAACCATTCTTTTGGTTTACCTCCTCTCCTTAGAGGACTTGCACATTGAACTTAACCAATTAAAGAATGGATTGGTAATGTAAAATGTGTAAACAAGAATTGTGTCAACTAAAACATGCCGAGATAACATATGTATGTTGCATTGCATGTGTTTGGATTGGATGTTAATCTAAACACAAGAAATATGGGACGTTTCATACTTGAAGTGACGAAACGTGTCACGTTTCTTGGTCCCTAACATCCTCGATCAAGTATGATAGGCTGGAGGCTCTAGGCTTTTTGTGTGTTGTTTGTGCATTCATAAACATGGTATAAGCTTGGTTCTTGGCCACCATGCACTGAAAGTGCTTGGTTGGTGGCTTAAGAGCCGAGTGCCATGCTCCTTTGAGCTTGAGATATGATTGGGAGAGTGGCAGTGCCTACATTGTCTTTCAAACACATTGTTGTGCCTCTATTGTTCTCTGTTGCAGCAAAACCAGAGGCCTGGAGAAGCAAGTAGCCGATCGACCAGTAGGACTAGCCGACCGGCCAGTTTTAGTGGCTGGCAGCCACTTTTTCTGGCTGGCAGCCCACCAGCAAATTCCAGTTTTAAGGTAAACGTAGTCTGGAGGTTGGCACAGTTTTTAGAGATCAAGGCAAGTGCAAACAAAGGCAATTGACAGCATAGTAATGGATTTCCGAGCGAACGCCAACTAACCATGCATCTTCAACCTCTTGGAACAGAGCTGAGGCGGTGTACTTTGTAATTAGCTTTGCTTGTTAGTTAGCTTAAATTTTTAGTTTAATTAATTAGTTTGTTAATTAATTAAGTGTTGTAATAATTAGTAAGTAGTTTACTAGTTATTCGTTTTGTTGTGCAATAATTAGTCTAATTAGCTTAAATTAGATTAGTTAAGTAGCTTAGCTTAGCGTAGCTAGTTGGCTTATTATTCGGACCCTCCATCGAGAGGGCAAATGTTGTAATAAGTGTGCGCGTGTGTGTGAATGTCTTCCAATCCCATGTCTTTCTCCCTTTTACTTAACCGCTTTCGATGGTTAGTTTAGGGTTATATCTCGATTAGCATATCTTATGCTTGCATACATGCATCAAATCATTACATTCATATGCCATCTTAGATAGCCAAGCCTATTTAGTTGCATTTTTACATGTATTGCATTAGGCATTTTAACATAGCTAGAATCATGCATGATTTCAAACTAGTTCTCTGTTTTGGCTTGGAGCACACTGTAAGTGTTTACGCTTTAGCATACTTACATGTGTGTGAGTGTTGCTATGATAGCATGCTTGCCATGACGCTATTTGCTTAGTTGCTATAATTGCATGAATACCTGTGGATGAAGGCTTCATTACTTGAATTGGAACAATTCATCAAAATGTGAGTTTTAAGCCCACTTGGAGTGGCAAATCATCATGTTTTAAGCCCACCTTGTTTGGTGCAAATTTGCATTTCTAAGGCCACTTGAGGGTGGCAAATTCAAACCATTTTCGAAAACAAACATTGAATTGTTTTGTTCCAATTTAGGCGATCTACTCTATACTTGTATGCTGTGCACATCACGTAGTAAGTTAGCTAAATAACCGGAATAAGAACACATGTGTTTTCAAAACAGCTTATCATGATTAGTAGAGGCCAATCCTTTGATCGGGCGAGCGGGGGTGCTCATTTCATGACCTTTCCCCCTCGTACCCAAGTTCCCGAGCCGAGGCAACTTTGGTGATGACGGACACGTGGCCTTAGGCACGAGTTAGGGTTTCCTAAATTTTCCAAAAAATAAAACATTTAGGTGGCGACTCTGTAATCTGGAAAAGCAGTCCATGTTTGGGACTTCTTGATTATAATCGATTTTCCAAAACGATTTGCTGGATTTTGACTCTTTGGTGATTTATCAGTCTTACATTGCACTTTGTGAGACTAGATACAGAACCATGACAGAAGTCAGAACTGTAGTAGCGATGAACCCAAATTCGCGCCCTCTCCGAAGGGGAGGCGTGCGGATGAAGTTCGGGCGGTCTACAGTTTCTAGCGACTCTGCTGGGGATTTAGAGTACTTGACTTGAACATCATGATATGTTGTTTTATCTACACTTATGCGTTTCTTTGCATTGCATTTGCATTGGTGCGCTTAAGTCACAGTGTTTGCCATTTGCTATTCCTAAATGGTTTGTCAAAGACTTTCTTAGAAAAGTGTGCCATAAGGTTGACCGGTTACGGGCTCTGCCATGATGGGAACACAAACCTCGGTTTTACCGAGGCACCCTATTTGACCATTCGACCTAGTGTATATCGGAATCCATAGAGACTGTTCCAAACTAGGACAAGTTGCTTACCCGATTACAAGATTGTTTGAAACCACACGTGTGCGTAGTAAAACCCTAGCTCCTGACAAAATAGGACAAGGAAACCCTATCCCACCATAGGGGTGTTCTGGCTCCTACTTGGTTGATATGTGCTGTAAGAGTGTATCTCTACAGGTTGTATGTATCAGTTGCAAGTTTGGGTGTCAATCTGAGGACATCAGTGTTTGGGGGTATCAATTTTGAGGCAGAAAGTTTAGGGGAAGAAATCAGTGTTTAAGAACAATTTATCTAGTTTATGATTATCAACTGTGTGTTGTCGCTATCTGAGCTGAGATGCTGTTCATTTGCTTATTGATGTTTTCTTTTCTTTTTGCCTTGTTTTCTTTTTGGAAAGTAGTATAGCACAATTGCTTCTGATAAGGCAGATACCCCCGGAGCACTCTGGACTAGAGGAAGGAGACTTTCCAAATCTGAGGATCTAATTGGTGGACAACCAATGTTCATTTTACTTCCCCTGGTTACTAGATGAAGGTCAGTTAGGCACAGGTCATTAGTTCCACAGTTTTCAGTTCAGCGGTCCTTATCTACCTTACCTGTGCACAGTTGGGTTCAGATTCCCCCTCCTATCTCAAAAAGAGAGAACACACTTGCTCAGTCAAATCAGCACTTTACAGTCAGTATGAAAGAAATGATGCAACAACTCCAAGAGACCATGCAGCAGGATGCTGCTCGTCAGGCGGAGGTTACCGCTCGTCAGGCAGAAGTTGTAACTTAACAGGCAAAACTAATTGCCAGGCTTCAACAATAGCAGCAACCACAACAAGCTGAAGCATCTGCTTCGCATCCATCCCCACCTAGGGTTCCAACACCCATGGAAACAGCTCACGTCCAGGAGAATACGGACGTTCCAACAAGGCTAGTCCCAATACTGGCTCTACCACAAACTTCAAAAGCACCGACCTTCCCAACGGATGCACCGTTCGAATTCGAGTCCGATCCAACTGCTTTGAAAGTGACCAAGCTCGAAAAGCTATTTAAACGGGCTCAGGGAGTTAACTCAATCCCGGACATTGAGGACAGCTATATGGATTCGGCGGTGATATTGCCGGACAGATTCAAGATGCCCTACATAGACCGTTTTGATGGCTCGGGCGATCGTATGGTTCATTTGATGTTGTTCTTGGATATTCTGCTCCTGATGGGCTTGAAGAGACTCTAGAAACTATTACTCTTTCGGTCGGACCCTATTGGGTATTGCGGCCATTTGGTACGCCAAGTTGGAGGACTTAGTGAAAAGAAATTGGGAGGAGATGACTGAGGCCTTCGTTGCTCAATACTCATACAATACCCAAATCGAGGTCACAACTCGTGATCTTGAAGCAACCAGACAAGAGCCGAAAGAGGGCTTTTCTGACTTTGTCACCTAATGGATGGCTAAGGCCTCCATGATGACAACTCGGCCACTCGAAAAGGATCAGATAAGAATGGTTGTACGCAACCTACAACCCAAGCTGATACTGAAAATGATCGTCTTACCCCTCCCTAACTTTGCTGACTTGCACGAGATTGGGGTACAGATTGAGGATGCTATGAAGCAAGGTCTAATTGTCCATGAGAGAGAGCAGCCCAAGAGGGCGTTTACCCACAGTTCGAATGCATCTACCAGTAGTAGTGCTGCCACAATAACTTCTGACATCACCATGGTCACCACCACGCCCAAAATAGCCACACCATTCACCGGTGCATTCGGGACTAGCTCACAACCTGTGAAGTACCAAGCTCGTGGCCAGAGAGTCTTCACCCCGCTATATATGACTTTGTCTAAAGCCTTAGGAGTTTAGATCAGGAAAGGACATTTGAAGCCCTTAGAAGCACGGCCATTACCAAACAAACTTCCTTATGCCCACAATCCAGCCAAGTATTGTGCCTTCCATCAGCAATATGGACATGATACTGACCAATGCTTTATATTATGTCATGAGATTTAAGATCTCCTTTCAATAAGGTGATAGCGCCTCCAGAAAAACCAAATGTCACTACCAATCCTCTCCCACCACATAACAACCCCCCTCGTCCACCCAGGTAGAGTTGCCAACTGGGGTAGAGATTGATGTGGTCCGGAAGGGCAGATTGAGTCAGGGGCTCGATGACCTAGGTCGAAAGGACATCGCTACATTGGCCGAAGTGCCACACAACTTGTATACCTTTGGTTTCAGTTACTCGCATACCAAGGAGGATTGGGCAAGGAAAGGAAGGGAGATGGTTGAAAGAGCTAGAGTAAAACAAGCTGGGAAGCACTATAAGTTAGTGCGTAGACCTATCCGAGGGACCCTAAATGAATGCTTTGCTCCGGAGGGGGAAGATTTCTCATTCTGTGGCTTTCTAGAGCCATGGCTGAATTCAGAGAGGTGGCGCTTGCTGGGTTTTGAGATCTTCTTTGACTTGTAAGTACCAGGGGATGAAGTTGCCGAAGAGCAGACATACCCACCGGTTGAGGCTGAGTAGTGCAAGGAGGATGAGTCCAAGAGCACAGAACTTGAGTTGGGAGTGGGAGTGGGGATGGGGGTGGTGCTGGCTTGTCTCCTCTCAGATCCTCAGATCGTACCAGAGTGCCTGGGGGATTAATTCTCAGTTTCCATGATCGACGATCAACTGGCTGTGTGCCCGTCTTCTGGCATTCTAGATGCATCCATCGCATCTTCCCTCGTTTGGCAATATGAGGAAGGCCTTTTGTCTAGCAGTTCTGGATCAGGTGGTGAACCAGAATCTGATTCCACAGAGTCTGCAGAGTCAGAATCAGATTCTAGTTCTTTTGAGTCGGAGTCCGGTATTCCTGGGGGTGATAACCCGGATGCCACTGTCCTGTCCAGGTCGTCATTTTCATTTTTTCCTTTGAGTCTGTTGTAACTGAAGAATTAGATGATCTGGAAGTTGCTAATGAAAATGGTGCTGCTGCGGTTTTTGAGTACTTTTCTGCGCCTTTAGTTTATTGTATTAATCAGGATTTTCAAAATTTTGATGAAAACGATAAGGAAGAAATTCCACCCATTTTAAAGCATTTGATTAACCGAGAGCACGACAGGTTTGTAAAGCCTTTGGTTGATGAAATCACCTCAATTAATGTTGGTACTGAGAAGGACCCGTGACTGGTCCAAATCGGGTCCACGTTGTCTTCGAAGGAACACGAACGCTTAGTCGCTTTATTAAAAGATTTCAAAGATGTTTTCGCGTGGTCCTACAAAGACATGCCTGGAATCGATCCTGAGATTGTATAGCACCGGATCCCTCTTGACCCAGAGGCCGGACCTATTAACCAGAAACTCCGAAGGATTCACCCGGATTGGGCTCTGAAGATCAAAGAAGAGATCACCAAGCAGATTGATGTAGGGTTCCTGTTGGTATCTGAATACCCTAATTGGTTGGCCAATATAGTTCCGGTGCCAAAGAAGGACGGCATAATTCGGGTATGTGTAGACTTTAGAGATTTGAACAAAGCAAGTCCGAAGGACGACTTTCCTCTGCCGCATATCGACGAATTATTGGACTTCACTGCTGGGCATGCGCTGCTCTCATTCATGGATGGATTTTCAAGCTACAACCAGATTTTGATGGCCCCAGAAGATAGGGTGAAGACTGCTTTCACTACCCCGTGGGGAACCTAATTTATAGGGTGATGTCGTTCGGCTTGAAGAATGTAAGGGCTACGTATCAACATGCTGCGACCACGATCTTGCAGGATATGATCCACAAAGAGGTTGAAGTGTACGTGGATGACATGATTGTCAAATCCAAGGAACGAGAGGGCCACTACATCGCCTTGAAGAAAATTTTCCAACGGATCAGAGAGTATCGGTTGCGGCTGAATCCTTAGAAATGTAATTTTGGTGTTACAGCAGGGAAAATGCTGGGGCTCTTGATCACACAAAGGGGCATCGAAGTTGACCCTTCCAAAATCAAGGCCATCTTAGAAATGCCACCACCAAGGACTGAAAAGGAAGTGCGAGGATTTCTGGGTAAAGTGCAATTTATAAGACGGTTTATCGCAAAATTAACCTTGACTTGTGAACCACTATTTGGTCTCCTGAAGAAAGGAAAGAAATTTCAATGGGATGACCAATGCCAAGTTACTTTTGAGCAGATCAAGCAGTATATACAGAACCCACCCATGTTGTCATCACCAGAGCCGGCGAAACCGTTGATATTGTATTTGTCAGTAACCAAAACGACGATGGGCTGTATGCTTGCATAGGAGTCTGAGGACAAAGTGGAGAAGGCTATCTATTACCTGAGCAAGAAGATGCTGGAATATGAAATCCGTTACACTCCACTTGAGAAGGCTTGTTTGGCCTTGGTATGGGCTACCAGGAAGTTGAGGCACTACCTGTTAGCTCACTTTGTAATACAGGTTTCGAGATTAGATCCCATCAAATATCTCTTCGGGAAATCGGCACTTATGGGTAGGCTAGCCCGTTGGTTGCTTCTTCTTACCGAATCTGATTTAAAGTACATGACGCGTAAGTCTGTGAAAGGGAGAGTGGTAGCGGAGTTCCTAACCGATCACCCAGTGGTGGGAGATGAAGTAGTAGAGTATCTGTTCCTAGATGAGACCATTCTGTATGTTGAAGAAGAAACTTGGACTATATACTTTGATAGAGTGTCAAACCAATACGGGTATAGGATAGGGGTGTTGCTGATAGCACCTGACAATTCCCGTATACCTTTAGCCTTCAAGCTCCGGTTCAAAGTATCAAACAATAAAGCAGAGTACGAAGCATGTATCGCTGACTTGGAAGATGCCCTGGAACTAGGGGCAAAGCGGTTGGATGTCATCGGAGACTCAAACCTGGTTGTATCTCAAGCAAAAGAAGATTGGAAAGTTAAAGAAGAAAGAATAAAGATCTATTACCAGACCTTAGACGTTCTGATTCCTCGGTTTGAAAAGCTAAACTTCACCCATCTGTTAAGAGAGAACAACAGGTTCACCGATTCTTTAGCAACTCTATCTTCTATGATAGACATCCCTTTCAAAGTCCGGATGCGTCCGATAATTATTGAACAGAAGTTTATGTTGGCCTACGAGTTGATTGCTGCAATTGATGAAGTACAAGATCAAAACCCATGGTATTACGATATCTGAAACTTCTTGGAAAAGGAGGCTTATCTGCCAAGGGCAAATGCCAAAGATAAGAGGGTAATTCGAAGAATGGTTGTTCAGTTCATCATCTATGGGGGTAAACTGTATAAACGGGGTCATCTAGAAATGCACAAGTTATGTGTGGATGAAGAAGAGTCGAAGCGCTTGATGGAGGCCATCCACGGAGGAGAGTGCTGAGCGCACATGAGCGGGGTGATGCTAGCTCGGAAAATTCTCAGACAGGGTTACTACTGGTCAACCATGGAGGAGGATTGTACTGGCTTTGTTCGGCGATGCCACAAATGTCAGATCCATGCAAACTGCATGAACATTCCGCCGTCGAAGGTGTACAACATGACTTCTCCATGGCCATTTTCATCCTGGGGGATTGATGTGATTGGGGCAGTTACTCTGAAGGGGTCGAACAGGCATGAGTATATTCTGGTGGCTATAGACTACTTTAAAAAGTGGGTCGAGGCCCAATCCTATGTAGTGCTGAAGGCGTCGCATGTAGCTAAGTTCATCAGGAATAACATTATCTGCCAGTATGGGGTCCCGAATGAGATTATCTTGGATAATGGTTCCCACTTCAAGATGGAGGTGATCGACTTGTTGGAGAAGTACAACGTGGCTTTTCATAAGTCATCCACATATAGGTCGCAAACCAACGGAGTAGTTGAGGCCGCCAACAAGAACATCAAACACATTCTGCAGAAGATTGTGGAAACCTACAGGGACTGGCCAGATAAGCTACCATTTGCTCTTTGGGGCTACCGGACATCAATTCGAACTTCTACTAGGGCAACTCCGTATGCCTTGATTTATGGGATAGAGGTTGTTCTGCCTATCGAGGTTGAGGTTCCGTCATTGCGAGCAATGGCTGAGTGCCAGATAGCTGAGGCAGATTGGTAGCAGAGTAGGTTTGAAGAACTTATGCTATTTGATGAGAGAAGGCTGAAAGCACTGTATCATATTCAAGGTTATCAACACAAAATTGCTCAGGCTTTCAACAAGAACATTAAGTCCAGGAATTTGAAAGAAGGAGATCTAGGGCTCAAAGACAATCGAGCTCCCATCCACGACCCTAGGGGCAAGTTCAGACCTAATTGGACTGGCCCTTACATCATCAGGTCTATCTGGTCGGGTAGAGCTGTCGTTCTAATGGATTTAGATGGCCTTGAGTTCTCCCAGCCGATCAACATGGACAAGTTGAAGAAATACTATCCCTGAGTGGCTCGCTCGGCCAAAAACCCGAAAGGGCGACCTAGGCAAAAGTTAGAGCATGAAAAATTTGAAATAAGAAAAACTACGCTCGTAAGGTTGAAAACCCAGAAAGGTGGCCTTGGCAAAAGTTAGAGTGTAAAAGGAGAGTGTTAATACACGAGTGAACCTAAACCGAACTACGTAATGCTTGATTCCCATCTTTGGGATACGTAGGCAACTTCATTCTAAAGTCCAGCCATAAACACTTATAAATGGATGTCAATTATTTATCAAAGTATTGATAGAAATGTGAACTTATGTGTTTTAACATAATAAGAATTCTAATTGTTCTTTGGAATAATGACTGAAACTGGTATGGTGACCAATAACTCCGTAATGAAATATTATATGAGTTAAAATATTTCATGGATGAAAGACGCTTTGGTAATTGTTCACGTAGTCACCAATACTGGATAAGACAGATAAGATGTAAATGTAATGATACAGTGATATTTATATTCCATGTTGAGATTGGAAATAAGGGTTGCAGTAAACAAAAATAAATAATGCATGACTAAAGAAATGTTATTTGACAAAGTGTTGTGGCCACAACCAGTATTAGCTATTTTTTCTTTGTACTGCATGTGTCCATGTGATTTGTCTTGGCCATCTTCGCCTTTTTTGCATTCAAGAGCTCGGTCGTGATCTCCAGTGCAGTGCTGCTTAGACTAGGGGCAACTTTCCAGTTGGTTTGATTCAGAGTTGTACGTCTCGAGGATAGATCTCAGGCGTGTCTAGTTTTTTTATCCACATCGAAAATGGTTTTGAAAAGTTTTAATAAAAGTTGATTTTGTTCAAATTAATCTTTTTACAACTTAGAGCATTTTTGGACCAAATGGAAAATTTTCAGTACCCACAACCTTCAATTTCATTGATTTCAGTACATAGTTCTCCTACTCTTGAATACAAATTGAAGTTGTTTTTTTATTACATTCATGAAGAAAACTTGAAAGTACAGATTAAAGCAATAAACTCAGGGCATAGGCAGGTGTTCCTGCGTCCCCTCCCAGAGCTTGTGAAAGCCTTTGATGCCAAAGTGGGCCCGGTCAGTGCCTCTTCATCAAGCCAAGCTATGCACTTTCTAGAAAGGGCACAACTGAAAGTGGGAGCGGGAGCCAGAAGTTCTCTCGTCCTCCATGTTATGGCATATCGAGCTAGATGTGAGCCTTTGATCAGATATGAAGCCGGGTATTCCACTCCTCTTCTGGGCGAGTCTGATCATGTCCAAATTGGCACTGGAATCGAAATGGAAAGTAAAAGACACAGTGTGTCAGGCTAACCAACTGAATGCCCGGCTGGTGAGACATGTTGTAGCTCATTGCCGGCAGATTAAGCAAGAGGTAGCGCCAAGCAATGTTGACGACAGATAAGATGCACATCCATTCGTACCACCATCCCTCATCTGGGGCATCAACTAGTCGTTGTCTGAAGAAATAGTCACGTGCTGAATATGCTGGGCATGAGTCCACCACTTTCAACTTGTCCATCAGCTATATCTAGGGAGGGATGAAAAATAAGAGAAATTAAAGAATAGAGAGGTGTACATAGAGAGAAAAGTGAGAAAGGGTTTTGAGAGAAAAAAAACAAAGCCTGAGGGCCAAGTGATGTCAGAAACACACATGTGAGAAGGGTGGGAAACATTACCTATAAGAGTAGTGGACTCCCTGCGAATCTGGTTGTCACGACCCGAACCCGCCCCCATGGGTTAAGGACGTAACCGGCCAGTAATCGTGAGATTACCTACGGCCTCAAACCGAAACAAACATAATTAGACAGAGTTAATGGGGGCCAAACGGAAGCAAATTAAAAACTTTGTCCATAGAGCAGTGCTTATATGCACATCAAAACATTCCAGACACACATATGTTAATAACTCACGACAGAAAGCATAGCAACATAAATTTCTGTACAGACAGGATCATTCAAAACTGAGTCGACCAAACAAACTATGCATAGACGTACTCAAAACTTCGCCGACATGACAACATAGAACAGAACGACATAAGGCGAAGGCAAGTCTCATGCGTGAGACGCAAGGGCTGACTCTCCCAAAACCTTCGTTGTTCCACACAGACTTCACTGAGGCTGGGTTTGGACTTCCCTTAGCTCACCTACAAACACATGAATGAGTGTGAGCGAAAGCCCAGTGAATAATATCAAATTAAGAATATATTTTGGAACAATGTATATCAAACGGCCTTGGGCCCAATTTGCATTTCTAACTAATACATACATACATAGACATATGTAAATTAAGTAACTGAGGTTCCAAACAACTCATACGGCCTCGGGCCCAATTCATTCATGTCCATCGGCCTTTGGCCCAGTTATTCATTTCCATCGGCCTTTGGCCCAATTATTCATTTCCATCGGCCTCAGGCCCAATTATTCATTTCCATCGGCCTCAAGCCCAATTATTCAATTCCATCGGCCTCAGGCCTAATTATTCATTTCCATCGGCCTCAGGCCCAATTATTTATTTCCATCGGCCTCAGGCCCAATTATTCAATTCCATCGGCCTCAGGCCCAATTATTCATTTCCATCGGCCTCAGGCCCAATTATTCAATTTCATCTACCAGCCCAATTATTCATTTCCATCTACCGTGCCCAATTATTCAATTCCATCGCAAACTTACACAGGAGTAACAATTAAACAATGACATACTATAAATATCTTGTCAAGATATTACTCACAGTGGTCGGCACGTGGATTTTCCCTGGAGTTTGACCCTACATATCACATAACACATATGGGTCACAAATAGTTCAATCCGTTCTTTAATTCACATATTCCTCTTTAGGCTTTATTCTTATCTCTTTAATTCAATCACGATGCTCAATGCATGCCTAAGAGTGTTTAGAAGTGAAAGAGAACAGAAAACAGAACACAGAATGCATTAACAAAATTTCAGCAAAACAGGGTCCCCGCTCGAGCGTGGACTTCGCCGAGCGACCCTTAGGTCTGCAAAAGTATCGTTGCTCAAATTCCGCCGAAGAACTCGAGCGGACCTCTCGCTACATAGCTCTCCGCTCGAGCGTCAACTTCCCCGCTCGAGTGGGAGCCATGTCTGCAGAAAAATGCTGGGACTCCGTTTTCTCCGCTCGAGCATCAGTCTCCCCGCTCAAGCGGGACTCAAATTTCTGGAAAACCCAGAATGTGTTCTTGAGCTTCTAACCAATTTCCCAGCTTCCATTCTTGCATGCAAGGGCTTAAATCTCATGTACAATCATGCTAACATGGTATAAACACCAAATTACAACATATTGAAGCTCAATACTCATGAATCAATCACATGCAAACCCAAAGTATACCAAACTTACTTCCAATACATTAAATTTATGCATTTAAGCTTCTAACCATGAAACTCAACAAAAACATGCTTGCATGTAGGATTTAACACTCATATCTTCACATTCAACTTAATACATGCCTATTTATGCAAAACCATGGTGATCCTAAACATGCATGTGCATTTCAACTTCAAATTCATCAATTAGAGCACAACCCTTGTCCTTGATCACCAATTAATCTTTAATTCACAAAATCACAAGTTCAATCTCATGAATTTACTCACCTAGGAGCCTTAAGCACCCAAGCTCTAGCCAAATCTTGGACTTAATCTTCAAGATTCCCAAGTCTTGAGCCAAAATCACACAACTCTCTCCCTTCTCTCTCTAAGGCCGACCCTCTCTCTCTCTATTCTTGAGTTCAATATCAGCCAAATGAATTAAAGAGGGGAGTTGGGTGTATAAAGCCTTGACAACAAAACCCACTAAGGCCATTTTAATAATAATAGAGTAGTTGGTCTCTAATTCATCAATTTAATCCATTTAATCTGACCAGAGTCAATTTCTAATTAAATTTCATCGTAAGCTCTAAAACTTATGCCAATCACAATGGCGTAGTCAATTTCGGGCCTCGTGGCCGATAAGGCTCTCAATTTAATTTCCGAAGCGGGTTATCAAACAGATATTCCTACGGTGAACAGATAAAAACTCAAAATCACATGCATTCACATAATGACACATAAAATCATGCTAAACACATAATCATACTTAAATTAAGGACCAATTAGCATAATACGGAACAGGGGTGTCACAGTCTTCCCCCCTTTAGGAAGTTTGGTCCTCCAAACTTAATTTACCTTCAGTCGAAAACAATTCGGAACACTTTCCATTTAACGGTTCCAATCCTTTCTGATAGTTATTCACCTGGTCCCAAATCAAGCAATACTCTATTTTCAATCGGTCAGAGACTTACCTTTTATGCCATACAAGGCTTGTATGGTGCCATACCGAAATTAGAGTGTGAGCTGTTGTTGCAAACAAAGTTTGCCAACGGTGGACAGATCTTTCTAATTTCCTAAAAATTCTATTGTATAATTTGGAGCACTTCTCCCAAAATTCAAAAAGTTCTTCCCGATCATGCATCAATCTGCAGATGGAAAGTAGCGCCAAATCACAATTTAGTTCTCGTTGACTCTTGAAGGCTCATCACAATTCGAACACATTTTAGGATCCTTGTCTAAAATGATAGATACTAGGATTCCAAGCCAGTGAGTAACCTTATCGATGTAACAGTGGCTAATCCATAAGCATCATACGGAAACCCCACGGAGAGGGAATGAGCAAACTTAGTGATCTTATATTTAATAACCCAAACGGGACTTATACCTTGGGTGTCCGAGGTAGTCTCACAATGAAATTCGTAGTTACATACTCCCATTTCTATTCCGAAATAGATAGAGGTTGCAGTAGTTCCACCAATAACTGTTATTTAACTCTGACTTGTTGGCACTGAAAACATTTAGACACAATTTCAACAATTTCCTTCTTCGCAATAGATTGCTAACATATTTATTTCAAAGCCGACTAACTTTACCATAGGAGTTCGGTCTATTCCCTTGCCACAAAGGTTCAATTCATTCTCCAACCATTCCGCAATTCATTATCCGATTTGGTATTTAATTCAGTTTCTCATCACAGTTATCCAAGGTCAATCAAAAGTCTTCAGGAATACAAGGTGGATCCAAATACTGACTCCCGAATCGACAAAGGTAACGTCGAAGCAATTACCCACACAATGCATATAGTCCAGACATCCCCACAGTACTGATTGTAAAGTATAATATTATCGAAGCATGCAATTTCCGGCACAATATACGTGTTTCTCAATTCATCCAACAGTTTACAGTTACAATTCAGTTCAATAATCAATTCCATGTTCTACCGAGTCTTTCCACATTATTTGATAGTCATCGAAAGCATAAGGCAATCCATATATAAACCTCTGCAATGTTGAAGGCAATATCACGGAGTCAACCACATGTTAAGCACAATTTACACATCCTCAGAGCCCCAATTTCAGAATATAATGGCACTGGGCAGGTATTCACAAGGCATACTGAAAGATATCTCAATCAAAGGTGCTACATAGGCTTAACGTTCCCTATCACGAAAGGACACTCTAAGAATGTCATCAAAGCAACACAACACCATTCACTATAACCTGATTTCCCAAAATCTAATAACATTGAAATAACCACTCTCCCTTATGAAACATGTTCTGATCAGTCAAAGACAAATGTTCAGTACTGCTCAAAATCAAATCAATCTACCGTCATCGGTTCCCATAGCGTCAAACAAACAAAATAGAACAACACTCCTTACGACACCCAATCACAGGGTTTGTACAATTCGGTTCATTTTTAACACATATGTCCTCAATAGTTGGGGATTGGTTCTCAATGGTGCATTTGGTTAGGCCAATCTGTTGGTAGTCCACAAAAGGTCTTTCCAATAAGTCGAGTATCCCAAACGAATTCAAGTTTTGGGTCTATCAGTTTTTCTGCCAAGAATAATCTGGCTATTTGTTCACAAGCAATTTTTAATCCCTTTTTTTTTTTTTTTTTTTTTTTTTACAAAATCAATTCAGATAGAGGGTCTTATCGGTCGATCCAAGCAAAGGTCTTGTCAGTTTAAATCCAACAAGGGTTCCATCGAATTATATCAAATGAGGGTCCCATCGAAACAGTACCGGGCGAAGGTTCTATCGGATCGAATCAAATAAAATTTTCTCAAATAGGGCACATTTGGTTCTGTAAGGCATACTTCGTTTGCTTAGGTACATGGTTGATAGTTTCTCGACTGCCCTAAGTTCATCAGTTCTCAAAGTCATATCAGAATCATTCATCACAATAGTTCATATCAATATGTTTCAAATCATGTACAATACGGCATTGTCTACATAAATTCGGGTGTAGTTGCATATGCGTGCAGTTGTTCATGTCAGGGAGTACGTATCATAATCAATATAGCAGTCTCCAAATAAGTCTTATAGGCAAGAACATGGTGCACAGTAACATATTAAACGAAGTTCCCCGATTGTACATAAGATAGGGTCTGTTATGTAAAAGTTCTAAATCAATCACAAAAGCATAGGGTTACGAGTCGAGCTCAATATAATCACATAGTCCAGTCAACTTCCCACTAATCAAGATGCATGATCTCACAATTCATAGAGTTCATTATTTGGGGTGCTCAACTCGGTCACACAATCACAAAGTCATTAAAGACAGTAGTACAACAAATCACCTTAAGCATAGATCCAGCTGTACATGCGCATGTGTAGAGTTAATCGATATCCCAATACATATTTCACAATTTCTCGAATGGAGTATATACATTTAAGGGATATGGTCCCGATCTTGTGGGTCTAACCAATCTAAATACACATGCAGCAGATACGAAAGAACATGCCAATCCGAATCAATTAATATCCCAAGCAAGATGTGCACATGTACCAATTCAGAATCAATCAACACATAAGCATTCATTTATAACAGTACAGATACCTGGGATAACGGTCGCAGTATTTTGAGCGCTTTCTGAGAGGAGTGTGATTACTCTATCCTGATTGGCAATTCCTACCATTTGTACGAATCTCGCTGAGGCAGAAGATTTATTCACATTTGTTCAGTCCGGGGACAGTTCCTCACCATGCGGCCCATTTCACCACACCTATAGCACACCCCAGAAATCCGATGATAACTCCCCAATGTTCCTTACACTGGTGATGGCAAAGGTTCTCGCCATAGCGGCAACTGACGTTACTGTCTTAAGATCTCTATCATTTCCTATACCATTCCTTCCAGTCTATCAAGTCGGGCTGTGGAAGAGCCTTCCAGCTCGCATGCCCTTACTCAATCCATACTCTACACAATCTCTTATTAAACCTTGCCAATTACTGGGATGTCCCATACAAAAATAAGCACGGATACACATGGGTCCATTCACACATAGGCACATCTTTATATTCTCCTTTCACATATTGTACGCAACTAATCACACGCATAACAGATAATTGCATACCTATCAAATATAGCATGCTGAACATTTACTAAGTAACTATATACTCAAATCATGTTCATATTTCACACAGACACCCATAGGCAAAATTGAATGCACATAAACACCTTTCCATGGTTCATATATTCATGTATGTGCATTATAGCAAAACAAACTTGTTGCACACATTAGTGTAACAATTCATATCTCATTTTCGAATCATGTGTGGTACTTTCTTTAGCGTGACATATCATGTTGGTCAAGCATATCAACATATCTCATACATAGGCCACGGTATTATCTCCCCTGGGCGAGGGCCTGTGCCACGGTACTATTTCCCCCGGGCTAGGGCCTCATGACCATAAGCCACAGTATTATGCCCCCTGGGCGAGGGCCTCCGCTAAGGATACCACAATTACATTCAAGGAGAATTTAGACAATCATTCATTCATGCCAAACATAGCATTATACTTTATACAAGGTTCACAAGTATGCATATACTAGAGAGCATACATATCCCAAAGGTTTACCATGCAAGCAATTGGCAAATTGTAGCACATAACTGTTCATATCGAAACACTTAAGCATATTCTTGATGCCTCCAAAGTTCATATAAAAATAGTTAAGCATATTATCCATGTCTCCAAATTCATATTTATCACATGAATGCATCCTAGATCTCGTCTAGACGCTTATTGCTCTTTTTGGACAAGTGTGTGAGTTATTAACTCGTGCTCTGATACCACTCTGTCACGACCCGAACCCGCCCCCATGGGTTAAGGACGTAACCGGCCAGTAATCGTGAGATTACCTACGGCCTCAAACCGAAACAAACATAATTAGACAGAGTTAATGGGGGCCAAACGGAAGCAAATTAAAAACTTTGTCCATAGAGCCGTGCTTATATGCACATCAAAACATTCCAGACACACATATGTTAATAACTCACGACAGAAAGCATAGCAACATAAATTTCTGTACAGACAGGATCATTCAAAACTGAGTCGACCAAACAAACTATGCATAGACGTACTCAAAACTTCGCCGACATGACAACATAGAATAGAACGACATAAGGCGAAGGCAAGTCTCATGCGTGAGACGCAAGGGCTGACTCTCCCAAAACCTTCATTGTTCCACACAGACTTCACTGAGGCTGGGTTTGGACTTCCCTTAGCTCACCTACAAACACATGAATGAGCGTGAGCGAAAGCCCAGTGAATAATATCAAATTAAGAATATATTTTGGAACAATGTATATCAAACGGCCTTGGGCCCAATTTGCATTTCTAACTAATACATACATACATAGACATATGTAAATTAAGTAACTGAGGTTCCAAACACATCATACGGCCTCGGGCCCAATTCATTCATGTCCATCGGCCTTTGGCCCAGTTATTCATTTCCATCGGCCTTTGGCCCAATTATTCATTTCCATCGGCCTCAGGCCCAATTATTCATTTCCATCGGCCTCAGGCCCAATTATTCAATTCCATCGGCCTCAGGCCCAATTATTCATTTCCATCTACCAGCCTAATTATTCATTTCCATCGGCCTCAGGCCCAATTATTCATTTCCATCGGCCTCAGGCCCAATTATTCAATTCCATCGGCCTCAGGCCCAATTATTCATTTCCATCGGCCTCAGGCCCAATTATTCAATTTCATCGGCCTCAGGCCCAATTATTCATTTCCATCGGCCTCAGGCCCAATTATTCAATTCCATCGCAAACTTACACAGGAGTAACAATTAAACAATGACATACTATAAATATCTTGTCAAGATATTACTCACAGTGGTCGGCACGTGGATTTGCCCTGGAGTTTGACCCTACATATCACATAACACATATAGGTCACAAATAGTTCAATCCGTTCTTTAATTCACATATTCCTCTTTAGGCTTTATTCTTATCTCTTTAATTCAATCACGATGCTCAATGCATGCCTAAGAGTGTTTAGAAGTGAAAGAGAACGGAAAACAGAACACATAATGCATTAACAAAATTTCAGCAAAACAGGGTCCCCGCTCGAGCGTGGACTTCCCCGCTCGAGCGAACCCTTAGGTCTGCAAAGTACTGTTGTTTCAATTCCCGCTGAAAGAACTCGCCGCTCGGCGAGACCTCCGCTTACATAGCTCTCCGCCGAGCGGAGCCATGTTCGCAGAAAATGCCGGGAGCCTGCTTTTCTCCGCTGAAGCGTCAGGCCTCGCCGAAAGGACTCAAATTTCTGGAAAACCCAGAATGTGTTCTTGAGCTTCTAACCAATTTCCCAGCTTCCATTCTTGCATGCAAGGGCTTAAATCTCATGTACAATCATGCTAACATGGTATAAACACCAAATTACAACATATTAAAGCTCAATACTCATGAATCAATCACATGCAAACCCAAAGTATACCAAACTTACTTCCAATACATTAAATTTATGCATTTAAGCTTCTAACCATGAAACTCAACAAAAACATGCTTGCATGTAGGATTTAACACTCATATCTTCACATTCAACTTAATACATGCCTATTTATGCAAAACCATGGTGATCCTAGACATGCATGTCCATTTCAACTTCAAATTCATCAATTAGAGCACAACCCTTGTCCTTGATCACCAATTAATCTTTAATTCACAAAATCACAAGTTCAATCTCATGAATTTACTCACCTAGGAGCCTTAAGCACCCAAGCTCTAGCCAAATCTTGGACTTAATCTTCAAGATTCCCAAGTCTTGAGCCAAAATCACACAACTCTCTCCCTTCTCTCTCTAAGGCCGACCCTCTCTCTCTCTATTCTTGAGTTCAAAATCAGCCAAATGAATTAAAGAGGGGAGTTGGGTGTATAAAGCCTTGACAACAAAACCCACTAAGGCCATTTTAATAATAATAGAGTAGTTGGGCTCTAATTCATCAATTTAATCCATTTAATCTGACCAGAGTCAATTTCTAATTAAATTTCATCGTAAGCTCTAAAACTTATGCCAATCACAATGGTGTAGTCAATTTCGGGTCTCGTGGCCGATAAGGCTCTCAATTTAATTTTCGAAGCGGGTTATCAAACAGATATTCTTACGGTGAACAGATAAAAACTCAAAATCACATGCATTCACATAATGACACATAAAATCATGCTAAACACATAATCATACTTAAATTAAGGACCAATTAGCATAATACGGAACAGGGGTGTCACACTGGTGGTCTCCCGACGATGGAAGGCATCCAAACCCATTAGAGTCTCAGCTAGTGTCATGGCGATGCAGCTCTTACCCTCTTTTGAGCCTTGGAAAACTTCAATCAAACGAATGCTAGACCCTCCAAACCCAGGGGCAAGCGAGAAATGAGACAACATTCACAAGCAAAGGGCATGTCATCGAAAACTTTGCCAAAAATGATCGCTACGGTCACAGGCATTAGAAAATCGATGAATCAAGCTGGGGACATCCAACTCCCCGTCGCGAATCAAAGACCGAGCGTCATGCAAAGTAAGCCCACACATCCATCCTAAAGCTTGGATGTGGCCAAAGCAGAATTGGGGCAAGATCTCTTCATCGCGCCGAGATTCCATCAAAGCTTGGAAATCTTCAAAAGTGGGGCACATCTCTTGACCCCCAAAGGTAAAAACATAAGTTACTGGATTCCAATACCTAGCTGCGGTATAGAGGATTGCAAAACGCAGTGGGCTGGGGCTCAGCATGAATAGCGCATTTATTCCAAAACCCCAGAAATTTAACTTTTCCGAACCATCTAAAGCCGCAAAATGCTTCCATTTGGGGCAAAAAAAAAGTTAGGATAAAGAAACCATGAAGATGGAGCTTTTGTAGAAGATAGAGCATTGCATGGAAGACCGACCACTTTTTCTGGACGGCCGGTCACTTAGGTGGCCCACAGAAGTAAAAAGTGGCCTGCAAAAGCAACAAGTGGCCGGCAGCCTCTGTCTATCTCCAGAGTGCTTTTAGCCTTGCTGTGTGATGAGGATGTTGAAAACCTGTGTTCTGTTCTACCCTGGATGCGTCTAGCTCTTTGTTCAGTAGTTTAGTTAAGTTGTTTCAAATTCAATTTGTTTATTGAGTTGTTATAAGTTGCTTATTGAATTGAATTTGTTTCATTCATCGAGTTGTTGTTTTACTTATCGAGCTGTTGCAATTTGTTTATCGAGTTGTAATTACTTTGTTTGGTCTGCCAAGACATTGTGTTGCTTATCGAGTTGTTTTGTTCTTTCAGTTGTTTGGTTGGTTCACCACCTAATTAAGACAATGCCATTTTAGCGCGCAATTTTGAAAAATCAATCTCATTTTCATGCCGTGCGGTGTTGTGAGATGCTTAGAATATAAAAAATGTAACACTTTTTCAATCAAAAAGTTGTTTCCCATTCCATCATGGTGTCTTTTTACAAAGGTAAAAGTTTTAAGAAATAAAACTATCTAGGACTGTGCAATGAGCTAATACTACTAGTAAAAAGAAAATAAAGCAAAAGCATCTAAATCGGCGCCAGCCACCTCAGGAGCGAGAGGCCCTCTTCATTCTCTTCCTAGCCTAAGCAGACTCTGCATCATCACCGTCAGCACCGTTGTCTGAGCCAAAGCCCTCCTCGACATCGTCGCCACCCTCAGAACTTGAGCCCGTGCCATCGCCTCCACCCTCAGAGGACTCTGACTGAGGACTAGCTGGCTCCTTGTCCTCACTAGACTCGTCATTGTCATCACGCGTAACAAGCACCTCGACGCCTCCCTTAGCCGCGTGCCAGAGTCTCTGTCCCTACCGCTGGAAAAGGGCCTACTGGTCCTGTCTGCAAGGGTGTGACCTATAAAGACAAGTCTGCATTTATCAGCAAGTATCAAGTAGAAGTGCGGTATGCAGAGTATGTGCGAAAATCAGATACAATATGTGCATGTAGTATGTCACGCCCCAAATCCGCCCCTAAAAATTTGGGCATGACCCATTCGAAATTGGACACCAAACCTGATAAATATTACCTATGGGGCCTGAACGGAAGCATTTAATATCATAATAGTATAAAATAATATCCATTGAGCTACCACTACTATGCCAGGATCACGCATGTGACATAATGCAGATAGATATACATTGACGTGTGTTTGGAGATAGCTAAATACATATACATATACATCGAGCTTAATAAACACTTAGGGTACAAATTAAAACTTAACAAAACTCCAAAACTTAAACGGTCAACATCTAACAGCTTAGACACTCAAGGCTTGGCAACTGGTAACGGAAGCCACAGGTTAAGGTTGACCTCCAGGATGAGTGCCTACAGAAACAGACATAAATAAAGTGAGTCAAGCTCAGTGAATAATTGTACGTAAGTCATGTAATATTCAACTCAAACAATAAAGTATATAACTGCATAAGTATATGTTTAATTACTCAGAATATAACTCAACAATCATGAGTCCAGTTTCTTTAACAAAGCAGTTTAGTATGTACAGAGGATCCAAAATGTTCATATGCTCAAATAACAGAATAGCCATCAGTCCCAAAAGATACAAAATAGCCTTTCGGCCCAGTCATAACAGAATGGCTTATCAGCCCAGAGATAACAGAATGCATAAAGTGTAAGGGTACAGAAATAGCAGAAGTAATAAGTTTTAAAACCAACAATACATATCATGCTACATCATAAACGGAACGGATCGAAAGACAAATATATAAACAGAATACATAAACAGAGTAGATTAATCCCAAAGTCATCTGAATATCGTCAAACCATAGGATACACAAATCATCTCAATTTCATACGGATACTTGGTTTAAGGACGAACATAGGTCCATTTAAAGTCATACCGATGTTTGCCAGTCTTTCAACGTTCTCACTGACTTTTTAACCATCACAATTGGTTGTGTAACATGTTCATGTAATACTTACAATAAACAAAACGTTAGTGATAATAATTGTCAATGATAAATAAAATATATAAATCTTCGTACTATTACTCACAGTGCATTGGATGCTTGGTCCGCCTTTGTAGTTGACCCTACACAATTCGAATACACATAAAAATCGGGTCACATATAGTTTCTTCCGTTTTTAACTTGTTATTCTCTTTATACTAAAATACATATCAAGTTGCAATTCATATCATTAACTCAACACACTTCTTCATTCAAATCTCAATTCATTCATATCTCAATACAAGCCAATATAAAATTTGTACCATTTGGCAATTCAACTTATCACCCCTAAATATAATTCAACATCCTTCAAAGTGAAGTCTTAAATCCCATTTCATCATTTCATCCTAAGACTCTTATCATCCTTAACATTAATGATCTTGTTCCTTAATTTTCATCTCACATAATAGCATGATTCACCATGTCCCTAATTGAAGTTCATTCGTAAATTTTAAACATAATTTCCAAGTCTCACCAAATTCCAATTAAACTTGTATATATCTAATTCAATACCCTAATTTCATTATTCTACTTTCGATTTGGACCAACTCTTTGGTTATCAACCTTAATCGATCTAGGGTTCCAAGAAAATAGTGAAAATTCAAGAAATAATTAACTTATAACCCAACACTTTATATTCTAATTTTTTTCCATTGATTAAACATCTAGGATCCATAATTCATCATTTAAACCCATCAATTGGCCCCTCCATGCCTCAAATCCGAAATTCCCAAATCTTATAAGTTACTCAATATGCTTCAAAATGCAAATTTATACATTAATACAATGGAACTACCACCACTCTAGCTCTTAATGTAAATCTTGAAGGAGATTAGAACCCTTACCTCAAGAATCAACAAAGGAGCAAGCTTGAGACGAAACCTCCGCAAATCCAAGTTCCAATCGGTTAAAAACGTTGCTCTTCTCTTATTCTCCATCCTTGATGCCAAAATCATGGTAGATTGTTGCTCAAACTAGAGGAGATCAAGGTTTTGGGCTAGGGTTTCAAGGGTTTCAGACCTAGGAGAAGAGGAAATAAGAAAGGGAAAGAAGATGTGGAAAAATATCTCAAAATCTCGTTTTAGAGCTGCTGTCCCGTAATTCCTGCTCGAGCGTCCATATTCCTGCTCGAGCGGACTGCTCCAAAGACAGATTCCCAAAACTTGAAATAGGTGTAACTCTCCCATCCGGACTCCGTTTTAGGTCGTTCTTGTGTTCAAATTGAAGCCCCGGAAATAAGCTTTCCAATGGTTCTAACCTCACATCCAAATTCAAAGTGAGGAAAAGAAAAGGAAAATGAATGACGGTTGGTCGCAAACAATTATTCCAATTAAAGTTTTTAGTCCCATCTTACATTACCATCATCTTATCATCTCGATTAATATCCCAAAATAGGGTAAGAACATTTCAAATACACTAAGAAGAACATCAAAATGAATCCACATGCTTCGAACCAAACTTACCCAGCGACCCGCCGGCGCCCAACCTTGCGCTCGAGCGTGCAGACCAACAAAGTCGTCCGCTCGGCGTAAACTCCCCGCCGAGCGGAGAATCACAACTCCTGAATCTTAGGCCGTCAAAATTGCCGAAACCCCAAAAGTCCGCTCGAGCGGCCACTTCCGCTCGAGCGGAGGAAAGAATTTCTGGGTCGTTACATCCTTCCCTCCTTACAAAAATTTCGTCCTCGAAATTTGAGAAAACCAAATAGAAAATAGGTCAAACATATACAGAAACACACCCTGTAATGTTCCAAAACTAGATCCACACTTGGGATAGAAAGGATCACAAATACTTTCGATCAACATATACGCATCAAAATTTCAACGCAAAGAACAACACTAACCAGCTTATAATCCCAAGGCCCATAACAACTTCTCAATTTCAAAGACAATTCATATTGTACTTCAATTAACGGCATCACCAACTCTTTATATCATTGACACTATAACAATTGAATAGAGTGCACCATCATACATTTTCTTCTTACAGTCACTCACAT
This sequence comes from Camellia lanceoleosa, assembly GCA_025200525.1. Taxonomy (NCBI): domain Eukaryota; kingdom Viridiplantae; phylum Streptophyta; class Magnoliopsida; order Ericales; family Theaceae; genus Camellia; species Camellia lanceoleosa. The sequence goes on along the minus strand of CM045771.1, from coordinate 75,070,783 downwards.
AGAGGCTCCCACTCAACTTCAAGAGAGGTCAATCAAAAGCTCAACATTCCTTAAACTTTAAAATCTATACACCCTTTTTCACTTTCTCATTTACTTCTTTTCTTTTCAATCCTTATTTCTTTCTAGGCGTAAGAAGACTTGGATATATATATATAGATGGTCATACATAAAACATATGGGATACAATCCAATCGCTTAGCATTCCAAAATGGAAATCTCGTAAACATACTTAAGATTACATAAGAATTATGCTGGTCACAAATACATAATCAATTTCAGATAATTAAACCTTTAAAGTTTCAAATTTCTTATTCAATTATGCAAAATGAGTTCCCATAGCATGCGTTAAGTTCCCTCGTAATGAAAGTACCCTCCACAAAGTCTCTAACTAAGTCAGCCCAGCTGTAATAGTTCCTTACACAATTTTAATTAGAGAGTATATGTTCGAACTTATCTTCTAATGCAGTTTACTCGGTGGTCCCTGACCATGACGTAGTTCCCAAGTAGCTTAATTACATGGTTAGACTTAAATCCGATTAGGCAACATTGAATCAGATCTTAGACCCTACCAAATAAGGTTCTGCCTGCCTGAGAGGTACCATATCTTCCATTTACGAAAACATATCAAAATCACATCATTATGTAGATTTAACCCACCTTCTCTACTTTTTAACAAGATCTGAACGGTAGAAAGAAAAAATCCCCATTATAGACACCTGATCACGTCATCATATGTGGGAATCTAAATAACAAAGACAATTATCAAAACAAGGCCAGAAATTGAATTCAAAATCATACTTGACTAATCATTCATAATCGTAAGGTAACACCCCTTTTTTTTCTATCATTCAAACAATTCTTCTCTTTTTCTTACTGGAAAACACGAGGTCAATCACATGGTTTCGTATTCACCACTTGTAATTATCGAGGGTCAGCAAACGGTCATACAGAATTTAGAGACCAGCCATCTGGCTCAATCAGTTAACATAAATAGCGTTTCCAGTTATTCCTCGCTCAGAATACTACCAAGTTCATTCATAGGATCATAAATCAGTAACCATAAGAATCAAATCCTTCCAGATTCTGTAGTGTCAAAACATATGCAATAGTATAACAAAGGAGTAATTTGATTTCACAACATCAAAATTCATAATTCTTAATAAAACGTAATTCGTGGTAGAATAACTCAATGCGGTAGTCAATCAATTATAATTATGTAGTGAATATTGTCCAAAGTTGTCTAAACATGTAAGAGAAAGTAAATGGCCAATATGTATTGCTAACCCATTATCAAAACGAAATATTTTCATGTCCTTTTGTTTTCACCAGAATCCACGAGATCGTGCAAAACAGTTCACATCATAACTTCCATATAGGTGATACAGAACAATGTCACAACCTCTAACATTTGCATAGTCACATAAAATAGTTCACAGGAATGATTTTCTCAATCCTAAGTCACTTAATATACAAAGACAGAATTTGAATTCTTGCAATAGCTTAGCTACTTACTGATCATTTAGGTTGACTTCGAAGTAGTCAATAGCTGCCCTTTTTCTTTCATTTATTATTATTATATTTTTTTTTATCACCCTCATATATCACAAATCACAGATTTCACAACCAGATCTTAATTACACGTAAACTGAACTCATTCGACACTATCAATCCACATCATGTTATGACATAGCATAAACTAAACAGATAAATAGAAGCATATTTGTGCAGATTCTTAGTTATACTTGAATCAGAAACAAAAATCAGAACTTATACTTGATCATAATCCACCCGTACAAGACCGTCGGTGGCAAGAGATATCTTGTAACATACTTATACCACGGTATTTTTACCCCCGGGCAAGGGTTCTTAATATTTTTACATACATGGATCATCATTCTTTAATTCGTAACGTAACGTATCAGAAAATGAAACAGTGCTTGTCATATCATGTCATTATCGTGCACTTAACAGAATAGAATAAGTCATTTCTTACATGGGTCCAACTATTATCCAAAACACAACTTATCAAAATACATACCACAATACCTTTTTAAATCATAGGTCCAAACAATAGCATGATAAGAAAGGCATCACTATATCATAACTAAATCTTTCATGCTTAGTGTTGAAGCAATTTATGACAATCAAACAGATTCGTACATGCTCATAATCATATTCATATTTACATTTCGCATCGATCATATATGGCTAACTATCGATCGGTAGGTCCAAGACCACAATGTAGGTCTAATGACCACAACAGGTAGGTCCGAAGACCACAACAGGTAGGTCCGAAGACCACAACAGGTAGGTCTAATGACCACAACAGGTAGGTCCGAAGACCACAACAGGTAGGTCCGAAGACCACAACAGGTAGGTCTAATGACCACAACAGGTAGGTCCGAAGACCACAACAGGTAGGTCTAATGACCACAACAAGTAGGTCTAATGACCACAACAGGTAGGTCCGAAGACCACAACAGGTAGGTCTAATGACCACAACAGGTAGGTCTAATGACCACAAAGTTGATACCAACAGCCACGGTATTGTTACCCCCGGGCGAGGGCCATAGGCCACGGTATTGTTACCCCCGGGCGAGGGCCATAGAAATTAAGGGTGCCACAATTACTTATACCATTTTAACAGATTGGCATGTTGGCCCAGAATTATCAGATTGGCCTTTAAGCCCAGATAGCCTTTCGGCACAGATAGCCCTTTGGCACAGATAGCCCTTTGGCACAGATATATCAGAAACATACAGAACAGAAACATACAGAAATGTGTATGGACTCAAGAGGTGGCTCGTACGGATTCTAGAGGTGGCTCCCACTAAAGTGTAGCACTTAGTTCCAGACAAAGACTTTGCTCCACACCAGAAGTCAATAAGTCTCATCATGTCATATTATAAGCAAAACGAGTATCATAGCGGAACAACCATAATGTCATCAAAACAGGCTTTTCAAAATAGACATGGTTCATAATCGTTAACGTAAAAAAAATTACTCTTAACGTTGCTATCAGTCTTTTCATATGCATTAAGGATGTCATGCATGAAGCCTAAGTCTTTTCTAGACATCCTACAGCTCAATGGATCCGTGTGTGAGATAGCAACTCGTGCTCTGATACCACCTGTCACGCCCCAAATCCGCCCCTAAAAATTTGGGCATGACCCATTCGAAATTGGACACCAAACCTGATAAATATTACCTATGGGGCCTGAACGGAAGCATTTAATATCATAATAGTATAAAATAATATCCATTGAGCTACCACTACTATGCCAGGATCACAGACAGGACATAATGCAGATAAATATACATTGATGTGTGTTTGGAGATAGCTAAATACATATACATATACATCGAGCTTAATAAACACTTAGGGTACAAATTAAAACTTAACAAAACTCCAAAACTTAAACGGTCAACATCTAACAGCTTAGACACTCAAGGCTTGGCAACTGGTAACGGAAGCCACAGGTTAAGGTTGACCTCCAGGATGAGTGCCTACAGAAACAGACATAAAATAAAGTGAGTCAAGCTCAGTGAATAATTGTACGTAAGTCATGTAATATTCAACTCAAACAATAAAGTATATAACTGCATAAGTATATGTTTAATTACTCTGTAAATATAACTCAACAATCATGAGTCCAGTTTCTTTAACAAAGCAGTTTAGTATGTACAGAGGATCCAAAATGTTCATATGCTCAAATAACAGAATAGCCATCAGTCCCAAAAGATACAAAATAGCCTTTCGGCCCAGTCATAACAGAATGGCTTATCAGCCCAGAGATAACAGAATGCATAAAGTGTAAGGGTACAGAAATAGCAGAAGTAATAAGTTTTAAAACCAACAATACATATCATGCTACATCATAAACGGAACGGATCGAAAGACAAATATATAAATAGAATACATAAACAGAGTAGATTAATCCCAAAGTCATCTGAATATCGTCAAACCATAGGATACACAAATCATCTCAATTTCATACGGATACTTGGTTTAAGGACGAACATAGGTCCATTTAAAGTCATACCGATGTTTGCCAGTCTTTCAACGTTCTCACTGACTTTTAATCATCACAATTGGTTGTGTAACATGTTCATGTAATACTTACAATAAACAAAACGTTAGTGATAATAATTGTCAATGATAAATAAAATATATAAATCTTCGTACTATTACTCACAGTGCATTGGATGCTTGGTCCGCCTTTGTAGTTGACCCTACACAATTCGGAATACACATAAAAATCGGGTCACATATAGTTTCTTCCGTTTTTAACTTGTTATTCTCTTTATACTAAAATACATATCAAGTTGCAATTCATATCATTAACTCAACACACTTCTTCATTCATATCTCAATTCATTCATATCTCAATACAAGCCAATATAAGCTGTACCATTTGGCAATTCAACTTATCACCCCTAAATATAATTCAACATCCTTCAAAGTGAAGTCTTAAATCCCATTTCATCATTTCATCCTAAGACTCTTATCATCCTTAACATTAATGATCTTGTTCCTTAATTTTCATCTCACATAATAGCATGATTCACCATGTCCCTAATTGAAGTTCATTCGTAAATTTTAAACATAATTTCCAAGTCTCACCAAATTCCAATTAAACTTGTATATATCTAATTCAATACCCTAATTTCATTATTCTACTTTCGATTTGGACCAACTCTTTGGTTATCAACCTTAATCGATCTAGGGTTCCAAGAAAATAGTGAAAATTCAAGAAATAATTAACTTATAACCCAACACTTTATATTCTAATTTTTTCCATTGATTAAACATCTAGGATCCATAATTCATCATTTAAACCCATCAATTGGCCCCTCCATGCCTCAAATCCGAAATTCCCAAATCTTATAAGTTACTCAATATGCTTCAAAAATGCAAATTTATACATTAATACAATGGAACTACCACCACTCTAGCTCTTAATGTAAATCTTGAAGGAGATTAGAACCCTTACCTCAAGAATCAACAAAGGAGCAAGCTTGAGACGAAACCTCCGCAAATCCAAGTTCCAATCGGTTAAAAACGTTGCTCTTCTCTTATTCTCCATCCTTGATGCCAAAATCATGGTAGATTGTTGCTCAAACTAGAGGAGATCAAGGTTTTGGGCTAGGGTTTCGAAGGGTTTCAGACCTAGGAGAAGAGGAAATAAGAAAGGGGAAAGAAGATGTGGAAAAATATCTCAAAATCTCGTTTTTAGAGCTGCTGTCCCGTAATTCCCGCTCGAGCGGACCTGTTCCAGCACAGATTCCCAAAACTTCAAATAGGTGTAACTCTCCCATCCGGACTCCGTTTTAGGTCGTTCTTGTGTTCAAATTGAAGCCCCGGAAATAAGCTTTCCAATGGTTCTAACCTCACATCCAAATTCAAAGTGAGGAAAAAGAAAAGGGAAAATGAATGACGGTTGGTCGCAAACGAATTATTCCAATTAAAGTTTTTAGTCCCATCTTACATTACCATCATCTTATCATCTCGATTAATATCCCAAAATAGGGTAAGAACATTTCAAATACACTAAGAAGAACATCAAAAATGAATCCACATGCTTCAGAACCAAACTTACCCAGGCGACCCGCTCGAGCGCCCAACCTTGCGCTCGAGCGCGCAGACCAACAAAGTCGTCCGCTCGAGCGTAAACTCCCCGCCGCAAGGGGAGAATCACAACTCCCAGAATCTTAGGCCGTCTGAAAAATTGCTGGAAACCCCAAAAGTCCGCTCGAGCGGCCACTCCTCCGCTCGAGCGGAGGAAAGAATTTCTGGGTCGTTACATAGTATGTCATGCCAGATGTGATCTATACATACAGTGAATCAGTGCAATGAAGTTTTCAGTTTCGGTATATCAGTAGAAGTATGATAAATGCAAGGAAACTGAAAAGTACCGGAATGCCGTGGGAGTGCAGCATTGTCTCTCTTCACAAGACCATACCCTCAAGTGAGGCCATCGCCTCGAGCAGCCCCTCGACATATCCTACGGAGGGCTGCAAATGCAAGGCAAAGCCATGAGTGAATAACTGAACAAATATCTGAGCAAAGCTGAAATGCTTAAAAGTTGTAAAATGTACCGGTGGTGAGCCAGGCGTCCTCATGTATTGGTGATCAGGAAATGGAGGCTCAAGTGGAATCTGATAAGGTGTCCCGTACCGCCAACCGGTCAGCTTAGTCGGAGGGTCCGACCACCCAACACACTACCTAGCAGAAGGCATCCCTCTAGTCACACCCCTCGGTGCCCGAGCTTTGCTAATCAAGGGGGCGTTAGTAGCCCGAGCCCTGCTCGATGAAGCAATGCCAGCTGTCCTACCCGTGGGAGCATGAGCACCTGCTAATAGGGACATGAGGTATACCTCGATGTAAGCCGTGTAGTCACCCTCCCCAATGGCCCTGTTTGGTAGGGCTTATTTCCAGTTTATTTCATCTTTTAGCTTAATTTAAGCTATTTTGATGTGTTTGGTTAAGCTTAACAATATAGCTTATAACTTTTTGTAAGTCCAAAATCAACTTATTATTTGAGTGGGGGAGGAGAAGCTTAATTTATAAGTCAAAAATCAACTTATGTTCACAGTTATAAGCTATAAGCTATTAAACTATAAGCTATAATCACTTTCCCACAGCTCTACCAAACGGGGCGAATGTACTGGTCAGCATCTGCGCCTCTCATGACATCGATAAGCTCCAGAGAGGAGAGGCTCTCTGTGGCCCGCATAGATGGTGGAGGTGGCAAAGGAACCGACTGTAATGGCAAGCCCAATGTCTGGCGCATGAAGCGGTCGCCTAAAAACTAGGTGCGGCCTACCGGTCCCTAGAACAAGATTCGATATTGGGAGGCACCCCGAGCTCCAGCAAAATGAAACTGGGCAAACTCTGGCATCGTCGCCCAGGGTTGCCATGTGATCTGCAGACAGCAAGTGCATATACTGATAAGTTGCCATTAGATATGCAAAGTGAATCGAAATTGAAAGCAGGAAAAACTGTGAGTTTTGGATTACCTCTGTCGTCCTTACTGTGTCAAAGTACAGCCATAAGTATGAGAGGGTCTCCCGGGGCCTAGGCTGGCACCAACCATCATATCGTCGTGAGTAGGGGACCTCAAGGGATGTCTCAACCTTTGGCTCAGGAGCGAGTGCTGGGAAATAGGCGCATACCCATAGCTGTGAAGAGCGAGAGGGTGGCAGTGAGAATACAGGTAAACACAGAAAATGCAGAAAGCAAGGTGCATGGCATGGTGTATAGAAAATACAAATGTAGAACAGAGATTAGATTTTGTATGTGCAGTGTATAGTATATAGAAATGCAAAGCAGAAAGCATAGCAGAAAATGTAAAGCTGAACAGTAAAGCATACCTCTCAGGCTCTCTAGTAGCCGCCTACTATGTTCCCGCTCCTGCGGGAAGTCGAGCTTATATAGCAGTAGAGAGTAGCAAGGCCCGTGCCCCCCCCAATCATAGTGCCGCACCTGGGATAGGTCCACTAATGCGCTCAACAAGTATAGCCCCACTTTGTTCGCTCTGTCGGCGAATAGGGTAGTGCCCAAGGGGAACATAAGGAAGCCTTGAGCGTACTGCTCTGTCTCCTCTACCGTCATAGGCTCTCCTCCTCTGAAATGATCGGCGAACTAGGTATATCGAACCGAGCCCGATGATCGGTAGACGGGTAGGTGTGCTCCCAGTAGATGCGTCCAAGCTGCCTCCCACTCATCCATATCGGCATCATATGGGATCGGTTGGCCTCCCACCTCAAGGCCTGTCAGCATTGCGAAGTCGAACAGGGTCATCATCATGTCCCCGGTGGTAGAGAAATGAAAGGAGTTGGTGGTCTTCTACCATCTCTCTACCAATGTGCCCAAAATAGTTTGACTCGCGAAGAGACGTGAGAGCGTTGAACAGAACAAGCAAAACCCTGCCTCGTCGATGATCTGTTGGACGCTGTCAGGGAGCTCCAAGTACCACTCCCTCGCCGTGGTGGATTCGTACCCACGGGTGAAACGGGAGTCAACCTGTATGGATGAGCAGAGATATAGTATGAATATGTTCAGAAGGAGCAGGAATACAGTATGTATGTGTGTTCAGAATGAGCAGAGATACAGCATGAATACGTTCAGAATGAGTAGGAATACAGTGTGTAGTATGTGTGTTCAGAATGAGCAAGAATACAGTGTGTAGTACATGTGTTCAGAATGAGCAAGAATATTAGTGTCTGTATGTGTTTCAGAAAGAGTAGATGAGCACAATGAGCAGATAAAATACAGTGCAAAAATGAGAACTATGCAAGAAATGTAAAGTACATCGTAGAAAATGTAAAAGTGCCATGTGTACCCTTGGTGCATCATGGGACAAATGGGACTCCGGCTCCAGTAACAGTAGATCCACGGGTGCGCGCCATGCAAAGTCAGTGAAATGACGAATCGTACTAGGTGGTAGCACATGTACCTCAGGATGGTACGTCGTGGGTTCGAATGGCTGGATCCTCGGCGGTAACGGGAAGTGCTTCGGCTCCCCCTCCATCCTCGGAGGACCTCCGTCGTGTGGCGCATTGTCCTCCATCTAGAAAGCAAGTGAAAAATAGGGAAAAATGAGCAAAACGGGGGCAAAAATGCAAAAAGTCAAAAAAAGTCAACTCTCGAGAAGAGAAAAAGTCAAGAAAGTCAAAGCTCGGGAAAAGGGCGCCAAACTCAAGTCAAAGTTAAGAGAAACAAACCTCAAATGGTGAAAATGGAGGAAAAGACTCCGAAAACAACTTTTGTTCGGTTCAAAACGAAGAGGATCGAAAGTTTTTTGCGAATCAACTTCGTGGACAGCTTTGGAAAACGCGTGAAAAGCCTGGATCTAAGAGGAAAATGGGTCTAGGAAGGAAGAAGAGTGTATTCCGGCAATGGGTGTGTGAGGAAAACTGTTTTGGAGTTGGGTTTTTAAAGATCTCCATGTGAAAAGCCCAAACTGCCTCAACTTTCCATAATTAGCCGACCGGCCACCTAACTAGCTGGCAGCATTGTCAAGTGGCTGGTAGCTTTGGAAAATGGTTGGCAATCTTCCAAGGTCTTCGACAGGTGCCTAGTATTCCCCTTGTGTGTTTTCAGACTGTTGTGAGTCCTTGGTTCTCGAGAAAGTGCAAGAAGAGCCCACTTTTTAGCTCAAAAGTTTCTGTAGAAATTTCAACTCATGTCTTTGATGCGTAGCTCATCGTCAGCTGGCATGACCGAGGTGTATCCTTTTAGAGTACAGTGTAACCCCTCCGAGAGGTAAATCGGAGATCACAACTAAATCGGTCTTGCCAAGACGCGCATTTCTTCATTGAGCATACTACATCAAATATGCATTGCTTATTGTGCACAGAATATGTATGTTGCGTTCACTTGTATTGTTATGCACGTTTCACTTGCATTGCTATGCACCTTTTCACTCGCATTGCTATGCACGTTCCACTTGCATTGTTATGCATCGTTCTACTTGCATTGTTATGCACATTTCACTTGCACTGTTATGCACCTTTTCATGTCATGACCCGAACCCGCCCCCATGGGTTAAGGACATAACCGGCCAGTAATCATGAGATTACCTACGGCCTCAAACCATGTAAGACGAAACTCATCGGAGTAAAAGGGGGGCCAAACGGAAGCAAATTAAAAACTTTGTCCATAGAGCCGTGCTTATATGCACATCAAAATATTCCAGACTTACATATGTTAATAACTCACAACAGAAAGCATAGCAACATAAATTTGTGTACAGACAGGATCATTCAAAACTGAGTCAACCAACAAACTATATGCAAATGTACTCGAAACTTCGCCGACATGACAACATAGAACAGCACGACGCAAAGGCGAAGGCAAGTCTCGTACGTGAGACGCAAGGGCTGACTCTCCAAAACCTTTATTGTTCCACATAGACTTCACTGAGGCTGGGTTTGAGTTTCCCTTGGCTCACCTACAAACACATGAATGAGCGTGAGCGAAAGCCCAGTGAATAATATCAAATAAAAAGATACAACAATATGTAGAACAACATAATCCGAACGGCCTTGGGCCCAATTCATATTTCTAATTAACATATATATACACAATGTAAGTCAAGTGACTGTGGTTCTAAACATACTGGCCTTTTGGCCTCTTTATCTTTCATTTATGTCAAAACGGCCTCTGGCCCACTCATTCATTTCCATCGACCTTTGGCCCACTCGTTCATTTCCATCGGCCTTCGGCCCAATCGTTCATTTCCATCGGCCTTTGGCCCAATTATTCATTTCCATCGGCCTTTGGCACAATCATTCATTTCCATCGGCCTTTGGCCCAATCATTCATTTCCATCAGTCTTCAGCCCAATTATTCATTTCCATCGGCCTTTGGCTCAAATATACTTTCGTGTCAAAACAGCTCTTAGGCCCAAATACACTTTCGTGTCAAAACGGCTCTTAGGCCCAAATACACTTTCGTGTCAAAACGGCTCTTAGGCCCACATTTATATCAAACGGCCTTCGGCCCACATTTTATCAATCGGCCTTCGGCCCATATTTATATCAATTTGGCTCATAGGCCTTCCATTTCAAACTGGCACATAGGCCTTTCATATCAAACTGGCACATAGGCCTTTCATGTCAAACTGGCACATAGGCCTTTCATATCAAACTGGCACATAGGCCTTTCATGTCAAACTGTCCACCATTCAAATTAATGAACTTTACAAAACTTACATAAGAGTAAGCAAATGGGACAATAACATAATTTAGATATTACTCACAGTGATCGGCTTGCAGATTTGCCCTGGAGCTTGACCCTACACATCACATAACATATACGGGGTCACAAATAACTCAATCCGTTCTTTAATTCACATATTCCTCTTTAGGCTTTATTCTCATCTCATTAACTCATTTACAATGCTTAACATATGCCTAAGAGTGCTTACAAGTGAAAGAGAACGGAAAAATATAACACAGAATGCATTTTTAATTTGAAAGGGTCCCCTTTCGGCGTGGACTTCCCTTCAGCGGACCCTTAGGTCTGCAAAAGTACTGGTTGCCTTTAATTCGGCTCGGCGAACTTCGGCGCCGAGCGGACTGTCTACATAGCTCCCGCTCGGCGTCAACTTCGGCCGAAAGGGAACCATGTCTGCAGAAAAATGTTGGGAGCTCGAATTCTCCGCTCGAGCGGCTGTTTCCCCGCTCGAGCGGCCATCAAACTTTCTGGGTTTTCCAGGACTGTTCTTGAGCTTCAAATACACATTCAAACTGATATTTCTTGCATTTCACAGCCCATAGCACTCATATGCATATACCAACATAATATAAATACCACATTACAACATATTGAAGCTCAATTCCCATGAATCAACCACATGCAAACCCAAATTATACCAAACTTACTTCCAATACATTGAATTCATGTATTTAAGCTTCATATCCTCATCAATCATGCATGCATGTCAAATTTTGACTTCATTTCTATTACAAATGGTACAAATGATGCTCCAAATCATGAAGCTACACAAAACTACTCATGCATGTAAGGTTTGATGCTCCATTCTCCATATTTAACATGCTACATGCTAGAAGACCCAAGATTGTAACAATTATGCACATGCATGTTCATTCTAACTTCAAATTCATCTTAATTCTTGCTCTTGATTACCCAACTAACTTGAATACTCAATTTACAAACTTATACCCATGGATCCATGATCAAATGCTCACCTAGAGGTTCAATCCTCCAAATAGTAGCAAGTTCTTGAGCCTAGCCCCTTCAAAGCTTGAGCTCCTTAGCAAAATCTTCAAGATTGAACCCTCTCTCTCTCTCTAAATCCGGTTCTCTCTCTCTCTCTAAAGAGGAATTTCGGATGGTGAGCTCCAAAGGAACAAAGTGAGGGTGTATAATGGCCTCTAAAAGCCCTCTCTCAAATACATTAATGATATAAAGTAATTTGGCACTTAATCCATTAATTAAATCAATTTAATCTGATCCGAATCAATTTTCATTTAAATTTCACCATAGGGTCTAAAAATTACGCTAATCACAATGGCGTAACCAATTTCAGGTTCTGTGGCCGATAAGGCCTCCAATTTAATTTCCAAAGTAGATAATCAAACAGATATTGCTACGGTGAACAGATAGAAATTCAAAACCACATATTTTCACGTAATGGCACACAAAATCATATTAAACACATAATCCTACTCATGTTAAGGACCAATTAGCATAATACAGAACAGGGGCATCACATTTCACTTGCATTGTTATGCACGTTTCAATTGCATTGCTATGCACCTTTTCACTTGCATTGCTATGCACAATCCACTTACATTGTTATGCACCGTTCTACTTGCATTGTTATGCACGTCTCCCATGCATTGTTATGCACCTTTTCATTTGTGCATTGTATATGCACGCGTTTATCTCATATTGAAATTATATCTTGATGTACCAATAAACATGTGTTTCTACTATATTGCACCTGTCAAAGTTTCTCTTTTCTGCAGGCACGATATTGTATGTACGGCTCATTTGAAGCTGGCACAACCAGATGATATTGCATGTGTTTCAGTTAGAGGAACTCCAGGTAAGATCATTCATGCCCCCTTGAACTCTCTTGTTTTGGTTGGAAACATTAGGACGAATACTTGACGTTCATACCACCCTCCAGTTTTTGCAACGCTACCTTTCTTCTCTCGCATTTGACACGTGTTTGGATGCCTTTCTCCTCTCGCGTTTGACACTCGTTTGGCTACTTTTCTCCTCTTGCGTTTGACACACGTTTGGATGCCTTCCTCCTCTTGCGTTTGGCACGCGTTTGGATGCCTTTCTCCTCTGGCGTTTGACATGTGTTTGGATGCCTTTCTCCTCTCGCGTTTGACATACGTTTGGATCCCTTTCTCCTCTCGCGTTTGACACACGTTTGGATGCCCTTCTCCTCTCGCGTTTGACACGCGTTTGGATGACTACACTTTCTTGTGCAGTCCTTCTCCTTTCGCGTTTGATACGCTATGAGGTGTTTCGTTTGAGACTTTGGGTGTTCCTGATAGTTGCTTTTAGTCTTTCCTGCATGAGCCGTAGTTAAGATTGCATAATTTTCTTACATCCTTTCCGCATGAGATGTGGTTTGGTTTGTGTTTACTTTCTTGTGTGCGAGTTTGCTATAGCATTTCTTTGCATAACATTTGCATCTAGATGTTTCATTACAGCTTTCTTTGCATAATCATAGGTTATGTTATGCATTTTGCATGCATTTTCATTTTTCCCCTGCCTTCGAGCGCATCTTCTTGTTATCTTGCCTATTTGTCTAAGTCTTCGGCCTTGTCAAAAATGGGTCGTCTCTGGGCTTTGGCATTCACTCCCGTCATTTCATGACTTCTGAGTTCTATCAAAGAGGGGCAACTATAGACACCCCATTTTTGACCGACCTTAAGACTCAGATGTCATCATCTGTGCACTCGATGATTGCGCATGTTTGTGCTAGTTTTGAGTGCTTGAAGTTCTCGGCTGAGTGCCTTGTCTTTGAGCCTCTAAACCCTCTATGTTTTGGCCTTATTTTTAGGCAAAACCTTGGTGCCTCTTGGCTAAAAGAGAGTGTGGCCCTGCCGCCCACTTTTAGCTTTTTGCCTGCCACTTTTTTTCCTGGCTAGCTAGTTGGAGTGGTCTGCCAGCTAGTTGGAGTGGCCGGTCGGCCACTTGAACTGGCTAGCAGCCAATTTTCTCCTTTTTTTTGATATTTTCAGATCTTTTGAGCCAGCTGTTGGGCATTGAAGCTATCCTCCATACACGTGTATGGAGGGATGGAGACAAGCTTTAAGCTTGTCAAGCAAGCTTTTGCTTGCATTGCCTATATAAGGAGAGGTCCCTCCCCCTTGTTTGAGGTTCAAAAATTTTGGAAGAAAATTTTGACTCCCTCTCTAGAATTCTCTCTCTCTCTCTCTCTCTCTCTCTATTATACTCTATAGTGCTTGAAAGTGAGTGTTCTTGACATTTTTGCACACAACCCTCTTAGCCAAACATCTTGACCTTGGAGCTGAGATTCCTTAAGACTTGTTTGGGCCTCCTAAAGCTGGTTTTTGGCTCAGAAGTTGTCCTCTTGCTGCTGTGCTTCAAAGGTGAGCATATTCCCTTCTTAAGCTTATTTTTGCATACCATCTTAGCCACCTTTGCAATCTATTTTAGGCTTGGTTGTTACTAAAAAAACCTCTATTTTGAAGTGTTAAAAATGTTGGTTTGAGTCCTTGTTGGGGTTAGGGGTGGTCTACCCTCTTTGGTTGCTTATTTGCTAGGTTTTTGTACCACCTTTTAAGGCTATTCAAACTCTCTCTTTTTGGCCTTTTAACCACTGAATTCCAGAGGAATTTCAGTGGTGGAAAGGTGGTTTTGAGGTCCCAAATAGGAGGGGGTGGTCTCCTCTCCTCTTGTCTTGTTTGCATGTGAGAATGGCCCACCAAATGAGCATGTGTTTCTACTTCTTTGTGGCTTTGTTCAAACATATTTTTGTGACTTTTTAGACCTGCCATAACTCTGTTTTTGGTTTGTTTGATCATTAGTTACTTGCTCTTTACACTTTTAGTGTCATCTTGTTCGCTAGCTTTGCATGCTTGCTACTTTAGCCCATCATTCTAGCTTATTTTGGCTATACTGTAGCTTGCTTTTACTCGTGCTTTAGAATGCTTCAACTCTGTTTTGAGTGGTTTAGGTCATATGAGGCTTTCTTTGTATAGCTATAGCATATTAGGCTTTAATAGCTTTGTGTTTTGAGTCCTCTAGCATGCTTTGTGTTTTGAGTCCTCTAGCATGCTTTTCTTGGGTTGTTTTTATGTTTTGGCATCATTTAATATGTGATTTTGGAGCATATATCACTGTCATACTCTCATATGTATCACTCTTTCAATGCTTTTGAGAAGTTAAGCCTCATGCCTTGTTTGCGAGCCAATACATGAGCCTATCTTTCTTGCCATCTATGCTGCAAGTCTAGCATGTTTTTGCTACTGTTTCAACCTACCTTAGGTCTGTTTTGAATGGTCAAGGTCATTTGAGCATTGCTTAGTATGGTTGTAGTGTAAAGGGCCTTGACTAGCTTTGAATTTTGAGGCCTTTAACGTGTTATGCATGTGACGGTCGCATTGTTTGGCACCATTTACCGTGTAATTTCAATGCATATAGTGTAGTCACACTCTCATATATTTCACTTCTTCATAGCTTTTGAGGGTTGTGTATTATGCCTTGCTATAGACCAACATGTGTGCATGTTCTTTTAGCATTTTGAGCTCCTATTTCAACATGTTTAGGCCATTATTTTGGCATGATTGAGCTCTGTCCAGAGTTGGTTTGGTCATTTGTGCTATGTATTGCATGCCTCTTGTGTATTGCTCTTTACTAGCTTTGATGTTTTTGGTCCTCAACATGCCATGTTTGCATTGCTTGCATGCTTGAAGGTCTTTAGCATGCCATTTCAGAATTAAACATCTGTCACCTCCCTCATATCTTCATTCTTCCATTTCATTTGAGGGTTGTCTGGCCTTGAGATTATGTTTGAGTTTGGGATTGAGACTTATGCTTAAATGGCTTTAACACTCTTTTGAGGGTTCCTCCTAATCAAAGGCATTGTCTCTCCTATGCCTTAGACCATTCTTTTGGTTGACCTCCTCTCCTTAGAGGACTTGCACATTGGACTTAACCAATTAAAGAATGGATTGGTAATGTAAAATGTGTAAACAAGAATTGAGTCAACTAAAACATGCCAAGATAACATATGTATGTTGCATTGCATGTGTTTGGATTGGACGTTAATCCAAACACAAGAAATATGGGACGTTTCATACTTGAAGTGATGAAACGTGTCACGTTTCTTGGTCGCTAACACCCTCGATCAAGTATGATAGGGTGGAGGCTCTTTGTGTGTTGTTTGTGCATTCATAAACATGATATAAGATTGGTTCTTGGCCACCATGCATTGAAAGTGCTTGGTTGGTGGCTTGAGAGCTGAGTGCCACGCTCCTTTGAGCTTGAGACGTGATTGGGAGAGTGGCAGTGCCTACATTGTCTTGCAAATACATTGTTGTGCCTCTATTGTTCTCTGTTGCAGCAAAACTAGAAGCCTGGAGAAGCAACTAGCCGACTAGCCAGTTTTACTAGCCGACCGACCGGTAGCACTAGCCTACCGGCCAGTTTTAGTGGCTGGCAGTCCACTAGCAGATTCCTGTTTTAAGGTAAAGGTAGTCTGGTGGTTGGCACAATTTTCAGAGATCAAGGCAAGTGCAAACAGAGGCAATTGATAGCATAGTAATGGATTTCTGAGCGAACGCCAACCGAGCATGCATCTTCAACCTCTTGGAACAGAGCTGAGGCGGTGTACTTTGTAATTAGCTTTACTTGTTAGTTAGCTTAAATTTGTAGTTTAATTAATTAGTTTGTTAATTAATTAAGTGTTGTCATAATTAGTAAGTAGTTTACTAGTTATTCATTTGGTTGTGTAATAATTAGTCTAATTAGCTTAAATTAGATTAGTTAAGTAGCTTAGCTTAGCGTAGCTAGTTGGCTTATTATTCGGACCCTAAGTCGAGATGGCAAATGTTGTAATAAGTGTGCGTGTGTGTGTAAATGTCTTCCAACCCCATGTCTTTCTCCCTTTTACTTAATCGCTTTTGATGATTAGTTTAGGGTCATATCTCGGTTAGCATACCTTATGCTTGCATACATGCATCTAATCATTATATTCATTTTCCATCTTAGATAGCCAAGCCTATTTAGTTGCATTTTTGCACGTGTTGCATTAGGCATTTTAACATAGCTAGAATCATGCATGATTTCTAACTAGTTCTCTATTTTGGCTTGGAGTGCACTGTAAGTGTTTATGCTTTAGCATACTTGCGTGTGTGTGAGTGTTGCTATGATAGCATGCTTGCCATGATGCTATTTGCTTAGTTGCTATAACTGCATCAATGCCTGTGGGTGAAGGCTTCATTACTTGAATTAGAACAATTCATCAAAATGTGAGTTTTAAGCCCACTTGGAGTGGTAAATCATAATGTTTTAAGCCCACCCTGTTTGGTGGCAAATCCGCATTTCTAAGCCCACTTGAGGGTGGCAAATTCAAATCATTTTCGAAAACAAACATTGAATTGTTTTGTTCCAATTTAGGTGATCTAGTCTATACTTGTATGCTGTGCACATCACATAGTAAGTTAGCTAAATAACCGGAATAAGAACACATGTGTTTTCAAAACAGCATATCATGATTAGTAGAGGCTGATCCTTTGATCGGGTGAGTGGGTGAGCAGGGGTGCTCATTTCAAGACCTACCCCCCTCGTACCCAAGTTCCCGAGCCGAGGCAATTTTGGTGATGACGGACATGTGGCCTTAGGCACGAGTCAGGGTTTCCTAAATTTCCCAAAAAAACAAAACATTTAGGTGGCGACTTTGTAATCTGGCAAAGTCGTCCTTGTTTGGCACTTCTTGATTAAAATCGATTTTTCAAAACGATTTGCCAGATTTGGACTCTTTGGTGATTTATCAGTCTTACATTGCACTTTGTGAGACTAGATACAGAACTGTGATCGGAGTCCGAACTATAGTAGCGATGAACCCAAATTCGTGCCCTCTCAGAAGGGGGGGCGCGCAGAGGAAGTTTGGGTGGTCTACACCCACTTCTTTTTTGTGTTAAACGTAGTTTGATTTTGCATCTCCATGGTTCTATGATATTTGTGTGGTTTTGCACTGCTTGTGATTTGATTATTTCATTTCACTGTATTTCATTTACACTGTTTCATTATAATTGTGTATCATTTTGCATCCTGCCCCTGAACTACGTTGGTTTGATTCCATGTAAAGGGATACGTAGGCAGCCTGCGGGCGCAACCATTTATTTTTGTCTTGTTTCTTTGCCCAAGTCTTACGGCTTTATAAAAAATGGGTCATCTCTGGGCTTGGACATTCACTCACATCATTTCATGACTCTGAGCTCTGTCAAAGAGGGGCAACTGTAGACACCCCATTTTTGACCGCCCTTGGGTGCCACTGATGGATTATTTGGTGATGAAAGTTGTACAGTGCAAAGATTCAATTTCTTCGGCAAGAGGAGCTTCAAATCCTAACCTCACACCCTATTTGTGGGCAAAAAAAGATTTTAGACCTTAAAACCCTCTCTTTCAAAATGTTTTTGAAAGAAAGTTTCTACAATGTTCCAGGGCTCGCATTTCGTTAAATGTTGAGCTCTTCGGTAGACCGAGCAAGGATAGAGGGGAAATGAATGAAAGAGAGGTGAACTCTTTGAAAAATCTTCCAAAACACCTTATTTAGGGGTTTGGGGTTGAAGAAAAAAAGAGAGGATGGAAGAAAACTAGTTTGGGAGAAGTTCGGCATGAATCCGGTTGAGCCAAAACTAAGTAGTCATCACTAAAAGAGGCTACCACCAATGGAAAGCTTACTTTCGGGCTTTCAATTTAGACACAAGAATGACCTGAAAAGGAGTCCATATGAAGGAGATATGCCCATTTGAAGTTTGACCTGCAGAGCAGATTTTTGCTGTCGGCTAGAAAAGTAGCCGGTTGGCCACTTGAGGTGGCCAGCCGGCCAGGAAAGGTCGTCGACTGGCCACTTATGTCCAAAACTCAAATATTTTGCAGATATTTACCTCCAGGTGTCTTCCACAAGCTCCAGCTGCCTGTAATCAGATATTTCGACCAAGGCTCATGTTTTTACTATATATGGAGGCCATATCTCATATTTTGGAAGGTTGGCTAGTTTAGGAAGCTCTCTCTCCAAAATCCCTCTCTCTCTACAAATTTTGTGAGCAAAATCTTAGCCTCTCTCTCTCTAGAAGCCTCTCTCTCTAGAAGATGTTTGATTAGGGGGTGGTTCCCCCCATTTTGCTCTTTGGCTTGCAAAGCCTTTAGAGCCACCATTTCAAAGCCTTTTGAAGCATCTTGTTTTGGCCTTTAAACCACTGAATTCTAGAGGAATTTCAATGGTAGAAAGTTTGTTTTGAGGTCCAAAATGGGAGGGGGTGGCCTCTCCTCACTGTCTCTCTATGCCATGCCTTGTTAGAACTACGAAGTAGCATCTTTTTATGGCTTATGTTAGCTTAGTTCAAGCATGTTTTTGGCCATATTTTAACATGTTATAACTCTGTTTTTGGCCGGTTGCAGAACCTCTTGTTTGCTTCTTACACTTGTAGGGTAATCTTGCTTACTAGCTTAACATGCTTAATGAATTGGCCTATCATTTTAGCTTGTGTTAGCCCTATCTCAGCATGTTTTTGATCATATTTTAACATGCTTTAACTCTGTTTTGGGTGGTCTTGGTCACACATGCTTTCCTTTGTATAGATATAGTGTAAATGGCCTTAACTAGCTTTGAGTTTTAAGACCTCTAGCATGCTTTGCTTGTGATGTTTTCATGATATGGCATCATTTAGCATGTGATTTCAGTGCATATAGTGTATACACACTCTCAAATATTCCACTCTTTCACCACTTTTGAGAGTTGTGCTCTATGCCTTGCTTGTGAGCCTACATGCGAACATGTTTTTCTTGCTATTTGCTCTGATTTGGCATGTTTCAGGTCTGTCCGTAGCTGATTTGCTCATTTGAGCTTTGTGTTGCATACCTCTAGTGTTGTGTCCTTCACTAGTTTCAATGCTTTTGACTCTTAACATGTTGTGTATGGTTTGTTTGCATGATTTTTAAGTCATTTAGCATGTCATTTCAGTGCTGAAATATATGCGATTGCACTCCATTGTTTCATTCTTTCATTTGCTTTGAAAGAGGTCTTTAGCCCCTTGTTGGCTTGAGCATGGAATTGAGGCTCTCATGCCTAATGGTTTTAGCCTTCTCTGGAGGGTTTCTACTAACCAAAAGCATGAGACTTCTTTCATGCTATCTTTTCAATTAGAGGACTTTCACATTGGACTTAACCGGTTAAAGGATTAATTGGTAAGCTAAAATGTGTAAACAAGAATGAGCCAAGTAAAACTTGTACAAGATAAGCATGTGTGAGGCATTGCATGTGTTTGCATCGGATGTTGATCTAAACACAAGAAATGTGAGAC
Organism: Camellia lanceoleosa; assembly: GCA_025200525.1. Classification (NCBI taxonomy): domain Eukaryota; kingdom Viridiplantae; phylum Streptophyta; class Magnoliopsida; order Ericales; family Theaceae; genus Camellia; species Camellia lanceoleosa. The sequence continues at coordinate 75,050,734 of CM045771.1, read as the reverse complement.
GTTTCATACTCAAAGTGATGAAATGTGTCACATTTCTTGGTCGCCAACACCCTTGATCATGCATGATGGGGTGGAGGCACTTTGAGTCTTATGTGCGCATTCACTAAGCTTGTACAAGCTTGGGTCTTTGGCCATCATACATTGAGATGCTTGATTGGTGGCTTGAGAGCCAAGTACCACACTCCTTTGAGCTTGAGACATGATGAGAAGGGTGGTAGTACACACATTTCTTGCCAAATACATTGTTTTGGCTCTGTTGCAGCAAAGGAAGAATTTTGGAAAGAGAGGTGGCTGGCTGGCCACTTGCACTAGCCTACCAACCACTTGCACTGGCCGGTCGGCCAGTTGAGGTAGCCTACCGACCAGTTAAGGTGGTCGGCCGGCCACCTACAGGGAAAATTGTCCAAAGTTTTCCTGTGTTGGGGCAGATGCAATCTGGAAGTTCATATGATGTTCTGAGATCACCGTGAGTGCAAACAGAGGCAACTCATGGCAAGGCAATGCCTTTTCGGGCGGAGCAAACCGAGCATGGATGTCTCCCTTCCCCTCGAGGCCATTTTACTGCTTTACTTTGCTAGTTAATTTACTAGATTTGTAATTAATTAGTTAATGTACTTAGCTAATTTAATTCATCTTTGTAATATTTTAATTAGCTAAGTTAGTTTGTAACAAGTAGCTTAGCGTAGCTAGTTAGCTCATTCATTCGGACCCTCCTTTGAGAGGCTGCAATGTTGTAATAAGCGTGCGTGTGTGTGTGCATGTCTTGCAACCCCACTTCTTTCTCCCTTTTATTTAACCGCTTCCGATGGTTAGTTTAGGGTCATTTTCGATTAGCATACCTTATGCTTGCATGTGTGCGTCATTCATTTGTCTTGCATGCACCGGGCTCGGTGCATCATTCAAACTGCATTGTATTTCAATACCTATTTGAATACGTGTATCAATTGTTGCATTTCATATACCATCTTAGATAGCGAGCCTATTTAGTTGCATTATTGCATGTGTTGCATTAGGCATCTAGCATAGTTAGGATCATGAATGATTTTCTAACTAGCTTTTGTTTTGGCTCGGAGTATACTGTAAGTGTTTACGCTTTAGCATCCTTGCATGAGTGTGAGTGTTGCCATGATAGCATGCTTGCCATGAGGCTATTTGCTTAAATGATTAACTTCATGAATGCCTATGGGTGAAGGCTTGATTGCCTGAACTGGGACAATTCTTCAACTGCGAGTTTTAAGCCCACTTTGCGAAGTGGCAAACCATCATGTTTTCAAGCCCACTTGAGGGTGGCAAATCTGCGCTTTAGCCCACTTGCGAGTGGCACTTTCAAACCATTTTTGAAAACAAACATGAGTTGTTTTGTTCCAATTCTCGTGTTGAGTCTATACTTGTATGTGTGCGCCACATAGTAATATTAGCTAATAATCAGAATAAGAACACATGGTTTATAAAACAACATATCATGGTAGTAGAGACCGATCCTTTGATCGAGCGAGTGGGGGTGCTCATTTAAGGACCTTCCCCTCTCGTACCCAAGTTCCCGAGCTGAGACAACTTTGGTGATGACAGACACGTGGCCTTTGGCATGAGTCAGGGTTTTCTAAATTTCCCAAAAATAAAATATTTAGGTAGTGATTCTGTAATCTGGCAAAGCAGTCCATGTCTCACGCTTTTTCATTCAAAATTGATTTTCCAAAACCAATTGTCAGATTTGGACTCTTTGGTGTTTATCAATCTCACATTACACTTTGTGAGATTAGATTCAGAACCGTGATAGGAGTCCGAACTGTAGTAAGGCCAAATTCGTGCCTCTCCCGAAAGGGGGGCGCGCGAAGAAAGTCGAGTCTACAGAGTGATTAAAGCATGTAGAGAAGCAACGCTTTATACCTCTTGAAGAGGAGATCACTTTCAAACAACAAAACCACACTTGCACAAACTCAAGAGCTTAAGATAGGCTCAAAGGTACCTCAGCTCAAAAATGGAGAGGTTTGGTTAAGAGTGTATAGGCAAAGGTGTAAGAAATTGCAAGAGAGAGAGAGATAATATTTTGCTACAAAAACTTTCTAACCTCTAAAGCAAGAGGGGAGGTCCTCTATTTATAGAAAAACATCACTCTCCCTTAGAAATATCAATACATACACATGTAAGAAGGTGCATGCATTTGTGTCAACAGCTGGCACAACAGATAAAAAATATCTGCAAAATGAATTTGTGGCAGCGAATACTAAAATGTCGTTGGCCACATCAAGGCGAAACTAAAGCGATGGTAAGCAACCAATAAAAGGGGCCGTCAGGCTACAAGAGGTTGCAGGCTTGAAAAACTCTGGTTTTGGTCCAAAGAACAAGGGAAGAGGTATATAGGGTTTGAAAGGCTGAAAGCTGTGGCATTCCATTGAGGACCCTGAGCACTTAACAAGCATATACACATTCATCATTGGGTGTGCAAATGGTGACGTGCAAGTCGTAAGGGTGGTAAAAAATGGGGTGTCTACAAGCGGTAGACATATATTTCTAGCTGCCAGCTATCCCCATCCCAATACCTTGCACCAACTATCCCTAAACTGCTGTTTTCGACGTGAAAAGGCGAAATTCTAAAAATACATGACCACCCCCGAGGGTTAGAGGTTAGAAAATTTTCCTAAGAGCCTAAAGCTTGCAAGACACTTATCCTCTCTCTCTCTCTCTTGAAATATATATACACTATCCATACACTTCCTAAACCAAAAACTTGAGGCCTCTTATTGAGATTCTTGACTCTAAATTTCAGCTCTTGAGAGTGATCAGCTTGTGGTTTGTGAACTAAAGAGTATCCTCTCTTCAAGAGGTATAATCTTTGCCACCTTTTACCTTGCTTACACTACTCTTTGCTTCTCTTTTTCTTATTGTTTATACATTGTTTTGGACTGGTTTTGAGCGCTGAAACTTGTGATTTAAAAACTACCAAAGGTAGAGGGGTTAATCACCCTTTCTTGAACCTTATTCCATAGCTTGTATCCTTGTTTTTTCCCACTTGTTTATTTCTTTTAGCTATTGTTTTTCAGAGATTTAGAGGCTAAAATATGTGATTTAAAGGTCCAAAAAGTGGAGGGGTTAGCCACCATTCCTTGGGTTTGCTTACTAGTTTTGTTCTATTCCATTTTTGTTTACCTCTTTCTAGCTTTTCAAAATGATTTATAGCACCACTTTGTGTTATTTAGAGGCTGTTTAGTGTGTTTATTTAGTTTATGCTTTGAATACTTGCTCGTATTGTTATAAGTCCTCATAAATTTAGTTGTTTAGCCCATAGACACCGATCTATTTGAGTTGATAGCTTTCTTTACATAGTTTTCATGTAAATATTCATGCTTGTCATGATCACCTTTGCATAATCATCTCTAAATCCTCCCTCATTTCTTTGCTTTCTTTGATTAAGAGTTGTCTTAAACACTAGGTTGTTGTTCAAGGCATAAGAAAGAGACTTTTCATGCTTAATGGTTTAATCTCTTCGGAGGTTCATTACCAAGGCATTACATCTCTCTCATGCTAAGCACAACTTTTTGTTTGGCACTTCTCTTTATCGCTTTTTGCACTTAATAGACGTAATTATCACCTTTGGACAAAATGAAGAAAAGATAAGAAAATGGCAAGGTAATATAAAAGAGGTAATACAATTAAGTTGGGTTCAATTGGACGTTATATTGAACCCATTTTGTCTTCACTCATTACATACTTTCTAGTGATGCTCAATGATTCAAGAAGCAATGTCTACCACTTCCCTTGAGGTAACTCCCTGATAGGGATGAGGTGTTGTTGGTCATTCATTTCGATTTAATGAGCTTTTGTCCTATTGGATCATAGATCATCACGCAACAAATTTGCCACAATTGATGATTTGTGAACTAAACCCACTCCTTCCTTGATTATCTTCATGATATGGAAGGGCAGAAAGGGTGAACATCTCCTAAAAACACACTATTTTGCTCTGTTTTGACTCTGTTACAGTAGGGCAGTTCCCAAAAGCAGTGGTTGGCCGTCCATCACTCTGTCCAGTTGGCCATCATTTTGTACAGGTAGTGGTATTTTTGTGGCAGAATAGAGCAGAAGTTGAGGCAAAAATAGAATAATTTTTCGACTACGAACAGAGCAGAATCTAACAGTAAACAGAGAGGTTTCTGGGAGGATGTTCTTGGTTGTGTGCGCACGGCTCGTCGCCCCTCATTCTAGTCCATTAACTTAGCTTTTTAATATTAGTGTGTTGTAATTAATTAGTTGGCTTCATTTGAATTTGTAATAGCTAGTTGATTTAGTTAATTCATTCGTTCGGACCCTCTTGTGTGAAGGTAAATTTGTAACACTTGTAATATTGTGTATGCCTTCCAACCTCCATTTCTTTCTCCTTTTTATTTACATGCTTACCGTGGTAGCATCATATTTGTTTTGTTTTATATCATTACTATGTGTTGTATCCATTTTTGTATGCATTGGGTTTGGTTCATCATTCTAAACATTGTTGTGATTTCCTACTTACTTGAATACGTGAGTTGCCACATGCTTTTAGTTAATCTGTATGTCATGCTAATAAATTGGACCTAGTAGTTGCATTTTGTATGTGTTGCATTAGTCACTTGCATATTAGAGCATGCATTTTTCTAATTATTTTCTTCTCTTTGGCTTGCCTCGACGAAGTACTAGGTGAGCATTTTTTCACTTTAGGATATTGCATGTGTGTTTGTGTTGCCATATCAAGCATACTACCATGAGGCTAAGTGCTTATTTAAAATACCTTTTTGAATGCCTATGGATGAAGGCTATTTCCCTTAAGTTAGAATGATTTTGATAAATGTACATATGAACTCACCTTTTCAAGTAGCACAAATTCAAACCTCTTTCTGAACAAACATGAAATTAAAGCATTCCAACATCGGTGGCGTAGTCTATACTTGTGTGCCCCACATAGTAAGTTAGCATAATAATCAAAATATGAGCATATACTGTACATAAAAATCACATCATGAACAGAAAGAAATTTTGCAAGATTTTGAGAAACCTAAAATCAGAGTTGTGTTACAAAAACAAGCCAGGTTGATGGAAGCTATTTCCGCCGAACTAGCAAAAATTACTAAAATCAAGCAAAGGGAACGAGAAGATGAGACCCTCAAAACAATAATTGATGAGTTTGAAACGAAACTGAAATCAGAATTCAACATTGATGGTGAAGTATTGAGGTTTCAAAGCAGAATATGTCCCCTGAACATTCCTAAATTGAAAAAGAGGATCCTAGACGAAGCTCACAAGTTGATGTTTGCTATGCATCCGTGTAACAACAAAATGTATCGGGACTTGAAGCAAAGCTATTGGTGGCCCAAAATGAAGAAGGAAATTGTAGAGTATGTGTCCAAGTGCCTTCAATGTCAGCAAGTTAAAGCTGAACATCAGAAACAAAGCGGTCTACTTCAACCTCTCCCTATTCCAGAATGGAAGTGGGAACATGTGACCATGGACTTTGTTGTTAGCCTGCCTCAAACTCCTAGAGGTATGGATTCTATTTGGGTTATAGTTGATAGACTGACTAAATCTGCACATTTTCTACCTGTTAAAACTACATTTGATGCTTATCGATTAGCCATTATATATGTTGATGAGATTGTTCGTTTACACAGAGTTCTGATATCTATTGTATCAGATAGAGATCTGCAACTTGTATCTAGATTATGGAAAAGCCTGCAAAGAGCAACGGGAATATAACTGAAATTCAGTACAGTGTTCCATCCACAAATAGGTGGACAATCAGAACAGACCATACTGACTTTGAAGGACATGCTCAAAATGTGTGCCTTGGACTTCCAAGGGAATTGGGAGGATTATTTGCCACTAGTAGAATTTGCATACAACAATAGCTTCCACTCCAACATTGGTATGGCACCATACGAAGCCTTGTATGGCAAGAAGTGTAGATCACCAATTTGTTGGATTGAAGTCAGAGATAGGCCTTACTTGGGCCCAAAATTGTGCAAGATACTTCGAAAAAGATTAAAATCATCGAACAAAGACTCAAGACAGCACAGAGTTGGCAAAAGAATTATGCGGATGTTCGAAGAAGACCTCTTGAGTATGAGGTTGGCGATCATATATTTATTTGTGTGATTCCGATGAAAGGCCAGCTGAGATTTGGTAAGAAAGGTAAATTATCACCCCACTACATTGGACCATTCCAAATTCTGGAAAGGTTTGGTCCATTTGCTTACAGAGTTGCCTTACCACCGGGATTCAAGCAAATGCACAATGTGTTCCATGTGCCAATGTTGAGGGGTTATCTTTGAGATCCGTTTCATGTGATTGATTACCACCGGATAGCTCTGGATGAAAATATGGAATATAAAGAATGGCTAGAATGAATCGTTGACCGGCAAGTGAAACAGTTGAGAAACAAGTCCATCCTGATGGTGAAAGTAGAATGGAAAGAACACTATGGGAAGGATGGGAAAAAGAGGATGTAATACAACTGCACTATCCACATTTGTTCCCGGACGAAGGTAAAATAAGTTTGGAGGACTAAACCTCCTAAAGGGGGAAAGATTGTGATAATCCTGTCCCGTGTTATGTTAATTAATCTTAATTATGATTGTGGTTATGTGCTTAATATAATTTTGAGTTTTACTCATATGATTATGTGTGTGTTTGAATTCTTATCTGTTCACCGTAGGGAAATTTGTTTGATTTTCTACTATAGAATTTAAATTGAAGGCCGTAGAGGCGTCAGAAAGCGAAATTGACTGTATTTTTGTGCTTAGCATGATTTTTAGAGCCTATGGTGGAATTTGATTACAAATTTATTCGGATTGAAATAATTAGATTAAATTGATTAATTTAAGCTCAATTAATTAGCCTTAATACAAGTCGATTAGACAAATATATATATAGGTGACTTATTTACACTTATGTTCACTTTTTGAGCTCATTCCTGACAACTTGGCTGAAGTCACATTCTAGAGAGAGAGGTGGCCGATTCTAGAGAGAGAAAGAAGGCTCAAATTGTGAATTTTAGTTCAAGACTTGGAAATTGGAAGCTAGACTCAATGAATTGACTGAATTTTAGGAGATTGGAGCCTCTAAGTAGGTACCCAACTCTTAATTCATGAGTTTGAATTGTGATTATATGAATTCAAAAGAGAATTAGTAATAAAGAACAAGAATTAGGCTATACATGATGAATTTGAAGTCAAAGTACACATGCATGTAAGAATTGTCATGGTGTGAAGCTTAATTCTAAAGACTCATGTTTGTATTTAGTAGATGATTGTTGAAACATGAAGAATATAGCATCAAGTCATACAAAGATACAAAATTTTCATGAGCTTCATGATTGTAAGCACCATTTGTGCCATTTGAAATACAATTAGAGTAAAAAATTAGCATGCATGCATAATTGATGAAGATATAAAGTTTGTATGAGGTTGAATGCATGAGTTTTGAAATTAATGAAGGAATTTGGAATGATTTTGGAAATGGACCATGATTTTGAACAATTGGTCTCATATTTCTTATGTTCCCATGTTATGTAATGCGTTCCCACGTTTTTGTACCAAAAACACGAGCTTTGAACCTTTGAACATCAAGTTTGAGCTTCAGACAAGATTCTGGAAAACCCAGAATTTGACTTGTCCGCTCAAGCAAGAAAAACCTCACTCGAGCGTGAAATTATAGCTCCCAGAAGTTTTGCAGAAATAGCATGGTGGCTCGAGCGGCCGAATCTGCACTCGAGCATACCCTGCTTTACATGACTCCTCGCTCGAGCATCAGAAGTCTTGCTCGAGCGTAAATTACAAGCAACCAGAACTTTTGCAGACCAAAAGGGTCTGCTCGAGCAACCAAAGCTGAGCTCGAGTGGAGAGCCCTGTTTCAGAAATTTTGAAAGGGGGGTTTACGATTTATTTTCCGTTCTCTGTCATTTCCGAACACTCTTAGGCATACATTAAGCATTGTAAATGACCTAAAAGGATAAGAAAGAGGCCTAAAAGGAATATATATAAGTTAATTGAATCGCTTGTGACCCATTATGTTTATGAAATATGTAGGGTCAAGCGCAAGGGCAAATCATCCAACAGATCACTGTGAGTAATATCTTAATAAAGATATGTGCAAGTATGTTATTTTCCTCAACGTTACTTCTATATGAGCCTTATGGATCTGTATTTTGAATAATGGATGAATGGTATAAATGTCAGTCTCTTACATATGACTAATTGAATACAAATGTGATTATGATCATGAGTATGAAACACACATGAATGTGAATATGGAAATGAATGATAGGTCAAAGGCCATTTGACAAGAATGATTGGGCCAAAGGCCATTTGAAAATAATGATTGGGACAAAGGCTGTTTGGCATGAATGGTTAGGCCAAAGGCATTTGACATGGATGATTGGGCCGGAGGCCATTTGACACGAATGAATTAGGCCCGAGGCCGTTTAATAAGAATGAATTGGGCCCAAGGCTGTTTGATATATTTGGGCCTTAGTCCGTTTGATGTATTAGATGGAAACTTAAATGGACCTATGGCCATTTAATATGTTTGTTACAAATTTCATTCATGTAACTCCTTTATTTTGATATTATTCACTGGGCTATCGCACACTCTCATTTATGTGTATGTAGGTGAGCAAAGAGATATCCAAACCCAGCCTCAGTGAAAGTCATGAGAGAAGTCAAGTTTTGTAGAGTCAGCCCAAGCGTCTCACGCATGAAACTTGTTTTGTTTCTTTTGTTTTCTCTTTGTTACCTTGGTGAGTATATTGGATCACCATGTATATAAGCTTTTTGTTTGGTTGATTGCATGTTTGAAAGTTCCTGGTCATATAAGATGTTAATTCTGACTACATGTGTGAGTTGTTGTGGAATGTCAATGAAATGTTTTTGCGTTATCATGTAAGCACAGCTCATTGAGCAGAGTTTTTTTTTTTTTTTTTAAATCTGCTTCCATTTTGGTCCCTTTAATATTTCTAAAATTGTTTGATGCTGTAGATAATCTCATGATTATTGGCCGGTTATGACCTTAGTCCTTAGTGATTTAAGTTTTATTTAAATGTTGAAACAAAGTGATTAATACCTGAAACTTATTTACGAAATGGTAATAGAATTGATCAAAGTTGTTGGCTATCTCTTACAATGAATTTAGTCCAAAGCATTTATAATTTATTCTTCATTTATATTATATATATATATATATAACAAAACAAGGGGGCTGATGTAATGGTTATCCTATATGCACATTTAATTCAATGGTTGAGATAACTTTGTCTTTCTTTCCTTTAACTTTCAACCGTTACATTACAAATGTAAAATGTATGTGAGAGGCGTTGCCTTTGATGGCTCAAATCTATTATTCGCTTCAATCGTAGGGCTCAAGTTGAGATGAGTTCAAAATTCAAAACTCAAATCCTATCTGAAGTTGACACTCTCATCAGTACCCATTCTTTGCTCTCTCTCTCTCTCTCTCTCTCTCTCTTATCAGATGACACTCTCATCGGTCCTCTCTCTCTCTCTCTCTTTGTCTCTTAGCTCATGACTCCCCCTCATTCATTCACTCATTCTTTGGCATCTTCCAATACCCACCATCACAATGAATCCTTATTTCCATCAATTCCTAACTCTAGCTTAGCCCATAACTAGGTTTGATTATGTTTGGGTAGCTGTTAGTAAAAATTATGCTGGGTCTAGATCGACAGCAACCAATTAATAATTTAAACTGAACAACTTAAACAAGACAATCAAGCAATTGTGGTTTCAGTTCTAATGCCTCAAAAGAATGAGGACTTCTTTGGATCAAAGGTAACAAAGTAAACAAGAAGAAAGAACACACTTTTTATATCAACTGATGGTAACGAACTAGATTAAACAAACAAAAGCAACTTCAAACTGAAATCATTTGTGTTCATTCAGCAAATGCAAACTACAGTAGAAGAAACTAATCCTAAGTTATAATCTGGACTACTCCTTAGTCTAAACAACTAAGGGGTTATGTTGTTGCTGATGAACCTTCTCTTTGCAAACTTCTGGCCTTTTGTAGTTCTTCTCTCACACGCAACCCACGATCTCCTCAATCTGCAATTGATGCTGTGTAACTGCTACAACTGCACTCCCACTCCTTAGACTTCAAACTGCATCAAGCCTTCACCACCTGTCGAACTTCATTCCCTTTAGGTTGACATGTGTCCCTAAGCTTTTTCAACTTTTGCGTGAGAGAAACTTCCATTTCGTGTATGTTTCCTCTTGGAAATAGCCCACTAAGTCTATAGTCACACTGTCAGTAACTGCCCTGTCACCATCACTGTTTTATGCGCATTATCAGTTCCTCTCATATTTCTTGCCCACTTAAACAACAATAGATTCCTCACTTGATCTTGCCACATGTCACACTCTAACTGGTCCACCTATCAACAGGAATCAACAAAAGTGGGTGCAAACAATGCCCCCTGGTTTAAGTTGAATAAATACTAAGTGTTTTCAACTTAAACAAACCTGTTTGCTTGGGTCAAAAGCCTTGCTTGGGCCCAAAAAACAGCAAATAAAAGACTACTTGGTTTGGACACAAAATAAAAAGACCATGGCCTAAAACAAGAATAATTTATCATTGTTAAATACTGGGCCCATCAAAAACTATAAAAGCCAACCTTTTCAACTTCAAATCACTTCAACTTCGTCTCCCTCTATTTTGAATCTCTCTGACTGTACTTTTCCTTCTTCAACACCTCCATCTGAAACCAAAGCACTATAAAACCCTAAGTCATGGCACCCAAGACATCGAAACCAGTTCAAGAAGAAGATACTAATGAGGACCTCCTCTGATTCCCAAACTTCATTAGAACCCTCATTGCCCTTGAAACTTGATGTTTCACTACTGTCAAGCACCACCTTCGTTGCCAGAGCAACCTTAGGACCCTCATTCTTAACCCACTTTCCAGACGAACTATCCCCCTACTATCCTCTTGCCAACGGGGAAAACATACTCCTCAACCAACCCAGACTTACCTGGGCCAACTGGAATAGCAATAAAACCCTTTCAGAGCTTGGAAAAAACTAGAGCCTTTATGGTAGAGCTAGGTCAAAAGAATTGAAGCCCATGACTTCGAAGTGTGGAAACACCAAGGCATCAATGAGGTAATCAGATTGTCGACCATGAAGTATGACATGGACAAGTGGCTAATTGTTGCTGCTTCATGCTTCTGGTCCCAGTCCTACAACTCCCTTCTTCTAAGATTTGGAATGATTGCTCCCACCATCTTAGATGTAGCTCATTTAACTAGCCTCCCCATTTTAGGCAATCAAATTCATTCCGTATTTGAACTGCCAAAAGTGACATTTTCATTGAATACCGACATGAGCTACACCGAGTTCACCAAGAATTATAAAGGCAAGCCTGGCTCTCCTAGTGAGGACAAAGAAAGGATTTCCTTCTACATAGATTGGCTCAGCCAATTTATGTTATGTGTTCCTAGGTATAGGATTACCAAGGAATATCTTCCTCATGCTCTATGCATTCAAGATGGCCAAGCAATGGCCTTTGCACCCTACCTTCTTACTACCCTTTAAAAGGGTTTATTTTCTTTTGTTGAAAAGAAGATTTCTGCTAACTATGGTGGACCTTTTTGGCTCTTTTAAGCCTGGCTATATGCTTACTTTCCTGAGGTACAACCCCCACAACCTAACGCCATGAGGCCAATCCACTACTCCTATGCTAAACAATTCCTCACTTTTGTTAGCAAACCAACCCTCAATGTGTCCAACTACATTACCATATTCTACAACCTTCATTCCGGCAGGCCTTCTACACTCTACAGACCATTCCACAACTACCAATTTTCATATTCTAGACTACAAGTCTTCTTCTTAGATCCCTTTGACCTAACCTGTGACCACGTCCAAGCGCAGATTGAGACCTGGAGGCACATTTTTAGCTGTAGACATATTTTGGTTGGTTGCTCCTTATCCTCTAATGAACTCTCCAGTTGTAGCTTTGAGACCTACTGCCCTAACCAGTGGTCTAGACAGTTTGGCCTTACCCAATTCATACCCTTTCCTTATTTCCACCTAGATATTCATGCGGAGATTGGATCTAGAATAAGCCTCAAAGAAGCCGACCAAGCCGATTCCATCATCAATGAAAACACCCAACTTCTTAAGAATTTCTGCCCATTCTTTTTCCAACCCACTTTTGGTTGTACCACCACTTTTGATCACTGGTGGAAACTTATGGTTGCCATAATCTTCCCGAAACCTCTTGAGGCCTGCCTCCAGAATGCCTCCACTGAAAACTAAGGCCCCACATCACCACCTTCTAAGCTCAAATCCATGTCAAAACCATTCTCACTTTTATAAATTCTAACTTTTCCCTTGGCAACCAATGTTGAACCCACCCTTGAACCCTTAATCAGGGACCAGCACAAGGGCAAAGCCCCAATGGATCCAACCATCCAAACAAAGGACACACTTCCAATCCCCAAACTAATGGGGGATTCCTTATCAGCCCTTCAAACTCAAACACAAAGGGTTCAAAGGAGGATCACCATTTCTCCCCCCTATCGAAAGAGAAATAAGGGCCAAGAAAAGGCAAGGGCCTCCAGCCACCCCTATCTCTAAAACAAATCCAAGTGATTGGAACACCCCACTCATCAAAACGATTGGCCAAATAGCTCCAAATCCCCCAGGGCAACTCTACCAGGTATCTCACTCTTACCATTTTCTTGATGCACTTCATTTCCTTCAACCTAATTTCACATGTGCTAACCATTTCTTTTATTATATATTCTTTCCCTAGAGAAAAAGAAGAACAATACTCATTTCTATTGCTAATGATAAAGATACTGTCACGCCTCAAACTCGCCCCTAAAAGTTTGGGCATGACCACCTCAGAAATGGACATAAAACCTGATGAATATAATTTATGGGGCCTAAACGGAAGCATTAAATATCATATAACGGTGTAAAATAATATCCATTGAGCTACCACTACTATGCCAGGATCGCAAACAGAACATAACACATAAAGATAGCTATGTACATATATACAAACATTACATACACATCAATATTAACAGACATTTAGGGTACAAATTAATAATTTAGCAAAACTCCATAACTTGAACGGTCAACACCTAAGAGCTTAGATATTCCAGAATTGACAACTGGGTAACGGAAGCCACAGGTTAAGGTTGACCTCCAGGTTGAGTGCCTACAGAAACAGACATAAAATAAAGTGAGCCAAGCTCAGTGAATAATAGCACATAACAATTCAATGTTTAATATGAATTATAATACATATCCGTGCATTTATCAATAAAGAGAACATATGATTAATTTGTTTCTGTATGCATAGCTAGGTATCTTATTCAAGGAACTTGTCATATCTTGAACATTCGGAGTTTCGTAGCATATCTAGGCATTTTGGGAAAATTATCCAGAAAACGTATCATATCATAAACATGTCAGAAGTTCATAGCATTTTTATCATTTCAGAAAATACTTATCATATTAAACATTTCGTAACCCAAAATATGGATTTCATTAAACACACTTTCATATACCAATGTAGAGTTCACATAACGAGTCTGAATTTGTATTTAATCATAATGGTCTTAGACCTTATCTTGGAACATATCCATAACTTCATAAATTGGCCCTCGGCCTCTTAGATTCATAACTTCATACCTTCACAAATTGGCCCTCGGCCTCTTAGATTCATAGCTCACAAATGGCCCATGGCCACATAAGTTCATAGTTCACAAATGGCTCCTAGCCACATAAGTTCATAGTTCACAAATGGCTCCTAGCCACATAAGCTCATAGTTCACAAATTGTATCTTTCATAACTTCACAAATTATATCTTTCACAGAACGACCGTAGGCCTCATAACGTTCACATATGTACGGACTCAAGAGGTGGCTCGTACGGATTCTAGAGGTGGCTCCCACTAACGTGTAGCACTTAGTTCCGTACAACACTTTGTTCCATACCAGAAATCATCATAACATATTAACTTCATAATTATGCAGAAAGTATATACATTCTTCCCATTATTCACATGCATTACCATCGGTAATATAAGTATAACAGAACGTTACTGATATTTGTTAGCAAAAGGGAACCACATTCCAGAGATACATAGATATTATAATTTCATAATACACATAATCACATCAATAGGTCAAAACAGTTCATATCATAGCATGAATCATGTAACAATGTTATTGATACTTAATTCCTTTCTGTTAACCAACTTCACAGTGTTCATAGTTTGTATGCAATTCTTATGCAAAAGCCTGAGTAATTCGTAGGATGGTACATTAATAATAAACGTTAGCCATAACCAAAATACAGAGGAGGTTCAGAGTCATACCGGTGTGTGATCACTCTTTTAATGTTCACATCAATTCTCAATCAACACACATGTTAACATATTAGCTCACGGAGGATAGAATGTCAATAACAATAATGATTAACGGTAAATAACATATGTTTGAGGTACTATTACTCACAGTGTTCAGATGCTTGGTTCACCCCTGTAGCTGACCCTACACAATACATCATAGTACAACACCATTCAATTTCCAATATTATTCAATACAACATTATCCAACAAAGTTCGCATCACTTGGTTCATCAATACTATTTGCAACTTCACATAATTCACAATAGATCCTTGAATCCTATTTCAACATTCTAAAACCAAGTTCATATCATCTATATCCTTAATAGATTATTTCCCTAATTTTTCCTTTACATGATAGCATGAATTCCAACATTTATAACAACGTTCATTCGCAAATTCTAAACATAATTTTCAACATTCCCAAATTCCAATTCAACTTGAACACACATAATTCAATACTTCAATTTCATTACTCCACTTTCAACTTGAGCCAATTCATTGATTAGCATCGTTAATCAACCTAGGGTTTCTAAGAAAATTGGGGGTTTTCCTCTTTTCTTAGTGAAATCGCCAAACCAACAATTACTATATGCCAATATGCTAAAAACATTCAACATCCTTTAAGAAGTAGAGTGGGAGCCCCAATTGTGCATAAACATTAAGCCATAAGTGTCCCTAACCCATAATTAATTCAAGATTCCAAAATGTCAACAAAATCCCAAAGTACCAACAAAAATCACTTTGAATCATAAACATTCAAGGCTAAGAGAACCCCCTACCTCGAAATTAGAAGCAAAGAAGCTAGGTTGAACGCCTCCTCTCGAAATCCCAAAATCTAATCGGTTGGAAAAGTTGATCTTCACTCCTTCTTTACCCTTGATGCACGATCCATGGTAGATTGTTGGTAAAAATGGATGAAATCAAAGGTTTGAGAGTTAGGGTTTCGGACTTAGGCAAGGAGGAAGGAAGAGGGAAGAAGGAAATATAAGAAATGACCCAAAAATCCCGTTTTTAAAGCTGCTGCCCCGTAATTCTCGCTCGAGCGGAGGAATTCCCGCTCGAGCGTACCTGTTCTCAGCACAGATTACGAAACTTCGAACAGGTATAACTCTCCCATCCGGACTCCGTTTTAGGTCGTTCTTGTGTCCAAATTGAAGCCCTGGAAATAAGCTTTCCAATGGTTCTAACCTCACATCCAAATTCAAAGTGTGGAAAAAGAAAAGGGCAAAAGAGTGGCGGCCGGTCGCAGACAAATTATTCTAATTAAAGCTTTTGGTCCAATCTTACTTTACCATCATATTACCACCTCAACCAATACTCCAAAATAAAATGAGAAAGTTCCAAATACACTAATAAAAATGTCCAAAAACGAACCCATGTGCCTCAGAAATACAACTCAACTAGGAGACCCGCTCGAGCGCCCAACCTTCTTTCGGCGAGACCAAACAAAAGACGTCGCTTTCGGCGTCAACTCCCCCGCTCGAGCAAAAAATCACAACTCCCAGAATCTCAAGCCGTCTGCGAAATTTGCTGGGAACCCCAAATGTCCGCTCGAGCATCAACTCCTCCGCTTGAGCGGAGGGAAAGATTCTGGGTCGTCACAGATACTCTCTCCAATTCCTCTAAAAACACCAACCCATCACTTGATTCACCTACCAAAAAGCCCACACAACCAATTCCAGAACAGGCTCCACCACCACCTCCAAATCATCCTGCACCATAACCATCTTCAAAAACTCCCTGAAAATAATCTAAACCTTCCCCCATTGCTCTTAGAGATGTTACCCTTGGAGCATTCCCAATGAAACTTCTTTAACCAGGGGCAATTGAACCTATTAACTTTCCTTCAGTTTTTACTCCCCAACCATCACCATTTATTTATGCCAATTCCCAAACTTCCAACAGGCAACCTGAGAGAATTGACTTTGACAACTGAACCAATAGCCAATCAACTCCTCCTAGTTACCAATCTTCTTCAGGAAATCAAACCACTAAGTCTCCTCCACTTGATCTTCTACCTACTCATGGTAAGCATCACTCAAACTGCTACTCTTTCATTTATATACCATCTTCTTTTAAAAACTTCAATCTACTAACCCCTCCTTATGATTCCAGATACTGAACCAGCCTTCAATAAGCCAGACAACAACCCTAAGGCTGCAGACACAACATCAATCCTAACTCAAAGAGCTGGCACTCCCACACCTGGGTCTTCTCTTCTACTAACTCCTGAATCAACTCAACCTTCCTCAACTGCTGTTGAGCAAAAAACACCTCCTAACCCACCAATCAATATTTCAACCATTGATGAGTAGGTAAAAATCCTAACCTCACCTATCTTATTCTTCATTACTTACAAAATACTAATCCATCGATTTATTATTGTCGGCAGGCCATTCTCACAGTTCAAGATGTCTAGAAAGAAGTTGCTACCCTTCAACAAAGCCTGGACCATATCTCACCCCTTCCATAGAGACTTCATCAATTCCCCACTAAGGTTCAACAGACCTTTATTGCCTTCACTGACCTTGTCAACACCCCACTTGAAGAGATTTCCCTCAACTAACCAAATGAAACCTTGGCCTGTCTTACCATCGTCCTTAAGCTCTCCCCAAATCCTTTTAACTCAATCCAATTAAAACACTTAGCCAGGATCATTTCAGGATGGCCAACCATCTTAGAAATGGTTCAAACTTGCTCTAAAGACATTCAAGCCAAAAAAGATTTTCTAGCGAAGGCTCAATCCATATCATCTACCCTCATGCTCACTCATCAAGCTTCTTTAACCATCTCTGCCCAAGATGAAGCATTAGCACTTGAAGAATCAAGATTCGTGGTAGGACTAGCCAATGTCCAACAACAAAGACTTCTCTTACAACAACAAAAAGACAAACTTGACTAGGAAGCAAGGACCAGGCTGGCACAACTCAAAAGCAAACCCTTAACAATCCAGACCATCAAAGCAGAACTTGATCAAGCTCAAACCATGCTGCCAGATACCCAATCAGACTGGGGTCTTCTTGCCATTCCATTTCCCAAGACTTAGACTAGTTTTTCCCTCTTCTATGTACCACACAGAATATTTTATTATCTTTTGTAACAAGCACATTATGTACATACCTTTTCTTTAATGAATATAGATATTTTTGCTTTGCATGGCCTGCTGTACTAAATACTTCATTCTTTGTGCAAAAAAAAAAAAAAAAAAAAAAAAAAAATTGTATTCATTTATCAACTTCCTTTGAAAGTCTCCCACATGGTTGGACAATATCTCTTAAGATACTTCCCATTTATATTCCTTCTATGTGGTTGCCCTTCTGTAGACTCTAGTTGATAAGCACCTCTCTTAAGGACCCTATGGATCCTAAAAGGGACTTCCTAATTTGGCGACCACTTGCCAAACTGCCAAACTCAAGGTCCTTTGTTCCCAATGGCAAGATGGTTTTCTACGCTAAGTCACCTTCCCCAAAGAGTTTTAACTTAACTGTCTTGTTATAAACTCTCTCAACCTTCTTCTTCTAAGCCATCATGCAATCAAAGGCATCCATCCTTCTACACTCTGCATCTTGTAATTCCATAAATATGGCCTCCACATACTCATCAATAGGTATGTCATAATGCTTACCATGGTACTAGACCTTACAGTCACTTCTAAGGGTAGAACTACATCATGAGCATAAACTAACTCATAAGGGGATCCTTGAATGTTGTCCCTCTTTGAATTCTTGTAGGCCCACAAAACCTCAGACAATAACTTATTCCAATCCCTTGGATTGTCATCTATTACTTTACTCAATGTCACTTTAATTGTTTTGTTTGCTTGGGCATAATATGGAGATGAGTTCAATATTTGGATGCCATGCTCTTTGGAAAATTCTATTACTTCATCACCATTAAACACTATCCCTTGATCGACAATGATTGTTTATGGTAGACCATACCTACGCACTATGTGCTTCTTGATAAAATTAATCACATGAGATTTATTCACCACTTTCAATTGGACTGCTTCTACCCATTTAGTAAAATAATCAGTGGCCACTAAGATGAATGCATGTTGTTTTGAGGATGGTGGGAATATCTGGCCAATTAATCCATTACCAAGCCTCTAAATGGCCAAGGTTTAACAATTGAATGCAAATCCCTAGCTGGCACTTTTTGCACATTACCATGTTTTCGGCACTGCCGACACCCCTTTGCATAATCAATGCAATCCTTCCTTAAAGAGGGCCAAAAATACCCATCCCTTTTTATCAACCACCTCGTCTTCTCACCTACTTGGTGAGCACCATAAATGCCCTTATGAACTTCTGTCATGACTTGCATTTGTTCTAATCCTCCAATATATAATGATGTCAACCCATCTTGGGTTCTTATGAACAAGTCATCTCCGATAATCACATAATTCATAACTTGATACTTTATCCTTCTATCCACTTTTGCTTCTAGGACACTCAAATACCTGATCAAGGGTGACCCCTAATCATTCTCTGACACCTCCACAGTCAATATTGACAAACCTTGCAATTGTCGACACCTAACACAAGGCATTGTTCTCTTTTGAATCCTAACTATTCTTTCCTAGACACCATTTGGAATTCTCAAACCAAAAGCTCCCTGGGCCATCTTGTTGGCCCCTTTATTCTCAAGTCTGAACATATGTTCAAACTCTACTGTCTCAAATCCTTTGACCAGGTGTAATACTTGCTGTAAATAATCTCCAAGCACTGCACTATTGTATTTTAATTGGCCTATTACTTGCTTTATCACTAATTGTGAATCCCAAAACATTTTGAAGTGTGGGATCTGTAGACTCCTTGCCAACTCCAAGCCAATAATCAAGGCTTCATACTCTCCCTAGTTATTTGATAGCACCTAAGTTTCATCCTAGTAAGAGGGTGGCTACACGGTCCTTGGGGTGAAACCAACACCACCCTAGCATCAACACCTTCCTCAGTCTTTAAGCCATCAAACATTAGCCTCCATGGCTCTTTTTCAACTGAAAATGCCTCATACAGATCTACCTTGACAAGGCTACATAAATGCTTAGCCAAAAATTTGCAATACACCCTTTCCACTTTTTGAGGTACATATTTGAAGCAATATTCAATTAAGGCCAATAACCATTTTCCCTATCTTCCTCTAAAAAATGACCTTGATAACATGTATTTTTATTACATTTACATTAGTCAGCAATCACATTAACCTCATTGAGTAACATGTAATGCCTCAGTTTGATTGCTGCAAAGTGTAGACACCCCATTTTTGACTGTCCTCAAGACTTGGATGTCATCGCTTCAACACTCAATGATTATCCATGATCGTGTTCATTTTGAGTTCCCCAGGCAAGCGACGAACGACGGCTCTTTGTATTCTCCGTGTGAGACATAGCGAGAATTGTATAATTCTTTTACATCCTTTTTGCATGAATTGCAGTTCGATTCTTATTCGCGTGCTTAAACTATTGCATTTATTGTGTATAATTGCTTCGTTACAGCTTTCTTTGCATGATCACAAGTTATGTTCGGCTTTGTGCATGTCATTTGCATCTTGCCCCTGCCTACATACGCATATCTTAATTGCCTTGTATGCTTGTCTAAGTCTTCGGCCTTGTCAAAAATGGGTCGTCTTTGGGCTTTGACATTCACTCCGGTCATTGTTATGACTTTCGAGTTGTCGAGAGAACAGCCCATTACCATGTTTGCATAATCAATGCAATCCTTCCTTAAAGAGGGCCAAAAATACCCATCCCTTTTTATCAACCACCTCGTCTTCTCACCTACTTGGTGAGCACCATAAATGCCCTTATGAACTTCTGTCATGACTTGCATTTGTTCTAATCCTCCAATATATAATGATGTCAACCCATCTTGGGTTCTTATGAACAAGTCATCTCCGATAATCACATAATTCATAACTTGATACTTTATCCTTCTATCCACTTTTGCTTCTAGGACACTCAAATACCTGATCAAGGGTGACCCCTAATCATTCTCTGACACCTCCACAGTCAATATTGACAAACCTTGCAATTGTCGACACCTAACACAAGGCATTGTTCTCTTTTGAATCCTAACTATTCTTTCCTAGACACCATTTGGAATTCTCAAACCAAAAGCTCCCTGGGCCATCTTGTTGGCCCCTTTATTCTCAAGTCTGAACATATGTTCAAATCCCCCATCAAGTTTCAAACTTTGACCGTGTAATACTCTACCGTAATAATCTCAAGCACCAAGAGACCATTGTTGGCGAACATATGTTCAAACTTCTCTCTTTTGTCTCAAATCCTTTGACCCGGGTGCAATACTAATTTGTAAATAATCTCCAACCTTTTATTTATTTTATTATTACTTGCTTTATCACTAATTGTGAATCCCAAAACATTTTGAAGTGTGGGATCTGTAGACTCCTTGCCAACTCCAAGCCAATAATCAAGGCTTCATACTCTCCCTAGTTATTTGATAGCACCTAAGTTTCATCTAACTGGTAAGAGGACTGAAACACCGGTCCTTGGGGTGAAACCAACACCACCCTAGCATCAACACCTTCCTCAGTCTTTAAGCCATCAAACATTAGCCTCCATGGCTCTTTTTCAACTGAAAATGCCTCATACAGATCTACCTTGACAAGGCTACATAAATGCTTAGCCAAAAAATTTGCCAATACCTGGCCTTTCACAGCTTTTTGAGGTACATATTTGAAGCAATATTCAATTAAGGCCAATAACCATTTTCCCTATCTTCCTCTAAAAAATGACCTTGATAACATGTATTTTATTACATTAGTCTGAGCAATCACATTAACCTCGGTAGGTAACATGTAATGCCTCAGTTTGATTGCTGCAAAGTGTAGACACCCCATTTTTGACTGTCCTCAAGACTTGGATGTCATCGCTTCAACACTCAATGATTATCCATGATCGTGTTCATTTTGAGTTCCCAGACGAACCGACGAACCGGACGGCTACTGTATTCTCCGTGTGAGACATAGCGAGAATTGTATAATTCTTTTACATCCTTTTTGCATGAATTGCAGTTCGATTCTTATTCGCGTGCTTAAACTATTGCATTTATTGTGTATAATTGCTTCGTTACAGCTTTCTTTGCATGATCACAAGTTATGTTCGGCTTTGTGCATGTCATTTGCATCTTGCCCCTGCCTACATACGCATATCTTAATTGCCTTGTATGCTTGTCTAAGTCTTCGGCCTTGTCAAAAATGGGTCGTCTTTGGGCTTTGACATTCACTCCGGTCATTGTTATGACTTTCGAGTTCTGTCAAAGAGGGGCAACTGTAGACACCCCATTTCTGACCGTCCTCAACACTCGGACGTCATCGCTTGAACACTCGATGATTATCAATGATCGTGTTCGTTTTGAGTTCCCAAAGGACTCGACTAGGCGCCTTGCCTTAGGATCTCTCAACCTGACTATTTTGTCTTTGGTTGTGCACCAAGGGCTTGTGTTTTGTGCTTCTGAGTGTGGGAAGTGGCTTGTTAGCCATCTCTGAAACCCATCGGCTATGGCATGATGCCACCGGCAATGTATTATTGCTACCGACCAAATGTTTGGCAGATCAGCACTGCATGTGGTCGGCCGGCCACAGTTTTTGGTCGATTGGCCACTTTTTCTGGCTGAGACCCCTTTTTTGCCTTTTTCAGGCATGGTGCATGCCAGCTGTGCCAGCTAGTGAGCAAAGACCCTGCCCTTCATACACGTGTATGGAAGGATTTCATTCTTGACTTAGCTTCCTTTGGAAGCTTGGGATTGCATCTCCTATAAGAGGAGGACCTCCCCTCCCTTTCCAGAGGTTGAACAACTCTGAGATACAGCTTATATATCCATATATCTCTATATCTCCTTCTCTCTATATAGTTGTGTGTGTAATAGTGTTCTAAAGGGGTTTTTGTTCTTAGTTTTGCACTAAAACACCTAATGTTGCACTATACTTTGGTTGTTGAGGTTTTAAGAGGTTGATTTCAGAGTTTTGAGTTGGTTTTTGATCAAAAGGGGGTGTTGGAATTGGTGTTCTTAAAGTGTTTTCAAGGGTGAGCACTATTGCTTTATATTCCCCATTTTTGTATAAGCTTTTAACCTATCTTGCATGCTGTTTTGAGATTAATGTATAACTGATAAAAGTTCTAATTTTTCATGCTTAAGATGTTTCATTATGGTCACTTTTGTGTTTGGGGTTGTCCACCCCCTCTTAGGCCTTGTTTGGCCTCTCTTTGTGCCTTTTCTTTTTGAGTTTTGGTACCTTCATGTATTGACCTTCTCACCACCAAAATCAAGAGTATTTTCAGTGGTGGAGAGGTGGTTTTGAGGTCTTGTATATGGGAGGGACACCCATCTCCCCTCTTGACTCATTTGCTTGCCTTTAGGGCTCATAAAGGTAGCATGTGTGCACAGCTTTATTTGGCTCCATTTCAGAGGGTATTTGGTGTTAATTTATCATATTAGACCTCTATTTCATATTGGTTCAATGGCCTATTGTATGCATCATGCACTTGCTTTGTAATCCCCTCTATTGTCATAACTTGTACCGTGCATTTTGACCATCATGCTTGCATGTTTTAGCTTCACTTCATGAAGCTTTTAGCCATGTTATGACATGTTTAAGCTCTGTTTGGTGTTGATTTAGTCATGTTGGCCATGTTTTGTATAGCCACCATGTATCATAGCTTGTTAGCCTTGAGTGTGTGAGTCATGAGCATGCTTTGTTTGGGTTATTTTCGTGATTTGGAATCACTTATCATGCCATTTCAGTCCATGCGCCATGCTTGTATGCTTGCATTTACCATGTTTGCAATGCTTTGAAGAGTTGTTCTCTTGTGCCTTAAAATAGGTCACTATGCATGCCTCTTTGTTCAAGTCCTTGGGCTGCCATATCAGTGGGTTTTGAGGCTCCTTTTGGCATATTATAGCTTTGTTTTTCTTTGAATAATCCATGCCATGTGTGGTTGAGGTAGGTGTAGTGCAATGCTCCCTTTGTGGCCTTGCATGCCCCTTTGTTTGCGCCCATCTTTTAAGCGTGTTTTGGCCTGATTCCATGCATGTTCTAGCCTTGTCTTGGTCTGTCCTAGGACTGTTTTAAGCCCCCTTGGTCCTTTGGGGCTTGGTTGGTATGGCCATGGAAAGAGCCTCTTGACTAGCTTTGAGCATTGGGTCCGTTAGCATGCTATACTTCACTTGTGTAAGTGATTTGGCATCATTCTTCACTTGATTTCGGAGCTCATTGCATTGCTATGTTCCCATGTTTATCCCATTTTACTCATGGTTGAGGATTGTGCATCATTGCCTAGCTTACGGATTCATGAATGTGCATGCATGTCTCCCTTTTTGGTGCCTTGATTTGGATGTTTTGGCCACTGATTTTGGACATGACTTAGGTCTGTCCATCTTTATTTAAGTCTATTCATCATGTTGTTCAATGTTGCATGCTTGTCTACCTTTTTGCATGCCATACATGTTAGCTTAGGTTGCATTGCATTTGGCATGTTTGCCACCTTAACCTCGTGTGTATGTTCGAGTCATATTGCATTTGGCATGCTTATGTCACGTTACATTAGTTGCATGTTTTGCTTTATACTTGGTTGCATACATTGCTTCTTGTTTGGTTTGGGGTGTCAAACCAAACGTGAGGAATGAGGGATGTTCGTACTTGAAGTGACGAAACATACCTCAACCTTCGGTCGCCGAAGCTCTTGATCCAACATGATAGAGCTCTAGGCATTCATATGTTTATTGCATTCATTCCATATCGATATGCATCTTTGACACCTTTGGCCATCATGCATCGAAATGCATGATTGGTGGTCCGAGGGTCGAGAGCCATACTCTCTTGAGTTCATAGCATGATAGGGAGAATGGCCATGCATACATTGTCTTGTAAATGCCTTGCCATGCCCTGTCTATCCTCTGCTGCAGCAAAACCAGTGTTCTGCAGGAATAAATGGCCAGTCGGCCATTCTCAGTGCCGACCGACTACCAAAATCAAGTCGGTGATCCCATTTTTGGTCGATGACCACATTTCCATGGCCGGTGGTCTTTTCCCTTGGCCGGTGGCATCCCAAAGTGCTCAGGGAGTGGTTCAGAAGCAACCTTAGGATTTTCACAATTCTCAGAGGTGCAGAACAGTGCAAACAGAGGCAACATGTGGCATGGCAACGGGTTTCCAAGCAAGGCGAATTGACCATGCATCATCCAATCATTTCGAGGCGGAGCTGTGGCGGCTTTTTGAATTTCATACATAGTTTATTTTATAATTAATTTGTTAATTAATTAAGGGTCTGTAATAATTAATTAGCTAGAGTAGTTAATTATTTATTTGGTTTGTATTATTCTTTCGGACCCTCCGAGAGAGGGCACAATTGTGTAATAAGTGTGCGTGTGTGTGTGATGTATGTCTTCCAACCCCATGTCTTTCTCCCTTTTATTTACCAGCATATGATGGTTAGTTTTAGGGCATTTTGTATTTTGTATGTGTTGCATTAGGCATTCTTAACATAGTTAGGATTCTTGCATATTTTCTAATTAGCTTCTTTCTTTGGCTCGGAGTACTCGGTAAGTGTTTACGCTTTAGCATCCTTGCATGCGTGTGAGTGACTACCATGATAGTATGCTTGCCATCAGGCTATTTGCTTATGTGATATAACTGCCTGAATACCTGTGGGTGAAAGTTGGATTACTCAAATTGGGACAATTCATTGAAATGCGAGTTTTAAGCCCACTTGAGGGTGGAAAATCCACGTCTTAGCCTACTTGCGAGTAGCACCTTCAAACCATTTTCAAACGAGCATAAAATGTTTTGTTCCAACTTAGGCGATCCAGTCTATACTTGTGTGTTGTGCGCATCACATAGTATTTCTAGGCTAATACACCGGAATAAGAGTGCATATGTTTTCAAAACAAAATATCATTTTTAGTAATGGCCGATCTTTGATCGAGCGAGCGGGGGTGCTCATAGCTGACCTTCCCCAATCGTACCCAAGTTCCCGATCCGAGGCAACTTTGGTGATGATGGACACGTGGCCTTAGGCATGAGTCAGGGTTTTCTAAATTTCTCAAAAATAAAACATTTAGGTGGCGACTCTGTATCTGGCAAAGCAGTCCATGTTTGGCACTTCTTTCTAAAAAAATTAGTTTTCCAAAATGATTTACCGGATTTGGACTCTTTGGTGATTTATCAGTCTTGCATTGCACTTGGTGAGATCAGATTAAGAACCATGACATTTGAGTCCGAACTGTAGTGAGCCCAATGAACAAAACGAGATTTCTCCCGGGACGTTCGGGCGCATCCACTGTTTCTGGCGACTCCACTGGGGATTTAGAGAGCTTGACTCGGGGGAAAATCATAATAGGGACCGTCGCACCGGAACTGTTCCTGCCAATCCTAACCCTACACTCGGAAAAGATCAGAGAGTCAAGGCAGCATCTGCCGATCCCTTTGCTAGTGTGTCCAGCAAAAGTCCGCAGACTTCGAAGTATTTACTCCGAGGTCGCAAAGTCTTCCATGCCCTCTACATGCCTTTGTCTAAGGCACTTCAAATCTTGGCTGAAAAGGGGCATCTTAAACCCCTCGAGCCTCGGCCTCTCCCAAGTAACCTCCCTCTCTCACATGATGCTACTCAATACTGCGCGTACCATCAACAAACCGGTCACAGCACCGATAATTGCTTCCGTCTTCACCACGAAGTGCTAGATTTGATTGACAATGAAGTCATCCTCCCACCGAGCTCAGCAAAGTCTGTCAGCACTGGATTGGTGGACTTCGATGATAACACAAGTATGTGATCAGGGGTTGGACCACCAGCGGGCGGCGCTCGGTTTACCTCAGATGTGGCGTATGGCACACACTGTTTTGAGCATTTGTGAATGCTAGTTTTTGTTCTTTCTGACTTGGGTATTCAGTCAGTTTTGTTGACTTGTATATAGTCAATTTTTCGTACTATGTCAATCGGGTCCGTTTTGTTGTATCGAGTCAGTCCCGTTGTATAGGAGTCAGGGGATTCCGGGGATGTTACCTCAGACATTACTTGCTTGTTTTCTATTTGTCTTTTTGCTTTCTTTTGAGTCTGTTTCTGCCGAGGAGCCAGTTGTGCCAACAGATCTGAATGGAACATCAGTAATTTTTACACTCTTGTGTTTGCTTTTGCCTTGCGCTAGTTGTGCCAACAAGCCTAGAATGAAATGGTGGGGCATCTCACCTACTCTTCTACACCTTTAAATCATTGTATTGACTGAAGTTTTTCAAAACCTTTTGAACATTGTGATGAAAAAACGAAGAGGAAGGAATTCCTTGGGATTTGCAAAAATTTGATCAATTGAGAAAAAGAGAGGCATGCTAAGCCCTTAATGAATGAAATCATGCTTGTTAGTGTGAGTACTGAGAAGGATCCTGGCTTGATCCAGATTGGTTCTACACTGTCTTCAGCACAAACAATTTGTTGCTTTCTTAAAAGATTTCAAAAAATGTTTTGCGCGGTCCCGCGAAGACCTATGTGGAATCGCTCTTGTGATTGTGCAGCTTAGGATTGCTCTCAACCTCGAGACTAAACCCCTTTTCTTTCAAAACTTGAACCTTGATTCAGAATGTTCAACGGTCAACCATAATGTGAGGCCTGTGTGGCCAGATTTGAAGCAGCCCACGAACCAGGGGCAAGAAAGTCAAAGGAAGCTTGCGAAGCTAGATCAAAAGCCCTCGAGCTAGGGGCAAATATGTCAAATGTGCTCGAAGAGTCAAAAATTGGGTCATTGCTTAAGCTAATGAAGATCGGCAAGAATGCCAAATCCCAGAAGGGAGGAAAGAAGAAAGTATTGATGAAGGACGACTGAGTTCCTATCCACAACACTAGGGGCAAATTCAGCTCCCATCGGATAGACTCCTACATCATCAATGAACAGCAGCCATTCTCCTGGATTCTGATGACTTCAGGATCTCAAAACCATTTGACATGGACAAAGCTACACTTTTACCCTTGAGAGGCTCGCTGGGCCGAAAACCCGGAAGGGCGACCTAGGCAAAAGTTAAAGCAAAGGAAAGAATAAAAAAAATGCAAATATAAAAAAAAAAAAAGTGAATGAAAAATAAGAAAAAAAAAAGAAAAAAGAGAAGAAATGAAAAGAATGAAAAAAGAAAAGAAAAACATAGCTCACAAGGTTGAAAACCCGGAAGGGCGGCCTTGGCAAAAGTTAGAGCGCAAAAGGTGAGGGTTAATACACGAGTGTACCTTACCCCGAACTACGTAAGGCTTGATTCCCATGCTTGGGATACGTAAGCAACTTCATTCTGAAGTCCAGCCACAAACACTTCCAAATCGATTGTGTCCATGTAATGGTTCTGATCATCTTTCTCATTTCTATATCCGAGAGTTCGGTTGTGATCGTCATTTCGAGAACTGGTTATAGTGTGCTGCGGTACTATTCAAACAAGGAGCAACTTTCCGTTTCCATACAATGTGCTGCGGTGCCATTCAAACAAGGGGCAACTTTCCGTTGCCATGCGGTGCCATTTAGACGAGGGGTAATTTTCCTTCGGATCCGAGGCTGTGCATCTCAAGAGTAAGTTCTGTATTGGTCGAGCAGTGGCCGTTTGCAAAAGCCAATTTTTGAGAATTTTTACTGAGGTTGACTAATTCTCTCGAAAATTATTCCATTTTTCCAAAAACTGGACCATTGCTTGGAGCTAAAAAAGGAAAATTTTCAGTGCTCATAGCTTGACTTGCATGATTTCAAATCAAAAAGTTAAACAAGTATGTTAATCTAATTCTCATGTTGGTCAAAATTGTTTTGGTAGAAAAAAAAAAACAAAAAAAAAATGGTCAAAATGATGAACTAGGGGCACAGTTGAGTCAGGCTTCCTGTCTTCTCCCCGTTGTCAATGCATTTGCTAGAAAGGGCACCATACTTGCCGAAAAAAGCACCGTATTCGCCAAAAAGGGCACAGCTGAAGCTGTCATCAAAGGGCTGAAAGCTCTCTCATCTCCAATCAGCGAGGTTTAAAGCTGAGTGCGAAGCACGAATCGGAATGGATCAAGATACTCCACTCCCTTGTCCAGGGCATCAACTAAACATCATCGGAGGAAATAGCCGCGAGCTAATAATGTTGGGCGTGAGGCCACAACTTCTTGTTTACCCATCAACCACCTAGGGGAGGGATAAAAAATGAGAGATTAAAGAATAGAGAGATGTGCGTGGAGAAAAAAAGTGAGAAAAAGGCTTTTTTTCAGAAAAACAGAGCCTGAGGGCCGAGTGATGTGAGAATCACAAATGAGAAAGGGCGGGAAATAATATTCGAAGAAACTGGCTCCTCACTAACTAAGAGGTCTCTCGCTTTTGTAACACGTCTGAGTGAAGTGTCTTTTGTTTTGTTTGTCTCGATTCTTGTCTTGAGTCGTTTCGAGTGTCTGTGTTTGTGTTTAGGTTGTTTACCTTTTGTTTTCCGTTGTTGAGTCGTAGTGCGCTATGTTCAGTCGTAGGCTCAATACCCCAATCAAGAACTTATTTCTTATTTTCAAAATGATTTGTTTTGTGCTCAGAGTGCTGTGTCATTCTCTACATTTGTGCAAAACAAGATTTGTTCTTTCATAAAACCGCAAGGGTTCAACCCAGGTCGCGTGAAAATAGTGAACATATGGGTTTCGGAAGCATCCGAGTGTGTTTCAACTTCTGCCAATTCCATTTTTGCACCCCGTCTGTTTAGATTGAACTGTTTGTTCATAATGAGCTATGTACAGAATGAACCAAGTGCTGTGTTATGGGCTGTATGTTCAGAATGAGCAGTGCGTTGTATGAGCTATGTGTATGAACTGTGTGTAGAATGAACCAAGTGCTGTGTTATGGACTGTATGTTTAGAATGAGCAGTGCGTTGTATGAGCTGTGTGCCGAGTAAACCAAGCGCTGTGTTATGAGCCGTGTCTTCAGAATGAGCAGTATGTTGTATAAGTTGTTTTGTCGTTAGTTGGTTCACTACCTAGTTATTACAAGTGTTTAATTTTCAGGCAGAAGTTCAATCTCATTTACATTGTTGTGAAATGTGATGCGATGAGATGCATGAAATGTGCAAATGTAACACTTTTTCAAACAAAGGGCTTGTTTCATTCCGTCATCTTTTCAAGTACATAGTTTTGAGGAAAATAAAACCTACTCGAGGCAGTACAATGTGCTCAAACTACCAGCAAAAAGAAAGGTAAAACAAAAGGGAAACGCAACAAAATGTTTAAACAAAGCAAGAAAAAGAAGAAAAGCAGCAAAAGTCTAGATCTACGTCAACTGGCCTCAGGCATGAGAGTCTGTCCTCGTCCTCTTCCTGGACGAAGGTCCAGAAGCATCATCTCCAACTCCACCATCTAAGCCTGAGCCCTAGTCATCTCCAGTCTCCTACTCAGACGACTCTGCCTCGGACTCATCATTGTTTGGAATCGGCACCCGTGAGCTGCTCCCAACATGAGTGCGTCCTGCTTTGGTGCGGGGGTGTACTTTGGTCGCTCGCCCCACTCTCCCTCCTCCTCGGGTAGGTACAGATGGTCCTGTTGGACCACCCTCTGCAGCCGATATCTGGAATGGGGCCTGAAAAGGACAAATGGTAATGCATCAGTTATGCTACACAAGGCAGAATACGAATACAGAATGCAGTGTATGAGTACAGTGTATGAATGTCATGAGTAGTGTACTAGTACAGAATGCAGTATATGTGTATAGTATATGAATGATGTGAGCAGTGTGTCACTACAGAATGCAGTGACTAAGTACAGTGTATGAATGCCGTGAGCAATACTATGAACAGTCTGTGGGTTACAGTGCATCAAATGCCGTGAGGGCCGTGTATTAAGTGCTGTGCTAATAGTGCGATACATCAGATTGTGGAAGGTTTGAGATTATGGTTAAAAGAGCTTACCGGGATATTGTAAATGGCCAGCAGGTCGAAGTTCCGCTATAGGATCCCCATCACAGAAGCAATCAACTCCAAAGACTGGCGAGTGTACTCGGCGAAAGTCTGCAAGAGTGTTAGAAACATCAGTATTCTACAGAACATCAAGAGAAATGAAATGAAATAACTGTACAGGATGCAAAGTGCAGTAGTACATATCGGAGGCAAACTGTAGAATCCGATTAGCTCGTGATCAGAAGAGGGGGGAGCGATGGGGATCCGGTAAGTCTCCCCACCCTGCCCTTGGCATATCATGATAGTAAAGGCGCAGCCACTCGCCTCTCTCGAGATCGGCTCTCGCCATGGGCTGGGCCCTCGGTACTCTACTCACGGCTGGCGCCGCAGCCTCTCTCTTAGCTCGAGCACACCGAAGGTGGCATCAGATAGGCCCGGATAAACTCGGTGTAGTTGCCCTCGCCCCTGAAATGCTCCGCGTCCCAGCCAATGGTATAGTCCCTTATCTCCGCTAGGGTGTACCT
Organism: Camellia lanceoleosa; assembly: GCA_025200525.1. Classification (NCBI taxonomy): domain Eukaryota; kingdom Viridiplantae; phylum Streptophyta; class Magnoliopsida; order Ericales; family Theaceae; genus Camellia; species Camellia lanceoleosa. The sequence continues at coordinate 75,019,920 of CM045771.1, read as the reverse complement.
CTCAGTATACCTCATGTGGGTAGGAGGCTCCTCCGGGACTATCTGCTTCAGTAAGCCTAAGGTCTGGCGCAGGAAGCGCTCACCCAGATACCAAGCTCGACAGACCAGGCCCTCCAGCAGAATCCTGAATCGGGCAGTCTTTTGAGAGCCCGCGTACCGGTGCCTCACTGCGTCGGGCAATGGAGCCCAGGGCTGCCAGGTGATCTGTAAATGATATGCAGTTTTTTATCTACTGTTATTGAAAGAATAATGTAAGGCGAAGCTTAAATGCACTGTAAATTCTAAAATACCTCTGCAGCGGTGATGGTGTCGAAATATCGGCGGAAGAATATGAAAAGCTCTCGTGGCCTCCGCTCGCATCTCACGTCAAAGCGGTGAGAGAATGGAACACCAAGAGAAAACTCCACATCTGGCACTGGGGCAAGCCTAGGGAAGTAGGCATACACCCACAACTATAGACATAACAAAGCAGACATGAGCAGGTTTATCAGATAAAGTAGGAGAATAAGCGTAAATCACGTAACTGTATCGTAGAGTATTGTTGTGCGAGTACAGTGTACAATGTAGATACAATCAAGTAAAGCAGATGGTGTTCACAAGATGTAAAGGTATACGGTCGGCTAATAGACAGTAAAGATGTGAAGTGTATTGCGCAGAATGTACCATATGTGCAATGTACGGTCAATGTAAAACAGATTGTGTGTACGCAGTGTATATAGTCTACGGGTAATGTGAAACAGAAATGTAAAAAACAGAAAAAGAAGATGTACCTCCCAAGCTCACCACTAGCCTCCGAGCAACTGTCCGCTGCAGCAAGAGGACGAGCTCATGTATCCATAGAGTGTGGCCAAGGCTGCGACACCCCAATCATAGCATTGGATCCTGGTCACATCCACAAGCGCACTCAGTAGGCAAAGGGGCACAGTGTTCACCCGGTCGGCGAAGAGAGTGGTCCCCAGCAAGAACATAAGAAAGCCGCGAGTGTACTACTCCACCTCCTCATGAGCCATCGGCGCCTCCTAAGCCATGGACGGCTGAACCCTGAAGTGGTCCTCAAACCATGAATACCTCACGAATCCTGGACGGGCAAGAGGTGGTAGGTCACCGAGCAAGTACATCTGAGCGGCCTCCCACTCATCCATGTCTGTATCAAAGGGGATCGAATCACCCCCTACCCCAATGCCGGTGAGCATCGAGAAATCAAAGGGAGTCATCGTCATCTCCCCTACGGCAGAAAGGTGGAAGGAGTCGGTGGTGTCCCACCACCTCTCCACCAGAGCAGTAAGAAGGGGCCTGCTCGCAGTGAGGTGCGAGAGTCCCATTCAGAAAATGCTGAAGCCGGCCTAGTCGATGATGTGACGGACTGCATCAGGCAGCTCCATGTACCATCCATGGGCGACGGTATTCCCATACCCCCGGAAGGCATGGGAATCTCCCTGTGTTCAAAAAACAAACAGATGCAAAGCTGTGTCAGATATACAGTGTTTGAATGCCTACAGAATTTTCAAAAATGCAGTGAGGGTGCATGTGTTCGAGTTTACACAGATTTTAGATGGGCTAAGCATATGATGTAACAGTTTGTTTGGGCCATTTCAGTTCAAAATGCAGTGTGTGCATGTGTTTGGGTGAGCTCAGAATCGATGAAAATGCAGTGTGTATGCATGTGTTCAAGTTTAAAGAAATAATGGGTTCAGGTATGTTCACAGTGAACTACAGCATGTGGTATATCGGTGCATCCGGGCCAAACAGTTAAAGAACAGAATCGACTATTGCAGTTATGTATTCTATGTTGTGAAAAATGAAACAGAGGAAGAGGTTACCTCAAAAGCGCCAAATGACAGATATGACTCTAGCTCACGCAATAGAAGCTCCAGTAGCACACCCCCTGCATAGCTCCTGAAGTGGCGGATGCCATCGGGAGGCAATACGTGTAACGCCGGCCTATGGGTCGCCGGGTCAAATGGTCGAACGCTCAAAGCCAAGAGCTCGGCCTCGGGGTCCATATCCTACTCTGGGGCAGTCTCGTCTTATAGAATGTCGTCCGCTATCTCAAGAATACTATGAAAATGTCTGAAAGTGCGAAAAACGAGCAAGAATGCAAAAAGTCAACTGAAAAGTCAACCCCGAGAGGGTGAAAAATGGAGAGAAAGGTCGGAGTCCGGAAAGGGCACAGAGACAGGTAAACTTGGGGGAAACAAACTCCAAGTGGTGGAAATCGAGAAAAATGCACCGAAACTGAGATTTGTTCGGTTCAAAACGTGCGAAACAGGGGGGTTTTCGCGAATCAAATGACGAAAAGGACCCTAAAACGCGGCAAAGACTCGGATCGAAGGGAGGAAACTCACCTAGAGAGAGAAGGGAGAGATTTTCAACCAAGGAGGAAGTGGAAATATAGGGCTTGAAGCCCTATATTTAAAGACCCGTGGCCAATTGACAAAACGGCTCCGATGCTACCATTTTTGGCCGGTCGGCCACATTTTTAGCCAATCGGCCAAATAGTTGGCCGATGGTATTATTTCGTAGCCGATGGATGGCCGATGGTCTTCCCCGGTGGCCGGTGAACCTCCTACACCCTTGTTTGGGTCATTGATGTGGTTTGGGACCTTATTTACTTAAGACAGTGCAAGAAAGTGCCTTTTTGAAGCTTAACCGGCCTCCTTGTTGCCGTGTCTTCTATGTGCGACACTTGATACGTACGAGGTGTATCTTTTTTTTTGTATCCTTTTGTCTTTTGCGAAATTTAGAATTTCCTTTATAACATTTTGTTGTGCTTATAATGAGTGCACGTTGGTTATACGTCATTTCGCTCTTGCATTGTTGTGCACATTCTTTAGGTCGCATTGTCATGCGCACCTCACGTGCATTGTTATGCACATTCTTTATCTCGCATTGTCATGCGCATGATACATGCATTGTCATGCATTTACTTATCTCGCATTGTCATGCGCACGATACATGCATTGTCATGCATTACCTCACGTGCATTGTTACGCACATTCTTTATCTCGCATTGTCATACGCACAATACATGTATTGTCATGCATTTCCTCACCATCCATTGTTTATGCATTTCCTTATTATGCATGGTCACGTATTTTCCCTATCATGCATTGTCATGCATTCCCCTATCGCATTATCATGCACACCTAATTTGCATTGTCATGCATTTTCCTTATCATGCATTGTCATGCACGTTTCACACGCATTGTCATGCATTTCCCTAAACATGCATTGTCATGCATTTTTTTACTTTGCATTGTCATACATTACAATACACGCATTGTCATACATTTCCTTAACATGCATTTTCATACATGTCTCTCATTTTGCATTGTCATGCATTACAATACACGCATTGTCATGCATTTCATTAACATGCATTATCATGCATGTCTCTCATTTACATTGTCATGAATTTCTTTATCATGCATTGTCATGCATTTCTTTATCATGCATTGTCATGCATGTCTCTCATTTTGCATTGTCATGCATTTCCTTATCTTGCATTCTCATGCACGTTTCATTTGCATTGTCATGTGTGGATTGTCATGCATGTCTCTCTTGCATTGTCATGCATTTCCTGATCTTACATTATACTATGCTGCACACATTGCTTGCGTTAGCGCGCATGCTTTACTTACATGTGTTCATACCTTGCTTGCTTTACACATTGCATACGTTTCTGTGTGTGCTTTACTTATATGTGTTCATGCATCCCCCCCCAGGTGGTTACACATTGTATACATTTTTCGCGTGTACTTTACTTACATGTGTTCATATCTTGCTTGCTTTACACATTGCATACGTTTCCGCGTGTGCTTCACTTATATGTGTTCATGCATCCCCCCCAGGTGGTTACACATTGTATACGCTTTTCGCGTGTACTTTACTTACATGTGTTCATACCTTGCTTGCTTTACACATTGCATACGTTTCTGCGTGTGCTTTACTTATACGTGTTCATGCATCCCCTTCAGGTGGTTACACATTGTATACGTTTTTTGCGTGTACTTTACTTACATGTGTTCATAACCTGCTTGCTTTACACATTGCATACGTTTCTGCTTGTGCTTTACTTATATGTGTTCATGCATCCCCCCCCAGGTGGTTACACATTGTATACGTTTTTCACGTGTACTTTACTTACATGTGTTCATACCTTGCTTGCTTTACACATTGCATACGTTTCTGCGTGTGCTTTACTTATATGTGTTCATGCATCCCCCCCAGGTAGTTACACATTGTATACGTTTTTCACGTGTGCTTTACTTACATGTGTTTGCTTTACACATTGCATACGTTTATGCGTGTGTTTTACTTATATGTGTTCATGCATCCCCCCAGGTGGTTACACATTGTATACGTTTTTCGCGTGTACTTTATTTACATGTGTTCATACCTTGCTTGCTTTACACATTGCATACGTCTCTGCGTGTGCTTTACTTATATGTGTTCATGTATCCCCCCCAGGTGGTTACACATTGTATACGTTTTTCGCGTGTACTTTACTTACATGTGTTCATACCTTGCTTGGTTTACACATTGCATACGTTTCTGCGTGTGCTTTACTTATATGTGTTCATGCATATTGTATACGTTTTTCGTGTGTACTTTACTTGCATGTGTTCATACCTTGCTTGCTTTACACATTGCATACATTTCTGCGTGTGCTTTACTTATATATGTTCATGAATCCCTCCCAGGTGGTTACACATTGTATACGTTTTTCGCATGTACTTTACTTACATGGGTTCATACCTTGCTTGCTTTACACATTGCATACGTTTCTGCGTGTGCTTTACTTATATGTGTTCATGCATCCCCCCAGGTGGTTACACATTGTATACGTTCTTTACGTGTACTTTACTTACATATGTTCATACCTTGCTTGCTTTACACATTGCAGACGTTTCTGCGTGTGCTTTACTTATATGTATTCATGCATCCCCCCCAGGTGGTTACACATTGTATACGTTTTTCGCGTGTACTTTACTTACATGTGTTCATACCTTGCTTGCTTTACACATTGCATGTGTTTCCCTGCGTGCTTTACTTACATGTGTTCATGCATATTTCCAGGAGATTACACATTGCTTGCGTTAGCGCGCATGCTTTACTTACGTGTGTTCATTCTTGCTATACACATTACATGTGTTTCCGCGCGCGTTTTAGTTACATGTGTTCAAGTTCCTTTTATTTCACACATTGTACACGTTGTCGCGTGTGCTTTACTTACATATGTTCAAATTTCTCTTTATTATACATTGTACACGTTGTTGCGTGTGCTTTACTTACATGTGTATATTGTTTGTTCCTTGCTTCACACATTGTTTGTGTTGTCGCGCGTGCTTTACTTACATGTGTTTATGCCTTTCTTGCGTTGTTACGCACATTGCTTGCGTTGTCGCACATGCTCTACCTACATGTGTTTATGCATTCTACTCTCGCATTGTTATGTAGACACTTAGGTCGCATTGTTATGCACCCCTCACTTGCGTTGTCGCGCACGTTTTACTTGCATTGTCATGCTTGTTTCAATCGCATTGTTATGCACCTCTCACTTGCATTGTCGCGCACGTTTTACTTCCATCGTCGTGCTTGTTTCAATCACATTGTTATGCACCCCTCACTTGTGTTGTTGCGCATGTTTTACTTGCATTGTCATGCTTGTTTCAATCGCATTGTTATGCACCCCTCACTTGCGTTGTCACGCATGTTTTACTTGCATTATCATGCTCGTTTCAATCGCATTGTTATGCACACTCTACCTGCGTTGTCACGCACTCTTCTTGCATCGTTATGCACATCTCGCTCAAATTGTTATGCGTCACACTTACGTTGCATTGTCGTGCATCCCTTCACCCGCGTTGTCACGCACTTTTCAATTGCACTGTTATGCATGTTGCTAACGATATTATACATGTTAAGTTTCTTTCCTTTGCAGGCATGATATTGAATGTACGGTTCATTTGAAGTTGACACGACCAGACGAACCGGACGGGTACTGTATTCTCCGCGTGAGACATATCGAGAATTGTATAATTCTCTTACATCCTTTTTGCATAAGTTGCAGCTCGATTCCTATTCGCCTACTTAAACTGTTGCATTTATTGTGTATAATTGCTTCATTACAGCTTTCTTTGCATGATCATAAGTTATGTTCGGCTTTATGCATGTCATTTGCATCTTGCCCCTGCCTGCGGACGCATATCTTAATTGCCTTGTATGCTTGTCTAAGTCTTCGGCCTTGTCAAAAATGGGTCATCTCTAGGCTTTGACATTCACTCCTGTCATTGTTATGACTTTCAAGTTCTGTCAAAGAGGGACAACTGTAGACACCCCATTTTTGACCGTCATCAACACTCGGACGTCATCACTTGAACACTCGATGATTATCCATGATCGTGTTCGTTTTGAGTTCCCGAAGGACTCGGCCACGCGCCTTGCCTTAGGATCTCTCAACCTGACTGTTTTGTCTTTGGTTGTGCACCAAGGGCTTGTGCTTTGTGCTTCTGAGTGTGGGAAGTGGCTTGTTAGCCATCCCTGAAACCCATCGGCTATGGCATGATACCACCGGCAATGTATTATTGCTACCGACCAAATGTTTGGCCGATCGGCACTGCATGTGGTCAGCCGGCCACAGTTTTTGGTCGATCGGCCACTTTTTTTGGCCGAGACCCCTTTTTTGCCTTTTTCAGGCATGGTGCATGCCAGTTGTGCTAGCTGGTGAGCACAGACCGTGCCCACCATACACGTGTATGGACGGATTTCATTCTTGACTTAGCTTCCTTTGGAAGCTTGGGATTGCTTCTCCTATAAGAAGAGGACCTCCCCTCCCTTTCCAGAGGTTGAACAACTCTGAGATACAGCTTATATATCCATATATCTCTATATCTCCTTCTCTCTATATAGTTGTGTGTGTAATAGTGTTCTAAAGGGGTTTTTGTTCTTAGTTTTGCACTAAAACACCTAGTGTTGCACTATACTTTGGTTGCTGAGGTTTTAAGAGGTTGATTTCAGAGTTTTGAGTTGGTTTTTGATCAAAATGGGGTGCTGGAATTGGTGTTCTTGAAGTGTTTTCAAGGGTGAGCACTATTGCTTTATATTCCGCATTTTTGTACAAGCTTTTAACCTATCTTGCATGCTGTTTTGAGATTAATGTATAACTGATAAAAGTTCTAGTTTTTCATGCTTAAGATGTTTCATTAAGGTCACTTTTGTGTTTGGGGTTGTCCACCCCCTCTTAGGCCTTGTTTGGCCTCTCTTTGTGCCTTTTCTTTTTGAGTTTTGGTACCTTCGTGTATTGACCTTCTCACCACTAAAATCCAGAGGATTTTCAGTGGTGGGGAGGTGGTTTTCAGGTCTTGTATAGGGAAGGGACACCAGTCTCCCCTTTTGACTCATTTGCTTGCATTTAGGGCTCATAAAGGTAGCATGTGTGCATAGCTTTATTTGGCTCCATTTTAGAGGGTATTTGGTGTTAGTTTATCATGTTAGACCTCTGTTTCATGTTGGTTCGATGGCCTATTGTATGCATCATGCACTTGCTTTGTAATCCCCTCTATTGTCATAACTTGTATCGTGCATTTAGACAATCATGCCTGCATGTTTTAGCTTGACTTCATGAAGCTTTTAGCCATGTTATGACGTGTTTAAGCTCTGTTTGGTGTTGATTTAGTCATGTTTGCCATGTTTTATATAGCCACCATGTATCATAGCTTGTTAGGCTTGAGTGTGTGAGTCATGAGCATGCTTTATTTGGGTTATTTCCGTGATTTGGAATCACTTATCATGCCATTTTAGCCCATGCTCCATGCTTGTATGCTTGCATTTACCATGTTTGCAATGCTTTGAAGAGTTGTTCTCTTGTGCCTTAAAATAGGTCACTATGCATGCCTCTTTGTTCAAGTCCTTGGGTTGCCATATCAGTGGGTTTTGGGGCTCCTTTTGGCATATTATAGCTCAGTTTTTCTTTGAATAATCCATGCCATGTGTGGTTGAGGTAGGTGTAGTGCAATGCTCTCTTTGTGGCCTTGCATGCCCCTTTGTTTGCGCCCATCTTTTAAGCATGTTTTGGCCTCATTCCATGCATGTTCTAGCCTCGTCTTGGTCTGTCCTAAGATTGTTTTAAGCCCCCTTGGTCCTTTGGGGCTTGGTTGGTATGGCCATGGTAAGAACCTCTTGACTAGCTTTGAGCATTGGGTCCATTAGCATGCTATACTTCACTTGTGCAGGTGATTTGGCATCATTCTTCACTTGATTTCAAAGCTCATGGCATTGCTATGTTCTCATGTTTATCCCATTTTACTCATGGTTGAGGATTGTGCATCATTGCCTAGCTTACGTATTCATGAATGTGCATGCATGTCTCCCATTTTGGATGTTTTGGTGCATTGATTTGGATGTTTTGGCCACTAATTTTGGACATGACTTAGGTCTGTCCATCTTTAGTTTAAGTCTATTCATCATGTTGTTCAATGTTGCATGCTTGTCTACCTTTTTGCATGCCATACATGTTAGCATACCTAGGTTACATCTTGTCACATGTTAGCTTAGGTTGCATTGCATTTGGCATGTTTGCCACCTTAACCTCGTGTGTATGTTTGAGTCATATTGCATTTGGCATGCTTATGTCGCGATACATTAGTTGCATGTTTTGCATTATACTTGGCTGCATACATTGCATCTTGTTTGGTTTGGGGTGTCAAACCAAACGTGAGGAATGAGGGATGTTCGTACTTGAAGTGACGAAACATACCTCAACCTTCGGTCACCGAAGCTCTTGATCCAACATGATAGAGCTCTAGGCATTCATATATTTGTTGCATTCATTCCATATCGATATGCATCTTTGACACCTTTGGGCATCATGCATCGAAATGCATGATTGACGGCCCGAGGGTCGAGAGCCATACTCCCTTGAGTTCATAGCATGATAGGGAGAATGGCCATGCATACATTATCTTGTAAATGCCTTGCCATGCACTGTCTGTCCTCTGCTGTAGCAAAACCAGTGTTCTGCAGGAATAAATGGCCGGTCAAAATCAAGCCGGTGATCCCATTTTTGGTCGATGACCACATTTCCATGGCCGGTGGTGTTTTCCCTTGGCCGGTGGCATCCCAAAGTGCTCAGGGAGTGGTTCAGAAGCAACCTGAGGATTTTCAAAATTCTCAGAGGTGCAGAACAGTGCAAACAGAGGCAACATGTGGCATGGCAACGGGTTTTCGAGCAAGGCGAATCGAGCATGCATCATCCAATCATTTTGAGGCGGAGCTGCGGCGGCCTTTTGAATTTCATACTAAGTTTATTTTGTAATTAATTAAGGGTCTGTAATAATTAATTAGCTAGAGTAGTTAATTATTTATTTGGTTTGTATTATTCTTTCGGACCCTCCAAGAGAGGGCACAATTGTGTAATAAGTGTGCGTGTGTGTGTGATGTATGTCTTCCACCCCCACGTCTTTCTTTTATTTACCAGGTTATGATGGTTAGTTTTAGGGCATGTTTCAATTAGCATCTATATGTTCTCATGTTTGCATCCATTCATCTGTCTTGCATGCACCGGGCTTGGCGCATCATACTAACTACATTGTATTTCAATTCCGAGTTGAATACATGTATCAGTTGTTGCATTTCATATACCATTTTAGAATAGCCGAGCCTATCTTAGCTGCATTTTGTATGTGTTGCATTAGGCATTCTTAACATAGTTAGGATTCATGCATGTTTTCTAATTAGCTTCTTTCTTTAGCTTGGAGTACTCGGTAAGTGTTTATGCTTTTGCATCCTTTCATGCATGTGAGTGACTGCCATGATAGTATGCTTGCCGTGAGGCTATTTGCTTATGTGATATAACTGCCTGAATGCCTGTGGGTGAAGGTTGGATTACCTGAATTGGGACAATTCATTGAAATGCGAGTTTTAAGCCCACTTGAGGGTGGCAAAATCATGTTTTGTAAGCCCTCTTGAGGGTGGCAAATCCACGTCTTAGCATACTTGCGAGTAGCACCTTCAAAACATTTCAAACGAGCATAAAATGTTTTGTTCCAACTTAGGCGATCCAGTCTATACTTGTGTGTGGTACGCATCACATAGTATTTCTAGGCTAATACACCGGAATAAGAGGGCATATGTTTTCAAAACAAAATATCATGTTTAGTAGTGGCCGATCTTTGATCGGGCGAGCGGGGGTGCTCATAGCTGACCTTCCCCAATCGTACCCAAGTTCCCGAGCCGAGGCAACTTTAGTGATGATGGACACGTGGCCTTAGGCATGAGTCAGGGTTTCCTAAATTTCCCAAAAATAAAACATTTAGGTGGCGACTCTGTATCTGGCAAAGCAATCCATGTTTGACACTTCTTTCTAAAAAAATTAGTTTTCCAAAACGATTTGCCGGATTTGGACTCTTTGGTGATTTATCAGTCTTGCATTGCACTCTGCGAGATCAGATTAAAAACTGTGACATTTGAATCCGAACTGTAGTGAGCCCAATGAACAAAACGGGATTTCTCCTGGGACGTTCGGGCGCATCCACACAAAGTAGAAGGCCAAACACAACTTTTCAACAGAGTTGTACCTAGTCTCTACCTCATTCAATTTCCTACTTAAGTAGTAAACAGCCTGCTCATAACCTTCCTTATTATCTTGAGCCAACAAACACCCAATTGATTGTTCTCCTGCTGAAATGTATAGCTTTAAAGGTTTCCCTTTAATAGGTGGCATCAAGACTGGGGTTTAGATAAATAATCCTTAATTGCATCAAATGCCCTTTGATGCTCACTTTCTCATTTAAAGTCTTTAGCAAACCTCAATTTCAACAAAAGGAGAAAAAGTTAAGGTCTTCCCTACTAAATTGGCAATGAATCTCTTTAAGAAATTTATTTGCCCCAAGAAACTTTGCAACTCCTTCTTATTAAATAGATGTTGGGCTACTTTAATAGCTTTAGCTTTATTTGTGTCCACCTCTATTCACTTCTGGTAAACCAAGAAAGCAAAAAAATTACCAGTACAGACCCCAAAAGCACACTTCCGGGGGGGGGGGGGGGGGGAGGGGTTCATTTTCAACTGGTATTTCCTCATTCTCTGGAACACCTGTCGAAGGTGGTCCAAATGTTCCTCGAACTCATCAGACTTGATTTCCACATCATCAATATACACCTCCAAGAACCTCCCAATTAGATCATGGAAGATAAAATTTCATAGCTCTCTAATAGGTGGCCCCAGCATTCTTAAGCCCAAAAGGCATCACTACCCACTCAAAGGTTCCTAGAGCCCCTGGGCACCTAAATGCAGTCTTATGAACATCATCTAGGTTAAGAAAGATCTGATTATACCAAGCATGACCATCCATGAATGACAAAATTTTATGCATTGCAGTTGAATCTACTAACAAATCTACAACTGGCATAGAATACTCATCCTTAGGTGTGGCCATATTCAAATTCCTAAAGTCAATACACACTCTTATTTTGCTATTCTTCTTCATAACTGGAACTACATTTGATAGCCACTCCACAAACATGGTTGTTCTGATGAAACCAGCTTTTAAAAGTCTCTCAATTTCATCTTTCAGCATAAGAGTGACTTCATTCCTTTCTTCTTGGGGGTTGTTTTGATCTTATTGGTAGTTTGTGTTCAACCAAGGACTTATCTAGCCCTAGCATCTCATCATAACTCCATGCAAAACAATCAAAATAATCTGAAATCAAGCCAACTAGCTTGACTTTACATTCATTAGGTGATAAAGCATTTACATAAATAGGCCTCTTACATGCCTTATCTCCTAGATTAAACTCCTCTAAAGGGTCCTGAACATCAGCCTTGAGATCATCAAGCTTTGCAGAAGCTGCCTTTAAATTATCATACTGCACCTCTTTTATAATCTAGAGGGCTATCATCTACCACACATTTTGCCCAAAAACAGCGGGGCGCCATACCACCTAACCTTCTCTCTAAAAAGAAATAGAAAAGTCTAACAAAAGTACTTTTAATTACGTTAGAATCACATTCATTCTCACTTTTCTTCATCTTCATTAGTAATGTCTTCAATTAACACTTCATCTACAGGCTTGGTTTGCAAGAGACTTAGCCTGGCCACTTTTTGGCTCATTTGTTGAAAAGCTTCCTCAACAAATTTCTAGAACTGATCATAAGTGAGTCTGATTCCCTTGGATTTTAGCTCTTCATTTTCCAGCACAACAGGGCTAAATTCTTCAGCATACAATATTGCTTCCACATTGTGAAAATCAGCCTCAAAGGGATTTGCGTCTGCCCAGAAAACCTCCATGCCTTGCATTTCCTGGCCATTTACTGTTAAGAAAATTAAAGCTTGATGAAGGGAAGAAGGAACACAACCATTAGAATGAATCCAATCCCTTCCAAGCAGTATGTTGTAATTTCAAGTGGAGTGAATCACAAAAAAGGTTGCTTCCATAACTCTGGCTCCCACTTGCAATTGCAAGGCAATTACTTCCCTTGTATTAGATGATCCTTCTGAGAAATCACTCATAGACACATCAGAAGGGATTAAATCATCAACAGTTTTGCCAATCACACTTAAAATTCTAGTGGGCAAAATATTCACAATAGCCCCATTATCAATTAACACCTTGGTCAAAGGACAACCATTCAGGTGTGCACTCACATACAAAGGCCTCAGGTGCCTTTCCAATTCTGGCTTAGGTGACTAGACTACCATTTTCGCACTACTACCAGTTTTAATTACTTGAATGGATTTACCAGCCTCCTCTTTGGGCTCACTCGCCTCTGTCATCATCACAGCAGGCTCTGACAGATCTTCTACATCACCTTCCAGTTGTTCCAACTGCCTAGGTTTTGCCTTAAACTTCTTTGGTAAAGCCAAAGTCATATTACAATCAGGGTTTGCAAGCAAAGAACCAAGCTTGATTGCATCTAACTTCTCACCGAAGTCCTCAGAAATTTCAGACTTTGTATCTTCCTTATTGTCAACAAGAACATTATCTGACTTGCTTGCCACCACAATATTCCTATCAGCCATTACCTCATCCTCCACACTCTCCTCATCAGAAAGAAGTGCTTTGGATATCTCCTCCGCCTGCCTCCTAAGGAGGATCTTTTTAAGTATCTTATATACCACTTTCTCTGTCTTGCATGACTCACCACACGCTTTCTTCTTTTTCTCTCTCACCCAGATTATATTGTTTTGATCATCTCTATTTGGATTATCACCTTCCTTTCTTAAAAACATAGCATAAAATTTTCTTTGCTCCCTTCTCACTTGAGTTCTAGTTGGGCCTATAGGCTTCCACCCTGACAAAGGAAATTTTGGATGTAACACACCTTGCCAGCCCGCATGTGTAGGCACTGGTGGCTTCATCATCCTTGGTTTCACTAGCGATAAGCCTATGGAAACCTCACCCCTTGGCCATGAAACGGTGCTAGCTTGAAAACCTTTGACCTTGGCCAACAAATGGCCTTTGAAATGGTCTTGGCACAAATGCTAGTCTCTGAATATGACTAGGGCCACTAGATGGCCTCTGATCTTTCAATTGCCTTAATTTAATTCTAACGCCTTCTGCACCATGAAGAGAAGGATATACAGGTTGCCACATCAACAGGAATGGACCATCATCTTCACCATATGACCTGTCGACAGGCCCAAAAATCCTACGGTCCTGCCCCATCAAATAACAATTTATCTCCATTAAAAATCTAAAGGTCACCTCCACCTAAGGTATTAAACCTCAAGCCATGATCCTTCAAAGTTCCCTTCAATTTGTTAGCCAAAATTGCTTGCAATTTTTCTTTTTCAGTTCCACACCTTAAACACACAAACTTGTTCTCATCTATCACCTTCTTTTCTTTTTCTTGGTTTTCCTTGTGGATCTTTTGCAAGTCATAAAATAAAACAGTTGGGTTTGGTGCCTTCCTTTTAATGCTAGCTAACACCGTATGGATTGGTGCCATTTCTGGAAAGGGATTGATATCCAGTGCCATAACTCCTTTCTCTTTCTCTGCATATTTTAGCAGTCCCTTCTGTATCAAGTCCTGTACACATTTTCTGAAAGTTACACAATTGTTGGTAGAATGTCTAAAAGCATTATGCCATTTACAATATTATGTTCCTAATCTGTCTTGTTCTTTTAGAATTACATGTCCAGGAGACAATAATGTTAAAAATTTATTACGCAATAATTCATCAAAAATGGCATTAGCTTTAGACAAATCAAAAGAATATTGTCTAAATGTGGGATTTGCATTTCTTTTAGTTGACTGAGTTGCTAGCATGTTCATTGGTTTGTCTACTTTCTCAAAGTCCCACAAACCACTGGTGTTTTGCCAACCACTTAAGCCATATCCACATCAATTTTTGTTTCTACTTCAACCTCTTGGAAATAAGTCCCATAAGAGTTTGCATTCCTATGTCTTTCCTTTCTAAGTATTGATTCATATCTTGTTGCCCTAGATGACAACTCAAACAAATCTCTAAACTCCATCCTTTCAAATTTCTTTCTTAACTTAAATTCTAGCCCATTTTGAGCCATTCTCACAATTTCAACTTCAGGCATGTACATTCAACACCTGTTTTTTGCCCTCTTAAATTTGTCAATAAATTGTTCTGCACTTTCAGAGAACTTCTGCCTCATTTTAGATAGATCAACCAGAGTTACTTCAGGCTTAGTTCTATAGAATTGGGCATGAAATTGACTCTCCATCTCCACCCAAGTATGGACTAAATTGGCAGGGAAATTAATGAACCATGTAAAACCAGTCCTAGACAAAGAATGTGGAAACAATATAATTTTAAGTATGTCATTATTTCCTACTTCTCCACAGTGTAAAGTAAACCTTCCTATATGTTCTATTGTTGACTAGTTTTCCTCACCACGAAACAAAGAAAACTTAGGTACCCTATAGTTCCTAGGAAACGGTTCCTCATCTACCTATTATGGGAATGATTTCCTAAATCTAGGCCTTTCAGGCCTTCTCACTCCTAGACCATAAAGGTCTTCAACGATTTGGATAATCTGGTCCCTTTGAAAATTATCGACATGGTTAAAAGCATTATGTCCCCCATACCCATAGTTATGTTGAAAAGGGCCATGATTGAAGGCATTTTGCCCCCCATGCCCAGGTTTAAAGGCTCTTGCATGTCGACATATAAAGGGGGCGCTGGAACTCTAGGCCTTGGGCCATTACCAAAGGGCTCATGATACACATCAAGTCTATGTACCTCAGGATATGCACCCATATTCCCAAAATTATTAATTCTTTGATTTCCCTAACCCATATTGTGAACAACATTTTGATTCTCAAACCCTTGGTTACAATTTTCAAAAACCACATTATTCCTTGGCCTTGTGTTAGGATAACCACTAAACTCTGTGTTGAACAAATTCCTGTTTTCTACACCTTTTTGGCCATATAATGGGTTAGAAAAAACATTTGATCCAGGTTGCCCCCCCAGGCCAATTTCCTTGAATTTTAACGTTTGGGGTTTGAAATACCTCATGCATTCTTTCCTCAGCAGTTAGGTCCCTTGTAGACACGCCCAAACATCCCGAGAAAATCCTGTTTTGTTCAATAGGCTCACTACAGTTCGGACTCAAATGTCACGGTTTTGAATCTAATCTCGCAAAGTGCAATGCAAGACCGATAAATCACCAAAGAGTCCAAATTCGGCAAATCGTTTTCAAAAATTGATTTTTTTTAGAAAGAAGTTCCAAACATGGACTGCTTTGCAAGATACAGAGTCGCCACCTAAATGTTTTATTTTGGGAAAATTTAGGAAACCCTGACTAGTGCCCTCCGTCATCACCAAAGTTGCCTCGGCTTGGGAACTTGGGTACGAGAGGGGAAGGTCACTTAATGAGCAACCCCGCTCGCCCGATCAAAGATTGGCCTTTACTAACATGATATCTTGTTTTAGAAAACACATGTGTTCTTATTCCGGTTATTAGCCTAGAATTACTATGTGATACGCACAACACACAAGTATAGACTAGATCGCCTAAGTTGGAACAAAACATCTCATGTTTGTTTTTGAAAGCGGTTTGCTACTCGCAAGTAGGCTAAAATGCAGATTTTGCCACCCTCAAGTGGGCTTAGAAAACATGATGTTTTTCCACTCTCAAGTGGGCTTCAAACGCACATTTTGATGAGTTGTTCGAATTCAAGTAATCCAACCTTCACTCACAGGTATTCAGGCAGTTATATCATATAAGCAATTAGCCTCATGGCAAACATGCTATCATGGCAACACTCACACACATGCAAGGATGCTAAAGCATAAACACTTACCGAATACTCTAAGCCAAAACAAAAACTAGTTAGTAATCAATGCATGATCATAGTTATGTTAAGATGACTAATGCAACACATGCAAAATACAACTAGAAATAGGCTCGACTATTCTAAAATGTCATGTGAAATGCAATTTTGATACATGTATTCAAACAGGAATTGAAATACAATGCAGTTAGTATGATGCGCTGAGCCCGGTGCATGCAAGACAGATGAATGAATGAATGCAAACATGCAAGCATGCGAACATAAGTATGCTAATTAAAACATGCCCTAAACTAACCATCATAAGCTACTAAATAAAAGGGAGAAAGACATGGGGTTGGAAGAAATGCATCACACACACGCACGCTTATTACAAAATTCGCCTTCTCGACGGAGAGTCCGAATAAATAATACAGAACCAGCTAGCTAATCTAAGCTAATCTAATTAAACTAGTTATTACACGACGAAATGAATAACAAGTTACAACTACTTATTATACAACATTAACTAAGTAAGCAATCTAAATGAGCATGCAAACTAAATGAATGTGGGCTGCCCCAGCTCTGCTTTGAATGACAAAGGATGGATGCATGCATGCTTGAAATGCCTTGTTCGGAAATCCCTCGCAACACCCCGACTTACCTTTGTTTGCAATTGACCTCAAAACACTGCACAAAGCTCCAAAAGGCTGAAACTCCACCCTGGGAATCTATGGGAAGGCTGCCGACCTGCTATTGGTCTTGGAGACCATTTACCGACCACTTTTGTGGTGAAAAACCAGAAAAAGTGGTCGGCCAGCCACTAAATCTGCCCACCACCGGCCTCCGCCCTGGTTTCGGTTTTTGCCATGAAGGCAAGAGAGAGAGAAAGCAAAGTATTCGCAACACATGTGTGCACGACCACTCTCCCTATCCTTGCATAGGCTCAAGGGAGTGTAGTCCTTAACCCTCGGGCCACCAATCACGCATCTCGATGCATGATGGCCGAGGAGTCGAATTGCACAACTCAATGTGAAATGAACACACATACAAGCACCTAAAGTCAACAACTCCGTCATGGGTAGTCAAGAGTGTCAGCGATTGGGAATCGAGGCACGTTTCATCATTTCAAGCATGAAACGTCCCTCGTTCCCCGTGTTTGGACTAACCCCTATTCAAAGCACAGTGCAACAAACAAGGCATGCACTAATGCAACTCTAGCATGCAATCTTAATGCAATGCAACTAAGTCATGTAAACATGCAAGGGATAACATGCAAACATGCAAGTAGCATACACAATGCTATGAACTAACAATGGCATACTCAATGCACATGACACTTAGCATACACAATGCACGTAGAAACTAACATACACAATGAGATGAACAAGGCATGCACAATGCAATGATCAATCATGCAACAACATGACATACTCAATGCTATGAACTACAATGGCATACTCAATGCAAAATGGACTTAAACCAAAATGATGGGCCTCAACCACACCCAAATCAGTGGCCAAAGATGATGAAAATAAGGCCCCAAAACACATGCAAGCATACACAATGCAGTGGACCAAGCTTAAGGCACAAAACACAATTTTCCAAATGCATTGAAAGGATGAAATGTGGAGTGCAATGACACATGTCTCAGCTCTAAAATGACATACAAAATGACTTCGAATTATGCAAACAGCTTATGTAATGCATGTTGAATGACTCAAGCATCAAAACTAGTGAAGTGTATTACACTATAGGCATGCAAGGCAATGCTCAAATGGCCAAACCAACTCCAAAGACACCCTATGTAGGCCCAAAATAGTAGCAAAATGAGTTGGGATGATGGCTTGCAAGGCACAAAAATGAAGCTCATGCAATGGCTCACAAACAGGGTATAAAAGCACAACTCTCAAGGGCACTTAAAGAGTGGAAGATATGGAAGCATGACAGCCCGATATGCTCTGAAATATCATGCTCAATGATGCCAAAACATGAAAATTCCTCAAGTTAAGCATGCAAGGGACTTCAAAACTCAAAGCTAGTCAAGGGTATTACACTACAAGCATGCATGGAAAGCATCATTCGACCAAGAGGCCTCAAAACAAAGCTAAGGCAGCCCGAAATATGAACAAAATCAGTTTGGAGCATGGCCAAAATGTGCTAGAATAGAGGGCCAAAACATCATACATTCTAAGCTAGTAAACATGATTTACACTACAAGCATATGAAGCATGTGAGAGGCTACCAAACCAGCCAAAAACAGAGTCATGGCATGCCAAATGATGATCAAAAACCCACTGAAATATGACCAACACATGCAAGAATGACATGCTACTTTGATAAGCCATCAAAGGGATTACTCTACACATGCAAGAGGCAAACCCAAGGTGACCAAACCAGCCATAGATAGAGTCTAGGAAGGCCCTAAAAGTCACCAAAAAGTGCCTGAACGGACCCTTGAAAGTATGAAAACATTTGCTCCTTTGATTGGCCAAAAATATAAGCAAACAAGACTAAAAGAGAGTGGGTCTCCCCTCTCTGATTTAGGCCCTCAAAACCACATGTCAACCACTGAAAATCCATTGGATTTCAGTGGCTAAAAAGCCAAGCAAAGATCAACTCCAAGGCCTTATGGCATGGCACAAAACAAGGCCAAATAGGGCATGTAAGAGGGAAGATGACCCTCAACACCAAAAGGGCCTTAAACAAAACATTTTAAGCAACTTAAAACAAGACTTTTTTTATTTGAAAACAAAGCTAAAATAAGCATGCAAGTATGGCTAAGATAATGACCAAAACAATGCTTGAAAAGGAAGAAACGAGGTTACCCTTGAAGCACAACAAAACCAGCAAGTTTTTGGACCAAAAACCAACTCTTCAACCTCCAAAAATGCCCTCCAAGAGCCTCAGATCAATGGTGGGGGTGTATGACTATGGGTCGGGGTGTTAAAGGTCAAGAACAATACACACTTTTGGCTCAAAATATAGAGATATAGAGAGATACGTGTTTGTGCCTTAGCCAATTTCTGAACTTGGTTCAAGGAGTGGGAGACCCTCTCTTATATAGGTGCCAAGGTTCAAGCTTCTCCAAGAAGCTAAAACAAGGGTGCAAATCCTCCATACACGTCTATGGAGGATATAGTCTGTGCCTTCCAAATTCCAACCCACGCCTAGCATCACTGTGACAAAACAGTGAAACAGGCCGACTGAAAAAGGTGGTCGGCCGACCAAGGCAAGTGGTCTCCCAAAAAAAACGTGGTCCGCCAATGCAATTGGTGGTCTCCACACTGAGACCAAGCCAATGGTGGGGTGGGAGACCAGTAAATGTGGCCCAAAGATCAAGAAAACCAGTTTCCCGACAAGAAAAACGGATGGGGGGAGAAAAGTGGTTTCCAAGGAGAAAGCTGGTCTCCCACCCTTGTACCACCTTCCAAATAAGGAAAACAAGGGTCGTGCCAAGAACGAATCAACACGGATGCAAAACAAGAGTTCGGGAGGCAAAGCACGCGGCTGGGAGCCTCGAAAACTGGCTATTGAGCACCAAAAGTGGCGTATGACCACAAAAGTGGTCTCCTAGACCACAGTGCCCCTCTGGACAAAGGAAACAAGGTGTGTTACAAAAACCGTGCCAAACGGAGAATGTTAAGAAGTCCCAAGCTTAGGCGCACGGCCGACGGCTCCGAAAATCAAAAACTAGTCTCCAAACGGGAACAGTGGCCTATGACCACGAACAGTAGCCTACGACCATCGAGAGATGATCTACAAGATCTCTCCCTCCCTCCGGGAAGAGGAAACAAGACTTGGTCCACGGATTGAGTCAAAGCACAAAAAGTTTCAAGGCCCGGAGGCAAGGCTCTCAACCGAGAACTCCGAAACCTCAGGACGAGCACAACATGCACCATCACCGAGAGCTCAATCGATGATATCTAAGTCTTAAGGTCGGTCAAAAATGGGGTGTCTATAGTTGCCCCTCTTTGACAAAACTCGATAGTCATAAGTGACGAGAGTGAATGTCAAAGCCCAGAGACGACCCATTTTTGACAAGGCCGAAGACTTAGACAAATAGGCGAGATAAATAAAGAGATGTTCCCGCAGTCAGGGGCAAGATGCAAAGGGTATGCACAAAGCGGAACATAACTTATGATCATGCAGAGAAAGCTGTAATGAAGCAAATATACACAATAAATGCAACAATTCAAGCAAGCGAATACAGACCAAACTACATCACATGCAGAAAGGATGTAAGAGAATTATACAATTCTCGCTATGTCTCACACAGAGAATGTAGTACCGTCCGGTTCGTCTGGTCGCACCATCTTCAAATGAACCGTACATACAATATCGTCTTGTCGCACCAGCCTCGAATGAACTGTACATACAATATCATGCCTGCAAAAGAAGGAAACTTAACAGGTACAACATAGTTAGCAATACATGTTCAACGCCATATCGACCGCGGATACGTATGACGCCGATAGCAATGCAAGTGAAATGTGCATGACAGCACAAGTAAAGTATGGATGCATGATAATACCAGTGAAATGTGCACAACAATGCAAGTGGTGTGCATAACAATATGGGATACGTGTAACTTCAAAAGCATGTTTTAAACAAAATGCGGAGTAGAGAAGTAGAAGCCTTAAAGAAGGTAACTCAAACGCAACCTCCGATTTACCTTTCGGAGGGGTCGCAACGTACTCAAAAAGGATACACCTTGCTCTTGGCGAGTAACGACGAGCTGCACGTCGAAGACTTGAATTGAGGTTCCCGCGGAGACATTTCGCGCCGAAAAGTGCACTTTTCTTGTACTTTCTCGAGAGTCGAAGACTCCAATCATCACCAACATACACAGGGAGAACAAAGGGACCTTGGAGACCACCCAGGAGGGCCACCGACCACTTAGAACCGCCACCGGCTAGTTTTTGCCGAAAAAGTGGTCGTCCAGCCAGAAAAACTGGTCGACCGACCAGTTTACAAAAATTGGGGTAGCTTTGTCTTTTAAGTTTCAGATCTTTATACATACAACTCCAAATCACTTTTCATCACACCTCCAAGGCCGAAATAGCTCCCTCTTCCTTCCTAGACCATTTTCCCTCTCAGATCTGCACTTTAAACGCATTTTCCAATGGCCCACGCGAAGTTGTTTCGCGAAAACTTTCGATTCTCTTCGTTTTGAACCGATTAAAATTTGATTTTGGTGCTTCTTTCGCCATTTTCAACTCTTGAGGTATGTTTGTCTCGAAGTTTGGCACACTTTCTCGGGGGTTGACTTTTATTGACTTTTTCCTTTCCCGAGAGTTGACGTTTGTTGACTTTTTGCAATTTTGGCTCATTTCGTTCATTTTTGCTCATTTTTGCAAATTTCTTCGGATGGCGGATCACTTTCATCACAGCGGAGGTCCTCCACATGCCAGGGACGAGCCAGACATCATGTCATTGCCTCCGAGGATTCAGCCTTTCGACCCGGAGAGATACCACCCTCAAGAGCACGTCTTGCCTCCTACCACCTTCTATCACTTTACCGACTTCGATCGGCGAGCACCCACGAACCCACTACTACGGGAGCCGGAGTCCCATTTGTCTTATCATGCACGCGAGGTGTGCACTTCTCTTTTACATTTTCTGCGATGTGTTTTTACATTCCTTACACACTTCATGTTTTCGCTATGTTTTATATCTGCTCGTTCTGAACACATTTACATACACAACATCCAGCCCACTTGGCACACAGCTTATACATAACAATACTCTGTTCCTTTAGCTCGCAACTCACAACACAGTATTCTGTTCATTGGGCACGCAGCTCACGAAACAATATTCTGTTCATTTGGCACGTAGCTTACTCTAAACACACGGTTTGTCTCAGGCACACAGCACATTTTCAGGCACACAGCTCACTCTTTGGGCATACAGCTCATTTTTCGGGTACATAGCTTGTTTTTCGGGCAGAACAGCTCATTTTTCGAGCACACAGCTCGTTTTCCAGGCACACAGCTCGTTCTTTTGGCACACGGCTCATTTTTCAGACATACAGCCCACACATTTGGGCACACAGCTCGTTCTTCAGACACAGCTCGTTTTTCGGGCACACGGCTCATTTTCCGGGCGCACAGCTCGTTCTTTGGACACACAGCTCACACATTTCAATTCTGAACACGCAGCTCATACTGAACACACAGTCCATAACACAACATTTGATTTGGTCTGCATGCAGCTCATGTATTCCTCTTTGAACACACAGCTCAGCCCTTTCAATTTTGAACACACAGCCCATACATTTTTGTTCGGACGCAGCTCATACATTCCACATTTCATTTACTTCATTTCTGAACACACAGTTCATTTACTTCATTTGCACGCAGCTCATATATTTCATTCTGAAACTGAATACATTTGTTCATTCTGAATGCAGGTATCTTCCCGTTCCATACGGGGTTATAGATCGATCCTTGCTAGGGAGTGGCATATGGAGGTCCCAGATGTTGTACGTCACATCATGGACAAGGCGGGATTTGGACTTTTCTGTGTGGGGATATCAAGTTATTCGGCGAGTAGGACCCTCATGGGGGCACTTGTGGAGAGATGGTGGGACACCACTAACTCGTTCCACTTTTCAGTTACTGGGGACATGACGATGACTCCATATGACTTTGCTAGGTTGACGGGCCTTAACGTGGGCGACTGACAAGTCCCCTATGACGCAGACATGGGCGAGTCAAAGGCGGCTTGGATTTATCTGCTGGCAGCCCGCCCACCGATAGACAGATCATCGGGTAGAGTCAGGTACACTTGGTTCTCCGAGCGGTTCAAGGGGACTATGCCTGAGACTGTCAAGGAGATAGAGCAGTATGCCCGGGGTTTTTTGATGTTCCTCATTGGGACCACTCTATTCTCCGATAGGGGAAACACAGTCAGACTTTATCTGCTTAGTGCTTTGGTAGACCTATCATAGATTAGCCAGTATGATTGGGTTGGTGCCAGCCTAGCTACCCTTTACTGTTATATGAGTGCGACTTCCCGCGGGCGAGAGAACATAGTAGGTGGCTACTGGAGAGCCTGGGAAGTACATTCTACCCTCTTGACTTACATTTCTGCTTTTCATTATCTGTACACTGCACACACAACACACATTTCATTCTGTATCCTACATTTTACACTCAACATTCTGTATTTTCTGTACATTCTATATCCATATTCTGCACTCGGCAATCAGTATTTTCTGTACATTCTGTTTTCTGACAGCCACTATCTTGTTTTTCATAGCTATGGGTTTATGCATACTTCCCGACGCTGACCCCTGAGCTCGAGGTTGAGGTACCCCTGGAGATCCCCAACTCTCGCAGATTTGAGGGTTGGTGTCTGTCGACGACTCATGAGGCTTTGCCTTATCTCCAACAGTTCTTCAATACTGTACGGCCGAGGGAGGTAATCAAGAACTCTTAGTTCTTCATGCTTTCAGCTTTGATTCATCTTGCATATTTATGACATCTAATCAGTTTATGCACGTGCTATCTGCAGATTACTTTGCAGCCATGGGCACCCTTGCCAGCAGATACCCGGTTTCGGTTCCCTGGAGGGTGGGCCGTTTCTCGATACAGGATTTTATTTGAGGGGCCAGTTGGCAGGTCCTGGTTTCTGGGGGATCGCTTAATGCGTCAGACGATGGGCAACCTGGATCAGGGTATCCCCTCAGCACCTCCAGAGGACATGCGATCCACTGAGAGACTCACTCTCCGGGAGGTTGAGGAGCTCATGTTGGGGACTGATGCAGTTCGGTTGTTAGAGAAGGGAGAGTACACGACCTACCGTCATACATACTTGATGCCTCCACTGACAGGTGTCTGTACTCCCATGAGGAGGGCTGCTGGCATGCCATCATCGAGTCGAATCAGAGCTGTAGGTATCCCTTCGACTAACCGGGCCGGTACATCGAGGAGTGGGGCTAGAGAGATCCCCCCGACTTACCAACATGCTCGGTGGCTGGATCTTCCGTCCGAGCTGACAGGCTGGCGATATGGGATATCCTACCTGATTCCATTGGAGTGTTCGTTGCCTGACCATCGATACGTCAGAGACCTTGACTCGCCACCGGTATGCTTTACAGTTTTGATTTATCACTCAGATATTTAGGCATTCATTCATTCACTAATGACTTGCACTTGCATCTGCAGCCTCCCAGCGAGTATACCGAGGATTTACTCGGGATGGTGGCCTTACTCGAGAGCATGGTCCTGCGGAGAGAGACGTTGCTGTTTGTCGTCGGCATCTCGGTACTTTTCAATTTCCTTGCATTTATCATACTTCTGATGACATACTGAAATTGGACATTCCGTTACATTGGTTGACTGCACGTGTACAGCACATCTGACCCACCACATTCACACACTATATCTATATGCACACACTTTACGCAGCATTCCGGCATCTGCATCTGATATACGTAGTTTGGCTGATGTATTCAAACTGCCTTTTCTCAGGTCCCACCGCTACAGGCTGGGCCAACCAGGCCTTCTTGAGGAGCTGGGAGAGGGGGCTCGACTCGCAGCCGAGGCAGACGTAGAGCGCCTATCAGAGATGACGAGGAGTCCAGCGAGGAGGAGGAGTCTGCACATCCTCAATCAGAGACTTCTGCAGGCAGAAAGGATGACTCCGGTTCCAATTCTGAGAGCGGAGGTGATGCCGAGGAGGATTTCGAGGACGATGGCTCCGATTCGAATGGTGGTGCCGGTGGAGGTGGTGCAGAGGCTACCCAGCCGAAGAGGATGAAAAGAGCATCTTTATCTTAACCTTGATGGCACAGATGCAGATGTTCCTACTTTATTTTCCTTTTTACTAGTAGTTGTAGCACATCAGCTTAGGCTATTTTATTTTCTTTAAAACTTGTACCTTGTTGTAAAATGTTGTAAAAAGAAGCTATGATGGAATGAAACAACTTTTGTTGAAAAAGTGTTGTATTTTGTATTCTTAGCATCGGATCGCATCATTTTGCACAAAAATGAGAGTGAATGGAAATTGAACACTGTACATTGCCAAGTCAGGTAGTGAACTGACGTAACAAACTAAACGACTTAACTTACTAAGAAACAACAAAACCTTAGCAAGTTTACAACTCCATAAGCAAATCCCAACAATATTGATAAACAAAGAGTAACAACTCGATGTACAAAACTCGACAACTCGATAAGCAAACATAACAACTCAATAAACAAATCTCGACAACAACTCGATAAACAAAACTTGACAACTCAATAAGCAAATGCATTTCTGACAAACCGGGTGACGGAATGCATCCGAAACAAAGGTAAACTCGGACCTTCAACACTCCCAACACATGGAAAGGCTAGGAGCTCTCCTCTAGAGACTAGGAAAAGGCCAAAACTAGCTTTTCTCCCTGGCCGACCACCAAATGTGACTGGCCAACCAATTTTTTGCCTTGGAGACCAGTTGTGTGGTCGATCGACTAGAAAAACTGGCTGGCCGACCAGAAAAAGTGGTCGGCCGACCAGTTGGCCTGGCGACCTCCAGATTTTTGACACGTGTCCTCCCAACAGTGCCTTATCCTCCATAAAAGTTCCAGCTTCATGGCTCTCTAATTCCATCTCAGTTTTTACATCAAAATGAAGGCGTTTCTCATCCAAAATCTCACAGCTTGGATTGCTACTTTAGATGGCTCGGAAAAGTTGAACTTCCAGGGCTTCAGCATAAATGCACTATTCACTCTGAGTCACACTCTGCTGCACTTTCTGTTTCTCCATGCCGCGGCAAGGTTTTGGAATCTAGTAACTCATGTCTTTAGCTTTGGCGGGCAAGAGGTGTGTCTTACCTTCAAAGATTTTTTAGCTTTGATGGAGTCCAAGAGCAATGAAGAAATCTTGCCCCAGCTTTGCTTCGGCCACGCCCAAGCCGTAGGACGAATGTGTGGGCTAACTATGCATGACGCTCGGTCTTTGATTTGTGGCGGAATGCTAGACATTCCGAGTTTGATTCGTCGATTTTTCAATGTCGGTGACCGCGGCAACCATCATTGGCAAGGCTTTTGGCGACATGTGCTTTGCCTGTGCATGTTGTCCCATTTCTTACTTGCCTCAGGCTCTGGAGGATCTAGTGTCCGATTGATCAAGGTTTCCCAGGGCTTAAAGGAGAGCAAGGGTTATATTGCCGTGACACTGACTGAGACATTGATGGGCTTGGATGCCTTTCATATATTTTCCGGGGAGTCCACTACTACTGCAGGTAATGTTTCCCCTCCTCTCTCACATATATTTTGCTCACATCACTCGGCCTTCAGGCTCGATTTTTCTCTCAAAACCTTTTCCTCACTTTTCTCCCATCGTACATCTCTCTATTCTTTAATCTCTCATTTTTCATCCCTTCCCAGGTGTGGTTTATGGATAAGTTGCAGGTTGTGGACCCATGCCCAGCATACTCAGCTCGCGGCTATTTCTTCTGACAACGTCTGGTCGATGCCCTTGATAAGGGATGGTGGTTCAATTGGATGTGCAGTTTGTCCACAGACCGTATAGCTTGGCATTGTCCTTGGCTCAATCTACCGGCAATGAGCTACAGCATGTCCCGTCAGATCGGGATTCAGTTGATTGGCCTGACACACTGCGTGTTCTACTTTCCTTTCCGGTTCCAGTGCCAGTTCGGCCATGATCAGATTTGCCCAACAGAGGGGATAGAGTACCCAGCTGCATTTCTGGTCCGAGGCGCACAGCTAGCTCTGTGTGCCACGGGATAGAGGACGAGAGAGCTTCTAGCCCATGCTCCCACTTTCAGTTACACCCTTTCTAATGAGTGCATAGATTGGCCCAATGAAGAGGCACAGATTGGGCCCAGCTTGGCATCAGAGCCTTCGACCAGCTCTGGGAGGGGACACGGGAACACCTGACTATGCCCCTAATTTATTTGCTTTAATCAGAACTTTCAAGTTTTCTTTATGAATGTAATAAAAAGAAACTTCAATTTTGTATTCAAGAGCAAGAGAACTATGTACTGAAATCAATGTAATTGAAGGTTGTGGGTACTGAAAATTTTCTGTTTTGGTCCAAAAATGGTCTAAGTTGTAAAAAGATTAATTTGAGCAAAATCAACTTTTATTAAAACTTTTCAAAACCATTTTCGATGTGGATCAGAACTGGACACGTCTGAGATCTATCACTGAGATGCACAACCCCAGATCTCAGCAACTGGAAGTTGCACCTAGTCTGAATAGCACTGCACCGGAGATCACGACCGAGGCTCTTGAATGCTAGATAGACAAAGATGACCGAGATGATCAAATGGACAAAGTTGATGGGGAAATGTTTATGGCTAGACTTCAGGATGAAGTTGCCTACGTATCCCAAAGATGGGAATCAAGCCTTATGTAGTTCGGCTCAGGTTCACTTGTGTATTAACCCTCACCTTTTACGCTCTAACTTTTGCCAAGGCCGCCCTTTGCGGGTTTTCAACCTTGCGAGCTCATTTTTTTTTAATTTCTAATTTTCTGTGCTCTAACTTTTGCCTAGGTCGCCATTTCGGGTTTTCAGCCTAGCGAGCCTCTCAGGGGTAATATTTCTTGAACTTGTCCATATTGATCGGCTGTGAGAACTCTAGGCCATCTAGGTCCATCAGAACGACAGCTCCACCCGACCAGATAGACTTAATGATGTGAGGACCAGTCCAATTAGGTCTGAACTTGCCCCTAGGGTCATGGATGGGAGCTCAATTGTCTTTGAGCACCAAATCTCCTTCCTTCAAATTTTTGGACTTAACCTTCTTGTTAAAAGCCCTGGCAATTCTATGCTGATAACCCTGAACATGGTATAGTGCTTTCATTCTTCTTTCATCAAAGAGCATGAGTTCTTCGAATCTGCTCTGCTGCCAATGTTCTTCGGCTATCTGACACTCAGCCAGTACTCGCAATGACGGAACCTCAATTTCGATAGGTAGAACGGCTTCCATCCCATAAACTAATGAATACGGAGTCGCCCCAGTAGAAGTTCTAATTGGCGTCTGGTAGCCCCACAGAGCGAATGGCAATTTATCTGGCCAATCCCGGTAGGTTTCCACAATCTTCTGTAGAATGTGTTTGATGTTCTTGTTGGCGGCCTCAACTACTCCATTGGTCTGTGGCCGATATGTAGACGACTTATGAAAAGTCACATTGTATTTCCCCAACAAGTCAATCACTTCCTTCTTGAAGTGGGAACCATTTTCTTAAATGATCTCGGTCGGGACCCCGTAACGATAGATGATGTTATTCCTGATGAACTTCGCAACATGTGAACCCTTCAACACTGCATAAGATTGGGCCTCAACCCACTTTGTGAAATAGTCTATCGCGACCAGGATGAACTCATGCCCATTAGACCTCTTCGGAGTGATAGCCCCGATCACATCGATTCCCCAAACTGAAAATGCCCATGGCAAAGTCATGTTGCACAGCTTCGACGACGGAATATTCATGTGATTTGCATGGATCTGACATTTGTGGCATCGCCGAACAAAGCTAATACAATCCTCCTCCATGGTGGACCAATAATAACCCTGTCTAAGGATCTTTCGGGCTACAATTACACCATTCATGTGCACTCCGCACTCTCCTCCATGGATGGCCTCCATCAGGCACTTCGATTCTTCAGCATCAACACAGAGCTTGTGCATTCCCAGATGACCTCTCTTATACAATTTTCCCCTGCAGATGATGAACTGAGCAGCCATTCTTCTTATTGCCCTCTAATCTTTGGCATTTGCCCCTGGTGGATATGCTTCTTTCTCCAAGAAGTTCCAGACATCGTAAAACCAGGGGTTCTCATCTTGAACCTCATCTATGGCAGCAATCAGCTCGTAGGCCAGCATAAATTTCTGGTCAGTGATGATTAGACGCATCCGGACTCCAAAAGGTATGTCTATCATGGAAGATATAGTTGCTAGTGAATCCGCGAACCTATTGTTCTCTCTTAACAGATGAGCGAAGTTCAGCTTCTCAAACCGAGGAATCAGCAAGTCCAAGGTCTGGTGGTATATTCTCATCTTTTCTCCTTTGACTTTCCAATTTCCCTTAGCTTGGGATACAACAAGGTTCGAGTCCCCGATGACATCCAACCATTTCGCCCCTAGTTCTAAGGCTGCTTCTAAACTAGCAATGCATGCTTCATACTCTGCTTCGTTGTTCGAGACTTTGAACCGAAGTATAAATGTTAGAGGGATACAGGAATTATCGGGTGCTATCAGCAACACCCCTATCCCATACCCATATTAGTTTGACGCTCCGTCAAAGTACATCGTCCAAGTTTCATCCTCGACATGCAGAATGGCCTCGTCTGGGAATAAATACTCAACTGCTTCATCCCCTTCCACTGGGTGATCGGCTAGGAACTTCGCTACCGCTCTCCCCTTTACTGACTTGCGAGTCACATATTTCAGATCGAATTCGGAAAATAGAAGCAACCAACGGGCTAGCCTACCCGTAAGTGCCAGTTTCTTGAAGTGATATTTGATGGGATCTAATCTCGAAACCAACATTATGGAGTGAGCTAACAGGTAGCGTCACAGCTTCCTAGTAGCCCAAACCAACGCCAAACAAGCCTTCTCGAGTGGAGTGTAGTGGGTCTCGTAATCCAACATCTTCTTGCTTAGGTAGTAGATAACTCGCTCCACCTTGTCCTCAGACTCCTGTGCAAGCATACAGCCCATTGTAGTTTCAGTCACTGAAAGGTACAAAATCAACGATTTCCCCGGCTCAGGCGGTGACAGCACGGGTGGGTTCTATAAGTATTGCTTGATCTGTTCAAAAGCAGCTTGGCATTGGCCGTCCCATTGGAATTTCTTTCCTTTCTTGAGGAGACCAAAAAGTGGTTAACAAGTCAAGGTTAATTTTGCGATAAACCATCTTATGAGTTGCACTTTACCCAGAAAGCCTCACACCTCCTTTTCAATCCTCGGTGGTGGCATTTCTAAGATGGCCTTGATTTTGGAAGGGTCGACTTCAATACCTCTCTGTGTAATCAAGAACCCCAACATTTTCCCTACTATAACACTAAACGTACATTTCTGAGGATTCTGCCGCAACCGGAATTCTCTGATCCTTTGGAAGAACTTTTGCAAGGCGGTGTAGTGGCCCTCCCTTTCTTTGGACTTGACAATCATGTCATCCACGTACACCTCCACCTCTTTGTGGATCATGTCATGCAAGATCGTGGTCGCGGCCCGTTGATATGTAGCTCCAGCATTCTTCAACCCAAACGGCATCACTCTATAACAGTAGGTCCCCCACGGGGTGGTGAAAGCAGTCTTTTCCCGGTCTTCAAGTGTCATTACAATCTGGTTGTAGCCTGAGAAGCCATCCATGAATGAGAGCAATGCGTGCCCCGCAGTGAAGTCCACCAACTCGTCAATATGCGGCAAAGGAAAGTCGTCCTTCGGACTGGCTTTATTCAAATCCCTAAAATCCATGCATACCCGAATCCTGCCATCCTTCTTCAACACTGAAACTATGTTGGCCAACCAAGTTGGGTATTCAGATACAAGAAGGAACCCTGCGTCAATTTGCTTGGTGACCTTTTCCTTGATCTTGAGAGCCTAGTCCGGGCGGATTCTTTTGAGTTTCTGTTTAACGGGTCTGGCCTCTGGGTCAAGAGGGATCCGGTGCTGTACAATCTCAAGATCGATTCCAAGCATGTCTTCGTAGGACCATGCGAAAACATCTTTGAAATCTTTTAATAAAGCGACTCAGCGCTCGTGCTCCTCCGAAGACAATGTGTACCCGATCTGGACCAGCCGCAGGTCCTTCTCAGTACCAACATTAACTGTAGTGATTTCATCAACTAGGGGTTTAACAAATCTCTCCTGCTCTTGATCAATTAAACGTTGGAAAACCGGAGGTATTTCTTCCTCATCGTTTTCATCAAAATTTTGTAAAACCTGATTAATGCAATAAATCAAAGGCACAGAAAAGTACTCAGAAGCCACAACCATTTGATTCTTATTAAGCATTTCCAAATCGTCAGATTCTTCTGTTACAACAGACTCAAAAGAGAAAGAACAAGACGACCTAGACAGGACTGTGGCATCCGGGTTGTCACTCCCAGGAATACCAAACTCAGACTCAGATGAGCTGGAACCTGATTCTGACTCCACAGACTCGGTGGAATCAGATTCCGGCTCACTACCTGACCCGATGCTGCTTGACAAAAATCCTTCCTCGTACTGCCATATGAGAGAGGGTGCGATGGATGCATCCAAAATGTTTGGCGGTGGGCTCGTAGCCGTTTCATTCCTGATCATGAATACCGAGAAGTTATCCCCCAAGCACTTCTGTTCGATAAGAGGATCTGAA
Source organism: Camellia lanceoleosa (assembly GCA_025200525.1). Taxonomy (NCBI): domain Eukaryota; kingdom Viridiplantae; phylum Streptophyta; class Magnoliopsida; order Ericales; family Theaceae; genus Camellia; species Camellia lanceoleosa. The sequence goes on along the minus strand of CM045771.1, from coordinate 74,988,349 downwards.
AGTTATCCCCCATTTCAATTTTGGCGCTTTCGGAATCCACTTCCTTACACTGCTCAACCTCAGCTGATGGGTCTGTCTACTCTTCGGCAACATCATCCCCGGATAACTACAGGTCGAAGAAGATCTCAATTCTCGGCAGGCGCCTCTTTTCGGCATTCAGCTATGGCTCTGGAAGCCGCAAAATGGAAAGTCCTCCCCCTCCCGGACAAAGCGTCTGTTTAGGGTACCCTAGATGGGTCGATGTATCAACTCAAAAGGCTTCCCTGCCTGCTTTGTTCTGGCTCTCCCAGCCATCTCCTTGCCTTTCCTCACCCAGTTCTCTTTGGTGGGCAGATAACCCAAGCCAAATGTGTGTGGGTTGTGCGGCACTTCGACTGATATTGCAATGCCTTTCCGGCCACTTTTTCCCAGTCCCATCCCAGGGATATGTTGAAGTTTGTTCATGAGATACACTGACTGCACGCTGACATACACCCCCTCGTCAACAGCTAAGATGTTTTGAACGACCCGGGCCTCAGCCAGGATAAATCTTGATAAAAAGACGTCCTCCGTGCCATGCTCAATTTCCAAAACCGGTGTAGACACCTCTGGCGGTGGATAGATCGATGAATTCGCAAAAACTATAGCCACCCCCTTCCCGTGGGGGTATTTCAACATCTGGTGGAGGGTGGAAGAGACTGCCTTCACCTGGTGCAGCCACGGCCGCCCTAGAAGTAGATTGAAGGTTACGGGAACATCCAAGACATGGAAGTCAATCTCGTGTTGTCCTGGACCAACCTTAGTTTGAACCTACACGGTCCCCATCATCTCTCTGCTCATATTGTCATATGCCCTTATCACCTGAGCAGTTGGCACGAAGTCTGCGGGCTTCAAACCGATCGCATAAGTCATCCTTGACTGGCACACATTAATGGCGGATCCCATGTTGACAAGAACCACCGGTATCCACTTTTCTCTACTCTCTACAGAGATGTAGAGTGGTTTGTTGTGATTCGTGCCCTCGGGCGGCAGTTCTTTGTCAGAAAAGGTCAACGTCGGAGAAACTTCTCCCAGAAAGACCAGTCCTACCAGCTGCTCGGGCGTGGTGTCGATCGACAGTTTGGCTTTGTCCATCGCAGAGAGGACAACCTGTCTATGTACTCATGAAGCCATAAGCAGTCCATAAATGGAGATGTCTGCCTTTATCTTTTTCAACTGTTTCAGCACAACCTCTTCTTCAAGTAGCTTCTCTTTTTGCTTCTTCGTCTCCTTGTCCTTCCCGAACGCCTCTGGTTGGTCTAAGTGCGGGGGCGTGAAATACTGCCCGGTCCTAGTCATATGGTCAACTTCGCCAATATACCAGGTATCCTCCGGCTGGCTTTGTGCCCAGTCTTCGTCTGTATGAGCAAGACACAGGTCGTCATCTTCCAACCACATGTCATCGGCAGCCGACAGACACCTGTCCGGCCCCGTTATGACTATTCCTGTGACCACAGTACCTTGTGTTCCTGTGCTCATAGCACGTTCCGTTTCTGTGCACACATCACGTTCTGTTCCTTCAAGGGCTTTGGCGTTCCTGATTCTCTCAGAATCTTCGATCCCTTCTCGTTCTAACTGCTTCAGTGCAGTCTACTGTTCATGTGTCCAATATACCCAAATCCCGAGCGAAATTCTTGGCACCAGCGCTCTCTGGCGATGAATTCTGATTCCCGGCCCTTCCAGCCACAGCTGATGTCCTTGTCCTTGACAAGCCCTGTTCTAGCTGAGATTCTTCAACAACATCTAGTTGGTCATTAAGCCACCCTGCAACCTCTGCTGACCCATCAAAATCAAACCAGTTGACTGCCATGTCTCATGGATCTTGTTCGTTGAAAAACTGAAGGTTAGCAATGTCCTCTCCCAGATCCGTTCAGTTATCTAGCCTCTGATCAAGTCCATCCTCCTGTACTACACAAATCTCTGCTCCTACTGGCAATTCCACATTCGGCCTAGCCTGGTCCACTAATGTAATGTAGCCACTCGGATTGTATACCTCCTCAGCAAAGCCCTCAGACTCCTCAGACCCTGAATCAACACTCTCATTTTCCTCCGAAGTCACCCCTGTTCTATCTACGATAGTCACCACCATTGGTTCAGGTTGGGTTCGGGAGATGTCCAACATGCACAAGTCAGTGCTGTCGGGAATGAACACCACCGGCTTGGGTAGGTGGGAAGGAGTAATGTATATGCTAGGGTTGTATGACACAACCCCAGTTTGGATCGAGTTGATGCATTTGGGAGGTGGAGCTTGGTTATGTGGTGGGAGAGGGTTGGTTGTGACATTGGGTTTCTCTGGAGGCACGATCACCCTATTGTCAATGAGATCCTGAATCTCATGACATAATCAGAAGCACTAGTCGGTGTCGTGACCATGCTGTTGGTGAAACGAGCAGTATTTGGCTGGGTTGTGGGAGGGAGGAAGTTTTTCTGGCAATAGCCGCGGCTCCAGGGGCTTCAAATGCCCTTTTTTGATCAAAACCCCCAGAGCTTTGGACAGGGACATGTATAGTAGAGTGAAGGTTCTTTGGCCTCTGGGTGCATATCTAGCTGTTTGCGAGCTACTACCAGACGAACCGATGAATGGGGTAGCTGCAAGGGTTTTTGGAGTAGTGCTGGTGACCATTCCAACGTCTGAAGTTTTGCCGGCTGCAACACTACTTGTGCCTGCATTTGTACCGCGGTTAAAAGCCCTCTTGGGCAGCTCTCTGTCATTGTCAATTAGACCCTGTTTCAAGGCATCCTCAATCTGTACCCCAATCTCATGCAGGTCTGTGAAGGTGGGGTAGGGGAGGATGATCATCTTCTGCATGAGTTAAGGCTGGAGGTTGTGCACAACCATCCGAATTTGGTCCTTGTCGACCGGCCTGATGGCCATCATCAAGGCCTTTGCCCTCCAGCAGGTCACAAAATCAGAGAAGCACTCCTTCGGCTCTTGCTTGGTCATCTCAAGATCATGAGTTGTGATCTCGATCTGTGTATTGTAGGAGTATTGAGCCACAAAGGCCTCAGCCATCTCTTCCTAGTTCCTCTTAACGGAATCTACCAACTTGGCATACCAAATAGCCGCTACACCTGACAGGGTCCGGCCAAACAAGGAAAGCTTCTGCAATCTAAAGAGGCCCATCATCCTTGAGAAGTCTAAAAACAGCCATAGGTGCACCATAGGATCCCAGACCCATCGAAACGGTCTATGTGCAGCATTTTAAACCAGTCTAGCAAAGTTACAGCCGCATCGGTATACCCATCCTCAATGTCCGGAATGGACTTCACACATTGAGATTTTTGAATAGCTTTCCAAGCTTGCTCACTTTTAATGCCGTGGGGTTCACCAAAAACTCAAAGAGGGAATCCGGTAGGTTAATAGGCGTGGGTGCCTTGGATAGTTGAGGTAGAATCGGGGGTGGAGGTGGCCCTGTTGGGATGTCCGTATCCTCCTAGACATTTTGGACATTCGCCGTCTCCCTGGGTATTGGGACTTTTGGCGGGGGGGGAGCTTGGTGTGAAGCAGATGCCCCGGCTTGCTGCTGTAGTCTAGTAATTAACTCTGCCTATTGGGCCATGATCTTAGCTTGCTGTTTGGCAAAGTTTGCTTGACGAGCAGCGTCCTGCTACATGGTTTTCATACTCTCCTAGAGCTGGCGCATCATTTCTTCCACTCCTGCCATACAGCCCTGATCTGACTAAACTACCGGTATATCTGTCCCTGCAATAGACTCGAAAATCTCAGCCTGACTACTCGAGGACCACTTCTCTGGCAACCACGGTACCGATACGCTGTGCTTCACTGACCTCCGTCTAGCAACCGAGGGTAAAGAATGGAACACTGGTTGTCCGTCTATCAGATCCTCAGATTGATGGAGTCTGCGACCTCTAGTCTAGAGTGCTTGGGGAATATCTGCTTGGTCAGAAGCAATTGTGCTAAACTACCTAGCAAAAAGACAAATAAAGCATAATAAGGAACTAAACAATCAGAAAAATGGACAGCATAACGGCTTAAATAAACACAACACACAGTCGAATATGACAACACACAGTTGGCATTTGTAAGATGAATACACTGTTCTCAAATACTGATCATTGTTCCCAAATCACTGCCCCAAATTTGAATCTGACACCCATAGGTAAAACTGACTCCCAAATACTGATATTGATGCCCGCGGGCCTGATACCCGGACTTGCAAACTGACACGTGCATTCCTGTAGAGGCCAACTCTAAAAGCACATAGCAAACAAGTGAGAGCCAAAAACACCCCTATTGGAGGGGTAGGGTTTCCCTGTCCTAGTTTCGTCAACAACCAGAGTTTCACTACGCACACAGCGGTTTCAAACAACCTATAATCGGGTAAGCGACCTGTCCTAGTTTGGGATAGTCACTATGGATTCCGATATGCACTAGGTCGAATGGTCAGAAAGAGTGCCCCGGTGAAAATCAGGGTTTGTGTTTCCATTGTGGCAAAGCCCGTAACCGGTCAGCCTTATGGAACACTTCTCAAAGTGAGCCTCTAGCAAACCGTTCAGGAATAGCAGACGGCAAACACAGTGTCCTAGGCGCAATGCAAATGCAATGCAAAGAAACACATAAGTGTAATCAAAACAAGATATCATGAGTTCGAGTCAAGTTCTCTAACTCGCCAGCAGAGTCACCAGAAACTGTAGAAGCGCCCGAACGTTCCGGGAAAATCCCATTTTGTTCAATAGGCTCACTACATTTCGGACTCAAATGTCACAGTTCTGAATCTAATCTCGCAAAGTGCAATGGAAGACCGATAAATCACCAAAGAGTCCAAATTCGGCAAATCGTTTTGAAAAACTGATTTTTTTTAGAAAGAAGTGCCAAACATGGACTGCTTTGCCAGATACAGAGTCGCCACCTAAATGTTTTATTTTGGGAAAATTTAGAAAATCCTGACTCGCGCCTAAGGCCATGTGTCCGTCATCACCAAAGTTGCTTCGGCTCGGGAACTTGGGTACGAGAGGGGAAGGTCATTCAATGAGCGCCCCCACTCGCCCAATCAAAGATCGGCCTTTACTAACATGATTCAGAACTGTAGACGCGCCCGAACGTTCCGGGAAAATCCCATTTTGTTCAATAGGCTCACTACATTTCGGACTCAAATGTCACAGTTCTGAATCTAATCTCGCAAAGTGCAATGCAAGACCGATAAATCACCAAAGAGTCCAAATTCGGCAAATCGTTTTGAAAAACTGATTTTTTTTAGAAAGAAGTGCCAAACATCGACTGCTTTGCCAGATACAGAGTCGCCACCTAAATGTTTTATTTTCGGAAAATTTAGAAAATCCTGACTCGTGCCTAAGGCCATGTGTCCGTCATCACCAAAGTTGCTTCGGCTCGGGAACTTGGGTACGAGAGGGGAAGGTCATTTAATGAGCGCCCCCACTCGCCCAATCAAAGATCGGCCTTTACTAACATGATATCTTGTTTTAGAAAACACATGTGTTCTTATTCCGGTTATTAGCCTAGAATTATTATGTGATGCGCACAACACACAAGTATAGACTAGATCGCCTAAGTCGAAACAAAACATCTCATGTTTGTTTTCGAAAGCGGCTTGCTACTCGCAAGTAGGCTAAAATGCAGATTTTGCCACCCTCAAGTGGGCTTAGAAAACATGATGTTTTTCCACTCTCAAGTGGGCTTAAAACACACATTTTGATGAACTGTTCCAATTCAAGTAATCCAACCTTCACCCACAAGCATTCATGCAGTTATAGCATATAAGCAATTAGCCACATGGCAAGCATGCTATCATGGCAACACTCACACACATGCAAGGATGCTAAAGCATAAACACTTACCGAGTACTCCGAGCCAAAACAGAAACTAGTTAGTAATCAATGCATGATCCTAGTTATGTTAAGATGGCTAATGCAACACATGCAAAATGCAACTAGAAATAGGCTTGGCTATTCTAAAATGTCATGTGAAATGCAATTTTGATACATGTATTCAAATAGGAATTGAAATACAATGCAGTTAGTATGATGCGCCGAGGCCGGTGCATGCAAGACAGATGAATGAATGCAAACATGCGAACATAAGTATGCTAATTAAAACATGCCCTAAACTAACCATCATAAGCTAGTAAATAAAAGGGAGAAAGACATGGAGTTGGAAGACATGCATCACACACACGCACGCTTATTACAAAATTCGCCCTCTCGACAGAGGGTCCAAATAAATAATACAGAACCAGCTAGCTAATCTAAGCTAATCTAATTAAACTAGTTATTACACGACGAAATGAATAACAAGTTACAACTACTTACTACGCAACATTAACTAAGTAAGCAATCTAAATAAGCATGCAAACCAAATGAATATGGGTTGCCCCAGCTCTGCTTTGAATGACAAAGGATGCATGCATGCTTGAAATGCCTGGTTCGGAAATCCCTTGCGACGCCCCAACTTGCCTCTCTTTGCAATTCACCTCAGAACACTGCACAATGCTCCAGAAGGCTGAAACTCCACCCTGGGAATCGGTGGGAAAGCTGCCGACCAGCTATTGGCCTTGGAGACCATCTACCGACCACTTTTGTGGTGAAAAACAAGAAAAAGTGGTCGGCCAGCCACTAAATCTGGTTGGCCGAGGTTTACGCCCCAGTTTCTAGTTTTTTCTGTGAAGGCAAGAGAGAGATGCCAAAGTATTCGCAACACATGTGTGCACGACCACTCTCCCCATCATTGCATAGGCTCAAGGGAGTGTAGTCCTTGACCTTCAGGCCACCAATCACGCATTTCAATGCATGATGGCCGAGGAGTCGAATTGTACGACTCAATGTGAAATGAATGCACATACAAGCACCTAAAGTCAACAACTCCGTCATGGGTAGTCAAGAGTGTCGACAACCGGGAATCGAGGCACGTTTCATCATTTCAAGCAAGAAACGTCCCTCGTTCCCCGTGTTTGGACTGACCCCTATTCTAAACACAATGCAACAAACAAGGCATGCACCAACGGAACTCTAGCATGCAATCTTAATGCAATGCAACTAAGTCATGCAAACATGCAACTAGCATACACAATGCTATGAACTAACAATGGCATACTCAATGCACATGACACTTAGCATACACAATGCGCGTAGAAATTAACATACATAATGAGATGAACAAGGCATGCACAATGCAATGATCAATCATGCGACAACAAGGCATACTCGATGCTATGAACTACAATGGCATACTCAATGCAAAATGGACTTAAACCATAATGGATGGGCCTCAGCCACACCCAAATCAGTGGCCAAAGATGATGAAAATAAGGCCCCAAAACACATGCAAGCATGCACAATGCAATGGACCAAGCTCAATGCACAAAACACAATTTTCCAAATGCATTGAAAGGATGAAATGTGGAGTGCAATGACACATGTCTCAGCTCTGAAATGGCATACAAAATGACTTCGAATTATGCAAACAACTCATCTAATGCATGTTGAATGGCTCAAGCATCGAAACTAGTGAACTGTATTACACTATAGGCATGCAAGGCAATGCTCAAATGACCAAACCAACTCTAAACAGACCCTATGCAAGCCCAAAATAGTAGCAAAATGAGTTGGGATGATGGCTTGAAAGGCACAAAAATGAAACTCATGCAATGGCTCACAAATAGGGTATAAAAGCACAACTCTCAAGGGCACTTAAAGAGTGGAAAACATGGAAGTATGACAACCCTATATGCTCTGAAATATCATGCTCAATGATGCCAAAACATGAAAATACCTCAAGTTAAGCATGCAAGGGACTTCAAAACTCAAAGCTAGTCAAGGGTATTACACTACAAGCATGCATGGCAAGCATCATTCGACCAAGAGGCCTCAAAACAAAGCTAAGGCAGCCCAAAATATGAACAAAATCAGTTTGGAGTATGGCAAAAATGTGCTAGAATAGAGGGCCAAAACATCATGCATTGTAAGCTAGTAAACATGATTTACACTACAAGCACATGAAGCATGTGAGAGGCTACCAAACCAGCCAAAAACAGAGACATGGCATGCCAAATGATGATAAAAAAACTCACTGAAATATAACCAACACATGCAAGAATGACATGCTACTTTGATAAGCCATAAAAGGGATTACTCTACACATGCAAGAGGCAAACCCAAGGTGACCAAACCAGCCATAGATAGAGTCTAGGCAGGCCCTAAAAGTCACCAAAAAGTGCCTGAACCGAGCCTTAAAAGTATGAAAACATATGCTCCTTTGATAGGCCAAAAATACAAGCAAACAAGGCCAAAAGAGAGAGGGTCTCCCCTCTCTAATTTAGGCCCTCAAAACCACATGCCAACCATTGAAATTCCACTGGATTTTAGTGGCTAAAAGGCCAAGAAAAGATCAACTCAAAGTCCTTACGGCATGACACAAAACAAGGCCAAATAGGGCATGCAAGAGGGAAGATGACCCTCAACACCAAAAGGGCCTTAAACAAACATTTTAAGCAACTTAAAACAAGAATTTTTTTAGTTGAAAACAAACCTTAAATAAGCATGCAAGTATGGCTAAGATAATGACCAAAACAAAGCTTGAAAAGGGAGAAATGAGGTTACCCTTGAAGCACAGCAAAACCAGCAAGTTTTTGGACCAAAAACCAACTCTTTAACCTCCAAAAATGCCCTCCAAGAGCCTCAGATCAATGGTGGGGGTGTATGACTATGGGTTGGGGTGTTAAAGGTCAAGAACAATACACACTTTTGGCTCAACATATAGAGATATAGAGAGAGATACATGTTTGTGCCTTAGCCAATTTCTAAACCTGGTTCAAGGAGAGGGACAGGCTCTCTTATAGAGGAGAAAAGGTTCAAGCTTCTCCAAGAAGCTAAAACAAGGGTGCAAATCCTCCATAGACGTGTATGAAGGATACAGTCTGTGCCTTCTAGCTAGCACAGCTGGCATCCACTCAATCAGACAAAACAGGCAGAAACCTGCTGACCAGAAGAGGTGGTCGACCGACCACTTTCCCTAGTCGGCCGACCAAGGCAAGTGTTCTCCCAAAAAAAAGGTGGTCGGCCAGTGCAATTGGTGGTCTCCACACTGAGACCAAGCCAATGGGTAGGGTGGGAGACCAGTAAATGTGGCCCAAAGATCAAGAAAACCAGTTTCCCGACAAGAAAATTGGCTGGCAGGGAGAAAAGTGGTTTCCAAGGACAAAGCTGGTCTCCCACCCTTGTACCACCTTCCAAATAACGAAAAAAAGGTTCATGCCAAGAACGAACCAACACGAATGCAAAACGAGAGTTCGGGAGGCAAAGTGCGCGGCCGGGAGCCTCGAAAATTGGCTGTTGATCACCAGAAGTGGCATATGACCACAAAAGTGGTCTCCCAGGTGATGGTGCCCCTCTGGACAGAGCAAACAAGGTGTGTTCCAAAAACCAGGCCAAACGGAGAATGTTAAGTAGTCCCGAGCTGAGGCGCACAGCCGACGGCTTCGAAAACCGGAAACTAGTCTCCAAACGGGAATGGTTGCCTACGACCATCGAGAGATGATCTACAAGATCTCTCCCTCCCTCCAGGAAGAGAAAACAAGACTTGGTCCGTGGATCGAGTCAAAGCACAAAAAGTTCCGATGCCCGGAGGTAAGGCTCTCAGCCGAGAACTCCGAAACCTCAGGACGAGCACAACATGCACCATCACCGAGGGCTCAATCGATGACGTATGAGTCTTAAGGTCGGTCAAAAATGGGGTGTCTACACCTGTAAAAGCACATTGGCTCACCAACAAACTGGTGTGGCATACTAGTTGGTGGCAGCAAGTGTGTACCCCCTGCCTTTTGTACTTTTACTTCACTCTGACTTGCATACACCATCGACGGAGATTTCAACACACTCCTTACCTCCCCAAGAAGAATTTGGTTCTCCTCTAGTGACTAATTCGCCAGTGCATCTCTTATCTGAGCCACTAAGACCCCTATTGGAATTCTAGCATAGCCACTTGCCCGCCCTCTGTACTCACTACTTGGCCACTCATCTAGCCTTTCTGGGCTACTACCTAGCCTACATGTTGAACACCACCATCATAAGCCAAGACCATGTCCTGGTCTACCTCATCTTCTTCAAACTCAACATGCCTTTTCTTAACATGCTTATCTACATGTTTCTTTGCCTTCACCATTTTTCCAAATTACGCAAGAATGTCCTATTGGGCGTGCCAAAAATTGTTAGTAAAAATTATGCTGGGTCTAGATCGACAATAACCAAGAAATAATTTAAACTGAACAACTTAAACAAGACAATCAAGTAATTGTGGTTTCAGTTCTAATGCCTCAAAAGAATGAGGACTTCTTTGGATCAATGGTAACAAAGTAAACAAGAAGAAAGAACACACTTTTTATATCAACTGGTGGTAACAAAGTAGATTAAACAAACAAAAGCAACTTCGAACTGAAATCGCTTGTGTTCATTCAACAAATGCAAACTATAGTAGAAGAAACTAATCCTAAGTTACAATCTGGACTACTCCTAAGTCTAAAAAACTAAGAGGTTATGTTGTTGTTGATGTCCCTTCTCTTTGCGAACTTCTGGCCTTTTGTAGTTCTTCTCTCACACGCCCCACGTGATCTACTCAATTTGCAATTGTTACTGTGTAGCTATCGCAACTGCACTCCCATTCCTTAGACTTCACTTCCACCTATCGAACTTGACTCCCTTTAGGTTGACACATGTCCCTATGCCCTTTCAACTTTCCTTCGACAGAGAGAAACTTCCACTTCGTGCATGCTTCCTCTTGGAAACAACCCACTAAGTCCATAGTCACACTGTCAGTAATTGCCCTGTCACCAGCACTGTTTTATGCACATTATCAGTTCCTCTTATATTGCTTGCCAACTTAAAAAACCGTAGATTCCTCACTTGATATTGCGTTGTGTCACACTCCAACCGGTCCACCAGTCGACAAGAATTAGCAAAAACAGGTGCACACAGTGTGGGTGTTTGGAAAGTGAGTTTTCATGTAGGTTTTTTTAGTTATAGGATATTATTGGAATTTTTTTTTTTTTTGTGTTTGGGAAGATAGTTGGGTTTTTTTGTGGTTGGATGTGAGATTTGTGAGAGAAAAAGTGAAATGATTATGGGGTTGGATGTGATATTTTGTTTGGATGTGTTTTTTTTGGTTTTGCAAAAAGTTTTGTCTTTTTGTGAAAAAAAAAAAAAAACCCAAGTTCAAGACTTCCCAAACACCACCAGTAACTCATTTTGATTATCTTTTTATTTTTTTTTATTTTTTTTTATTTTCCAGGTCTAAGATTTTGAAGATCATAAGAGCCTCAATGGAGTTGTTTCATGGTGGTTCTCCTCTACTGAGAAAGTAACCCAAGTTAGTTTTCGTTTAGTTTTTGTTTTTTTGTTTTTTTCATTGCTCTATTTTGGGTTATATTGTGAATGATTTATCTAAATTGAAATGTTTTTTTGGGTTATTTTTCATTGCCCTACAGATTTGTGTGTTCTGTTTTGGGTTATTTTGGGTTTGTTTGGGAATGATTTATTTGAATTGAAATGTTTGTTTAGGTTGTTTTTATTGCTCTACAGATTTGTGTGTACTTTCTTTCCTAAGTTGGCATATCTAAGTTTATACTTTAAAGAAATTTACCCATGTGTTTTCTCTATTTTCATTCTTTTTGGATTTTTATTTATTTATTTGTGTGGGGTCAATGAAATAACACTAGCAAGTGTGCTTGGTTTGTTTTTCTAGAACTTCCTAGAACTTTAAAAATCTTTTTTGTTTCCTAATGGATGGAATGATGGATAGAATTGCATTTTGCATATAGCTACACTTGCATTGTGAATGATTTATACCTTGAAACCAACCTAAGTAACCAACCCAAAGTTGAAGATATATCAATGTTGGCCTCTCTTTAACTTCCAGCTTCCATTTCCAACTATTATGAAAAGTAATGTCTCTTATATTCTTCTTATCTTGCAAGGATAATATCTTGGAATCTTGGTTGTTGCTAATTTCTTTTGGTTTATGTTTTCCCAGAATATCTACGTAATATGGTTATTGCTATATTTTAGTAATGAATAACAACAAAATACTAGAGTTTAGCAATGTTGCTTCAGTAGTTACTTTGCTATTTTTTAGATTTTTCTCACAAAATATCAAATAAAAAATATTATATATGGTGTTGCTTCAATAGTAACTTTGCTTTTGCTAGATTGTGGCTTCACAATATTGGTTTTTAAATGATGGTCTGCAAATCCTTAGCTGCTATATTTCATAGTTTTTTAAACAAATTTCATGCCTTTGTCTTTAGCTCTTCATGATAGTGTTGAGTTCACTGATTTTTGCTATTCTTCTGAATAAACAAATACTTTTGGTATCCTTTCTTATAATTAGGAAATCACCACCTTAGGCAAGTAAATTCTTCTCTACTTAGTGAATTAAAGCTTGAATTGTGGTTACTATATTTATAACAATTCTTGTGTTTTACAGATTCTTTGTTATCTTAATTGATATGTAGTGAAATTTGCTAGTACCACAAGAGTACTGAGCTCCTGATCAAGAAGCTTCCATTCAAGAGGCTTGTCCGTGAAATTACTTAAGACTTCAAGGTAATTGAATTGTCGCAATAGCTAAACATCGTCATATTTATAGTAATTGTTTAGGTTGGTGTTTTTTTTTTTTTTTTTTTTTTTTTTTTTTTTTTTTTTAATGTTTTTGATTAGTAGTATATGTTAATGTTAATGTTAATGTTTTTGATTTTTTTTTTTTTTGTTGGGTTTTGGATTTGAATAGGCTACATTGTTTAATTTCTGATTGAAATTTTGAATGGTCTGCTATTGTTTCTGTTCTTTTTTTTTTTTTTTTTTTTTTTCCTAATTTTTACCTCTTCTACAATTTGTTGTTGATTTACTTGTGTATAAGTGTGTATGTGTATGTCTGGAAAACTTTTATTTATGAAGGACATCATTTTTTAGCAAGTTTGGCCCCTCTCTCCCTATACGTATGTGTGTATTCTTTCTCAGTTTGATTATTGATGTTGCCTCCATTTGGTTAAGCTTGAATGACTGCAGTGACTGTAGGTAAGTCAAATGCCTATTTTTTTGAATTAAATTATTGGTCATAGATTTCAAAGCATTGTTGACTATAACTTCTCTGTTTTGACTTTTTATTTGCCAATTTTGTTTTGTTGAAACTAGTTTGTGGCCTTTTGAAGAGTTTTATATGACAAATTTGAGTGTGGACTTATTGATAATGTCCAATAAAGCATCTATCTAATTGTTCCTCTTGGGCACCTATCACTCTCGACATAAAATACCAAATGTGATTTAAATAATTTATCATTTTTAGTTTACAAGTTTTGTCTTTGAGTTTTGCCATTTGAATCTGCTTTGAAATTTTGTAATCTTAAAAGTAGTGTGCATTAGAGCTATCCTCCATATAATTTTATCTCTAATTTATATGAATTATGTGCAAGTTTCTGATGTCCATCATGGTTTAAAATTTTTCTTATTGCTAGCTACTTGATTTCTTTATGAAATTTCTGAGAATGTTGGTTTACTTGAAATATGCAAGAAAAACTATGGTCAAAGTTGTTCAATAGAAAAGAGGCCAGCTGCATGCAATAAATCATAACTTCTTGAGCAAGGATGTGATTGACATACGGATGCGAATGTGTCTCCTCTTCAATTCAGTTGAGTCATGTTGTTTAGTCTAGAGGATAAATTATTTATCATCAAAGAAACTTGTGAAATATAATGGCTGGTTTTAAGGCTAAAGTTGGTGTTCGAACTTGGTGCTAATGAGTTTCTGCTAAAGAAATATAGTGGTTATATATTGGAGCTTCAGAACATGGTGTTGTATTTGTTTTTTTTAACTGTAGAAGTAGAAATTTGGTTTGATATTTAAGGTTTGTTAGATGGTGTTTAAAAGACAAATGACAAAAATTTATAGATTAGAGCTTCTAAGGTATATTTATTTTTTATTTTTTTAAAAAAATTTGGGGGTTAATCAGTTAATGCCTTTTATTTGGAAAGAAAACAAATTGCTTGGATTGGTTGGTTCGTTCGTTATTATTTAAAAAAAATAAAAATAAACTTTTCCTTAATCACTTTGATCTTCTCTCTTCACTCAAAATTTTGCATGAAATTTCTGATTTATATGTATATATATATATTTGTAGTGATGAGGTTAATACTCAAGATTTGAGTATATATTTGTAGATATAATGGTGCACAACCACATATGTATATCTATAACTTCATATATGAGGGTATACCTATATATGTTGCAGATTTGAAAGCATATTTGTTCGCCATAGATTAGTTTTCATTGCTTGTATTATGTTTCTTAGGTCATTAAATCAAAGGGAGGTTAGTGGAGCAGCTATTGTGAGACTCTGAAACTCTGCCTTGTATGTTAGTTTTAGTTTTTAAGTAAATTGAGATCTTTGGTTGTTTTATCCTGTTTTTGTTGTTATTGGTTTCTACTTTCAGTGTATGTTAGCTATGAAAGTTTGTTGAATTGTTATGTCCTTACTTATCTATCTGATGTTTTGAGGATAGAAGATGGAAACCAAGAGCGTACACACCAATTCAAGAGAATGAGATTCAGATTAAGAGCGAGTCTGCTTCAGGTACTTTTTATATTCCTATTAATGAATGCTTGATTAGATGATGCCTTTGTTTCTAATTGCCTTTCTTTGTGGTATATTCTTAATTTTTTGATAGATGAATGTGTATCCATTGGTTAAAGCTTCCTCGTCACTGAATATGCCTTTGCATTATTTGGACAAATTTTATGTGTAATTCTCTAACTATAGGCTATAGCAGGATTAATGGTCTCAAAACCAACACTACAACAGACTTATTTTGTGTTAAATTAGGGTCATAATCATTTATGATAATGGCTGTGGTTTTTTTTTTTTTTTTTTTTTTTTTTGAATTTTTTTCTTATTGGAATCTTGGAATGAACTTGCTATAATTAAAAAGGATTATGAAATCTGAAACTTATCAGTAGCAAAGAACAAAAAAACTGAGACACGAGTACCGTCTCTTTGTGAATATTCGTCTCTTAGTGAATATTGGAGGGTGAGTAGAGAGTACCATCTTCGTTCAATAGAAAAGAGGCCAGTTGCATGCAATATAGCTTATTTCTTGCGTATGTGTCAAATGGTTCATACCTGGAAAGGCTAATATGAGGGGCCAATATAAATCGTAATAACCTTCTTGCTTTTGTGCTTTGTTTGACTTGTTTCTTCCATAACATTTATATGTTTTTCTATTTATTTTTTCATTAGTTTAGAAGAAACAAATTGTTGACAAATACCTTTCTTTTTGTACCTTGTATGTAGCACACTTCACTTGCCTTCTATTCTTTGTTAGACATTCTACATTTTAGTCTTATGACATTGGGAACTTCTACATGTGATGAATGTGTTGACATCACTTCCTAATGATGCAAGTCATATTACCCATCTGAATGTCACATATGAACTGATTCCTTACAATTATTAATACTTTGTTGCAATAATGAGGAGTGGGTGAGAGAATTTCTTATTCTTTTCCCTATCTATTCAATTTTATTAAATTGTTCATGTAGTTAACTAGGTGAGATTATTGTTGAATTTTTTTGTTCAGGAAGGTAGAAATACAAAATTAGAAACGGAATGAGTTTAGCAAAATGGAAGTTTTGTTCGATATGGATTTTTGACATCAGTTAGTTGAGGTAATAAATTTTTTTAGAAATTTACCAAGTTTTACACTTGGCTTAACATTTCTATACTTGACTAATTTCATCCAAAAAAAATTAGACTACAAGCATGAGAACACACATTCAAGTCAGAGAAACCATTTTGTTCCTCCCCCTGTTTCTCTGATCTCTACTAATATGAATGAACTACTTTGATTATTTTCTTTCCTTTGTTTCGATTGCTAGATTTTTATAAATCAGTTTCTAATATTTCATTTCCTCTTTTTGCAGTTCATCAATTTTTGCTACAAGTGTTGTGTTAATATGATAGGATGGCAAGTGGTGTGTTGATATGACTGAATGGCAAGCGGTGTCTTGATATGAACTGTATCATGTGGACAACAAACATTAGTTAGTAGATTGTCCGCAAATGTTGAGCTCAAAACTTGTATTCTTAGTAGTAAACAAACAATATTGAATTTTAGATGTTAAATTGAGTGGGTTTGTGGCTTGGGATCAGTTTAAGGGAGTATTTGAATTCAATAAATTGTGATTAGTTTGGTTTGGATTAGATTTGTAAGTTGAATAAATGATAATAAATAGAGGGAAATGTTTGGGACCCCTACAAAGAAGGACCCCCATGATCCCCATTGATGTATTGACCATTGATGTGTTTGAAATTTTTTTTTTAGAGTTGTGTCTGATAATGACATGAATGACTCAGATCATTTTAGGAGTTGTGTTTTGTGGCGGTCTCTATCATTACTGATAATTAAAAGATAAAAATACTTCTCTCCACTTTGAATATAATTGATTTATTTACAACTTAATGGATTTATTATTCTCTAATAAGTTGCAAGTAAAATTGCACTAAACAATTGAAACATAGATTTGAAAATAAAGAATAATAAATTGCACTAAACAGTCTTTATATTGGGAAGTGCCATTATTAGCTAGGTTTTATATATATATATATATAAATTAGTCCTATATCTTTTTTCCTTTTCATTTTTTTTTTTCAAAACTTAATGCATTTTGCTATTGATACGTAAGGGGTATTACTTTTAGATTGGCCAACTGACCAAACTTGCATAACCTCAATCAGAGCAACTCCAACGGTTCTATCAAATGCCTTTCCAAAGTTAAAAAATTGGTTTCAGTTCACAAAATCACTCCTCTAATGGTGAGGATTACAGTTTTGTAGGTACCTTTAGGTTCTGTCATTGTATTTAAAGTTCTCTTATTTCCTACTGCTACAAAATCTTTTCTTTGGGAAGGATTTCCTCCCGTGGATCATCATTCAAATTAATGGACCAACCAAAGCTAATAAAGAAAGATTATTTGGAGAACATTGTGCATAATGCTTTAGATCAAATGAACTCACTCAAATCATTTGCATTGTATAATTACAAAATGATAACTTAGACTGAACCCAAGTTTTGCAATATCGTTTTCCAACATTTTAGCAATTTTCCCTTTTTGGATACAAACCTCACATAAAGTGAGTCTTACCTTTTTGGAGTCCCAAACCCGTGTGAGAGTTGTGTCCAATTTTGTAATAATTTTTTTGCAAGTAAAAAAACTTTTTGATGGAAATTTACCGATTGATAAAAGCAATCAGAGTACCAGTCCTAAACTCATTTATTGCCATTGATTTGGCCCTAAAACCTTTCATTTTCTTCATCATGTTCTTCATTTTATGTTCATCATCTTCAATTGTTGATCGAATTTCTGTGAAGTAAAACATGAGTTGGTATGGAAAGTTATCAGATGTTCTTTTAGGTTCTAAATACCATTTGGAATGCAAAGGAGTCAAAGCGATTCGTGAAGATATCAAAATGGCCCGATTTTCTAGGAATCCCTTTTGGTGTTTGACCAACTTTAGACGGAGCTGGGAATTTAGGAGAGGGAGTAGTGATAGGTTTCATTGACACTGGAATCAATCCGAACCATCCAAGTTTTACTAGCAGGTTGCCAATTACTGGTAAAAGCACATTTTTCAAAAGTAGTAAATTCAGAGGGAAATGCAACATTGGCGAGCAGTTTCCTTCAACAGCTTGTAATGGTAAGATAGTAGGGGTGCATTATTTTACATGAGCTACAATTGTTAACAGTAAATTTAATGCCACATGTGACTAGGCATCCCCTTTTGATGTTGATGGTCATGGAAGGCAAGTAGAAGCTTTGGATCTAGGGTTCTTAGAAAGTTTAGAGAGAGAGGTATGAAAATGTGATGTAAAAAGTGACTTTTACAGACTGAAATACGCACAGTCTACTCGAGCAGAGGAAATAACGCTCGAGTGTCCAAACACAAAAATAATTATCGCTCGAGCGCAAGAAGTGACGCTCGAGCGTCAAGACATAAGAATAAAGGCAAAAAAAAAGGCACCACCGCTCAAGTGCAAGAAGTTCCACTCGAGCGTAGAATCCAAACCCCCAGTAGTTTTACAGATAGATGCAGACCGCTCGAGCACAAGAATTGTCGCTTGAGCGTAGAACACTCACTCCCAGTAGTTTTGCAGATTTGCAAAAATACTGGAAGGACTCAATCACCGCTCGAGCGCAAGAATGTCTACTCGAGAAAACAAGCCAAAAACTCAAAGATCGCTCGAGCGCAAGAATGTCCGCTTGAGTGCACTGGTCAAAATCTGGGCAACAAGAGTTTGAAAAACAAGCTACCAACCTCTTCCAAACACAACCAAGACACTCCAAAAACCAAATTCAATGAGAAATAAGGGAAAACAAGACATGGACCAAAGTAACAGTGGAACCTATATCTAGAATAATAAATGGGTTGGGACTAAACCAGAATGTTATCACCTCCTCCCCTTAAAGAATTTCGGCTCCAAAATTTTAAACTAGAACAAAAATGTGATTAAATCAACAATTTCAATGTTGACCAATTCAACCCACAACCATTACCCATTTACCGGTTGTCCAATTCTATCATATGATAAACAAGTTCTCAACAATGAATATACAATTTATATTTCCAAAACAAATACAATTTTTACATTAAATCAACATAACAAAAGTTTCAATACAAGCTCAAACATTAACCAATAGGTTCGAATACTTCTCACCGATTTCCAACTCACGTTCCCAAGTTGCTTCCTCAACTCTGTGATGTCGCCATAATACTTTTACCAAAGGGATGGTCTTGCCTCGCAAGACTTCGTCTCTAGTATCTACGACTCTCACCGGTCTCTCCTCATACGAGGCATCCTCATCTACCTCTAAGTTGGTCCAATCCAACACATGTGACGGATCTAGCTCATACTTCCGAAGCATACAAATGTGAAACACATCATGAACGCCAGAAAGCTGTGGCGACATGGCCAAGCGATAAGCTACCTCTTCAATCTGCTCTAGTATCGCAAAAGGCCCAATAAATCTAGGAGATAGCTTCCCAGTCTTTCCAAACCTCATCGAACCCCGCCTAGGTGATATCTTTAAGAAGACATAATCATCTACCTCAAAAGACAAAGGTCTCCTCCTATGGTCAACATAACGTTTCTAGCGACTCTGGGCAGTAGCCAACCTCTTACAAATAAGAGCGACTTTCTCAATTGTTTCTCGAACCAACTTAGGACCTATCAAAGGTGCATCACCCACCTCAGCCCAACACACAGGAGATCTACACGATCGGCCATACAAGGATTCAAATGGTGCCATGCCAATACTGGAATACCGAACTGGAAGTTATTATTATAGGCAAACTCCACTAAAGGCAAGTACCTCTCCCACGACCCCTTAAAGTCAAGAACACAACCTCTTAGCATATCTTCTAGAATTTGAATGGTGCACTTTGACTGCCCGCCAGCCTGAGGATGATGCGAGGTGCTAAAAGTCAATCTCGTACCCAAGGCATTCTGTAGGCTATGCCACAACTGAGCCATAAAGCACAAATCTCTATCCAAAATAATCAGTACAGGGACCCCGTGCAACCTCACCATGTCCCTAATATAAAGGCCGGTAAGATAATCTACCGAGTCACTCACGCGCATAGGTACAAAGTGCGCCAACTTGGTTAACCGGTCAACTACCACCCAAATTGCATCACTACCCCGTTGTGTCCTAGGGAGACCCACAACAAAATATATTGAGGCATGCTTCTACTTCCATTTAGCTATAGGCAAGGGTTGCAACAAACCAGCTGGCCTCTGATGCTCGGCCTTCACTTGTTGACAAGTAAGGCACCTCAAAATGAACAAGGCTACATCTCTCTTCATACCCCTTCACCAAAACTAGCGACTAAGGTCATGGTACATCTTTGTGCCTCTCGGGTGCACCACAAGGCATGAGTGGTGAAACTCTCGGAGTACTTCCTCTCGGCAAGACTCTAGCATGAAAAGACAATCAAGGTATCTAACACTCGAGTCATAATATATGTTCAAGCCTTTCTCTACCTTCCCACTAGAGATCTTTTCCTGGAGGGTTTCCATCTCAAAATTGCCCTATTGTGCTTCTACAACTTGAATCACAAGTGTAGGTTGAGCAACCATGGTAAACAAAGTTGTCGACTCAACGAACTCGCCAAGATACAAGTCAAACTCGCCTACAGTGCCCAACATCTCCCATTCCCAAATAGCGACACTAGTTACATTGCCAACAGATTTCTTATTAAGGCATTGGCCACAACACTAGCCTTTCCCAAATGATAATCCAACTCAAAATCATAATCTTCTATAAACTCCATCCATCTCCTCTGCCTCAGATTCAAGTCTTTTTGTGTGAACAAATATTTCATACTCTTGTGATTAGAAAATACTTCAAACTTCTCACCATACAAATAATGCCTCCAAATCTTCAAGGCAAAGATTACTGCTGCTAACTCTAGGTCATGGGTAAGGTAGTTCCTCTCATGAGTTTTCAACTACCATGAGCCATAGGCTACAACCTTTCCCTCTTGCATCAGCACACAACCCAAACCTTCCCATGAAGCATCACAATACACAGAATAGCCTAAACCCCTTTCCAGAAAAATCAATACTAGAGTAGTGGTAGGTCTAACCTTAAGCTCTTGAAATGACTTCTCACAAGTCTCACTCCACACAAACTTAATCCCTTTCCTTGTCAACCTAGTCAATGGTGAGGCTAATCTAGAGAAATCTTTCACAAACCGATGATAATACCTGGCTAGGCCCAAGAAGCTACGGATTTCAAAGGCATTCTTAGGCTATTCCCAATCTTGTGTTGCTTCTATTTTAGAGGAGTCCATAGTCACGCCTTCCCCGGAAACCACATGGCGTAAGAACTTAACTTCTTTCAACCAGAAGTCACACTTCCCAAATTTAGCATACAGTCTGTGGGTTCTAAGTGACTCAAGCACTACCCGCAAGTGTTCCTCGTGTTCCTCCTCAGAGAGTGAGTAAATCAAGATATCATCAACAAAGACGACCACAAAACGGTCTAGGAACTCATGAAAGATCTGGATCATCAGATCCATAAACATAGTAGGTGCATTTGTTAGCCAAAAGGCATCACTAAGAGTTCATAATGGCCATACCGCGTACGAAATGCCATTTTTTGGACATCTTCCTCCTTCACTCTGAATTGGTGATAACCCGATCTCAGGTCTATCTTAGAAAAGCAACAAGACCCCTTCAACTGATCGAATAGGTCATCTATACGAGGCATTGGGTACTTGTTCTTAACAGTTACCCAGTTCAATTGCTGATAGTCAATACAAAGTTGCAAAGTGCTATCCTTCTTCTTGGCAAAGAGAGCCGATGCTCCCTAAGGTGAAGCACTAGGGTGGATAAAACCCGTATCTAATAGTTCTTAGAGTTGAATCTTTAACTCACTTAACTCGGTAGGGGCAAACCTATATGGTGCCATAGAAATCAGTGCTGTGCCAGGCACCAAGTCAATAGAGAACTCAATCTCATGGTGAGGTGGTAAATTAGTGAGATCCTCAGGGAAAACATAAGGGTATTCAGAAACTACCATCGGCAATTCATCTAGAACTTTATCATCCTCACTACCTAAGAAGTTGGCAAGAAGACAACTAAGTTCACTTCGTCCATGCGGATCATACACCGGTGATAAAACTCTATCAACCCGGTCCCCTAGGAAATAAAAGCAATCACCGCTCGAGGTACATACAGTAACTCTCTGACGGTAATAATCTATGACAGCCCGATACGAATACAACCAGTCCATACCCAATATAGCATCAAAACTTAACATGTCAATTAACACAAATGCAAACGGAAGTCAGCGACCATCAACCTCTATGTCGCAACCCCGAAACCCCTATTTTAAAACAATCTCACCACCAATAGGTGACTTTACACTGAGAGGAGATGTTAACCGATCCAACTCTAACCCCAATGCTGATGTAAATGCAAATAAGATAAATCAATAGAATGCATAACAAGAAAGTACCTCTCACTACTTATGGGGGTCGAATAAATGTATATTCAGAAGAGGTTCAAACAGAATGCCGACAATGTTGGTAAGGCTAACTCAGCGTGATCAAACCCATCTGAACAAAAACAAAGTCAAGTAAAATCCAGTTCGTGGGCTGAATATGGCAAAAAGGTTCTGTCGTACCTGGGGGTCCCAGATATGATGATGAAGGGTGATAATGAAAAGGTGGGTCCTTGGAGAGCAATATGAAAAGGAGAAGCATCAGCCAAAGAGATGTATGTGAGAATATATAAGATAACTTGAGATAGAGGTAAATTAGAAAGAATATTGACTTGTCCGTCGGAGTGCTAATTCTGGCACCCTCGACTGGAGTGTTCATCCCCTTTTCAGGTAGTAATCAGAGGATCAAGAGCGTCTAACTGGATTCAAAAGTATTTCCAAACCATTTCACCACAATTGGCGCCATCTGTGGGAATACTCAAGTGCATCCATGGCAGGTGTAACAGATGATCCTTCAATAGTTACTGACGATGTTACACCAAGAGATGACATTACTCCAAGAAACATGCTTGGATCAGAGAATATCACCGCGCGACGGGTCTTGAACTTTGAACCAGTAGCTCAAACCTCACCATCAACTTATGTACAGGAGACTGTGCAGATGATCATGGATCAAGCAAAATGAAACGAACACCATCTAGAAGATATGATGGCTGAAAATGAGCGCTTGCATAAGAAATTAGCCATGCAGTTAGCCAAATCCCAATAGGCCGCATGACATTACCGGGGTCGATCCCCAGAAAAAAAGAAGGATGATCGACGACATCAACTTCGGAAACATGATAATGGCTGTGATTCTGACTCACCATCTTAGGAACCCAGAAAGAAGGGGTGAGTCGATGTATCCAGCTCATCCGAAGGACGTCCATATGTATAGCACGGGCAAGGGAAAAGAAGTGATGATTCGGATGAAGAGGACAGGCACGACCCTTTCGTATGACGCATTGTAAGGTCCGTGCTGCCTAAAAAGTTCAAAGAACCAACATTCACCCTATATGATGAAAAATCAGATCCCACTGACCACATTTGTGATTATAAACAAGCGATGACGTTGCATGCTAATGATGAAGCCCTCATGTGTCGAATGTTTCCAAGTAGACTGGGACCATTGGCCGTCAGATGGTACTATAAACTAAACCCAACATCGATAAGAAGCTTTCATCAGCTCCAAAAATCCTTCAGGGCAAGATTCATCACCGATGAAATTCAGCCAAAGCAAGCCGACTCGCTCTAGGCAATGTAAATTAAACTAGAAAAGACCCTCTATGAATATTTGGCTCGCTATTGGTAGTGTTTCAACCTGGTGGATGATGCCTATAATGATTCTATGGCCATTACTACCTTTAAGATAGGATTACACCCTGATAATCCTCTCCGCATTTCATTGACCAGATGGCCTCTCAAAACAGTTTGGGCACTATAAATAAGGTTGAAGAGTACTGTAAGGTAGAAGACGATACCCTGCGCATCAAGGCCGAACAGAAAGTTGTTAAATCGGCTTCATCTGGTCTGGTTTAGCCGATAAGTGTCGTTCCATCAAGGAGCTCCGAACCTCAGACTCAGGCTAAACGAGACAACCGGCGCGATTTGCGCCGTTCAAGCGGCTAGTGTTTGCACTGTTCAAATGAACAATCTCAAGTGGATAGCAGGCACACAAGACATTCGGACAAGAAGTATACTATAACAGCGCCCGTGGGCCTCTATGCTGCAGTTCGGACTCCCTTTTTGTTGTTGCGGTTCTAAATCTTGAACCAAAGAGTCCAACTCTGGCAAATCGTTTTGAAGAAAAACAGATTTTGAAAAAGTAGTGCCAAACATGGATCTTTGCGGATTCTGAGTCGCCACCTAAATATTTTAAAATGGGAAATTCAGAAACCCCGACTCGGTGCGAAGGCCACGTGTCCGTCATCACCAAAGTGGTCTTGGCTCGAGCTTGGGTACGATCGGAAGGTCATTTATGAGCACCCTTTCGCCCGTCCAAGACCGCCTCTACTAACCGTGATATCCGTTTTTGAAGACATTACATGCTCTTGTTCCTATTATTAACCTAGAATTACTATGTTATGCGCGCAGCAAACAAGTATAGACTAGATCGCCTAATTTGGAAATAAACATTGCATATCCGTTTGTTTTGAAAATGTTTTGGAATTTGCTACTCGCAAGTAGGCTAAAACACGGATCTCAATGAGTTTTCCCAACTCAAGCAATCCAACCTCCACCCACAGGCATTCAAACAGTTTATCTCACATAAGCACTTAGCCGCATGGTAAGCATACTGTCATGGCAACATTCACACGCATGTGGTATGCTAAAGCATAAATACTTACATCGTACTCCGTGCCAAAAAAAGAAACTAGTTAGCAAACATGCGTGACCTAGTTCATGTTAAATGGCCAATGCATCGCATACAGAATGTGATTAGGATAGGCTCGGCTAACCCTAAACATGGCATGTGAAATGCACGAGTAACACGTATTCAAGTTAGATTTGAAGATACAATGCAGTTTGTATGATGTACCGAGCCCGATGCATGTCAACAAATGCATGGATGCACGCATGCATAGCATAAGGTATGCTAAAATAAACGTGCCCTACTCTACCATCATAAGCAGGTAAATAAAAGGGAGAAAGAAGTGGGGGTTGGAAGACATACATGCCACTCACCCACACTTATTACAATTATGCCCTCTCTCGGAGGGACCAAAAGAATAATATAGATAATTAACTACGCAAGCTAATTAAATATTACAAATTAATCGAATTAACTATTTAATTAATCTAAGAAAAACAGTAAACGCCTCGGGAGGAGAGCCAAATGCAGCACGCGCTCAGTTCCTGCTCGGAATCGCACTGCCATGCATGATTGCCTCTGTTTTCCCTGCTTTCCTCCTCTGATGACTGCCAAAGTCTCAGGAATACTTCCTTGAGCACTGGAGGTCAGCACCGGCTGGGGTAGAATACCACCGGCTGAAGGATGTGGCCACCGGCACTAAATTGGTCCATCGGCTGAAAATTGACTGCCGGTCGGCACTAAACACTGCCGGCCGGCACTGAATGCCTGCAGAACCTGCAACTTACAGCAGCAGAGGACACAACTTGCATGGCAATGTAATTCAAAGCATGTATGCATCAAACACACTCCTTATCATGTTTTTGACTCAAAGGAAGATGTGTCTCGGTTCTCGGACCACCAATCACGCATTTCCATGCATGATGGCCCAAAGAACCAAGTGCGCAACTTTGATTTCAAATGCATGCAATGCAAACAAACAAACAAGGGTGCCAAAACTCCATCGTACTTCACTTCAAGAGGCTTAGCATGCACGCCGATAAGATGCAATCCTAGACATGGCAACTAGTGTGCAAAATGGACAATGCAAGCAAGTAAAACATGCTAGGTGTACAACCTAAGCAAGGAAGCATATGAACTAAGCAAGAGGGTGGACTTGAACATGGATTAGGCAGCTCCAAATAGGCCTAAAACCATTGGCCAAAATGCTAAATCATGAGGGCCAAACGCACATGCACACATGCACAAGTTAAGGCACCAACACTTAAGCATAATAAACAACATTCAAGCACACTTGAAATGAGTTAAACATGGACTACTAGAATGCATATAAAACTCTGAAAATCATGCAAAACATGATGCCAAATCATGCAACAAGGCAAGCTAAACATGCAACAAATGGCCCAAGTACTTGAGGCAAACCAATGAGGCATTGAACCATTCTTATGCAAAACAAATATGGCATGCACCGAACAATCCAAAACAGATTTTTAGCATGTAAAACTAAGCCCAAAGGACCACTTAGATGGCATCTAAATGGCATGACTAGGAAGACATGCACAAATGCTAAGACATGAGGCATAAGGCACAAGCTTCCGAAGCATCAAAGAGGCATACAAGGTAATCAAACAAGCATGTTAAATGGACTGAAATGACATACTAAATGGTTCCAAACCATCAAAATAAGGTAAGCAACACATGCTACACATGCATACTTAAAGGCTAGCAAGCCTAAAATGCAAAGGGGCTATATAATGCATGCCAAGATCAACCCAAATGATTATGGAAAGAGCTAAAACATGTCAAAATAAGCATAAAACATTCATGAGTCTAAGCCTAAAGCATGCTCAAACTAGGGCTAACAACCTAGGTATGTTAAGGGACCAAAGGGGCATTACAAAGCAACCATGCAAAACATGCAAGGAGTACCAAAACCAACACTTAGCAATGTCATATTAGGGCATAATAAACATAAAATGCAGCCAAGACATGCTCAACAAGCAACCAAACACTAGCTCCCTCAAGAGGCCAAATCTTGCCCTTTTCAAGGACATCAAGGAGAGGGGGTGGCCCTCTCCTTCTTGAGACTCTAAGGCATTATCTCCACCACTGAAATCCCTCAAGATTTTAGTGGTGAAGAGATCCTAACACCAAAGTCTCGGATCTCTCACAAAATGGCACAAAAAGCGGCCTTTTTAAGGTCTAAGGGTGGTCAAACCTACCCAAACCACCAAACACTCTTAACAAACAATAAAGAGGGCTTGAAAACAGAACTTTTATGTGTTAAACACTAAGCACAAAAACAGTTCTAAGCTATGCAAAAATGGAATGCAAGAATGGGGGAAAAAGGGGTAGTTTCTTACCCTTGATGATCAACTCCAACAATGGTGACCTTGATGCCTCTTTAAGCTTCAAACTAGCCAAGAACACCAAGAACAAGCCCTTAGCACCTCAGTTCCAAGAGGAAGGTGAAACACTAGGTGTTGGTGAGCAATAGTAAGTCACAAACACCTAATGTACAAAACAAGAGAGAAAGAGAGAGATAGGATAGATACACAAAACCTAACCTAAAACCAGAGCTTCTCCGTCTCCTAAAATGTCTAACTCTCTAATTTTTTCTTACCCTTGAGCCAAGAGAAGAGAGCTTCTCCTTATAGGCAACCAAAACTTACAAGTTAAGGCATCAAAGGGCTCATCCCTCCATACACGTGTATGGAGGGGAAACAAGCGCCAGAAAGCTGTCTGAAAATATCTCCAAAAATAGCTGTAAAGTAGTTGGCAGGGCAAAATGGTCATTTTGCCAAAAAGAGTGCCGACCGGCACAATATAGTGCCGATGACAACACCAACCAGCCGGTGGCCTCTAGCCAGTGCCGGTGGTGTGTGGGGATGCCTCACAAGGCATTCCCTGCCCCTCCAAGGCAAAGCACAAGTGTTTGGTGCAAAACCAGACACAAAACGATCGAGTTCGGAGGTCCTGAGGCAAGGCGCGTAGCCGAGAACTCCGGGAACTCCAAACGAACACAAACATGGATAATCACCGAGTGTTCAAGCGGCGACGTCCAAGTCTTGAGGACGGTCAAAAATGGGGTGTCTACATATACGAAATTGGCGGAGCCGATCAGTAAGATCCTGCCCAAAGTCAAACATTTTTTGTTCTTTAAATAGCCGTCCAAGAGGATGAGACCCCCCGATACAAGGATAAGGGATAAGTGGTGCGAGTATCACAAGGACCATGGCTACGATACTAACAGTTGTTATGCATTGAAGGACCAGTTGGAGGAGTTGGTATAAGACAGCTAACTGGCGTAACATGTCCGAAAGAACAATCCATTGAACACAGAAGCCCTACGTCCAGATTCACCTCCACTTGATGTAATTCACATGATATACAGCCTACCGTCGTCAGCCGAGTTACATACAATTCAGTTGCAACCTAGCCTACCCAAGCCAATCACACCAACGAAACGGCTCCATGAAACTAGCAGGATTAGCTTCAATGACACCGACCTTGATGGAGTAACTCTTCTCCACACTGATCCCCTTGTGGTCGAGCTATGCATGAACAGATTCACAGTTGAGCGTGCTCTCATCGATCAGGGAAGCACCTTAGAAATAATGTATTACAAGACGTTTGTTAAACTCGACTCTCTTTCATTGTAACCAAGCAATGTCTTGGAAAGATGTTAGCCCATAGGGCATATATTTTGTTGATTATTAACTGGTACCATATGCTATAGATTCATGACGTATATTAATGAATGTATGTTCCATGTGTCATCTTTTGTAATACGAACTCTGATGAAAGAAAGTAATTTATTTATGTTATTCTCCCGTTCATGAGTTAGATTTATCATATTATTTTGTCTACGTTACAACTTGGTAACAGAGCGTACTGGGTTTGAATACTTTGGGTACGTGGGGGAGTGGTTAGTACCACAATGGGTTTGTCTCGCTTAGTTGAGACGTTAGTATGTATTGTATACTTATGTGATAACATGCTTATATGATTATATGGGTATGAGATTTAGTTTCCAAGATATTGATTGGGTCCACGGGTTTCTAGAAGTCCTATTAGAAGAGCACTTGATCACTGCTGTTTCTAATTAGAACTCTAGTAACGTCGCGGAATGGTCATTATCTAGGAAGAAAATTCGTATGTGTTTATGTAATTACGTGCATATAGGGAGTGATTTACTATTGCCCATTGCATTAGGACGTGAGTGAGTTAGCTTCGACACATTTCTTAATGTGCTAATCTCTTTCGTTATCTTTATTAGGATGTCAGGGCGTGGACGTGGTGGTGGTAGGCGTGGTAGGCCTAGAAGGCATGAGATGCCTCTACCGAATGATATTCCGACACTGGAAGAGGGGGTTGGTCAGGGTAACGTGGTTGAACGGGTTGATCAATAGGCCATAGGCGCTTTAGCCCATGAAATGGCCAGAGCTTTGCGGGAATTCATGGACATTCTCAGGGCTGAGAATCAAGTCCAGGCCCAAGTAGCTGAGGCAGGGCCATCTTTCTTGAAGAGAGTTTTTCTGGTCAAGTTCAGACGAGTTTTTGGGTGATTGCAAGGAGCCACTGAAGGTAGATGAGTGGCTAGAGCAAATGGTAAAGACGTTTGAGATGCTCGGCATCAAAGACGGGGGTTTAAGAGTGATCTTGGCGTCCTTCCAGCTGAAGGGAGACGCGGGTTAATGGTGAAAATATGTGCAAGGGTACATTAGAGCGACTTGGGAGGCTCTTGTTGACGCCTTCCAAGAGAAGTTTTTGCCTTCCACAGTTAGGGAGAAGTTGAGAGACCAGTTCTCTAAGTTGGTGCAGCTAAATACACTAGTGGCTGAGTTTGAGGCCACGTTCACTAGTTTGTCAAGGTTTGCACCGGAGCTCGTGGCGATCGAGGAGTGCCGTTATTTGGAGTTCGAGAACCGGCTGAGGACCAGGCTCATGTTTATAGTGGCCAGATCCATGATTAGGGATTATGGGCGCCTTGTGAAGGCTGTAGCGCATCTTGAGACTATCATGCAGATAGAGGAGGAGAGGATGAGGGGCTCCAGAAGGGGTCAAGATAATCAGCAGGACAACAAGAGGCAGAAGGGCTCTAACCCTCAACCGTCCCAGGGGACTCAGCCAAGGTCCACTTTTCCAGTACCGAGTTTGAGTTTTGGGAGAGGTGGTCAAGAGGATTTCACTTGTTTCCAGTGTGGTCAGTTGGGCCACAAGTCTCCAGCTTGCTCGCTGAGAAGAAGTGGGCAGCGAGTAACATCGTCTTTGGCTTTTGCACGCTCACTAGCAGCTCTAACGCTCAAGAGTATGGAAACCGAACTAAAGAAGCATGGATACAATAAGGATAGCCTGGTTGCTGACTCTAAGGTAGCCTTTGCCTCATGGCTGGACTACAAAGAACAGAGGGGAAAGTCGTGGAGATGAAAAAAGATGAAAGGTGATTAAGAGACTCAACATCACCCATGATGTGCTAGTATAGGCCAATTCCTCTAGAAAGTCAAAAGACACACTGCTAGAAGTCCATAGAGCAAAAAGATCACGAAGGCGGAAGATTCTAATATTTGTTAATCCAAGGGTGTGTACAGAATGTGACATACTAATCAAAGTACACACACTCCAAAATGAGTATAGACCACAGAAAATACACACATATTAACATGTAATGGATATTCTCATCAATTCCAATATGCCACAAGAACTTCTCAAAAATTTTAAGCTAGCAAAACCTTACTAAGAAAATCTTTTTTGATTTTTTTTTTTTTGAAAACAAAGAAAGACATAAAATGAAAAAGCACACACCAAATGATACCACATATTAAATGACCCAAAAAGAAAAAAAAAAAACATAAACCCAAAAACAAAACGAATAAAAAAATTAACACAAGTCAAGTTTTCTCATCCAAACCGCTTTGGTATGAACAAAATTATGAGTTGTCGTTCATGGGTGGTGTTTTGACGTTGTGGTTGCCTTCCCCTCTAATGGGAACCCGTCTCGATTTGGTTTCCAACTTCCTATACCTAGGTCGAGGCAAATGCAAACTCGCTCCAAGAGCACTACTAAAAGCAATATCATCTTTTTGTTTCTTTTTGAAATTCATATGTGTCTCATGAGTTTGGAGATTTCCAACCAAATGATCCAGCTTGAGGTTGTCAACATCTTGAGCCTCCTCAATAGCCGTAACTTTTGCTTGGAACCGATCGGGCAAGGACCTCAAAATTTTCCCCACAATCTTGGATTCCGGTATTTTTTTTCCCCTAAATTGAAGCTGGAAATTACAATGTCACTCAACTTTGCATAAAATTCATCAAAGGTCTCACTATTTTTCATTGAAAGATTTTCAAAACTAGACGTGAGCCTTTGAAGTTTTGAGCATTTAATAGAAGGAGTGCCCTTATGAATAGTTTGTAAGATATCCCAAGCCTCTTTTGTGACTTCACAATTGCAAATACGACTAAACTCTTCTGGTGTGACAGCGCAAAAGAGAGAATTGATAGCTTTACTATTCCAGCTACTATTTTGGTAATCAGTTGTGTCCCAGTTTGGGAAAAGGTACTCCATCAACTGTAATCGTCGGTTCGGTCCACCCATACATGACAGGCTACCAAACTTTTTCATCAATAGATTTTAAAAATGATCTTGGCCCTGTTTGGTAGGGCTTATTTCCAGCTTATTTCAGCTTTTAGGTTAACTTAAGCTATTTTGATGTGTTTGATTCAGCTTAACAATACATCTTATAGCTTTTTGTAAGTCAAAAATCAACTTATTCTTTAAGTGGGGGAGGAGAAGCTTAATTTATAAGTCAAAAATCAGCTTATGTTCATAGCTATAAGCTGTTAGGCTATAAGTTATAATCACTTTCCCACAGCTCTACCAAACGGGGCCCTTATCCAAGCTTTCCAAAAAAAATAATTAGATCTGTCAAGTAGGGGTGGTCGAACCATAGAATTTTCTTCACGAATTGAATCCATTATCACAAATCAAACAAGATCTCGCAATAATTGTTTTAAAATAAATAGAGCGACTTGCTCTGATACTAGTTGAAAAATCTAAAAATCCCAGAGATATTAATTTGTGATTATGTATCAATTTTAAGCAGTAAATAAAAATCCCAATCAAACAATCAAGATTTTATGTGGAAAAATCAAAATTGGAGCGCCTCCAATTGTGATAAAAAAAACCACAGGCAAAAGCCACAAAACAATCCACTAAGAAAACATAAAGGAATTACACAAGTGTACTCTCAATTACCTAGCGAATCCACACCCCGAATCAAACCAACCCCTATGTGCCACTTCAGAATCCACCAAAGCTTCAGGCTCAAGTTCCATGGAACCCACCGAAGAACAACTCTCTCTTTCGTGAATAAAACAAACTAAATAAATCCTTTGATATAATCCACTCAATTCATGATTAAACTCTCACAAATATCAAATGAAACAAGCAAAGAAGCTCCAAATGAAAACCCTAATACCCAAGAAGAAGATCTGGAAGCCGTAACCCTTAACTCTGATAAAACTACATATTTATAGAAAACAGATTTGTGATCTTCGCTCGATCATAGGAATGGCCGCTCAAGCGGACTTACTAAAACGCGAGTGACAAAATAGGGGCTTCACTCGAGCGGAAAAAAAAAACTCCCAGTACTTTTGCAGGCATGTGAAACTTCTGAAAGGTCACGATCTTCGCTCGAGCGCAGGAATGGTTGCTCAAGCGGCCAAACAACTTTGATAGTAATTTTGCTTTTGGCTTCGGGGGCATAGTCAGCGAAGTGGCAAACATAAAAGAATTAACTTCTGAAACTTCTTTGCAAGGAACAATTCAAGTTGGATTCGCATCTAAAACTCATAGCCTCACTGAAATAAAATAACGAATAAAATTACAACTGAAAGGAGTTTTGTCAAACGGGATTGCCAAGATTAAAAACCTTACATGTATCCATGCTGTTATCTTTTAATTAATGCATTAGAGATAATTGTTTTGGCTATGGGTGGATGATAGTATTGATTGTTGTAGAAATTGCATAAGGATTAGGTAAATTGAAACTAACCTCTTATCGGTTGTCATTGAATATGATTGTGTTTTAATACATTGTATATGCATGATGTTTGGGAGGGGAAAGGGGATGTACTCCATGTTTGGGAGAAGCAAGGGGTTGAACTCCAGTAAATTAAGTTGGCCTGTGTGTCTAGGGTGAAAGTCCTGAAAACTGTACGTATACATGGGTGCCGATTCCCACGGACGGAATTTTCGTAAAATGGCAAATAGATGTGTTTGTATGATAGCTATATTGGTTAGAGACCCACTGAGTTGTATCCTCGGTTTGGTTGTGCAACTCGGCTTTTTCGCACCCCCTTTCGAAAGCTCAAAAAGAAAAGCCCTAAAGTTCAGACTCTCGTGGTTTTGAATCTAATCTCACAAGTGCAATGTGAAATTGATAAACACCAAAGAGTCCAAATCCAACAAATCGTTTTGGAAATTTGTTTTTTGATTCAAAAATGCCAAAAATGGACTGCTTTGTCAGATACAAAGTCGCTACCTAAATATTTTATTTTTAGGGAAATTTAGGAAATCCATGACTTGTGCCATAGGCCACGTGTCCGTCATCACCAAATTTGCCTCGACTCGAGAACTTAGGTATGAGAGGGGAAGGTCATGAATTGAGCACCCCCGCTAGCCCAATCAAAGATCGGCCTCTACTAATCATGATATGAGATTTTATAAACATTATGTGTTCTTATTCCTATTTTTAAACTAGCTAACATTACTATGTGAAGCGCACAAGCAAGTATAGACTAGTTTGCAAGACTTGGAACAATTCAATTCATGTTTGTTTGCGAAAATGGTTTGAGTTTGCCACCTCAAGTGGGCTTAAAGTTTGCGGATTTGCCACCAAACATTGTGGGCTTAAAACATACATTTGTTGAACTGTTCCAATTCAAACAACGAGCCTTCATCCACAGGCATTCAAACAGTTTAACATTTAAGCACATAGCCTCATGGCAAACATGCTATACATGGCAACAATCACACTCGTGCAATTATGCTAAAATACTAAAAACTTACCTAGTACTCCAAGCTAAGAAGATATGAGTTAGAAAAATATGCATGATTCCTAACTATACAAGATGCCGAAGGCAACACATGCAATATGCAATTAATAGGCTCAGCTACTAATATAGTATACGAATCGATTTGAACAACATGCGATTAAACACGTATTCAAAGATGTATTGAAGCGACAATGCAGTTTGAATGATGCGCTGAGCCTCGGTGCATGCAATACGAATGAATAGATGCAAGCATAAGGTATGCTAATTGAAATATGCCCCTAATCTAACCATCAAAAGTGGTTAAGTAAAAGGGAGAAAGACGTGGGGTTGGAAGGCATACACACATGCACACTTATTACAACATTACACCCTCGCGAAGGAGGGTCCAAATGAATAAGCTAACTAGCTAACTATGCTAATTAAGCTAACTAATACAAAACTTGAAACTAATTAACTATTCTAGTTAACCAATTATTGCAAACCGAAATCGAATAACTAGTTAAACTAACTAATTATTTACAACTCTTAGTTAGCTACAACTATTTAATTACAACACGTATTTGATCTATTGCTAATTAAACTAATTAGCTAATCCTGGGAAGCGAGGGATGCATGCATGCTCAATTTTTCACCCGAAAAGCCACTGCCTCGTTGCTAAAAGCCTTTGTTTGCACATATGAACACCAACAAAACTGTCCACTTCCAGAACACCTTTGCTACACCTTACCAATACACTGTGCAAATTTCATTGGTGGTCGACAAGGGGCTGGTCGGCTACCAATGGTGGGCGATTACCATTGGTGGGGTCACCATGGTGGTGTCTGATCGCCACCGGTTTATTCTTTGCCGCCTCATCGTTGGTTTGAACTTCCTTGCTGCAACAGAGAGCAAAACAAAGCAAAATAGTGTATTTCTCAAGGGTTGTTTGCACACTTTGCCTCTCTTTTTCATGGGGAAATCAAAGGAGAGACAAACTTTGGTTCACAAACCATCAATCAAGCAAATTCATTGCATGATGGCTTGTGAAACCAATTGTGCAAGTTCAATAAATGCAAAATGAGACCAAAGAGACCATCACCTTATCATGCATGATCAAGGGCAATGGAGCACATTTCATCACTTTTGGGTATGAAATGTCTCATTTTCCTTGTGTTCAAACTAACTTCCGATTTAAACACATGCAATGTAACACAAAGAAAGCTTATCTTACCTCTTTTACTTGCCAATTTTGTTTACTCATTTTAATTACCAAATCATTCATTAATCCATTAACTCCATTGGTGAGTGTCCTCTAATGGAAGGAGGGCTCAAACCCCAAGTTGGTTTGGGCATGAAAGAGGCATTACATTGTTGGTAATGAACCCCCTAAGGGATTAAACCATTAGGTGTAGCACCTCCATTTCACATTTAGTCAAACAAGTGGTTTGAAATCACTTTCAAAGAAAAAC
Organism: Camellia lanceoleosa; assembly: GCA_025200525.1. Taxonomy (NCBI): domain Eukaryota; kingdom Viridiplantae; phylum Streptophyta; class Magnoliopsida; order Ericales; family Theaceae; genus Camellia; species Camellia lanceoleosa. Next base: position 74,953,452 of record CM045771.1, on the reverse strand, counting down.
CAAAAGGTGAAGAAATGAGGGAGATTGCAGAGATTATAAGTGCTGAAATGAAGTACAAAAGAAGCACTAAAACATGCAATCAACTCACACCAATGATGGTTAAAGCCTTAAAACACTAAGCTAGTGAAAGGGGTTACACTACAATTATGCAAAACAAGACTCAAACGAACTAACCAGCGCAAAACAGAGCTAAAATAGGTTATTTCAAAGGATAAAACATGCTAGACTTGAACTAAGTTAAGCTAGAAAAACATGCTAACATGTGAAGCTAATTAGGCATGCAAACAAGACACAAGGAGGGGAGGCTAACCCCTCCAAATTTGGACCTCAAAATAAGTTTTTTGCCATTGAAAAACCTCTAAAATTCAATGGTTAAAAGGCCTAAAAAAGTTGATTTGAAAGTGATGAATAAAGGCACAAAAGCTTTACAAACTAATAAGGAAGAAGAGTAAACCACTCCCTAACTAAAAAAAGGGCTCAAACCAGCACTTTTAGCCCACAAAAATAGAGTTTTTCTCAGTTCAAAACTAGCCCCAAAATAGTAAGAAAAGATGGTAAAACAAGCTTGCAAAACAAAGTAAACAAGACAATTAAACTACCTCTTGAAGCAAAGGGCAATTCTAGGCACAAAACCAAGCTAAAACCACCTTTAAGAGCTCCAAGAAGACCCTAAATAACCTCAACTCAAAGGTAAGAGGATTTGATTTAGGATGTGTATGCAAAAGAGTAGAGAAAACAAGCAATTAGGCACAAAATTGTAAGAGAGAGAGAGAGAGAGAGAGAGAGAGAGAGAGAGAAATCTAGAGAGAGAGATTTTTGCTGTAATTTTCTAACCTTTAAAAATGGGAGAGGAACCCCCCTATATGTAGAACAATAAGTCTTGAGCATATAAACATCCTACCATACATGTGTAGGGAGATGTAGCTCAATGTGCTAACAGCTAGCACAGCTGGCAACAAATATTTGGAAAAATAGACTGGTGGCCGTCAGCCACCACTGGTAGCCGACCGGCCACCACAGGTGGCCGACAGGCCACACCAATGGCCGACAACCAAGGGCCATGGCCGACTGCCTTTGGTGGTGGCCAACAACCAAGGGCAAAGGCATAGAAAGGACAAGGTCTAAAGGCTCAAAGACAAGGCGTTCCACCGAGGACTTTGGGCACTCAAAACGAACACATGCAACCATAATCATCAAATGCACAAGTGATGACATCCAAGTCTTGAGGATGGTAAAAAATGTGTTGTCTACAGTTGCCCCTCTTTGACAAAACTGGGAAGTCATGAAATGATAGGAGTGAATGTCAAAGCCCAGAGATGACCCATTTTGACAAGGCCGAAGACTTGGATAAACAAACAAGCAAGACAAAAATGGTTGTGCCCGCAGGCTGTCTACGTATCCCTTTGTAAGGAATCAAACCAACGTAGTTCTAGGGAAAGATACAAGTGATATGCATGATGCAAGAACATAACTTATGATCATGCAATGAGGTTGTAATGAAACATTTAAATAAAAACGCTATAGAATGAAAATCCCATATCCAGACAAACCGAAACAAGGTATAGCAACCTCAAACACAAAAGTAAACACGCCACACGTGGGAATTACGAACCAAACCACAATTCATGCAGAAAGGATATAAGAAAATTATGCAAACCCAAACACGCAACGAGCAAGAAAGGTGAAGAGTGACCATCAGGTGCACCCGAGGTCTCAACTGAGATCTTAATGTGTTACACACAGAAGGAAAAGAGGTGGTGTGAATACCGGGACGCACTCGAATGTGTTTAACCAAAAGGAGTGTAAACACTGGGACACACCCTAATGTTTTTTAACCAAAAGGAGTGCTGTAAACACCAGGACGCACCTGAATGTTTTTAACCAAAGGGAGTGGTGTAAACATCGGGACACCCCTAAATGTTTTTAACCAAAAGGAGTAGTGTAAACACCGAGACGCACCAGAATGTTTTTAACCAAAAGGAGTGGTGTAAACACCGGGACGCACCTGTAGACACCCCATTTTTGACAGTCCTTAAGACTTGGACGTCGTCGCTTGAACACTCGATGATCATCCATGTTCGAATTCATCTTGAGTTCTTGGAGGTTTCGTCCGCGCGCCTTGCCTCAAGACATCTCAACTTGTTTGTTTTGTGCTTGGTTGTGGACCAAACACTTGTGTTTTTCCTTCCGAGGGTAGAGAATGGCTTGTTGGCCATCCCCACACATCACCAACCATGGCTTGAGGCCACCGGCCCTGTTTTCTTACTATCGGCCAAAGGTGTTGGCCGGTCGGCAATGTTTTTGGTCGGCCGGCCATTGTTTTGGTCAATCGGCCACTTTTTCTGGCCGTTTTAGCTTTTTGAGGAAGCTTGAACCTTTTGAACCCTTGTTTTAGCTTCTTGAGGAAGCTTGAACCTTTTGAACCCCTCGTTTTAGCTTCTTGAGGAAGCTTGAACCTTTTGAACCTTCGTTTTAGCTTCTTGATAAAGCTTAAACCTTTTGAACCTTTGCTTTAGCTTCTTGAAGAAGCTTGAACCTTTGCCTAGCTTCTCTAAGAAGCTTGACCCTTTTGCTCCAAGCTTCTAAGAGAAGCTTGAACCTTTCTTAGCTTCTTGAGGAAGCTTGACCCCTTTGCTCTAGGTTCCTCAAGAAGCTTGACCCTTTTTGCCTTAGCTTCTAAGAGAAGCTTGGCCCCTTTGCTCTAAGCTTCTAACAGAAGCTTGAACCCTTCTAAGCTTCCAAGAGAAGCTTGCACCTTTTGCTCTAGCTTCTCCAAGAAGCTTGAACCTTTTGCTCTAGCTTCTTGGAGAAGCTTGAACCCCCTTTGTTCCTCTATAAGGGAGGCCCTCCCTCTCCTTCAGAAGGGTTCAAAAAAAATTTTGCTCAGGCATACACATATATCTCTCTTTGTCTCTACATTTAGGCTTAGAAAGAGTGAAGTTCTTGGCCCCTTTGCACACCAACTCTTAGCCTAACACCTCCATCATCAACCTAAGGATCTTGGAGGCCATTTTTAGAGGTTGAAGGTCTGGTTTTTTGGTCTCAAAGCCGCTGGTTTTGCTGAAGCTACAAGGGTAACACATTATTCCCTCTTTTAAGCTTTATTTTGCTCCATCTTTTAGCCATACTTGCAAGCATATTTGGGCTTTGGCATAAACAGAAAAAAAATTATTATTTTGAGCTCCTTTTGAAGTTTGTTTAAGATCACTTTTGTGTTTGGGGTTGTTTACCCCCTCTTAGGCCTTGTTTGGCCTCATTTTTGTGCATTTTTTGTGAGCTTCGGGACCACCTTGTATTTTCAGTGGTGGGGATGGTGTTTTGAGGTCCTAAGAAGGAGAGGGTCATCCCCTCTCTTTGTTGTCTTGTTTGTTGCTTTTTTTGGCCTTTCAAAGGAGGATGCCTCTCTACATTTTTGAGGCTTAGTTCAGGCCATTTTTTGTGACTTCTAAGACCTGCCTTAGCCCTGTCCATGGCTGGTTTGGTCATATTTTTCATGCATCATGTATGTGTAGTGTAACCCCATTCATAGCTCATCAAAGTAGCAAGTTTGCTTAGCTTGTGTTGAGTCCATTTCAGTAGGTTTTTGGGGATGTTTTACCATGCCATGGATCTTTTTTAGGTTGGTTTTTTCACTCCATGCTTGCATGATACACTTGCAGTGTAAATCCCCTAAACTAGCTTCACATGCTTCATGCTTTGTCATGTCTTGTTAGCTCGTTTGGTTTACATTTCAGCATGTTTTTGGTAATGTTTTTCCATATCATGACCCTATCCATAGGTGTAGAACAAATCTTGTTTACTAGGCTCTTGTGCATGATGTTTTGACTCATCATCCTTGCATATTTTGGCTTTACTCTAACATGATTTTATGCTTATTTTGGGCTGCCCTAGGACTTTTTTGGGCTTCCATGGCCATATCGCTCATGCTTTGTATAGCTATAGTGTAAATGCTTAGGATAGTCTTGGGTTTTGAGGCCCTTACCATGCGTTGTGTGAGTGTTTGCATGCTTCGGAGTCATTTTGGAGTCATTTTGTATGCTATTTCAGAGCTGTAGTGTATGCCATTGTGCCTCATGTTTCATCCTTGCCATGCTCTTGGAGAGTTGTATCTTGTGCCGTTGGCTTGGAGCCTTTGCATTGTGCATGCTTGTGTATGTCTTGTTGCTTTGATTTCATCATTTCAACACTATTGGCCACTGATTTTGGCATGCTTGAGAGCTGCCCATGTTAGTGTAAGTCCATCTTACCATGTTGTTGCATGCTTGTTTCATTTTTCATGTTGTTGCATGCTATACATGTCCACATGTTTAGGTTGTATGCCTGTTGCATATTGCATGTTAACATGCTCATGTTGCATTAGATTTGTTGCACACTTGAGTTATTTGCATGCTTGCTTGCTTGCCCAGGTTGCATTGCATTGTGTGTGCATCTCTTGCCTCTTGATCAATCATGACAGAGGTTGTGGCCCTTTATGTGTTTTGTGCATTTCATTCCATATTGAGTTGCACACTTGACTCTTTGGCTATCATGCACGGAAATGCATGATTGGTGGCCCGAGGGTCGAGGACCATCCTCCTTTGAGTTCATAACATGATAAGGAGGGTGGTCGTGCACACATTGCTTTGAAAATGCATTGACATGCTCTGTTTGCCCTCTATTGCTGCAAAATAGGATTCTGCAGGAAGAGTTGGCCGACCGACCACATTCAATGCCAGCTGGCTATTCATTTCTGGCCGAGAGCTATACAACTGGTCGATGACAACTTTTCCATGACCAGTGACTATTCTTCTTGGCCAGTGACCTTCCACAGTGCTCAGAAGGTGGTTCAGAAGCATCCTTGGGACTTGTGCGGTTCTCTGAGGTGCAGAACAGTGTAAATAGAGGCAACATGTGGCATGGCAACGGGTTTTCGAGCGAGGCGAATTGAGTATGCATCATCCCATCATTCCGAGGTAAGGCTGCAGCCACCTCCTTTTTTAATTAATTTGTTAATTAATTAGAATTTTGTAATATTTAATTAGCTAGAGTAGTTAATTATTTATTTGGTTTGTATTATTTATTCAGACCCTCCGAGCGAGGGCAATTGTGTAATAAGCGTGCGTGTGTGTGATGCATGTCTTCCAACCCCCAATTCTTTCTCCCTTTTACTTACCTGCTTTTGATGGTTAGTATTAGGACATGTTTTGATTAGCATACCTTATGCTATGCATGTGTGCATCCATTCATCTGTCTTGCATGCACCGGGCTCGGCGTATCATACTAACTGCATTGTATTTCAATCCCAAGTTGAATACATGTTATTTGTTGCATTTCATATGCCATATTTAGAATAGCCGAGCCCATCTTAGTTGCATTTTGCATGCGTTGCATTAGGCATATCAGTATAGTTAGGATTCATACATGTTTTCTAATTAGCTTCCTTTTTTCGCTTGGAGTACTCGGTAAGTGTTATGCTTTAGCATCCTTGCATGTGTGTGAGTGACTGCCATCATAGCATGCTTACCATGAGGCCATATGCTTATGTGATATAACTGCCTGAATGCATGTGGGTGAAGGTTGGATTATCTGAATTGGAATAAATCATTTCGAGTTTTAAGCCCACTTGCGAGTGGCAAAATCATGTTTTCTAAAGCCCACTTGAGAGTGGCAAAATATGCATTTTAGCCTACTTGGGAGTAGCAAACCGTTTTAAAAACAAACATGAGATGTTTTATTCCAACTTAGGCGATCCGGTCTATACTTGTGTGTTGTGCGCATCACATAGTAATTCTAGGCTAATAACCAGAATAAGAGCACACAATGTTTTCAAAACTCGATATCATGATTAGTAAAGGCCGATCTTTGATCGGGCGAGCGGGGGTGCTCACGAAGTGACCTTTCCCAATCTTAACCAAGTTCGCGAGCCGAGGCAACTTTGGTGATGACAGACATGTGGCCTTAGGCAACGAGTCACGGTTTCCTAAATTCCCCCCAAAATAAAATATTTAGGTGGCGACTCTGTATCTGGCAAAGCAGTCCGTGTTTGGCACTTCTTTCTAAAAATCTATTTTCCAAAACGATTTGCCAGATTTGGACTCTTTGGTGATTTATCAGTCTCGCATTGCACTTTGTGAGATCAGATTAAGAACCGTGACAATTTGAGTCCGAACTGTAGTGAGGCCCAAGGGTGCGTCTACGGTTTCTGGCGACTCTGCTGGGGATTTAGAGAACTTGACCCAAACTCATGATATGTGTTCTTTGCATTGCATTTGCATTGGTGTGCCTAAGACACCGTGTTTGCCATCTGCTATTCCTGAACGATTTGTCGGAGGCTCGCTTTGAGAAGCATGCCATAAGGCTGACCGGTTACGGGCTCTGCCATGATGGGAACACAAACCCTGATTTTTACCAGGGCACCCTTTTTGACCATTCGACCTAGTGCATATTCGGAATCCATAGTGACCATTCCAAGCTAGTACAGGTTGCTTACCCGATCATAGGTTGTTTGAAACCGCTATGTGCGTAGTGAAACCCTAGCTCCTAACAAAATAAGACAGGGAAACCCTACCCCTCTATAGGGGTGTTTTGGCTCTCACTTGTTTGTTATGTGCTTTAGAGTTGGCCTCTACAGGAATGCATGTATCAGTTTGCAAGTTTGGGCATCAGGCCTGCGGACATTAGTATCAGTATTTTGGGGGGATCAGTTTACCCGAGGGTATCAGATTGGTGGCAGAATTCTGGGGCAGAAATCAGTAACGAGTGCAGTCATTCAGCTATGCTCATATCTGTTCTAGTGAAATCAGGTTGAGATGCTCTATGTTTTCTCTTTTGTTAGGTAGTCTTGGAACCATAGCTTCAGAGGGCTCCAATATCCCTCGGGTATATTGGATTCGTGCTGATGGACTTTGTCAGGTTAGAGATTCAGTTCAAGGGCAAATCAGTGTTCCTTCGCCAGGCAGGTAAAAGGCTAGTCGAGCCAGATCATCGGCCAGCCAGTCTTGGACCAACGGTCATTATCCATCTCACCTGTGCACAGTCGGGTTGAGATATCTGTTTTTACCTCAGGGAGATATACGGGTTACCCAGTTAGATCGGGACAGTATGGCAGGTATGGAAGAGATGGTGCGCCGGCTCCAGGAGAGTATGAAAACCATGCAGCAGGACGCTGCCCGTCAAGCGGAATTTGCTAAACAGCAGGCTGAGATCATAGCCCAATAGGCAGACTTAATTGCCCGGCTGCAGTAGCAAACTGGGGCATCTGCTTCACACCAAGCTCCTCTCCCACCTACAGTTCCAATACTCAAAGAGACAGCTAATGTACAGGATAATACGGACGTTCCAGTAGGGGCAGCTCTGCCCCCAATTCTACTCTAGCTATCCAAGACACTGACCAACCTACCAGACTCCCCCTTTGAGTTCGAGACGGACCCCACAATATTAAAAGTGAGCAAGCTTGAGAAATTGTTCAAAAAGTCTCAGGGGGCCCACTCTATTCCTAATATAGAGGATGGTTATACCGACTCAGTGGTGACATTACCAGATCGGTTGAAGATGCCACATATTGATCGATTCGATGGCTCTGAAGACCCAATGGTGCACCTCCAACTATTTTCTGATATCTTGAGGCTAATGGGTCTGACCACAGCCTAGAAATTGTCACTATTCGGCCGAACCCTGTTTGGGATAGCCGCAATCTGGTATGCGAAATTGGAGAACTCTGTGAAACAGAATTGGGAAGAGATGGCTGAAGCCTTTAGTGATCAATACTCCTACAACACACAGATTGAGGTCACAACTCGTGATCTTGAAGTCACCCGCCAAGAGCCAAAGGAGGGTTTCTCAGTGTTTGTGACGAGATGGAGAGCAAAGGCCTCAATGATGATTACAAGGCCTTCCGACAAAGATCAGATCAGGATGATTGTTCGGAATCTGCATGGTAAGTTGCTGCAAAAGATGGTCGTTCTACCTCTGTTTACCTTTCCAGCCCTTCATGAAAATGGGGGTTCAAATCGAGGATGCCATCAGACAAGGGATCTTTGCAGAAGATAATGAGCCTTTGAAGAGGAATGTTGCTCGCAGTTCCAATGTTATTACTGATGGTAGCACAGCTGCGAATTGCTCAGAAGTAGACACTATCACCACTTCCCTCAATGGCCAAAAACCAACCACTTCAACTCGGCCCCAAGCCTGAAAATTCCATCCTCTTTACATGAGTCTCTCTCAGGCTTTGAAAAAGCTGCGAGAAGAAGGGTACCTAGAACTCCTAGAACCCTAACCCCTTCCAAACCCTCTTCCACCAAGATACGACCCAGCTAAATACTGTGCCTATCATCAACAGCACGGTCATGATACGAACCGTTGCATCCGCCTCCGTCATAAGATTCAGGATCTTATTGACGAAGAGACCCTAGCTCCACCAAAAGGACCTCAGGTTAGTACTGACCCGTCACCCCTACAGCTCAACCTCATCCATATACTGCTGTCCACCTATGACCCCCGCGTATACATTACCCCGACCCATCTACCCAAGCCTGAGGTGTTTATCCCGGAAAGCATGGACTTATGCATGATGGGTGCATCTAAACCCCAATCATCCCAAACCCATGAACCCACTACTTCTGAGCTGATGAGGAAGATCGAAGATCTTGAGAAGCTAATGGCGAATCGGCCTTTGGAGTTTTGGCTCCGTCATCAACCGCATCACATACCAGGGAGTTCATGTCAAAAGGCTCCCTAACCTTGGGACGGGTTGCATTGGGAGAAGGCCAATCTCTTAGAAAAGTGGAGGCCAGTGATAAGAACAAGGCAGGGGCAAGCATTAGTCCCCATGAACATCTTCGATTGAAATTTGAGGCTTTGAAAGTCAAGAATTTGAACAAATGACAAGTGATTGCAGTTGTTGCAAAGACTACGGATGAAACTTTCGCCACTCAAGTTGGGGGCAGTTTGAATCAAGGGGCAAGCCAGGAGAAGGGCCGTTGTACCAGGAATGTTCCTTTCAGCCCTAATCCTGTGCTCGGAAGAGATCAGCAAACCCAGTCAGCGCCTGTCAATCCCTTTGCTAGTGCATCCAGCAAAACTCCACAAACCTCAAAACACCCACCTTGGGGCCAGAGGGTGTTCATCCCACTGTACATGTCTCTATCAATGGCCTTGAGGGTCCTGATTAGAAATGGGGATCTGAAACCCCACTGGAGTCTGACCTTTGCCAGATAAACTCCCCCTCCATGATCCGCCAAATCAGGCCTTCCATCAACAAGTCGGCCATGGCACTGATAGTTGTTACCGTCTTCGCCATGAAATACAAGATCTGATTGAGAACAAGGTCATCGTCGCGCTAGGTCCTGCAAAGTCTATCGGCACTAGATCAATGAACTTGTGGGGGATAATGTGACTATTTGATCGGGGGATAAACCACCTATGGATGGCGCTCAGATTACTCCAGCTACGGTGGATGGCATGCACTGTTTTGAGCAATGTACAAATGCTGTTAATTTTGCTTTCTGACTTGGGTATTGGGTCAGTCTTGTTGTGTTGTATAGAGTCAGTCTTTTTGTGCTCAGTCAGTCGGGTCTGTCTTGTCGTATCGAGTCAGTCCTGTGTTATTAGAGTCGTGTGATTTTGGGGGTGTTACCTCGGACATCCCTCGCTTGTTTTGTGTTTGTCTTTTCGCTTTCTTTTGAGTTTGTTTTTGCTAGGGAGCCAGTTATGTCAACAAATCTGAATGAAACAGCAGTAGTTTTCACACTCTTGTGTCTGCTTTTGCCTTGCGCCAATTGTGCCAGAAGCTTGAATGAAATGGCAGTGTATTCCACCTGCTCTTTTGTGCTCTGAAATTATTGCATTGACCTAAGTTTTTTCAAAACTTTTTCTAACACTATGGTGAAAACGAAGAGGAAAGAACTCCTCGGGTTTTGCAAAAAATTGATCAATTGAGAGAAAGAGAGGCATGCTAGGCCCTTAATGAATGAGATCATGCTTGTTAATGTGAGTACTGATAAGGATCCTGGCTTAATCCAGATTGGCTCCATACTGTCTTCAGCATGAGCGATTTGTCGTTTTCTTAAAAGATCTCAAAAAATGTTTTGCGCGATCCTACGAAGACTTGTGTGGAATCGCTCTTGAGGTTGTGCAGCCTGGGATCGCTATCAGCCTCAAGACTCGGCCCCTTGCTTTCAAACCTTGAACTTGCATTCAGAATGTTCAACGGGCAACCACAATGTGAGGCTTGTGTGGCCAGATCAAAAGCAGCCCGTGAACTAGGGGCAAGAAAAGATCAAGAAGATCAGATATGACCAAAAGAAGCTTGCAAAGCTAGATCAGGAACACCCCTCAAACCAGGGGCAAAAGAATTTCAAATGTGCTCGAAGAAGTCAAAGATGAAGATCGGCAAGAATGCCAAATCCCAGAAGGGAGGAAAGAAGAATTTACTGTTGAAGGACAACTGAGTTCCTATTCACAACACTAGGGGCAAATTCAGCCCCCATTGGATGGACTCCTGCATCGTTAGCGAACAGCAGCCGTTCTCTTGGATTCAGATGACTTCAAGATCTCAAAAACCATTTGGCATGGGCCAAGCTACACTTTTACCCTTGAGAGGCTCGATGGGCCGAAAACCCGGAAGGGCGACCCAGGCAAAAGTTAGAGCAAGGAAAAAAAGAAAAGAACAAAAAAAAAAAAAAAAAATGCAAAGATTGATAAAAAAACAAAATGCAAAGAAAAGAAGAAAAAATAAGAAAAGAAATGAAAAGAATTGAAAAGAAAAGAAAAACAGAGCTTGCAAGGTTGAAAACCTGAAAGGGCGGCCTTGGCAAAAGTTAGAGCATAAAAGGAGAGGTTAAATACCCGAGTGTGCCTTAACCCCGAACTACGTAAGGCTTGATTCCCATCTTTGGGATACGTAGGCAACTTCATTCTGAAGTCCAGCCGTAAAACACTTCAAATTCGACTATGTCCATGTAATGGTTCTGGTCATCTTTGTCTTCTCTATATCCGAGAATTTGGTTGTAATTGTCACCGTGAGGACTGGTTGCAGTGTGCTGCGGCGTTACCCAAACAAGGGGCAACTTTCCGTTGCCATTCAATGCGCTGCGGTGTAGTTCAAACAAAGGGGCAACTTTCCGTTACCATGAAGCTTTCTTCAAGCAAGGGGCAATTTTCCATTGCAATGGATTTGAGGTAGTGCATCTCAAGAGTAGGTTCTGTGCTCGTTGAGCAGTGACCGTTTGCAAAAATAGTTTTTGAGAATTTTTACTAAGGTTGACTAATTTTCTTGAAAATTATTCCATCTTTTCCAAAACTGGACCATTTTTTGGACCCAAAAAAGGAAAATTTTCAGTGCTCACAACCTAACTTGCATGATTTTCAAAATCAGAAAGTTGAACAAGCATGTTAATCTAACTCTCATGTTGGCCAAAATTGTTTTAGTAGAAAGTCAAAACAAAAAATGGTCAAAATGATGAACTAAGGGCACAGTTGAGTCAGGTGTTTTGTCTTTTCCCCATTGTCAACATACTTACCAGAAAGGGCACTTAACTTGCCGGAAAGGGCACCGTATTCGCCCGAATAGGGCACGACTGAAGCTAACAGCAAAAGGGCCGAAAGCTCTCTCATCCTCCAGGCAGCGACTGTAGATGTCCCCGAACGTCCCAGGAGGGAAATCCCGTTCCGTTCATATTGGGCTCACTACAGTTCAGACTCAAATTGTCACGGTCCTGTATCTAATCTCGCAGAGTGCAATGCAAGACCGATGAGTCATCAAAGAGTCCAAATCCGACAAATCATTTTGGAAAACATATTTTTTTAGAAAGAAGTGCCAAACATGGACAGTTTTGCCAGATACAAAGTCGCCACCTAAATATTTTATTTTGGGGGAATTTAGGAAACCCTGACTCGTTTGCCTTAAGGCCACGTCTTCGTCATCACCAAAGTTGCCTCGGCTCGGGAACTTGGGTACGATTAGGGAAGGTAAGCTATGAGCACCCCTTCTCGCTCGATCCGAAGATCGGCCTCTACTAACCATGATATCTAGTTTTGAAAACGTTATGTGTTCTTATTCCAGTTATTAGCCTAATCTTACTATGTGATGCGCACGGCACACAAGTATAGACTAGATTGCCTAATTTGGAACAAAGCATCGCATATCTGGTTGTTTGAAAAATGGTTTGAAATTTGCTACTCGCAAGCAGGCTAAAACACGGATTTCAACGAGTTGTTCCAACTCAAGCAATCCAACCTTCACCCACAGGCATTCAGGCAGTAAATCAACTAAGCATTTAGCCTCATGGAAAGCATTCTATCATGTTAACACTCACATATATGCAAAATGATAAAGCATAAAAACACTTACAGTGTACTCCAAGCCAAAACAAGAAACTAGTTAGCAATCATGCATGATCCTAGTTCATGTTATGTGGCTAATGCATCGCATACAGAATGTCACTAGAATAGGCTCGGCTAATCTATGGATGGCATGTGAAATGTGACAGATCACATGTATTCAGGTTAGATTCGAAATACTAAGCAGTTAGCATGATGCGCCGAGCCCGGTGCATGCAATACAAATGAATGGATGCACGCATGCAAAGCATAAGGTATGCTAAATTAAATATGCCCTAATACTAACCATCAAAAGCAGGTAAGTAAAAGGGAGAAAGAAGTGGGGGTTGGAAGACATGCACACACGCACCCACGCTTATTACAAATTCGCCCTCGCTTGGAGGGACCAAAAGAATAATACAATTTAATTAACCTACAAGCTAATTAAATAATTTACAGACCACCTAATTAATTAACAAATCAATTAAGCTAAGGAAAGTAGTAAAAGACCTCGGGAAGAGGGATGGACGAATGCTCGGATTGGCTTCACCCGGAAATCCAACGCCATGCATATGCTGCCTCTGTTTACCCTGCTCTGCTCCTCTAGAAATTGCACAAGTCCCAAGGAACACTCTATGAACACTTCAGAACACCACCGACCAAGGGAAATCATCACCGGCCATGGCAGGGTGGTCACCGACCATTGGTTGAGCTCTCGACCATCAATATTTGGTCGATCGGCACTCTATGAAGTCGACCAACCATATTTGTCTGCAGAAACCTGTTTTGATAGTAGTAGAGGGCAAAACAAGGCATGGCAATGCATTTCAAGCAATGTTTGCACCAACCACACTCTTTATCATATTCGTGACTCAAAGGAGCTTGGTGCTCGGCGCTCGGAGCATCAATCGCGCATTTCAATGCGTGATGGCCAAAGATGTCGAGGTGTGCAATTTGATATCAAATGTAATGCACACCAAACACCCAATGAATCCTAACCTCTATCATGGTCAATCAAGAGGCGAGGAATGCATACAAGATGCAACCTAAGCATGCAAGCCTAGCATGCCATATTAAGATGCAAACAAGCAATGATGCTACCAAGGCAACTAGCATATTACAAGATGCAAAGACAAGCATGCAACCAAGTGTATGACTTCATTCAATCATGTGACAACATGTGAGGCATAACACATGCAAGTATGCAAGGCGACTTAACATAAGATGCGTGCCAAATGTAATGCCACTTAAACATGCAACAACACATGATAAGCCAAGTATGCAATCAACACACAAGGTGAGCATGCCACAACATGCGATGGATGGTCTTATATAAGCCCAAAACCGTGGCCAAATGCCAAGGAAATGAAGGCAAAATGACATACAAACATGCATGCACACATGGTTCAACACTTAGGCATTAAAGAGCAACTTTTAAGCATACTTAAAAGGGGATAACCATGGACTAATGGCATGCATACTAAGCTCTAAAATCATGTTATAAAAGGTGCCAAACCAGGTAAACAAGACAAGCTAAGCATGCAATGATGTCCAAAACTCAAGGCAAGCCAAGGGGCTTAAACCATGCCATGCCAACCAAGCCTCACAAGGCTAAGAGGACTTAGAATAGTCCCAAGGCAGGCCTAAACAAAGCTAAGGACACACCTAAATAGCATCTAAGTGGCCTACACATGGAAGCATACAAAAGAGGCCAAACATGGAGCACAAGACTACAACCTTTTAAAGCATTAAAGGAGCATCAAATGCAAGCATACAAGCATACCATGGGGACTGAAATGATGCTATAAGTGGTGCCAAACCACTGAAACAAGCTAAGCAATGCATGCTCAACGCTCACACACCCAAGGCTAACAAGCCAAAATGCAAGGTGGCTATAAAAAGCATATCATCGTCGACCAAAACAACCAAAAACATACCTTAGGCACATCAAAACATGCACAAAAGCTTCACAAAGCTAAGCCAAAACAAGTGAGCATGGTAGTCTAAATGCTAGGCACATGTTAAGGCAATTCACGGCATTACAAGACAAGTATGCAAGGCAAGCATGGCGTGTCTAAACCAAGTAAAAATAGTGCTATATCATGGCAAAATAAGCACAAATAACACTTAAGACATGGCCAACATGAACTTGAAAATGGTGCTCACACATGAGGCAAAAATGGCACTTTTTAAAGGCAACAAGGAGAAGGGATGACCCTCTCCTTCTTAGGACCTTAAGACACCATCCTCTCCACTGAAATCCCTCAAGATTTCAGTGGTGAGGAGGCCCAAACAAGGTGGTCCCGGAGCTCACCAAAATAGCATAAAATGAAGACCAAACAAGGCCTAAGAGGGGTCAAACAACCCCAAAGCTCAAAGTAACCTTAAACAACTATTTTAAACAAGTAAAATCAGAAATTTTATATGTTATATACCAAGCTTAAAACAGCAAGCAAGGATGGCTAAAAGCCTATGCAAAAATGGGGTAAAAAGGGTGAAATTCTTACACTTGTAGACCCCTTTCAAGAACAGCACTCAAGCTACTTCTCCAAGCTTGAATCCACTCAAGAACTTCAAGAACAACCTATTGGCTCCTCAACAACCAAGGTAAGGTGTAGAACTAGGTGTTCGGGCACAAAAGTAAGGACAAACGCACACTTATATACACAAGAGAGGGAGATATAGAGATAGAAGAGATACACAACCCTAATCCTGACATCAGAGACCCTCTGGGATTTTTGTAACCCTTGAGGAGAAAGGAGAAGCCCTCCTCTTATAGAGGATCACTCTTGTAAAGCTTACAAAACAAGCTAAGCAAGAGTGAAACGTGTATGGAGGGGGTGCAAAGTGGGTGCCAGCTATCACAATTGGCACAAAATATCTGCCAAAAATAGATGCACAGTGATCGGCCAGCCAAAAATGACAAATTTGTCAAATACATGGTCGACCGACCACAAACAGTGCCGACCGACCAAATATCTGGCCGATGGCAACAAAGCAATGGCCGGTGAGGTGTGGGGATGGCCCACAAGCCATTCCCTACCCCTTAAAGCAGAAACACAAGTGTTTGGTGGAAAACCAAACACAAAATAGTCGAGTCGAGAGATCCTGAGGCAAGGCGCGTGGCCGAGACCTCCGGGAACTCAAGACGAACACAAACATGGATGATCATCGAGTGTTCAAACGGTGACGTCCAAGTCTTGAGGACGGTCAAAAATGGGGTGTCTACAACGAGGTATCAAGCCAAGTGCGAAGCACGAGCTGGAAATGGAGTGGGATATTCCACTCCCTCACCTGCACAGATCTAATCACGTCCAAACTCCCTAGTAGAGCATCGACAACCGATGTCAGTTGCAGATCTGCTGCATGTCTGGTCGTATTGCAACCCCTCTGTGGGAGAAACTCACTGTTGTGAACAAGAATGAGAATCTGGTAGAATACCAGGAGGGCAAGAACCAACAACTTCCTGCTTATCCATCAACCACCTAGGGAAGGGATAAAAAATGAGAGATTAAAGAATAGAGAGATGTGCACTGAGAGAAAAAGTGAGAAAAGGGGTTTTTCAGAAAAACAGAGCCTGAGGGCCGAGTGATGTGAGAATCACAAATGAGAAAGGGTGGGAAACAATACCCGGAGAAACAGGCTCCATGTGCACATTTGAGTCTTGTGTTTTGTTTTGTCTGTCTCGATTCTTATTTTGAGTTGCTTCGAGTGTCAATGGATGCGTTTAGGTTGTTTTACGTTTTGTTTTCCTTTTTTGAGTCGTTTTGGCTGTGGTCAGTTGTAGGTTCAATACCCAGTTAAGAACTCATCTCCCAATTTCAAAAGTAAAATCAATTTGTGCTCCGAGTGCTGCGCCGTTCTCCACATCTGTGCAAAACAAGATTTGTTCTTTCATCAAACCGTAGGGTTCAACCCAGGTCATGTGAGAACAATAAAACCAGGACCAATCTGAAGCTATATAGGTTCCGGACTGCAAAACAAAAGAAAAGAGCGAAAATCAAAGCATCTGAGTGTGCTTCAACTTCAGAAAATTTTGTGATTGTATTCCAGATATACCTTGTCAAGCCTTGTCAATGCTCCGAGGTATGAGTGTGCCTCTACCTCAAGCGCAAGATCAAGCTTGCTTCAAAGTTATGCACCCTTCCACCTGCATTGTTATGCACTCTGCCACTTGTATTGTCATGCACACCTTACTTGCATTTATTTGCATCTTGTGTTATCTTCTATCATTTATCATTTTTACGCTGAGCAGCGTTTGGGATCGTTGTCCTCCGAGACTTTCTCAGGTTGCGCCGGGCACGCGCCTGATAGTTTGTTTCGGACCTCCTCTCACGATTTCAGCGTGATTTGAGTGTCCCTTTTCCTCACACGATTTCAGCGTGTTTGGAATGTATCTCGAGATGCGTGAAGTGCGAGCGTGAGCCCGAGCGGTTTTTGGAACTCCTCTCACGATTTCAGCGTGGTTTGAGTGTCCTTTTCCTCACACGAGTACGGCGTGTTTGGAATTTATCCCAGGTTGCGTTGTAGATGCGCTGGGAGGTTTGTTTCGGACCTCCTCTCACGATTTCAGCGTGGTTTGAGTGTCCCTTTCCTCACACGATTTCAACGTGTTTGGAATTTATCCTAGGTTGTGTTGTAGACGCGCTGGGCGGGTTGTTTTTGGACATCCTCTCACGATTTTCAGCGTGGTTTGAGTGTCCCTTTCCTCACACAATTTCAGCGTGTTTGGAATTTATCCCAGGTTGCGTTGCAGACGCGCTGGGCGGGTTGTTTTTGGGCCTCCTCTCACGATTTTCAGCGTGGTTTGAGTGTCCCTTTCCTCACAAGATTTCAGCGTGTTTGGAATTTATCCCAAGTTGCGTTGTTGATGCACTGGGCGGGTTGTTTTTGGACCTCCTCTCACGATTTCAGCGTGGTTTGAGTGTCGCTTTCCTCACACGATTTCAGCGTGTTTGGAATTTATCCCAGGCTGCATTGTAGACGCACTTGGCAGGTTGTTTTTCGACCTCCTCTCACGATTTCAGCGTGGTTTGAGTGTCCCTTTCCTCACACAATTTCAGTGTGTTTGGAATTTATCCCAGGTTACGTTGTGGACGCACTGGGCGGTTTGTTTCGGACCTCCTCTCACGATTTCAGCGCAGTTTGAGTGTCCCTTTCCTCACACGATTTTAGCGTGTTTGGAATTTATCCCAGGTTGCGTTGTAGACGCGCTGGGTGGGTTGTTTTTGGGCCTCCTCTCACGATTTCAGCGTGGTTTGAATGTCTCTTTCCTCCCACGATTTCAGCGTGTTTGGAATTTATCTCAGGTTGCGTTGTGCGCACACCTGAGCGGTTTCGGGCCTCTTGTCACGACTTCAGCGTGGTTAGAGTGTTCTCTTCCTCACACGATTTCAGCGTGTTTGGAATTCATCTTAGGTTGCGTCGAGTGCGCACCTGGGCAGTTGTTTTCAGGCCTCTTCTCACGCTTTCAGCGTGGTTTGAGTGTTCCTTTCCTCACACAAGTTCGGCGTGTTTGGAATTTATCTCAGGTTGCGTGGAACGTGCTCCTGATTGGTTTTCTTTGTTCTCCCTCCTCTCACAGTTCCACCGTGGTTGGAGTGCGTTACCTCATTTACATCTACTATATTATCTATTGCATTACATCTGTTACATCTATTGCATCATATATGTTTTATCGTCTGGTCTTGGAGACCTTAAATCCTACATCTCCACTTGCACTGTCTTGTGCACTCTTCTGGTCTAGGAGGCCTTAAATCCTCTAAAGGTGCAATTCCTTTGGTGTTTGTCGTGCCTGAACGACTTCCAATGGTCTGGTATAGCCATCTACCTGTGTTTGCGGTGAGTTCCTAGGAGACTAACTGAGACGGTGGAAACTAGAGTTCGAATGGCTTATGCCTAGAATACAAAGGTTCGTGATTTCCGAGACTAAAGTCTGGTTTAAATACCCAGGGGTATATCCTCAACTTGAAATCTATATGGCAGCCCCATAGATTGAGATAGCATCTGTACGCGCCTTAATTCTGGATACCGATCCAACCTAGTCTGTCACCCTGTTGGAGAATAGGGAAAGCTGCGACCATAGTCAGGGAGAAAAATAGTACCTGTGGTTCAACCAAGAATAAGTGAAAGATCCCCAGCAGCATGAGGTGAGTCATCGCCAATTGCCCCTGCAAGGTACTTTCACTTCCCAGCTACATTGCATTTTGTTATCTATTATGTCTATTACATTGCATATAGAATCTATCGCATGCATTTATTGCATATTCAGCTGCATTGTCCATTCCATCGCTTGCACCTTTCCATGTTGAGCTTGGTCTAGTATGTGCCCATACTTTTCACGTTGAAGCACGGTTATGAGATTTTGTGTATGCACCTATTCCACTAAAGGGATTGTGGTTTGAGGGTGACGGCACCATTTTCGTGTTAGACGTGGTTTGTTTGTGTCCATGCATTTCCTAGGCAAGATAAGGTTTGGTTGTGGGCCTTATCCATTCTATCCATTGCATTTAGCTATTACATTGCATTTGTACATAGTTTATATTGCATGCATTTACTGCACATCCATTGCGTTATCCATCTATCGCTTGCGCCTTTCCATGTTAAGCTTGGTCTGGCATGTGTTCATACCTTTCACGTAGAAGCATGGTTATGAGATTTTGTGTACGCACCTATTCCACTGAGGGAATTGTGTTTTGAGGGTGACGGCACCATTTCCGTGTTAGACGTGATTTGTTTGTGTCCATGCCTTTCCTAGGCAAGATACGGTTTGGCCGCGTGCCTTACCCATTGCATTGTAGTGCGGTGTGTTGCATCCAGCATTTAGGATCATGATCTTTCCTCAGCGGGTCATTCCTCACTTATATCATGCCACCCAATTACTTGTATTTTGTGTTCCGTCTACACACACATAGTTCTGGATGTGTACGCGCCTATTCCACTGATGAGATTGTGGTTTGAGGGTGTCGGCACCTTTTCTATGGTAGACAGATTTTGCATCTCCATCCATTTATAATATTTGTGAGGTCTTTGTATTGCTTTTGGTTTGATCATCTCAAATGCATTGCATATCATTTGCATTGTTTATTACATTGTTTTGTAATATTGCATATCATTTTGCATCATGCCCCTGAACTACGATGGTTTGATTCCTTGCAAAGGGATACGTAGGTAGCCTGCGGGTTCAACCAACTACATCTGTAGCTTGTATGTTTATCTAAGTCTTCGGCCTTATCAAAAATGGGTCGTCTCTGGGCTTTAACAATGACTCCCGTCATTGTTATGACTTTCGAGTTCTATCAAAGAGGGGCAACTGTAGACACCCAATTTTTGACCGTCCTTAAGACTTGGACGTCATCATTTGAACACTCGATGATCATCCATGTTCTTGTTCATCTTGAGTTCTCAGTGGTTTCGGCCGCACGCCTTGCCTCAAGACCTCTCGACTTGTTTGTTTTGTGCGCTTCGTTGTGGACCAAACACTTGTGTTTTTGCTTCCGAGGACAGGGAATGGCTTGTTGGCCATCCCCACACATCACTGGCCATGGCTTGAGGCCATCGCCCCTGTTTTCTTGCTAGCGGCCAAAGGTGTTGGCCGGTCGGCAATGCTTTTGGTCGGCCGGCCATTGTTTTGGTCAATCGGCCACTTTTTCTGGCCGTTTTAGCTTTTTGAGGAAGCTTGAACCTTTTGAACCCCTCGTTTTAGCTTCTTGAGGAATCTTGAACCTTTTGAACCCCTCATTTTAGCTTCTTCAGGAAGCTTGAACTTTTGAACCCTCGTTTTAGCTTCTTGAGGAAGCTTGAACCTTTTGAACCTTTGCTTTAGCTTCTTGAAGAAGCTTGAACCTTTGCCTAGCTTCTCTAAGAAGCTTGACCCTTTTGTTCCAAGCTTCTAAGAGAAGCTTGAACCTTTCTTAGCTTCTTGAGGAAGCTTGACCCCTTTGCTCTAGCTTCCTTAAGAGGCTTAAGCCTTTTTGCTTTAGCTTCTAAGAGAAGCTTGGCCCCTTTGCTTCAAGCTTCTAAGAGAAGGTTGAACCCTTCTAAGCTTCCAAGAGAAGCTTGCACCTTTTGCTCTAGCTTCTCCAAGAAGCTTGAACCCCCTTTGTTCCTTTATAAGAGAGGCCCTCCCTCTCCTTTAGAAGGGTTTCAAAAAAAATTTGCTAAGGCGTACACATATATCTCTCTTTGTCTCTACATTTAGGCTTAGAAAGAGTGAAGTTCTTGGCCCCTTTGCACACCAACTCTTACCCTAACACCTCCATCATCAACCAAAGGATCTTGGAGGCCATTTTCAGAGGTTGAAGGTCTGGTTTTTTGGTCTCAAAGCCACTGGTTTTGCTGAAGCTACAAGGGTAACACATTATTCCCTCTTTTAAGCTTTATTTTACTCCATCTTTTAGCCATATTGGCAAGCATATTTGGGCTTTGGAATAAACTGAAAAAAGTCTTATTTTGAGCTCTTTTTGAAGTTTGTTTAAGATCACTTTTGTGTTTGGGGTTGTTTACCCCCTCTTAGGCCTTATTTGACCTCATTTTTGAACATTTTTTGTGAGCTTCGGGACCACCTTGTATTGGCCCTCTCACCACTGAAATGCATTGGGATTTTAGTGGTGGGGATGGTGTTTTGAGGTCCTAAGAAGGAGAGGGCCATCCCCTCTCCTAGTTGTCTTGTTTGTTGCCTTTTTTGGTCTTCCAAAGGAGCATGCCTCTCTACATTTTTGAGGCTTAGTTCAGAACATTTTTTGTGACTTCTAGGACCTGCCTTGGCCCTGTCCATAGCTGGTTTGGTCATATTTTGCATGCATCTTGTATGTGTAGTGTAACCCCAGTCATAGCTCATCAAAGTAGCATGTTTGCTTAGCTTGTGTTGAGTCCATTTCAGTAGGTTTTTGGTGATGTTTTACCATGCCATGGATCTGTTTTGGTTTCGTTTTGTCACTTCATGCTTGCATGATACACTTGTAGTGTAAATCCCCTAAACTAGCTTCACATGCTTCATGCTTTGTCATGTTTTGTTAGCTTGTTTGGTTTACATTTCAGCATGTTTTTGGTAATGTTTTTCCATATCATGACCCTATCCATAGTTGGTTTGGTCATCCTTTGCATGCTACATATAGGTGTAGAACAAATCTTATTTACTAGCCTCTTGTGCATGATGTTTTTACTCATCATCCTAGCATATTTTGGCTTGACTCTAACATGATTTTATGCTTATTTTGGGCTACCCTAGGACTATTTTGGGCTTTCATGGCCATATCACTTATGCTTTGTATAGCTATAGTGTAAATGCTTAGGCTAGGCTTGGGTTTTGAGGCCCCTACCATGCGTTGTGTGAGTGTTTGCATGCTTCGGAGTCATTTTGGAGTCATTTTGTATGCTATTTCAGAGCTGGAGTGTATGCCATTGTGCCTCATGTTTCATCTTTGCCATGCTCTTGGAGAGTTGTATCTTGTGCCCTTGGCTTGGAGCCTTTGCATTGTGCATGCTTGTGTATGTCTTGTTGCTTTGATTTCATCATTTCAACACTATTGCCCACTGATTTTGACATGCTTGAGAGCTACCCATGTTAGTGTAAGTCCATCTTACCATGTTGTTGCATGCTTGTTTCATTTTGCATGTTGTTGCATGCTATACATGTCCACTTGTTTAGGTTGTATGCCTATTGCATATTGCATGTTAACATGCTCATGTTGCATTAGATTTGTTGCACACTTGAGTTATTTGCATGCTTGCTTTCTTGCCTAGGTTGCATTGCATTGTGTGTGCATCTCTTGCCTCTTGATCAATCATGATAGAGGTTGGGGCCCTTTATATGTTTCGTGCATTTCATTCCATATTGAGTTGCACACTTGACTCTTTTACCATCATGCACGGAAATGCGTGATTGGTGGCCCGAGGGTCGAGGACCATCCTCTCTTGAGTTCATAACATGATAAGGAGGGTGGTCATGCACACATTGCTTTGAAAATGCATTGCCATGCTCTGTTTGCCCTCTGCTACTGTAAAACAAGATTCTGTAGGAAGAGTTGGCTGACCGACCACATTCAATGCCAGCCGGCTATTCATTTCTGGCCGAGACCTATACAACTGGTCGATGACCACTTTTCCATGGCCGGTGACTATTCCTCTTGGCCGGTGACCTTCCACAGTGCTCAAAAGGTGGTTCAGAAGCATCCATGGGACTTGTGCAGTTCTCAGAGGTGCAGAACAGTGTAAACAGAGGCAACATGTGGCATGGCAACGGGTTTCCGAGCGAGGCGAATCGAGCATGCATCGTCCCATCATTCTGAGGCAAGGCTGCGGCCACCTCCTTTTGTAATTAATTTGTTAATTAATTAGAATTTTGTAATATTTAATTAGCTAGAGTAGTTAATTATTTATTTGGTTTGTATTATTTATTCGGACCCTCTGAGCGAGGGCAATTGTGTAATAAGCGTGCGTGTGTGTGATGCATGTTTTCCAACCCCCAATTCTTTCTCCCTTTTACTTACCTGCTTTTGATGGTTAGTATTAGGACATGTTTTGATTAGCATACCTTATGCTATGCATGTGTGCATCCATTCATCCGTCTATGCATGCACCGGGCTCGGCGCATCATACTAACTGCATTGTATTTCAATCCCAAGTTGAATACATGTTATTTCTTGCATTTCATATGCCATATTTAGAATAGCCGAGCCCATCTTAGTTGCATTTTGCATGCGTTGCATTTGGCATTTCAGTATAGTTACGATTCATGCATGTTTCCTAATTAGCTTCCTTTTTTCGCTTGGAGTACTCGGTAAGTGTTATGCTTTAGCGTCCTTGCATGTGTGTGAGTGACTGCCATGATAGCATGCTTACCATGAGGCTATATGCTTATGTGATATAACTGTTTGAATGCCTGTGGGTGAAGGTTGGATTATCTGAATTGGAATAAATCATTTCGAGTTTTAAGCCCACTTGCGAGTGGCAAAATCATGTTTTCTAAAGCCCACTTGAGAGTGGCAAAATCGGCATTTTAGCCTACTTGCGAGTAACAAACCGTTTTAAAAACAAACATGAGATGCTTTGTTCCGACTTAGGCGATCCGGTCTATACTTGTGTGTTGTACGCATCACATAGTAATTCTAGGCTAATAACCGGAATAAGAGCACATAATGTTTTCAAAACTCGATATCATGGTTAGTAGAGGCCAATTTTTGATCGGGTGAGCAGGGGTGCTCACGAATTGACCTTCCCCAATCGTACCCAAGTTCCCGAGCTGAGGCAACTTTGGTGATGACGGACACGTGGCCTTAGCCAACGAGTCAGGGTTTTCTAAATTCCCTCCAAAATAAAATATTTAGGTGGCGACTCTGTATCTAGCAAAGCAGTCCATGTTTGGCACTTCTTTCTAAAAATCTATTTTCCAAAACGATTTGTCGGATTTGGACTCTTTGGTGATTTGTCAGTCTCGCATTGCACTTTGCAAGATCAGATTAAGAACCGTGGCAATTTGAGTCCGAACTGTAGTGAGGCCAAAGGGCGCGTCTACAACACCCGAATGTTTTTAACCGAAGGGAGTGGTGTAAACACTAGGACGCACCCGAATGTTTTTAACCAAAGGGAGTTTTGTAAACACCGGGACGCACCCGAATGTTTTTAACCAAAGGGAGTAATCCTAACGTGTCTCACGCGCGAGGAGAAGGAGTAAAAGGATGTGATTCGAAGGACAGGAATGACTTCACCCGGAACCCCTCTGAACGGACTATACATAAAATATTGTTTGACTGCGCTGGCTCCGATGAATGAACTGTACATACAATATCGTGCCTACGTAAGAAAAACTCAACAAGTACAACATATTAAGGGAACATGTTCTATGAACAATTACAATAATGGTAAGGCATGTTTTATGCAAAATATTGAACGCATGTTCTATGCTAAGTACAAAATGCATGCTCCATGCGCAATTAACAGCATGTTCCATGCTAAATAACAAAATGCATGTTCTATGCAAAATTGAAAGCATCTTCTATGCAAAGTACAAAATGCATGCTCCATGCGCGATTAACAGCATGTTTCATGCTAAATAACAAATTGCATGTTCTATGCGTGATTGAAATACGTATTTTGTGCAACAGCATATGTGAAATGCACGTTCTACATACGTAATGAGGGAATGCATAGTCTACGTAAGAATGAAAGTGTATTCTAACGAAACAAGTTCAATAGCAACTTTCTAATTCACCTCTCGGAAGAGTTGCGACATGCCAAAAGGATACATCTCGTTCAACAAGTGACGAACAGTGATCATCAAAAACATAGTTTCGAGCTTCCATAGAGAGAATTTGAACTCAACAGTGACCTTCCCTTGCACATCTCGGGAAATTGGGACAACCACATCATCAAGACACAAAATAGGAGCACTGGGCCTTTGACCACCGGATGAGGGTGATGTACCACCAATTTGTCGGCCACCGACTTCGAGATCAGTACATGATGGTCTTTTCACCTCGGGCCTTTAAATATACTCACCCATACTTTCACTCCTCCAAAGCTGAAAATCCTCACTCACTCTCTCTAGACTTTCCTTCTCTCTAGATCCGAGCTTTATACGCATTTTCCAACACCTCACTCACATTTTCTTCACTAAATCCTCTTAGTTTACTCCATTTAAAACATATTGAAATTTGATTTCGGTGCTTTTTCTTGGAGTTTCACTACTTGAGGCTTGTTCCCCTCGAGTTTCTCTCTGATTTGGTGCCTTATTCCGGGCTTTGACTTTTTCCTTCATTTTCTCTCTCCTAGGGTTTGAATTTTTCAAAGTTTACCCTATTTTCTCCATTTTCTTCATTGTTCATCGACTTTTCACCCATATTCCATATGGCAGATGACATACCACATGATGGAGCTCCTCTAGAAGCAGAATTCGAGGCGAAGTTTGATTCTAAGGCAGAGCCGAAGTCGTCACCACTGCAGTGAGGCCTTTTGATCCGGCGAGGTATCATCCTCAGACGCATATTATGTCTGCTGGAGGCATTAGGCACTTCACTGATTTTGCTACTGACGCACCAACGGATCTCCTACTAAGGGAGCCAGATTCCCATCTTTCAGCCGTTGCTGTTAAGGTACAAACTCTATTCACTTGCACATTTGATGTTCTTCACTTGCATTCTTGCACTGTCTCTCATCTAATTGTACTTTCATTACTACCACCGCATTTGTCCTTTTCATCTAATTGTATTTACACTAGTTCACCTGTCCTTTGCCACAGGGTGACTCTCGCGCATATAGGAGCAATGGGGCCACGACAGCTAGAGATTGGTAAGACGAGCTCCCTACAGGAGTACAAGACATTGTTGATGAGGCCGGCTTCGGCCTATTTTGCTCTGGATTGACACGAGTTATAGCGAGCCGTCCACTTCTTGGAGTGGTAGTGGAGAGATGGTGGGACGCCACCAACTCTCTCCACCATTCACTGCTAGAGAAATGATGATGACTCCTTACAATTTCGCCATGATCACAGGCCTAGGCGTAGGGGGTGATCCAATTTCTCTCGATCTTGATATGGGGAAGTGGAAAGCTGCCAGGATTGAGCTACTGGGGGTGCGCCCACCTTTGTTCCGGACAGCTATGGTCAGATATAGTTGGTTCGAGGAGTAGTTTCGGGGGACTGAGCCAGAGGCAGTAGAGGAGATAGAGCAGTATGCTCGGGGTTTTCTGATGTTCCTCCGCGGTACCACCTTGTTTATGAATAGGGCGAACACCGTAGGGTTATACTTGCTGAGCGCATTGGTGGTCCTTCCCCGAGTGAGTTTTTATGATTGGGGCAGGGCCGGCCTTGCCACTTTATACGGCTATATGAGTTTGACCTCCCACAGGAGTAGATACTTCATCGGAGGCTACTGGCGAGCCTAGGAAGTACACATCTCAGTTCCGTCTTTACACTTTGCATTTTCTATTCAGCATTTCTTGCTTTACATCTGTTCAACACATGTACTTTCTTCATTGCATTTTCTATATCTATTCATGCACTGTATGCTTTCTGCTTTGCATTTTCTATATCTATTCAAATTGTATTGATCACATATCATTGCGCTTTCTCCATAGCTATGGGAGTATGCATACTTCCCAACTCTTGCCCCAGAGCCTGCAGTGGAGGTTCCGTTGGCGGTCCCCTATTCGCAGGTGTATGATGGTCAGCTTTGTCGTAGGACTCGCGAGCCCTTCACTTTCTTCAGACATTACATTGACACCATAGCTGCCCATGAGGTAACCTAAAACACTGTCATCATTTTTGCTCTACATCTGTTCTGATTCACATATTAGCAACTAACAACGACTAATAATCTATTCATCATTTATTTGCAGATAACGTAGTAGCCATGGGCTACAATACCGACGGGGGTTCGATGCCGGTACACTGTGGCGTTGGGAATTTTGCGCTACCGTATTTTACTTGAGGGTCCGATTTGGCGAGCCTGGTACCTAAACGAGAGAGTCGTGCGTTAGTCTCTAGGTCTGCCTGCTCTGTTCATACCAATTACGCCACTAGAGTCCATGAGGTCAGCAGACAGCCTATCTGTTGATGGGGTTATCCACTTCATGGTGGGCTTGAAGGCAAAATACTTCTGAGTCAAGGGCAATTATACGGTCTTCATTCAGACACACCTTATGCCACCTCTGACTGGTGTTCGTGGAGGTGAGGGGGCGGGAGCTCCTGCTGCGACGGCCAGGCCTAGAGTGACCAGGGCAACCAGGACCCATGGGAGAGGGGCTTCTCAAGTGAGGCAGATGACCGGTTGGTCGGAGCTGCCTACTGCTCTCACCTGTTGGCGGTATACTGGGAAGGCATATCAGATTCCGATTGAGCCTGCTGCAGCA
This sequence comes from Camellia lanceoleosa, assembly GCA_025200525.1. Taxonomy (NCBI): domain Eukaryota; kingdom Viridiplantae; phylum Streptophyta; class Magnoliopsida; order Ericales; family Theaceae; genus Camellia; species Camellia lanceoleosa. Next base: position 74,926,308 of record CM045771.1, on the reverse strand, counting down.
GGGCATAGATATGTCAGAGCTCATGATGCACCCCTGGTATGTACCACATTTTTAGTTTTCCTATCTCTTTCTGATGTTTGTTCTTTCTGAACACTGATCACTCCCAATGCATTTGTAGGCGCCCCCAGGATACACCGAGGATCTGCTCCAACTACTGGCTTCATTTTAGGGTATGATACTGAGGAGGGAGTCACTGCTCGGCTTCCACGACATTTAGGTCATTTCTTTAGTTTTCTTACACTCTAGTTATCAAATTTCCACTAACACACTGAAACTTGCCTTTCAACTGAAAACTTCTCTACATTGCATTGATCGCTGCATCTAAAACACTGCATTTCCAAACTACATGCATACACTGTACCAGACTTCTGCATATACTCATTCTGCACATGATGCTTGCATCTGATACACATATTGTGGTTGACATATGACAACTGTTTTTTCAGGTCCCACCCATACCGACAGCACCGGCGATAGCTGCAACCCTTGCACCAGTGATGCCTCCACCAGCGGCAGGAAGGAGAGAGAGACAGGCTCCGGTACGTAGCCGAGGCAGAGCCAAGGGTGCCCAAGATGAGAGTGGTCCTTCAGAGCCCATTCTGAGCGATGATGACGCTGAGATGAGCGACTCTAAAGAGGTAGCGAGTCAGCATGCTGAGTTATTCGAGAGTGGAGACGATGACGCTGGCTCAGGTTCTGAGAGTAGGAGTGCTGATGCTAAGGAGGGCTCTGAGGTGCAGAGCGAAGACAGCTCCAGTTCAAACTCTAATTCTAATTCAGATAGTGGCGTCGATTGAGACAGTATTGCAGAGTCCTATCTTTCGAGGAAGAGGACGAAGAGGGCTTCTCGAGCCTAAGGTGACCAATGCTGATTTTCTATAGTTTTTGCTTAGCTTCTTTTTGTTAGTAGCGTTCACACATTGGCATAGCTCAAGACAGGTTTTATTTGCTTTAAAAAACTTGTACTGCACTTTTGTAAAAACTGCCATGATCGGAATGAAAACCATTTTTCATTTGAAAAAGTGTTGTATTTTTGCATCATGAGCACCGTATTGCTTGAAAATGATATGGATTTTGATACCGAAAACTGAACACTTGTATTGGCACAAAAGTTTAAATCGGGTAATGAATCGACCAATAAAGCAAACAAATACAACTCAATAAACAACACAACGACAACTTAATAAACAAAATAACGTGATAAGGAAAATAACACAAATACAACTCGATAATCAAAACCTCTCAAAATACAACTCAACAAACTTGCTAAACTTAAAAGGACTCAAAACATGACCTCGAAATGCATAAAGAACAGGACAAAACACATGCCTTCAGCATTCTCAGCACACAGGTGAACAAGAGGACATGCAAAACAGCCATCGGCCATGAGTCGGCTATGGACAGAGGTTGTCGGCCACCATTGGTGGCCAATCGGCTACCAAAGTGGCCTGTCGGCCATCAATGTGAGGAACCTCCAGAATGTTGACACCTGGCTTCCACTCACTGCCTTATCTTCTACCAAAGGTTTGGACCTCGTATTTTCTTCATTTCAGTTGCAAATTCTTCAGAAAATGGAGCCATTCTTGGCTGAAAAACTCTCAAATTGGATTACAACTTTAGATGGCTCGGAAAAGCTGAATTTCTGGGGTTTCAGCATAAATGCACTATTCTTGCTGAGTCATTCTCTGCTTTGTTTTCTTTTCCTACATGCTGCAGCTAGATGTTGGAACCCGATTACGTACGTCTTTGACTTCGGGGGACAAGAGATATGGCTGACAATCGAAGAATTTCAAGTGCTAATGGAGTCCTGGCGTGATGAGGAAATCTTGCCTCAGCCTCGTTTTGGTCAAATCCAAGCTTTGGGAAGGATGTGCGGGCTTACAATACACGAGGCCCGATCCTTTGTTCACAATGGAGAGCTAGACATCTCCAGTCTAATTCATCGATTTTTTGAAGCCAGCAATCGAGGCGACCTTCTTTGGTGGGGTTTTTGACAACACGCCCTTTGTTTGTGCATGTTAGCTCATTTTCTTCTTGCCCCTAATTTCGGAGGGTCTAGCATTCAGCAAGTTGAAGTGGCCCATGGCCTGAAAGAGGGCAAGAGTTGTATTAGCTTGACATTGGCTGATACTTTGATGGGTTTGGACGCCTTCCATCGGCGGGAGACAAACAAATTTGCATGGAGTCCACTACTTATGTAGGTAATGTTTCCTATCCTTTCTAATATGTGTTTCTCATATCTCTCAGCATTCATGCTCTGTTTTTCTCTCAAAGTCCTTTTCTCACTCTTTTCTCTCAACATACACCTCTCTATTCTTTAATCTCTCTTTTCTTTCATCCCTCCCCAAATATGGCTTATGGACAAGCTGAAGGTAATGGACTCTTGCCCTTCATACTCAGCCCAAGCATGCTTTTTTCGCCAATAGCTAGTTGATTTCCTAAACGAAGGGTGGTGGTGCCATTGGATGTGCAACAGGTCTACTGCTGACATTGCTTGGCATTGCCCCTGGTTTGATCTGCTCGAGATGAGCTACAACATGGCTCGGCAACCTGGTATTCAACTGATTGGCCTGACACACTATGTATTCTACTTTTCGTTCTGGCTCAAGCATTAGTTTGGACATGACTAGACTTGCCCAGAAGAGGGGGTGGAGTACCCAGCTTCATTCCCAATCTGAGGTTCACAATTGGCTAGATATCCCACTACGTGGAAGACGAGAGAACTTCTGGCTCCTGCCACTAGTTTAAACTGCGCACTTTCTGGCGAGTGCCTAACCTGGCTTGAACATGAGGCGCAATATAGGCCCACTTTAGGATCAAAAGCTTTCATTAGCACATGGATGGGACGCAGGAACACATGACTCATCTATGCCCCAAGTTTATTTGCTTTGATCTTACATTTCAAGTTTTCCTTCTAAATGTAATAAAAGCAATTTGATTTGTATCGAGAGTTGGAGAACTTTGCATTGAAATTAATGAAATTGAAGTTGTGGGCACTAAAAATTTTCCTTTTGGTCCAAAAATGGTCCAAGTTCTAAAAAGATTAATTTGAACAAAAATCAACCTTTATCAAAACTTTCCAAAAATCATTTTCGATAAGGATCAAAACTTGACACGCACAGAATATGTCCTCGAGATGTACAACCCCGAATCTGAAGACAACAAATTGCCCCTTGTCTGAATAGCACTGCTCAGCACTGTAACCAATTTTCAAGGGCGATCACAACCGAACATTCAGATAAAGAATAGACAAAGATGACCTGATCAACACATGGACAAGACAGTTACGTTGGAGGTGTTTATGGCCGAACTTCAAGATGAAGTTGCCTACGTATCCCGAAGATGGAATAAGGCCTTACGTAGTTCGGTTCGGGTTCACTCGAGTATTAATGCTCTCCTTTTGTGCTCTAACTTTTTCCAAGGCTGCCCCTTAGCGTTTTCAACCTTGTGAGCTTAGTTTTTCTTTATTTCTAATTTTTTGTGTTCTAACTTTTGCCTAGGTCACCCTTCTGGGTTTTCGGCCTAGCGAGCCTCTCAAGGGTAATATTTTTTCAACTTGTCCATGTTGATTGGTTGGGAAAATTCTAGGCCATCCAAGTCCATAAGAATAATAGCTCCACCTGACCAAATAGTTTTGATAATGTAAGGACCAGTCCAATTGGGTCTGAACTTGCCCCTAGGGTCATGGATGGGAGCTCGGTTGTCCTTTAGCACCAAATCCCCTTCTTTGAGATTGCCGGACTTAACTTTTTTGTTAAAGCCTTGGCGATCCTACATTGATAACCCTGAACATGGTATAGTGCTTTCAGGCTTCTCTCGTCAAACAACATCAGTTCTTCGAACCTGCTCTGCTGCCAATCCGCCTCCGCTATCTGACACTTAGCCATAACTCGCAGTGACGAAACTTCTATTTCAATTGGCAGAACAACTTCCATCCCATAAACAAGGGAGTAAGGAGTCGCCCTAGTAGACGTCTGAATTGAAGTCCTATAACCTCAGAGTGCAAATGGAAATTTGTCTGGCCAGTCCCTCTAGGTCTCAACCATCTTTTGTAAAATATGCTTGATGTTCTTGTTAGTGGCCTCAACAGCTCCGTTGGTTTGCGGCCGGTATGTAGATAACTTATGAAAAGCCACGTTGTATTTCTCCAACAAGTCAATCACTTCTTTCTTGAAATAGGAGCCATTATCTGAAATGATCTCGTTTGGGACTCCGTATAGGCAAATGATGTTGTTTCGGATGAACTTAGCCACATGCGCTGCTTTCAACACTACATAAGTGTGAGCTCCACCCACTTGGTAAAGTAATCAATTGCCACCAGAATGTATTCATGCCCATTTGACCCTTTTGGTCTGACTGTGCCAATGACCTCGATTCCCTAGACGGAGAAAGGCCACGGTGAAGTCATGTTATATAGCTTCAATGACAGAATGTTCATGCGATTAGCATGAATTTGGCATTTGTGGTATCACCGAACAAAACCAATACAATCCTTCTCCATGGTAGACCAGTAATAACCTTGCCTGAGAATCTTTCCGGCTAACATTACTCCACTCATGTGCGCTCTGCACTGTCCCCCATGGATGGCCTCCATTAGGCGCTTTGACTCCTCCGTGTCGACATACAACTTGTGCATTCCCAGATGACCCCTCGTATATAGTTTACGTCCGTAGATGATAAATCGAGCGGCCATCCACCATATTGCGCTCTTATCTTTGGCATTTGCCCCTAGTGGATAAGCCTCCTTTTCCAAGAAGTTTCAGATATCATAAAACCAAGGGTTTTAATCTTGTACTTCATCTATTGCGGCGATAGACTCGTAGGCAGGCGTATATCTCTGCTCAATGATAATCGGACACATCCGGACTCCAAAAGGGATGTCTATCATGGAAGATAGAGTTGATAAAGCGTCAGCGAACCTGTTGTTCTCTCTTAGTAGATGCGTGAAGGTCTGTTTCTCAAACCTAGGAATCATAACATCCAGGGTCTGGTGATAGATGTTCATCTTTTCTTCTTTCACCTTCCAGTCTCCTTTTGTTTGAGACACAACCAGGTTCGAGTCCCTAATGACGTCCAACCTTTTTGCCCTTAGTTCCAAGGCGGCTTCCAAAGCAACGATACATGCCTCGTATTCTACATCGTTGTTGGATACTTTAAACCAGAGTTTGAAGGCTAAGGGTATATGGGAATTGTCAGGTGTTATCAGCAACACCCCATATCCCATAACCGTACTGGTTAGACGCTCCATCAAAGTACATTGTCCAAATCTCTTCCTCGACTTGCAAAATAGCTTCATCTGGGAATAGGTATTCTACCACTTCATCCCCTTCTACTGGGTGATATGCCAGGAACTCTGCTATGACTTTCCCCTTAACAGACTTGCGAGTAACATACTTCAAATCAAATTCGGAGAGGAAAACCAACCAACGAGCAAGCCTACTCATAAGTGCTGGTTTCTCGAAACCAGAATTACGGAGTGAGCTAACAAGTAGTGACTTAACTTCCTGCTAGCCCATACTAAGGCTAGGCGAGCTTTCTCCAGTGGAGTGTAGCGGCTCTCATAATCCAGCATTTTCTTGCTCAGGTAATAAATGGCTCTCTCCACCCTATCCTCAGATTCTGAAGAAAGCATTCATCCCATCGTTGTGTCTGTTACTGACAGATATAGAATCAATGGCTTCCTCGACTCTGGCGGTGATAACACAGGTGGATTCTGAAGATATTGCTTGATCTGCTCAAAAGCAAACTAACATCGGTTATCCCATCGGAATTTCTTTCCTTTCTTCAGGAGACCAAATTGTGGTTCACAAGTCAAGGTTAATTTAGAAATAAACCGTCTTATGAATTGCACTTTACCTAGAAAGCCTCGCACATCCTTTTCAGTCCTTGGTCGTGGCATTTCTAGGATGGCCTTGATTTTGGAAGGATCTACCTTGATGCCTCTCTTGTGTAATCAAGAAACCCAGTATTTTCCCTACCGTTACTCCGAAAGTACACTTCTGTGGATTCAACCTCAATTTGTATTCTCTGATCCGTTGAAAGAATTCCTTCAAGGTGGTGTAGTGGCCCTCTCTTTCCTTGGACTTGACAATCATGTCATCCATGTACACCTGGACCTCTTTATGGATCATATCATGGAAAATTGTGGTTGCAGCCCATTGATAGGTTGCCCTAGCATTCTTCAACCCAAATGGCATCACCCTATAGCAATAGGTTTCCCATGGCATAGTGAAAGCAATCTTCTCTCTATCCTCGAGTGCCATCAGAATCTGGTTATACCTAGAAAATCCATCCATGAAAGAGAGCAACGCATGGCCTGCAGTGAAGTCCACCAGTTCATCGATGTGCGGTAGAGGAAAGTCGTCCTTCGGACTGCCTCTGTTCAAATCACTGAAGTCCACACACACCCGAATTATGCCATCTTTCTTTGGTACTGGAACAATGTTGGCCAACCAAGTTGAATACTCTGATACTAGCAAGAACCCTGTGTCTATCTGCTTGGTGACCTCCTCTTTAATCTTCAAAGCCCAATCCGGGCATATTCTCCAAAGCTTCTGCGTGATGGGTCAGGCCTTGGGGTCAAGAGGGATCCGATGCTGTACAATCTTGGGATTGATTCCAGGCATGTCTTCATAGGACCACGCGAAAACATCTTTGAAATATTTTAATAAAGTGACTAAGCGCTCGCACTCCTCCGAAGATAACTTGGACCCGATCTAGGCCATATGCGGATCCTTCTTAGTACCCACATTAATTAGAATGATTTCATCAACAAGGGATTTTACAAACCTCTCATCCTCTCGATTAATCAAATGTTTCAAAACCAGAGGAATTCCTTCCTCATAGTTTTCATCAAAATTTTGAAAATCATGATCAATGAAATAAATAAGAGGCACATAAAAGCACTTAGAATCTGTAGCAACATTCTCATTCAAAAGATCCAGCTCATCCAGTTCCTTGGTTATAACTGACTCAAAGGAAAAAGAAAAAGATGACCTAGACAAAACCTCGGTATCCGGGTTATCAACCCCAGGAATACCAGACCCAGACTAAAAAGAACCGGAATCTGATTCCAAGTCCACAGGCTCTGTGGAATCAGATTCCGGTTCACTACCTTACTTAGAATTGCTAGACAGGTAGCCCTCTTCCAGCTGCCAGGTGAGGGATGGTGCGTCAGATGCATCCAAGATATCACTAGAAGGGTTCATACCTGGTTGGTCTCTGATCATGGAAATGATCAGGTTATCCCCAAAGCTCTCTGAGTTGATCTGAGGATCCGAAAGGAGACATGCTAGTGCTACTCCCATTTGAAGCTCGTTGCTGTCGGAATCACTTTCTGTGTTCTTTGTAGCCTCAGCAGTCAGTTCAGTCTGTTCCTCCATTTCACTCTCTTGCAGCTGCAAGTCAAAGAAAATCTCAAAGTTGGGAACCCGTTGCTTTTTAGAGTTGATCCATGGTTCGAGGAAACAACAGAATGGGAAGTCTTCACCCTCTTGAACAAAATAGCCATACTGGGTTCCCCGAATTGGTCGGTGCACAAGCTCGTAGCACTTTCCAATCTGCTTAGCTTTGGCTCTTCCGGCCATTTCTTTCCCTTTCCTCACCCAGTTCTCTTTGGTAGGCGTATAGCCAGGACCAAAGGCATAAGGGTTATGTGGTATCTAGGCCAATGCAGCGATGTCTTTCCGGCCGCTTCTTCGTAATCTCATTCCTGGTATGTGTTGGAGTTTGTTCATGAAGTACACAGATTGGGCACTGACATACAAGCCCTCATCGATAGCCAAGATATTCTGTATTACCCGGGCCTCAGGCAAGGTAAACCCCAAAAGGAAGACATCCTCTTTCCCATGCACAATCTCCAGCACAAGCGTAGTGACCTCTGGCAGAGGATGTACAGATGAATTCCCGAAGATTATAACTACCCCTTTCCTGTGGGGGTACTTCAGTATTTGGTGGAGAGTGGAAGAGACAGGTTTCACTTGGTGTAGCCAAAGTTGCCCAAGTAGTTAGTTGAAAGTGGCCGAAACATCCAAGACATGGGACTCGATGTCCTGTTAAGCTGGGCTGATTTGTACTCTAGTCAGCACTGCTCCCATCACCTCTCTGCTTGTATTGCCATAAACCCGAATCACTTGGGCTGTAGGCACCAAATCAGTCAGTTTCAGACCAATAGAATAAGCTGTATGACAAGGACAGACGTTGATTGTTGACCCGGTGTCGACCAATACCACGGGTATCCACTTCTCTCAGCACTTTATGGATATGTATAGAGGCTTGTTATGTGCAGAGCCTTCCGACGGCAGTTCCTTGTCTGCAAAGGTCAAACTCGGCGCAGGGCCTCCTGGGAAGACTAATATCACCAGTTGTTCCAGGGTGGTGCCGATGGATGACTTCGCTTTATCCATCCCTATTAGTACAGCTTGGTTGTGCACTCGCGAAGCCATAAGCAGACCCCAGATAGATATGTCAGCTTGAATCTTCTTCAAGTATTTTAGCACAGCCTCTTCCTCTAACTGTTTTTCCTTCTGTTTCTCAACTTCTTTATCCTTTCCAGATGCCTCAGGTTGGTCTAGATGCGGTGGTTTAAAATAACGGCCACTTCTTGTCATGTGGTGGACTTCTTCCACATACCAAGTATTGTCAGGAAGACCTTCACCACAATCCTCATCAGTGTGGGCAAGATGTAGATCATCATCTTCCCAGCACATACCTTCGACAACCGACAAGCAATTGTCTAGTTCTGGTCTAAGTGTTCTCTGAACAAAAACATTCCCCGTTTGAGCTATTCCATCTTTCGAATCGTTTTCACTCATTTCTAGCCCAAACCGCTCTAGCACGGCTTCTTGTTCTGTATGTACGGTACTAACAATGCCAGTTCCCGAGCCAATTGTTCTTCACCAGTGTTTTCTGACAATTTACCTTTTTCCATTGGCCATTCTGACCATTGCAATGGTTCCCGCTTTTTGTTCCTCCAGCTTCAATTCAGTTCCCTCACCTATATCGGGTTCATCACTTAGCCACCCAAAATTGTTTGTTGACCCGTTTAGATCAAACCAATCAATGTGCACGTCCCCTTGATCTTGCTTATCAAAGAACTGCAAGTTGTCTATGTCCTCCTCTAGACCGGCTAGATCATCTAATCCCTGACATGGTCCATCTTCTCGAACTACACTGACCTCCTTCCCAGTCGACAACACCACTTCCGGCTTAGCTTGATTCATTGGCACAACATAGCAGCTCGGGTTGTATGTCCCTTCAGATATGTCCTCAAAGCCCTCAGGCAACGAACTAATATTCTCCACCAAGTCTGACCTCCTTTCATCTTCCACTGTCACCACCACAGGTTTGGGTTAGAGTGAAGACGCGCTCATCATGCACAAGTCTGTGCTCTTAGGGATGAACAACGTCGGCTTAGGCAGGTGGGAAGGGGTGATGTATATACTGGGGTCATAAGGGATGGCCAATGTATGGATGAGGTTTATATGCTGGGGTGGAGGGACTTGATTATGTGGTGGGAGAGGATTTGTAGTGATGTTGGGTTTTTTCGGGAGGTGCTATCACTTTATTGTCAATGAGATCTTGAATCTCATGACGCAGTCTGAAGCACTGATCAATACCATGACCATGATGTTGGTGAAAAGCACAATATTTGGCCTGGTTGTGTTTCAGAGGGGGATGATCAGGTAGTCGGCGTTGTTCTAACGGCTTAAGATGTCCCATTTTGATTAGGACCCCTAAGGCTTTGGACAAAGTCATGTAGAGTAGGGTGAAGACCCTTTGGTTTCGGGCTTAATGTCTCGAGGTTTGTGACGTTGTATTGGATGGACCAGCAAAAGGGGTGGCAGTTTTGGGTGTGGTGGTGACCATGCTCACATCCGAAGGCCGTGCAGAGGTGCCACCAATCGTGGCGGCATTGGAGCTGCATGTAAAGGGCCTTTTGGGCTATTCCTTCTCATGGTCTATCAGCCCTTGCTTCATCGCATCCTCAATTTGAACCCTGTAGACCCGACTTCCTACGCGGGCCCCCCTTTTCTGAGAGGGCGCGAATTTGGTCTTACTACAGTTCCGACTCCTGTCACGGTTCTGAATCTAATCTCAAAAAGTGCAATGTGAGACTGTTAAACACCAAAGAGTCCAAATCTGGCAATTAGTTTTGAAAAATGAATTTTGCATGAAAAAGCGCCAAACATGGACTACTTTGCCAGATTACAGAGTCGCCACCTAAATATTTTATTTTGGAAAATTTAGGAAACCCTGACTCATGCCAAAGGCCACGTGTCCATCACCACCAAAGTCGCCTCGGCTCGGGAACTTGGGTACGAGAGGGGAAGGTCTTGAAATGAGCACCCCCGCTCGCCCGATCAAAGGATTGGCCTCTACTAAGCATGATATGTTGTTTTAAAAAGACATGTGTTCTTATTTTGATTATTAGCTAACTTACTGTGGGAGCCAAATATATGGATAAATCGGAAGGGGCACATTTTAGTGCTGACACTAACCGGACGTGTCCAGCAAATATCAATCAGTCCCATCCCGCAAGACTAGGATGGGCCGAATACAATATGTAAGTCGATTAAGACGATTAATAAAGGATCTTTGGGGGCCGAATACAAGGACGGGTAATGATTGAAAACTAGGCCCAGGCCCCGAGGCCTCAGAAGGAACAGATATAAATAAAGAAGCAGAGTTCTTGGGATGGTATGTAAAAAAAAAACACTTCACAAAACTTATTAAACAAGCTTTCTAGAGTATAAGAACTGACTTGCCCATCGGAGTGCTAACCCCGGCATCCCCGACCGGAGTATTTGTCTTTGCAGGTGACTAGCTGAGGATCAAGGGCATCTCCCAGGATCTGAAGAGTATTTCCAGAATCACTTTCCCCACAATTGGCGCCGTTTGTGGGGATACTCAAGCACATCCATGGAAGGCGTGACGCAAGACCCTCCGATAGCCACCGAGGAGACTACACATAGGGACAACATCACACTGGAAAATATGCTCGGGAAGGAAACCATCGCTGCGAGGCGCACTTTGAGATTTGACTCGCCAACGACTTCAGCGCAGGAGACGATGCAAGCCATCATAGAACAAGCTAAACAGAATGAACAAAGGCTGGAAAATATGATCGCAGAAAACGAACGCCTCCGTCAAGATTTGGCCCTGGAAGTAGCAAAATCCAAGGAAGCCACGCGCCAAGACTCCGAACAACCCCTGAGGGCAGGTGGACAACGACCTCGAGCCCGACCAAGGGAAAATGACAGCGACTCCAACTCGTTATCCACGGAGCATAACAAGGGACGCTCAGACACTTCCAGCTCCTCTGAAGAAAGCCCACACACAAGGAACAAGCGCAGAAGAAGCAGCTCAGACGAAGAGGACCGGCACGATCCTTTTATCCGACGAATTGCGAGGGCGGCCCTGCCCAAGAAGTTCAAAGCTCTGTCATTTACTCTCTACGACGGAAAATCAGACCCCACTGATCATATACGTCACTACAAGCAGGCCATGACGTTGCATGCAGACAATGAAGCCCTCATGTGTCGAATATTCCCCAGTAGCTAAGGGCCATTAGCTGTCAGATGGTATTACAAGCTGGAGCCGGCTTCGATCAGAACCTTCCACCAATTACAAAAATCCTTCAGGGCCAGGTTCATCACCAACGAGGTACAGCCAAAATAGGCAGACTCTCTCTGGGCTATGCAAATACAACCAGGAGAAACGCCGAGAGCATATTCGGCGCGATACTGGGAGTGCTTCAATCTCGTTGACGACGCTTGCAACGACTCCATGGCCATCACCGCATTCAAAATGGGACTACAACCTGACAGACGATGATGAAAACCCCCCAAAATGGTTTGGGCGCTGATGAAGAAAGTCGAAGAGTATTGCAAAGTGGAAGACGATGCCTTGAGGACTAAAGCCAGACAAGTGTCCACCAAACTGGCACCCCCTGAAATTACTCAGCCGATAAGTTCCGTGCCGCCTCTAAGCCCCGAGCCACAGCAACGTGCTAAATGAGACAAAAGGCGGGACTCTCACCAGTCGAGTGATCAATGCTCCCACCCGACAAATGAGCAATTGCAAGTCGACAGTAGGCGCTCGAGGCGCGCCAACAAAAAATACACGGAACTGTCAGAGTCAATCACCGCGGTAATGACCAAAATCTAACACTTTCCATTCTTCAAATGGCCGTCAAAGATGGTGGGGCCACCCGATACACGACGAAGGGACCAGAGGTACGAATATCACAAAGATCACGGGCACGAGACAGAGAGTTGCTACGCGTTAAAAGATCACTTGGAAGAACTGGTGCAAGACGGCCGACTGCAGTAGTATGTGAAACGGGGAAAGCCAACCAAGGCATTAGCATTGAGGCAGGACTCTCCCCCACTTGGCGTGATCCATGTAATTTACAGCCCGACTACACTCCCAGCCATGCACACAATTCAATCGCATCCAACTCTACAGGAGCGTCGTATTTCGACCGACCGGTCTGAAGAAGCCCCGACAATTGCCTTCCACGACTCCGACCTCAATGACGCAACGGTTTCCCACATTGATCTGTTGATCATTGGATTACGCATAAACCGGTTCATCATTGAACGAATCCTCATAGATCCACGGAGTAGTTCAGAGCTCATGTACTATCAAACTTTCACCAAGCTCGGCCTCAACGAGTCGGATCTATCTCCGGCGCCTCACCCACTGTTCGGCTTTAATACCAATCCCGAATATCCATTGGGCAAGGTCACATTACCTGTTCAAGCGGGTTCCAGAATGGTCGAAGCGGAATTCCTGGTCGTGAAGCTCCCCTCGCCGTATAATGCCATAATGGGAAGGACCTGGCTACATATCATGAAGGCCGTCCCAAGCACCTACCATCAGATCCTGCGTTTCCCAACAACACGCGGCATTGAAGAAATACGTGGTTCCCCCCAATCGGCACAAGCAGTGTTCTGATGAAAGCCTTATCACTGACCCGATCTGTGGGCTCTGATACCTGTAAATATATTTCGTCTCTGTAATACAAACTACTTTGCCTCGTCGCTCAAAATCATATGTTAATTCCCAGTCAGGTACTCGTCACGATTGGCCAAATTAAGTCTCCGGATTCGGAGCCCCCTTTGGCGCATGACGCCTTAGGGCCGATTAAGTCTCCGGATTCGGAGCGCCCATCGTGGATATCACAATTGGCCAAATCAAGTCTCCGGATTCGAAGCGCTCTTTGTGGATATCACGATTGGACAAATTAAGTCTCTGGATTCGGAGCCCGCCTTTGGCGCATGACGCCTTAGGGCCAATTAAGTCTCCGGATTCGGAGCGCCCTTCGTAGATATCACGATTGGCCAAATCAAGTCTCCGGATTCGGAGCGCCCTTCGTGGATATCACGATTGGCCAAATCAAGTCTCCGGATTCTGAGTGCCCTTTGTGGATATCACGATTGGCCAAATTAAGTCTCCGGATTCGGAGCCCCCTTTGGCGCATGACACCTTAGGGCCGATTAAGTCTCCGGATTCGGAGCGCCCTTCGTAGGTATCACGATTGGCCAAATCAAGTCTCCGGATTCGGAGCGCCCTTCGTGGATATCAGGATTGGCCAAATCAAGTCTCCGGATTCGGAGCGCCCTTCGTGGATATCACGATTGGCCAAATTAAGTCTCCGTATTCGGAGCCCCCTTCGGTGCATGGCGCCTTTGGGCCGATTAAGTCTCCGATTTTGGAGCCCCCTCTGGCACACGATGCCTTAGGGCCGATTAAGTCTCCGTATTTGGAGCCCCCTGTGGCGCATGACGCCTTAGGGCCGATTAAGTCTCCGTATTTGGAGCCCCCTTTGGCTCAAGGCGCCTTAGGGCCGATTAAGTCTCCGTATTCGGAACCCCCTTCGGCGCATGGCGCCTTAGGGCTGATTAAGTCTCCGATTTCGGAGCCCCCTCTGGCACACGACGCCTTAGGGCCGATTAAGTCTCCGTGTTGAGCCCCACAGGCGCTGTTGGAGATTAAGTCTCCGTATTTGGAGCCCCCTTTGGCTCAAGGCGCCTTAGGGCCGATTAAGTCTCCATATTCGGAGCCCCCCTTGGCGCATGACGCCTTAGGGCCGATTAAGTCTCCGTATTCGGAGCCCCCTTCGGTGCATGGCGCCTTAGGGCCGATTAAGTCTCCGATTTCGGAGCCCCCTCTAGCGCACGACGCCTTAGGGCCGATTAAGTCTCCGTATTGGGAGCCCCCTTTGGCGCATGACACCTTAAGGCCGATTAAGTCTCCGTATTCGAAGCCCCCTTTGGCGCATGACGCCTTAGGGCTGATGAAGTCTCTGATTTCGGAGCCCCCTGGCGCACGACGCCTTAAGGCCGATTAAGTCTCCGTATTCGGAGCCCCCCCCCCCCCGGCGTTTGGCATATGACACCTTAGGGTTAGTTAAGATTTTGGATTCGAGTCGATTAATCTCCTTAAGGCCGAGTGGGCCCTGGGTTCAAGAACAGAACATAGTGCTAAATGCTAATTGCGTCTCCGAATCCGGAGCAAACGTTGGCACGAACAAAAAATGTTGATAACTAATCCCATGTAACACAATAGAACAGATCAAAATTCGGAATAACACGCAAACAGATTTAAAATAAACCCATTTATTTGATTAGACAGTTGTTACATAAACACAACCCGCATTCGGGCGTTACAATTTCGAAAGCAAAAAGCAAGACGCGCTGGTAAAGCAGCATCGCCGAATCGACGGCCGTCACCCCAAACCCCTCCGCGGCGTGCAATACCTTGAACCAGTTATGCTGAAACCCACGACTTGCATGGCGCCAAACTTCCCCTGATACCATTGACAATGTCAAGGCAAAGATCCAGGACAAGGAAGAATGAACTTGACATTTGTTGACTCTCCTTTCGGGGTGATCTGCTTCGACAACTTGGAGACCCACAGATCTCAGGCTCTTCGGATGACCTAACTTCCTCGCGGATAGGATTTCTACTACAAACCATCTCAACACCAAACTTCACCGAAATTTCAGCCTCTGTAACCAAACTCACCATCCCACACAAGGAATGATGAGTCAAGTGGGATTATTGGGGCGAGGCGCCTACTCCTTTTATTCTCAGCAACGACCGCGATCTCGAGGTCCCAATCCCAAGAAACTTTTATTAACGCCAAAAAATGCATTGGCTGAACAAGACGAGTGTGGATTGACATTCGCCACGACCGCCATCCCGACGGCTGGCCGAAACGCGCACTGGCTGGGCCAAAGCGCAATAGATTTATTAAACCGGTCGGCCAAGTCTTCACATGCCAACCACATTCGACCAGCCCACTAATCCAACTGGCCAAGTGTCAAAGATAAATGGCCGTTGAAATAGCCTCAATAAAACCTTAACGATCGTCGCGAATGTGCCGACCCCGACCATGTGCAAATCATGCCGATAAGCCCGTGTATCGCCGAACAGAAAATAGGTACCTGGGTCAGACAGCGTCTAGATATTCATTCAAACATTTAAGCAATGCGAAATATATACATGCCGAATATCAATGATCATGAAATATTTACAATGAAACGTTCTTTATTCAATAAAATAATAAGTTACATAGTTTCAAACGTGCCCTGCGTTCCAATCTTACAACTGTTAAACTCATACGGCATCACCCTCATCCTCACTCTTCTCAACTTCGAAAGCAGAAAACGGAAAGTCTTTATCCCTGTAGCGTGGTGATGCCAAATCAATTCCCGACGCTCGAAGAGCTTCTGCGGCCTGAGATGCCTTGATCCAACCGTGCCTAAACCCACGATTTTCACATCGGCACACTTCTTCGGCCAATGTCTCCCTAGTTTTCTCGATTCCCACTTTTCGGCCTTCATAAAAACCTTTCTCGTAGGCCCTCCCCTTCGCGCTCTCCATTGCGAACATACTTGTTGTCTCTCAATCGGCAAGCGCGGAGCTGATGAGCCGACTAGTAACCCTCTCTTCCACAATGGGGTTCGCATGCGCGGTGGATTGTGCCTGAGCCGTATTGGCCTTCTTTAGTTCCCGCTCGGCCGCCTCCACGCGGGCCTCCAAACTTCGAATACGTTCTTCCTTCTTCTCCATCTCTTGACGGGCAGCGCGCAGACGCATGCCGACTTCATAAGCAGTGTAAAGCCCCTTCATCGCGCCGTGAATGCCCCCGCGAAACACCTCATAGTCCTGTTGACCCAGCATTGATTTATGAACCTTAGGAGGAAATATTTGTCGGGCAAAGTCCACCGCTACGTCTGGGTCTCGAACGATCGAGTCCGCCTCCGTCATGGGTCTATTCTTCACAAATACCGCAAAGCTTAATGGGCACGGATTCGCGCCAGACCTCTCGACTCGTGGCTGTGGAGATTTACCCTGCGACTGCTTGTCTCGCATGGGCGATCTACTGCGATGTCGGGGAGACTGACGCCTCTCTCGACCCCTAGAACTCCTACTTCCTACACGCGAGGGTTCACCACCTCAATTCATATCTCCGCCCA
The DNA here is from genome assembly GCA_025200525.1 of Camellia lanceoleosa. NCBI lineage: Eukaryota > Viridiplantae > Streptophyta > Magnoliopsida > Ericales > Theaceae > Camellia > Camellia lanceoleosa. The sequence goes on along the minus strand of CM045771.1, from coordinate 74,909,818 downwards.
GCTCAGCCAGGGTCTTCGCTTTCCCTTTACTGTTGAAGAAGAGTCGGTTCGACATTCGCGCAATCAGTCTTCCTCCAGGAGCTCGAGTCAGTTGTCTACCAAGCTCATAAAGGATGTACCCTTGTCCATTTATCCTTCGCAGAGGCAGCACGATCGAGGCAATCTCATTAATTGGAGTTGGAGATCCTGAATCTCCCGACGCCTGCTGAATTGACGGCAAGGGCACAACTTTACCATCAATTCGAATATCGCGAACCGCCTGGGCAAGGGCAGATTCACCAATCTATTCGGCTCAAGTACCCCAGCCGGCTCACAAGTCGACAGTTCATAATTCGAATCCAGTCGGCATGACCTCTGCAGGAACCGCCTGGGGCAAGGGCAGATTCACCAATCTATTCGCCTCAAGTACCCCAGCCGGCTCACAAGTCGACAGTTCATAATTCGAATCCAGTCGGCATGACCTCTGCAGGAACCGCCTGGGGCAAGGGCAGATTCACCAATCTATTTGGCTCAAGTACCGGTATTTCTCAGTCGAGTCGATTCATAATTGAATCCATCGGCATGACCTTGCAGAACCGCAGGGCAAGGCGATTCACCAATCTATTCGGCTCAAGTACCCCAGCCGGCTCCGGCATCGATTCCCACCGCTGCAGGAACCGCCTGTGGCAAGGGCAGATTCACCAATATATTCAGCTCAAGTACACCAGCCGGCTCACAAATCGACAATTCATAATTCGAATCCAGTTGGGATGAGAAAGACGAATCAATATTGTTTCATTAACTTAAACCACACAAATTGTGTACGAATATTGTTTCATTAACTTAAACCACACAAATTGTGTACGAGTAGTAATGAAATTTTAAGGAAATTTTCATTAATAAATTGCCACAGGATATCCAATCTCTAAAAAAACACAAATTATGCACAAGAAGCAGCACAAGTAGCAGCGACACTACAAGGAAATGTTCATTAATAAATTGCGTACAAGATAGTAATCAATTTATACATGAAAACAACCCTGAACCAACAAAACCCTACCAAACAAAAAACTTACACAAAAAACTTAATAAATTAGGAAACACCTCCCAAATCATTCCTCGGTGTCGGATTCGAGTGGTTCAACATCCACTTGCACGTAACGAATTGGCAAAGCCAATGTAACCCCAGCGGCAGCAAGGGCTTTGAGCCACCCATGTTTGAACCCCCAATTCTCAAATTTGGGAACTTCATCAACATATTCCATGTAAGCGGCGCTTTTTCCCGCCTCAAAAGCCTCAGATTCGGCCTTCTCCTTGGCCACCTTCAGCTCCTCTACCTGAGTCTCCGCCTTGGCAAGTTCGTCTTTTGAGAGCTTGAGCGATTCCTCACTCGCATTCGCTCTAGCCTCAGCGTCAAAGCTAAGGCGAGCCCTCTCCTTCTTCGCTTCGCTCATGACTCTCCATCGCGGCCCTTATTTTTTCAAACTCCGCCCTACTTTTCTGACCTTCCACTTCGGCTTGCAAGCGGTCAATTCTGCCAAGAACATCATGTAGGCGGCGGCCCAAGTTGGCAATCTTGCCGACGGTCTACAAGAATAAGGGATCATTAGATACCTTTATAAAAATAAATTTAGAAATAAATTTAAGATTCCTACCAGAAGTGCCGACTGAGTAGATAGGGCTACGGCCATAATATCCGGCACGGCGGAAAAGGTTGCATTGTCAGCCGGCAAGGAAATCGAAGCCGCCAAGCTCAACGCAATGGTAGGATCCTCAATGACAGAAGCATCGGAAGAAATCGGCGTATCTCTGATCTTTGGCTGAATAACAAAAGGAGCAACCACGTCCGATTCTTCGAGGCGAGAACGTTTGTCAGGAGGACTACTTTCTGAACTGGCTTCCCCCTCGGCGCTGCGTTTTTGGCTGCGCTCTTCTGGAATTGGCCGTTCTTCGCCGGCCTGTTGATCACCTTTTTTCGCTTCAACCGGCGTAACCTGAACCATTCCTTCAACAATGGGTACGGAGGCCTTAGTCAAACTGGGATCAGATTCGCCGGCATCGGCCTTTTGACGAGTAGCCATCCACTCAGCATTTCTCCTACGTGCCATTTGCGTAAGGCTCTCCTTCGCCATACCTTCGAAGAAATCGCCGGGTAGATCGCCCAAATTCGCGAAAATATCTCTGGAAGAGACTTCTGCCTGACCCGAAGCGGATGGTGAGGAAGGCTGATTGAGTCCGGCAGCCTCAAGCGTCGAGCGCACGGCCTCGTCAACTTCTTCGGCCTCCTCAGTGAATTCTCCGGCCGGATCGGCAACTACTTCTATTACCGGCTCTACGTCTTGCCCCGAATCAGAATCTTCAAGACCAATCTGCCTGAGGTTCTTGTAGCTGGGGAAGATAAGAGCCAAGAGGTGCTGATCACCAGATAGAATCGAAATGTTGTCCGCAGCCGAGAACGTGGTATAAGTGGGCTCGTACCGAAGTAAAATGTAGGCGGCTCTCCCCTGTTTTTGCACATTTGGGCGGCCAAAGTAGTCAAGTGCAATCTTAATATCCCTAAGGATCGCGTCGCCAACAGAAGTCAGAATCTTCTTCAATTTATTACCTGCAAAAGATGAGTGATTAAGGAAAGAGAGCCGATTAAAAGATAACTCATCAAACATAAGATACTACGTGGCAACCTGGGTCACCCTTATGTCTGGGAATGGGGTCTAGGCGATCTTCGCCTTCAGCGAACTCCCAATTACCTCGGACATTGACCATTACATCGTCAACCCTCTTACCAGAACTGGCAAGCATAGTCACCAAATGATGGTCAGTATCCTTGGCCCTAAGGAAGTACCGACCCAGCCGACCAGAGGATTTGGATAAAGCGTAGCAGTGCCGAATGGCCGAAATTCCAAGATCGATCCCAAGGTGTCGATTCAATTCTATAACACCCATAATTATTCGAAAGAAATTTACATTGGGTTTAGAAGGAATCAGACTCCAATAGCGAAGGACAGCCCTAGCAAGGATGTAGGGAAGCAGTTCGCATATACGCTATGGACAGGAGGGGAAATACGATTGTATTCTGATCCTCCCTCTCCATATCTAGTGTACTGTCCGTTACAAGAGTTAGATGGACGTCATCGGGAATGGAAAAATGTCGCCGGAATCCAGAAATGCGACTCTCAGAAAGGAGGTCCTTCAAGTGTTTAGCCATCTCGACGGGGATCCAAGGATTCGCCGAAAGTAAAAATGATAAATAGAGAATAGGGCTATAAAGAAAAGGGAAGAAAACTTACGAAGAGCAGACGAGGCAAAGGTAGACGGACGAAAGTTGCAGAAAAATGCGAGTGAGAGAAGGGATGCGCGCTGGCGGTCCAAACGTATCAGATGATCGACGAAATGTGCACCAAAAAGGACTGAAGTTTCAAATCGCAATAAATGTGAGAGACGCATGAATGGAGCGGGAAAGTGTAATGACAAGCGAAAAGGCGTGCGCCTTCTGACATTTTTTGACGTCTTGGAATACGCGAAGGCGCCTGATCTTTGCTGGGCTTTTCGAATTCTAAACCAAAGACGCCGATTAACTACCGTCAATAGGGAGTTCGGGGGCAATTGTGGGAGCCGAATATATGGATAAATCGGAAGGGGCACATTTTAGTGCTGACACTAACCGGACGTGTCCAGCAAGTATTAATCGGCCCCATCCCGCAAGACTAGGATTGGCCGAATACAATATGTAAGTCGATTAAGCCGATTAATAAAGGATCTTTGGGGGCCGAATACAAGGACGGTTAATGATTGAAAACTAGGCCCAGGCCCCGAGGCCTCAGAAGGAACATATATAAATAAAGAAGCAGAGTTCTTGGGATGGTATGTAAAAAAAAAACACTTCACAAAACTTAGTAAACAAGCTTTCTAGAGTATAAGAACTGACTTGCCCGTCGGAGTGCTAACCCCGGCATCCCCGACCGGAGTATTTGTCTTTGCAGGTGACTAGCTGAGGATCAATGGCGTCTCCCAGGATCTAAAGAGTATTGCCAGAATCACTTTCCCCACACTTACTATGTGATGAGCGCAGTATACAAGTATAGACTCAATCACGAGAATTAGAACAAAACAACTCATGTTTATTTTTTTAAATGGTTTGAAAGTGCTACTCCCAAGTAGGATAAAGCGCATATTTGCCACCCTCAAGTGGGCTTAAAAAACATGATTTTACCACTTTGCAAAGTGGGCTTAAAACTCACAATCATCGAGTTGTCCCAATTCAGGCTATAAAGCCTTCACCCATATGCATTCAAGCAGTTAAGCACTTAAGCAAATAGCCTCATGGCAAGCATGCTATCATGGCAACACTCACACTCATGCAAGGATGCTAAAGCGTAAACACTTACAGTGTACTCCGAGCCAAAACAAAAGCTAGTTAGAAAATCATGCATGATCCTAACTATACAAGATGCCTAATACAACACATGCAGTAATGCAACTAAATAGGCTCGGCTATCTAAGATGGCATATAAATGCGACAATTGATACACGTATTCAAATGAGTATATTGAAATACAATGCAGTTTGAATGATGCGCTGAGCCCGATGCATGTAAGACAAATGAATGATGCAAACATGCGAGCATAAGGTATGCTAATCGAAATATGCCCTAAAACTAACCATCGTAAGCGGTTAAATAAAAGGGAGAAAGAAGTGGGGTTGGAAGACATGCACACACACACGCACCCTTATTACAACATTGCGCCCTCTTGAAGGAGGGTCCGAATAAATAAGCTACGCTACGCTAAGCTAAGCTATTTATTACAAAACAACTAATTAACTATGCTAGCTAATTAATTACAAACCGAATTGAAACTAGCTATGCTAAGCTAATTAGAATATTACAAAGATGAATTAAATTAGCTAAGCACATTAACTAATTAATTACAAAACCAACAAATTAACTAGCTAAGCAAAGCAGTAAAATGGCCTCGAGGGGAGGGAGACATGCATGCTTGGTTTACTTCACCCGAAAATGCATTGCCTTGTTATGAGTTGTCTCTGTTTGCACTTGCGGTGATCCTGAACATCATACGAACTTCCAGATGGCTTCTGCCCCAAAATAGGAACTCTTTGGACAGTTTCTTCTTCAGGTGGCCGACCGGCCACCTCAACTGGTTGGTAGGCTACCTCAATTGGCCGGCCGGCCAGTGCAAGTGGTTGGTAGGCTAGTGCAAGTGGTCGACCGGCCACTTCTCTTTCTAGAATTTTGCCTTTGCTGCAATAGAGAGCAACAGAGCAAAGGCAATGTATTTGGCAAGAAATGTGTGCACTACCACCCTCCTCATCATGTCTTAAGCTCAAAGGAGTGTGGCGCTTGGCTCTCGAGCCACCAATCAAGGATCTTAATACATGATGGCCAAAGAATCAAGCTTCTACAAGCTTCATGAACGCACACATAAGACTCAAAGGGCCTCCACCCTATCATGCATGATCAAGGGTGTTGGTGACCAAGAAATGCGACACGTTTCATCACCATGAGTATGAAACGTCTCACATTTCTTGTGTTTGGATTAACGTCCGATCCAAACACATGCTATGCAACACAAGTATGCTTATCTTGCATGTTTTACTTGATTCAATTCTTGTTACACATTTTAAATTACCAAGTCATTCTTTAACTGGTTAAATCCAATGTGAAAGGTCCTCTAATTGGACAGATGGCCTAAGCCACAAGTGCCTTGAGCATGAAAGAGGATTCATGCGGTTGATTAGTAGAAACCCTCAACGGAAGATTAAAACTATCAGGCATGAATGCTTCAATTTCATGTTCTTGCCAACAAGGGGCTCAAGACCACTTTCAAAGCGAATGAAAGATTGAAATAGTGGAGTGCAATGACATACATTTCAGCACTGAAATGACATGCTAAATTACTCAAGATCATGCAAAAAAACCATACACAACATGTTAGACACTTAAGCATTAAAACTAGTGAAGAGCTTTACACTAGGATCATGCAATGTTGAACTCAAATAGCCAAACTAGCTTTGGATAGAGCTCAAACATGAAAAAAATAAAGGCCAAAACATGCTGAGATGGAAGTCCATGAGGCAATAAAATCATGCTCAAGTATTGGCTCACAAATAAGGCATAAGGCACAACACACAAAAGCAATGAAAGAGTGGAATATGTGAGAATGTGACTATGCTATATGCACTGAAATCATGTGAGAAATGAGGCTAATGCATGCAAACAACTCAAGAAAAGCATGCTAAGGACTTTGAAACTCAAAGCTCGTCAAAGGCCTTTACACTACAACCATGCACAACAAGTCTCACATTGCCAAGACCACTCAAAACAGAGCTAAAGCATGCTAAAATAATGGCAAAAATATCCTGAGGTGAAGCTAACACAAGCTAGGATGATAGGCTAAAGCAAGAAGCATGTTAGGCCAACAAGCATGATTGCACTACAAGTACCAAAAGCAAGCAAGAGGTGACCCAAACACCCAAAAATAGAGTTAAAGCATGTCAAACCAAAGCCAAAAACATGCTTGAACTAAGTCACAAAAGAGTGGAAAAGCATGCTCAAGTATGAGGCCATCAACACAAGCCAACAAGATACAGGGAGAGGGAAACCCCTCCCCCCCCTCCTATTTTAAGCCTCAAAACTAACTTTCTACCATTGAAATTCCTCTGAGTTTTAGTGGTAGAAAGGCCAAACAAAGGTTATTAGAAAGGCTAAGGAAGGTGGCTCAAAAGGCTTTACTAGCCAAAGAGCCAAGGAAGGAAACCACCCCCTAACCAACCAAGACTCAAACCAACATTTTAAAGCCTTAAAATCAGAGTTTTTAAGAGGTTAAAACCAGCCTTAAAATAGCATGCAAAGGTGGTCAAGTACTTAGACAAAACAAAGCGTAAAAGGGACAAGATCTTACCCTTGAAGCACAGCAACAATTCAGTAACAATTCTGAACCAAAACCAAGCCTAAGACCTTAAACCAAGCTTCAATGGACCTCAGCTCCAAAGTGAAGGAATTTTAGCTCTGAATTTTTGTGAACCCCTCTAAAGGGGAAGGGACCATCCCTTATATAGAGCAAGCACACAAAAAGCTTGCTTCATCCCTCCATACACTATGGAGGATGAGCCTCAGTGAGCCACAGCTAGCTCAAAAGATCTGAAAATATCTAAGAAAAGAGAAAATTGGCCGTAAGTGGCCGGCCGACCACGTCCCCTGGCCAGCCGACCACTTCAAGTGGCCTACAAGAGAGGAAAGTGGCCAGCAAGGCCTTCTTCCCCCCTAGGCTAGAGGCATCAAGGTATGACCCAAAAACAAGGAGAAAACACAGAGAGTTTGGAGGCTTAAAGACAAGGCGCTCAACCGAGACATTCGAGCGCTCAAAACAAGAACAAATATGCGCGATCATCGAGTGCACAACCGATGACATCAGAGTCTTGAGGTCAGTCAAAAATGGGTGTCTACAGTTGCCCCTTTTTGACAGAACTCAGAAGTCATGAAATGAAAGGAGTGAATGTCAAAGTCGAGAGACGACCCATTTTTGACAAGGCCGAAGACTTAAACAAACATGCAAGATAACAATACACATATGCGACCGCAGGCTGGAGCAAAATGCAAATGACATGCACAATGCAGAACATAACTTGTGATTATGCAAAGAGGGCTGTAATGAAACATCTAGATGCAAAGGTTATGCAAAGAAATGCTACAGCAAACTCACAAGGAAACACGCTACGCGTGGGAACTACAAACCGAACTATAGTTCATGCGGAAATGATGTAAGAAAATTATGCAATCTTCACTGCGCTTCACGCAGGAAAGGCTAAAAGTGACTATTGGGCACACCCGAGGTCTCAAACAAGATTCCGACGCGTCACACGCGAAAGGAAAAGGAGTGGTATATGCATTGGAACACGTTCCAAATGCTCTTAACCAAAGAAGGTCTAACCAATCATGCACGCGAGGAGAAAGAACAACAATGCCTAAGGCATACGAGGTTAAATGCGATAGATACACAGAGTGAACATATGCGATAGATACATAGAGTGAACATGTGCGATAGATGCACAAAGTGAGCATGTACGATAGATACACAAAGTTGAACATGTGCGATAAATACACAAAGGTGAACATGTACGATAGATACACAAAGGTGAACATGTGCGATAGATACACAAAGGTGAACATGTACGATAGATACACAAAGATGAACATGTGCGATCTCTTATCAAGACATAATCAATCTCAAATGGAACTTCTCTAAATGAACCGTACATACAATATCGTTTGGTTGCACCAGCGTCAAATGAATCGTATATACAATATAGTGCCTGCATAAGAGAGAAACTTTATAGGTACAATGCAATACAATAAGAATGCATGTTCTATGCGAGCTTGACAGCATGACACAATGCTTAGCGAGGCATATTTCATGCATATCATACGAGGAACGAAACAAAAGCATATCTTATGCAACAAAACACGAAGCATATGCTATACAACACAGAATGTATGCACAATGCAACGGGTATGGACAACTTCTATATGAATGTAAGGGCATGCGCGTTGCAATACAACACGACATGCATATTCTATGCAGCATAGAAACATGGGTAACACAATGTGCTATAAGGGAGAGTACCGCCATGAGGGGAGAAGAGGGGCCTAGGTATCAGCGGGAGAGATGTGCAATGCGATAGAGTGAGGGAAAGAGACGAATGATTTCGTGCGATCTCCTTGTCACCCAACCCAACGATAGAGTGAGAGCAACAACGAAAGAGATGTCAAAGTGAGAGCAAAGGCAATGGAGATAGAGCATAGAAAGAGATGATAGAGCAGGGTAGATCGATTACTCTGGTTGCCTGTATTTAACCATTAAACATTTTAATGGCTAAGATGATATTTGGGTAATCTAACGGTTTAGAATCAACGTGCAAAAACTACCTTAGATGAATAAGAAAACATGTAACCCACAAATCTTAAATCAAAACAATTGTTGAAAATCTACCCACAACCTAAAATCTATATATATGAATAAGAAAATATGAAAACCATAAATTTTGAAGCTAAGAGAGAGGGAGAGACAGATGATACTTGATGGATGATTGTGGAGAAGTTTTACTGAGTTGTTTTTAGGGATTGGAATGAAAAGAGTGAGGGATTGGGGTTTTATTTATAGGTGGTGGGGTGGGGTTGGAAAGTAGGTTACTACAAAGGAATTCGAATCCAAAAATTTTCGTATGATGATCATTTTTGAACAGTAGATATTTAGTAGTATAAAAGTTAAGAGTACAATAGTACAAAAGTTTAAGGTACAATAGTAGTGCTAATTACTTTAAAAAAATGATTAGAATTCTCTTATATTCACATCTCAACATGATAGAATTTGAGAGGGCTATAGAGCCCACCACGGTCCCCGTTTTGATGATTTGAACTGTTCATCTTTTAGAACTCGTTAAGTAGAATATTCATATACAAAATCAAGATGATTGAATATTAGAAGCTATATATTTCAATCAAATTTGTATTACAAAAAATGGAAGGTTATTATTGAAATTATATTTGTCGTCCAATATTTTAAAACAAATATAATTCAAACATATAGCTACCGATGTCCAATCATCTTATTTTTTGCATGAATATTCTACTCAACAAGTTCAAAGTATGTCTCTAAATAATGAAAATAAATTTAAATAAGCATAAAATATCACCATTGTTAACAAAAATAGACAAAATAGAACATATTCAAAAGGGAGAAAAAAAAAAAAAAAAAAACTTCTAGAGAACCTTATAAATTCCAACAATTATAGGGGGAACAACATGTACTGCGTTAGGTGAAGTATTTTATAGAATACAAAGTATCATATTACATATAGACACACACATAACTAAAAATGATAATAATAATAAAAAATTGATTATACCCAAATAAACCAAATACGTTGAATCAAATTCTCCAACAGTGGATTTAGGGAGGAAATGAAACAGAAAATGAGCCAAACCACAAACCATTACATTTTCTTTGAGATAAGTGTGTACAAAGTGTCTATATATAGAGGTCCTCAGACAAAGCTCTGAGTTGTGAATGCAGTGAAAACTACAATTAAGAACGAGAACAAAAATAGAAAAACCCACTATGAAATTTGGGACCTTACGTAGCATAATTGAGAAGAAAAAAAAAATTGCAACTCATTATCAAGTAACCATGGAGATTATAATTTAATCAAGAAAATGTATAGGCACTCTATAAAGAAACCATTGAGACTCATTAAAGAACATATTGTAACATCGATAATCAATGCATATATGTAAAACACTCTAAAGAGATAACTCATTTAGGTGCATTTACATTAGCCACCGAATTCAACGACCCGCAGAACCCTATAATATTTTTCACAAACCCCAATTAGTATATCAACACCACAAAATATATATATAATTCATTTAGCAATTGATTGTTGGTTCATAAAAAGCCAGAGAATTTAGTAAAAAGACTTGATCATACATTCAATAATGAAAAATAATCAACAATTAAAAGCACACCTACAAATATCTATCACGTACAAATTAGTATGTGCCTTCTCAAGAAACTTGGAGAAAGTGAGTATAATATGTGAGAGAGAAAATGTTCCATCTAGGAGGTCAATAATGTAGCACTTGTACCCTTTAAACTTTTGGGAAGTGTATTTGAATCCTTTATTTTATTTTGGGAATCTTTGATGTTGTTGTATCTTGGTTTTGGAGGAGTATAAATCGATTTAAACTTGCTGGGATTGTTCGTTCACGCTTGTTTTCGTTGAAAAGTTGCTTGGGAACTTAGAAATCTTGTTTTGGGGTCAACACCAGTCTTGGTGGTGTCGACACTTGTCTTTTGTTGTTGGCCTCAATGGTCGACACCAGTTTGGAAAGGGTCGACCCTTGTCTATTGTTGAATCTGGGGTTTGCTTGCTGGAATTTAGTGTCGACACTAGTCTGGGAGGTGTCGACACCTTGTCCTCTGCACACATTAGTGTCTCAACTTTTCTTCCTAAGGGTCGACACCTCTGTCGGAAAGGTCGATATCTGCGTCTAATTTTCAGATTTTTGGGTCGGTTTGGGCTACTTTTTGAGGGTTTTTGACTTGTTCTTTTCATTTGACTTTGGGGCTATTGTTCCATTATTACCTTGATACTATAAATAGGCTCCAAACATATATTCATTTCACTTTTCTCCTATTTTCTCTCTCTACACCGTGAGTTCTCTTCTCTCTTTCTCTCTAAACTCAAACTTTTTTCACTAAGATCTCTAGATCTACTCACCTAGAGTGATCTTTTCACCATGGTCCTCTGAGAAAGATTGTAGATCTCGTCAAGGACTTCCTTTTGATCCAAGAGTTTTGTGGTTTCATCGCCAGTGATTTTTGGGTAGTCATCTCTTTGCTTCAAGAGATAGGGGTTTCTAGTTCTCCTACAATACCCTCCTTTATAGATAGAGTTGTGGTATTTTATTTATATAAATACAAAAGTTATATTTGTAAGCATATCATGAATAAATTATGAGATTGGGGGTTTAGGGTTTAAAGAGTTGGGGTTTACTTGCTGGGTTATGATTTTGGGTCATGAATTTGGGTGTATAATTAATAGAAGAGTTGGAATAAATAGTGTTTTTGTGAAAAGCTTTAATTTCTCTTAAAAACCCTAGTTTGGCTCATGAAGATAGTTGATGGTTTTGCTTAAATTGAAAGTAGACTCATGAAGTTGAGGTGTTAAATTACACATGTACAAGTTTAATTGAAATTTTAAAGAGTTTGCAAATTTATGTAAAAGTTGCGATTGAACTCTTAATGTTGATGTTTTAAATTATGTTATAACATGAAACCAAACTTGGGGGAAAGAAATTACTAATGGTATGGATGATATGAGCTTTGTGATGAAATGATGATGTGGAGGTTTAAGAGTTGTATTGAATTATGCCGAATTGTATTGAATGGTGTTGAAATTGTTGTGTTGAATTTTGTTGTGTTATGTTGAATTGTATTGAGTTGAGTTGAGTTGGGTTATGTTTTGTTGAGTTGAGTTGAGTGTGTTGAGTTTGGTTGAGATGTGTTGTGTAGAGTTGAATTGTGTTAGGTTGAGTTGAGTTGAGTTGAGTTGTGTTGGGTTGTGTTGTGGTTGGTACTCACAAGGGGAGTCGAAAATGTTTTTGGGGGCTCACATCCTGCCGTATAATAGCCGGCAAATGTGGGGGTGATTTTGAAGTAAAGGTGCTCAAATCCCCTGTCTAGGCTTATTGCTGGACGAATGTGGGAAAAATGTTTTTGTGTGTCCACACAGTCCCGCTGTATAATCACTACTACAAAAAAAGTTAAAGATCACACTTTGACAAAAAAAAACTCTCACTTTTATTAGAAGTGTGATAAAAAAAAATTAGATTAATATTTTAATCACACTTAATTAGATTGAGTGTGATAATATTCATTTTTTATGTCATTTTTTAATGGGGAATTTATTGAAAAGTCCTATTTTGCAAACTGTTATCCTATTTGATCTTATGTTTGAAATGGTTGATTGAGGAATCCTTTTTAGGTGGAATGTGTGACTACGAAGTCCTTTTTCAAATGTGGGTGTGGGTTTCTTAGACGGATATAGCCTCACTAGTTTAGCAGGAAAGTTTGTTTTTTTTTTTTTTTTTTTGGTAATAGGTGATCACAGGTTTTGGACAGTGGGGAGTGTATTTCTGTTTACAAAGGATTCCGGGGGGGAGGGGGGGAGGGATTAGGGTTTTGAATTTCTCTTCGTTAACGACACGGGCGAGTAGTCTTTTGCAGACGACATGAAAAGAGACGGCCGATTTGTTCGGAGTTTTTGTTGCTATTTGTGGATTATTTTGTGAACATAAACCCCAGGTTTATGCATGGAAAAACATGGTTGCAATGGTGGGTTGTTCACAGGGTGGATGTTGACGTCAATTTATGTTCACACACCAACAGTTACTGTGTGTGTGTGTTTGTACCTTTTATCATTAGTGGTTTTTTTTTTTTTTTTTAAATGCATTTCTCCTATGCAGATGGACTCCTTTTTCATGCTACTGTATTGTTATCATTCAGTCAATGTCTCATATGAACTGCAACTACCACATAACTTCTCCAAATTTGTCGAATTTTTTTTAAAATGTGTGACAGGTATGGTTTGATACTCCAATGTGACATGTATTAATGTGACACTTCAACGATGGGATACTCCAAAAAAATTAAAAATCTTTAGTATACTTTTTCAAATGTGACAATGTGGTAGGTATGATATGACCCTCCAAAATTTTTACTCATCCTTACTGTATTTTTTTCAAATGTAACAACGTAATAGATATGATGTGACACTTCAAAAAAAATTCCTTAGTATATTTTTTTCAGATATGACAATGTCGCGGGTATGTTGTAACACTCCAAAAAAAATTAAAAACTCCTTAGTGTACTTTTCCTAAACATGACATGTGACACTCCAACGTGGCGGATCCAATTTGATTAAATTAATGCATGTCTTCACGTCACGTGCGAAAAAACAATTAGTAAGGAATTCACGACTCACACTGAGCGTGTTAAAAATAACCAAACTTTAAAAAGTTATTAGAGCACTTTTCGAACAACGTGGCACATAAACACCCCACCACCCAATATGTTCTTGTGCAAATCGGGTTGGAACGACCTCCTTTACAAATGGGTACAATTGCATGTGTTGGGTTTAAAGGGATAAGGGCAAACGGGTTAACATGGGTTCTATTAAGTGACTTCACACTTTACACAACAACCAATCACACACCCACATCATGACCACACACATATAGCAACTTCACATACGTTGCAAATTACTAAAAGACTATTAGTACGTTTTTTCCAACAACGTGAAACACACGCACTGTTATTCCCATAATTAAATTAACAACTAGAGACAATGCTTTGCCCAATGGCAAATTGTTAAACAACCAGCCAGAAGGACTATCCGGTTAACAAGAAAACATTTGGGATCGTACGGATTAGAAGACCAAAATATGGGATTTATTGATCAATTCTCCTTTTTTTAATTAAGTGTGATTATATCTATATATATATTAATCACACTTCTAATTAAAGTATGCTTATATATACACTACTACAATAATATTTATTTTTAAACACACTCCCTAAATAGTGTGATTGTATAAAACATTTCAATTTGATTTTTATATAAAATATATAGAATATTTTTATGTAAAATATACTATACACAAATTCGTGCCTTTATTCTGCCCATGAATGAGAAAACGACTCTTTCCATTCCAGCAAGATTGAATTTCATAAACACACAGTCTCTTCTCCTTCTCCTTGCCTTCTATTTTGAAACGAAGCCCTATTTCGTTTTCTTCATCACAGCTCCGAACTACCATTGAAGTTACTCAAATTTGTCTTTTGAAATCAAAAACCTCTTGAAATTTCTAATGAGTTCTCTGTTTTTTTATGCCCCTTTTGTGTGTATATATTTATGATTATGATTATTATTGGTAGGATTTTATAGATATAGGTTTTCATTGTGAATGAGGGTCTTCGGGTGGTAATGATACGTGTCTGTAAATCAAGGTTGAAATTGGTAAGGTTTTTGTTAATGGTTGGTGGGCTTTATAGGAGGTGGGTCTATGTTAATTACTTTGTAGAATATGCAACTCCATTACACTAGTGACGATACATATATATATATATGTAAATATACGTATAATATATTTATTTGACACAAACAAAACAATATCTGGGAAAATATTGTTTATATCGCTTCTCTATTTCCTTTAGTTTGGTTACAATACTTCATATGTAATATGATTGGCTTTTGGCACTACTACACTGATTGGCCAATCACTGATTGTTGTCTTGAAGTTTCCAAATGTTACTTGGATTGTAAAATGTGCGATGTGTTATTGATATATAATGCACATTGGATTTAACAAAGCACATTCTGCAACAGAGTGTTTAAAGAAATCTTGAATAACAAAATTTAACATGTGTATATTGGAAAAATGATCTACTTTTCTTTTACGAAGTAATTTGCAGATTGGCTAGAGTCCAAGTTGGTTTCTCTGTTCATTTCATTCCTTTTGACTTGCTTGGTATTTTGAAGCATTGCATACTAGCAGAAATCCTTAATCTCCATAGTGATGTGGTTGCTTAATATTCTCTTTTGAGCCGAAATTAGACAATATCTCCTAGAAAAAGCACCCCTATCCAGTTTATTTTCTTTTATTATATTTCATTCTCTTATTGAAGTTCTTATTCTTCTCAATTTCTCTCATAATCAGATTTTCTCTTCCCATCTTGATAACAAGCTTAATGGATGGTGTTGTTTTATAACATTCCTTTCTCAAATGAAATTGGAATTCATCGTTTGTTTCTTTCCATTCACTCGGATCTCTTTTGTTTCATCAATTTTGTCTGTGAGCTAGGGTCTAAGTTCAGTCCCAAAGGTGTAGTCGATGGACAACACGTGGATATAATGTCTATATATGTTGTAATGTTACATATCTTGATATTGTAATATAATGTATCTACTTGCAGACATGCTTATATTTTAAATCCAATTGTCAATGCAATTTCAACGAGGCAAATATCCCTTTTCCTAAACCTAAATATTGGATTTCTTAGGAATCTATTTCATATATTACATTAATCAAATGATAAATTACATTTGAATTTCAAGCTTCACTAGGTTGAAATATACTTTTGCTTTTAGAAAACGGGTCGTACCGAGTGCATAAGTCTGCTAGTTACAATAGAGTTCGAGAAAGGTAGTAAATAGACAGTCTTCCTTCCACTGATGATTATACAGAATCAGAAGCATAATCCTCTCTAGGTTCAAGCCACCACTCACTCCCATATTAAGAATTAGGCAATCCCAACCAAAACTTGAATGCCTCAGCCACTCTCTTCCTCTCACTCCTCCGGTCCTACCTCACTCTCGAGGCATGCTTGTTTGTGAACATCCTCGAATACATCTTTACCAATTTAGTGCTTTTGCTGCTGCTGTTGTTGTTGCACTTAGTTATTGTTGCTGCACTTAGTTGTTGTTGCTGCTCTGCTGCTATTGCAGAGTTGTTTTTGCTGTTGCTGTGCTGCAAGTTGCCCACTGAAAACTACACTAATTTAGTAGCTCAGACCATATTCCACACTTTGGAGCACTGTAACAGAACATGGTTGCTAGATTGAGCTTCACTTTTACAAAAAAGGGCAGACATTACTAGAGTGCTTTGCTTCACTTAGTGCTTTGCATCTTTGAAGTGTCAGGAGTAATTAAATCCAAATTTAGGCCTGTAATTAGCAAATATTTTGGTTAATTTGTTTTTCCAAGTTTTTAATGGTATTCTGAATTGATATTCCATCTTTCATAAAGCTGATAAAAGATTAAAACAGTTGTTGACTTTATCCCTTTTGCCTTGCTCACCCTAATTGCTTTCTTTGAATTTGCTCAAACTTTTCTCTTAAAAACTTTAATTTGAAAATTTTTGCCTATGCTTTTCCATTCAAATTCAACTTCAAGTTCATAAAAGCATGTTCTGTTTGATTCAAAGTAAGGACATCAAATCGAATTTTAACTCCATTCGAAGAAAGTATCAAGTTCCATTATTATAACATAAAATTCTTTGCGTGATAATAATTAATTTGTCGTTCCTTTCTTTTTTATTTCCTTTGTGTTTTCCTTTAATTTATCCATATGTTTACAGTTATGTATGGATCATAATATATGTACTTACATTATGTAACGTTGCAGACGAGCATTTATAAAAGTGTTAAGCAGGCAGTCTCATCGAGACGCAGACAAGAAAAAATGAAAACTTGATTGTTTCTTCTCTTGCAGCGATATGATCTCCCTGGTCATTGAGTTACCTCCCGCGTTGCTCTCGTATATGAATTATACTAGTTTTTGTCCTTTCATTTTATTTTATTTTTTTTTGTCAAAAAGACGAACTTCGTTACATAGGGGTGGGAATTCAATCCCGGGTAAAGGCCCAATCACCGGGCAATCTAAATGCTCTTGAATTATATATACACTAGTTGAAACTCTTAAATTAATGTAATGGTGCACACACATTCCATATTATGTTCACAGAATAATGTTCATATCTTGTTCAATCGATGAATGTCATTGAGATATTACCAAAAGTAGCCACCCTATCCCTAGTATTAAGACGACCAAGAATAGCCAACCAAACCACAAAACTGGCCTTGGGGATTCAATAAAGGCCCCAAAGAATACCAGCCCAACCCACTTTAGGACTTTTAACCCTCCATTGCTCCCAGGAAGAACCAATGCTAAATACACCATCTTGCCTGGGGAGCCAAACAAATCTATCAGGGTTCAAATGAGAGGGAGAGATATCAGCAGGAGTAGAGCTGATCATCTCCCTAATTTCCTATGATGATATAATAGGCCAAGACCAACCAGAACTAGAAACAGTGGAGCTGACCTTAGTCTGACTCTTTAGAGTAGAATCATAGATAATTCTTGCCCCAAATTTAGGCCAGAGAGAGCCCAAAGGGAACCAATTATGATGCCAGTGGAAAGTATCAGAGCCAGCCCCAATAATAGACTTTATAAGGGGAAGCAAATCATCTCCCAATTTCAGCAGTTTCCTCCTAATCCAAGGAGGGTCACTGGGAGATTTAACACCAGAAACTATTCCCAATGACACTACATGGGTTGATCACCCCTAGCAAGTGAAAACCAAACATGCTTAGCTATAGCAGCTATGTTCCACACCTCCACAAACATAGATTCCTCAATTGTTATGTTGAGAGAGAGTTTTAAGCATATCAAATACGTTCCCCTCTGTAAAGGAATTCATAGCCAATAATTGCTCCAAATGGAAATCTAATAGCAACTAGCACGATGTGGGAACATACTTGATATGCTCAATTTTCCTAGTTAAGAGTCATACAGATACTAATTAGAAGTTTAGTATCCAGAGCAGAAGATAACCAACTCAATGAAACAAAATTTAGTGACTGAGGTAAGCTGAGGTTTCTATATGCTAAGAAACCTTTAAAACTTGAAAATTTTAAGATTCAAAAATTCCACCTTTTATAGTTTTCCTAGTTCTTAGCTTGTCTTAGCAACCAAAAGGAAATTCAGCACAAAGCTATCTATGCAGTTGTAAACATGTCAAAAAATATCAAAAACAAAGAAGCAAGACTCCCAACGTAATATAAGGACTAAGATTTTTAAGACAGCTGAAGTAAGCATAAAAGAAAGCAACATGTGAGCCAAGAGTCCAGAAAAAGCAGTAGGCACCTCTCTATTAGGTATGCAAGCACAACTAGCTAACAAATCAATGAATTTCATTAGTTTAGATGCCTCACCCCTCATCTAAAAATGAATCCTTCAATGATCCTCCAGGCTTCTTAATAATCTGAATGGACTATAAGTTTGTGTTGCCCTGCTATTTCAGGAAAATGATTGTTGATCAGTACAAATAATAAAGGAAAAAAATGTGAACTAGAACATGTGACCAGCAGCATAAAATTAGAGAGATGTCTGAATAAACAAAGGAGATCATACATGAAACGTAAACCTCCGTAATCAAAGGAAAAAAAACAATAGTAGTAGAGAAACAAACTACACCTGCACAAAGCAAATGAGATTCACACAAACCAATGATAGGACAAGTGGGACTTAAATTTCTCTCACAAATTCAAACAAGTGCGGCTAAGGAATTATGTGCATCTGCAAATACTAGATGGAAACTCCTCATAAGGCCCTAACCATGTGGGCCTAGACTGTAAGGAAACATATTTTAAAAGCCAACCCAAGGACAGCCAGAATTCTGCTTGTGGTTAAGGTGTGGAAGTAAAGAACATGGCTCATGCTTGGTTCCATTCTTGGGCCAACATTTCTTGAGGGGGAATCTACTACTCATTTTCATGCTTCTTATGATGAATAATATACATAGACTAAGAGTGTAACACCCCAAAATAATCCACCATAAATTAAGTACGTCAACCAACGTCCATTAAGGAATAATAGCAATTCTACAACCTTTACATCATTAATCAACAAGGTTTGTACAAAAGTCCCACGTGCAATTTATACATTCAATGATATAGAAATACATGAATCTATAGCATGTAGATCATCAAATCCCAAAAATAAAATGCCCTTAAGGGCTTACATATTCCAAGGCTTGAGCCCGGTTACACAAAAATGTTTTCACGAACCCATACATTTAAAGCTCTTGGCTAACAAATAATTCACAACAAAAATAGAGTTATGCACTCTTCACAAATATATCCACGCCCTCAACTCGGCGAGATCATCACATCTTTGCCTGCACCAAAATCCCATAGGGGTGAGCATAAATCTTTGTAGAGAAATTTTAACAAAGTATATACGTTATGCAAGAATTCACTATATGAATGCACATGCCATGTAATGACTTTAAATAAAGATTTCGTTTACATCTCTTTGAAAACCACCATGCATAATGATAACTTGAAATTTTCTACAATTTAGAAGTTTACAAATTTATTCGTTGGGCGGTAAATACGACTCATGTAATCCCTAGGATGGTGTCTACAAGTAGGCATAACTAGCACTACCAAAAACCCCACTTTACCGGTTGCTAACCAGAAGGGAAGTGGTACCTCCTTGGTGCGTGTTTTCGGTCTTTTACCCGGGACACTCAGGCCAACTTAAACAATTTCATCTACATATCCTATCCGGACTTACCAATGTATTTACCCCAAAACATTCAATAGTTCACATTTCTCAATAATTCTTTCTCAATGCAAGTTTCAAATCTTGATTCAATGTTTATAACAAGCAATATAATGAAATGTCAATGCCATAGTTATCCAAGCAATGCAACGATATTCCATGCCATGTAGTGGTTACCCATGCGATGTATTTTTTTAACTATTTACATAATTTCCCCACAATTATTCCATTTGCGATTTACAATTTCCACTTCTATTCTCCAATACATTTAACATGTATAATTCATGAACTTTAACATCTGTCCAAGTGTTGCAACATTCCCACATCTCATATGGCCTCAACATTTTGTCATTTCAAGATTTATGTACATACCTTCATAAACAATAGATTCCAAGGAAATTTTCTAATTTCACATATATTAATAAACTTGACATTTTACATCAATGTCATAAAACTTCCATTTGAACATTCATTTAACACAAACAAAAAATCATAATTTCTCAACATCCAACAAAACCCCCAAATTTCCTAGGCTTTTCACCCAAAACAATGCATTCCTTTATTTCTTAGTAAAATCCCACCAAAACATCATTTCTATGCCAATGTAATTCAATTATTCAAGAAAAATCTTTTAATGAAACAAAGGATGCATTTCTTCAACGAGCTACCAATTTCTTGAGTCAAAAATCAAAACCTTCACAACATCTTTAAGAAAAGTTCGAAATCAAGATCAATCTTGCATAAACAAGTATATATAACTCAAAGAAGTCCCTACCTCAAGCTTGATGAAGAGATTTGATGAAACCTTAGAATCCAAAGTTGAAGAAATTCAATCTCTACCATACAAGGTGAAGTTCTTGTTTTGCTCTCCAAGATTTGTGACGGGTGATGGATCAAAACTCAATAGATTGCTAGAAATCAAAGGTTCTAGTTGATTTGGTGTAGGAAATGTAGAGAGAAGAGAGAATAAATGATTTTTAGAGAGAGATAGAGATGAGCTAAAAGTGATACACACATAGCCCAAAAGAGAAAAAAAAACAGAGTTTTCAGACTCAGCCCGTCCCGCACGTGCCCCCACATGTGTGGAGCCTGCTTCCGGCACCTGTGGCACTGATCCCCGCACGTGCGGCTCTCTAATCCGCACCTCGCCCCGCACCTGCATATAATGCAGTGTGCAAGGCTAGAAATCCCCACTTCCCCACATGTGCGGCCTTATCTCCCTCGCATATGGCCCTCTTCCGCACGTGCGGCCCTGGTCCTCCACCTAGAAATTTTCTGGTTCGATCCTAGGCACTTCGGACCTGACCTCGCACTCTTCGGAACAAGAGAAATTCAACACCAGAACAAACAAGAACAAAATTTTGAGAAGGATTCCTGTACACAACAAACCCAAACAATTAACATGTCCTAAGTTAAACCGACCCCCAATGAGACAATTCGAAGGTTAAACAAGGGGAAATGAAACGAATAGGACACCCGATCATCACAAAGAGTCTATCACGCCTAGCAAGTAAAAACCAAACAAGTCTAAGAAAAAGCACCAAGTGGAGGCCAAGCTGCAGCCAGAGCCACAGCCTGAGTTGTAGCCACAGACCAAGTTGCAGACTCAACTTCAACAAAACACTAGATTATAGCCCAAGCCACAGTGGCTACAGCCTAGGCCACAAGCTCAAAACAGAGCAATATCAACTGTAGCCTAGACCATGTCTTACATTTGTTAATGCTTTTGCAACTGCTGCTGCTACTGAAAATACATGCACTTAGTTGCTGCTACTATTGCTGCACTTAGTTGTTGCTGCTGCTGTAAGTTGCTGCCTCTTTTGGGAGGCAAACCACCTAAGTGAGTTAGCCAGCCCACTTTCAGCCCTGGGGCATTTCCTAGCAGTGTGTAAAGCCTGCACCTCTCCTCTTGGATATGAAACATTCAATATAAATGATAGTATTGAATAATGAATGCCTAGATTGTTTAGACTTTGTGAAATTATTTTTTTTTTCTTTTTTTTTTGACTTTGCAATTATTTATAGATCAGATAAATTATTTGTTATAAGATCTTGCATTTTTTTTTTCCAAGTTTGCTTAAGGAATTTAATGTTCTATCAAAGAAATTGTGCCTTCTCAATGACTTTCCTTTGAGGTTATCAATTGTGTAGCGTCTAGTTTATTGTTTTATATTCTAATTTCTTTGTTGATATAGGTATTCAAAAATACATTTAAAATGGACAAATCTTGGATATTCAAGGATAGAAGATCAAAAGATTATGAGAATGAAGTTGAACAATTTCTTATTTTTGCTATAATCCATGCAAGTGATCTTCAATCCATATGTTGTCCTTGTAGAGTTTGTGGAAACTTGAGAAGCCAACCTATTCGAGAGATTAGAAATCATCTATTTTTCAATGGTATTGATCAAAGTTATACCACATGGATATGGCATAGAGAAGCAGTCACTAGTGGGGCATCACCATGTTTAAATGAACAAGATTTTTCCCAATAACAATTTGACACGTCTCCCATAGACAATGTAGCTGAAACAATAGAAATGGTTCAAGATTCATACGATCATTGCACGACTGATCCTGAAGTGTTTAAGAAATTACTTGAAGATGCGGAAAAACCATTGTATTTGGGTTGCACAAAGTTTACCTAGTTATCTGCATTGGTTAAACTATATAACTTCAAAACTACGAATAGCCTATCTCACACTAGGTTTTCAGATCTACTGACGTTGTTGGGTGATATGCTGTCAATGAACAATGAAATACCATCATCCATGTATGAGGCTGGGAAGACGTTTGTTGCATTGGGAATGGGATATGAGAAAATACATGCATGTCCATATGATTGCATACTCTATAGAAAGGAGTACAAAGATGCAACTACATGTTCTACATGTGGTACATCAAGATGGAGGTTGAAGAAGAATTCCACTGAAATAAGAAAGGATGTGCCTGCAAAAGTTTTATGGTATTTTCCACCTATCCCTAGCTTTCGAAGGATGTTCCAATTAGCAAAAATAGTGAAGGATTTGACATAGCATGCTCATGAAAGAGATTCTGATGGCACAATGTGTCACCTTACAGATTCTTCATCATGGAAGTTAGTAGACCACAAGTGGCCAGATTTCACTGCAGAGCCAAGAAACCTTCGATTAGCTATTTTTGTAGATGGAATAAATCCACACAGTTCCCGTAGCAGTAGGTATAGTTGTTGGCCAGTTATAATGATTACCTATTATCTTCCACCGTGGTTATGTATGAAGAGGAAATTTATGATGTTATCATTGTTAATATTTGGTCCACAACAACCTGGTAATGACATTGATGTTTACTTGGCACCACTAATTGATAATTTGAAAATGTTGTGGGAGGTAGGTGTTGAAGTTTATGACGCTTATAAAGAAGAACACTTCATGCTAAAGGCTATATTGTTGCGAACAATTAACGACTTTCTAGCATTAGTCAATTTGAGCGGTTGTACTGTAAAGGGATATGATGCTTGTCCAATTTGTAGTGACGGAACATGTTCTCACTGATTAAAATGTGGTAAGAAGAACACATATGTGTAGACGCGCCCGAACGTCCTGGGAAAATCATGCTTTGTTCATTAGGCTCACTATAGTACGGAATCAAATGTCACGGTTCTGAATCTAATCTCACAAAGTGCAATGCAATACCGATAAATCACCAAAGAGTCCAAATCCGGCAAATCGTTTTGAAAAACTAATTTTTAGAAAGAAGTACCAAACATGGACTGCTTTGCCAGATATAGAGTCGCCACCTAAATGTTTTATTTTGGGGAATTTAGGAAACCCTGACTCATGCCTAAGGCCACGTGTCTGTCATCACCAAAGTTGCCTCAGCTCAGGAACTTGGGTACGAGAGGGGAAGATCATGCAATGAGCACCCCCGCTCTCCCAATCAAAGATCGGCCTTTACTAACATTATATCTTGTTTCTTTTTTGAAAACAGATGAGTTCTTATCCCGGTTTATTAGCTAGAATTACTATGTGATGCGCACAACATACAAGTATATACTAGATCGCCTAAGTTGGAACAAAACATCTCACATTCATTTGTTTTGAAAATGGTTTGCTACTCGCAAGTAGGCTAAAATGCGGATTTCGTCACCCTCAAGTGGGCTTAGGAAAACATGATTTTGCCACTCTCAAGTGGGCTTAAAACTCGCAATCAATGAATTGTTCCAATTCAAATAATCCAACCTTCACCCACAGGCATCTAAGCAGTCATATCACATAAGCACATAGCCTCATGGCAAGCATGTTATCATGGCAACACTCACACTCATGCATGGATGCTAAAGCATAAACACTTACTGAGTACTCCGAGCCAAAACAGAAACTAGTTAGTAATCAATGCCTGATCCTAGTTCATGTTAAGATGGCTAATGCAACACATGCAAGAATGCAACTAAGATAGGCTCGGCTATTCTAAAATGGCATGTGAAATCCAACAGCTGATACATGTATTCAACTTGGTATTGAAATACAATGCAGTTAGTATGATGCGCCGAGCCCGGTGCATGCAAGACAGATGAATGAATGCAAACATGTGAAGCATAAGGATGCTAATTAAAACATGCCCTAAAACTAACCATTGTAAGCTTGTAAATAAAAGGGAGAAAGAAATGGGGGTTGGAAGACATGCATTACACACACGCACACTCATTACAACAGTTGTGCCCTCTCGACGGAGGGTCCGAATAAATAATACAGAACCGACTAATTAACTAACTTTTCAAGCTAATTAATTACTACACAACCAAATTGAAACAAATACACATTCTAAGCTGACAAAAGTACTGAAATGGCCTCATGACGAGGGATGCATGCATGCTCGAATTGCCTCGCTCGGAAATCCATCGTGATGCCCCGATTTGCATCTGTTTGTAACTGGTCCCAGAACACAATCCAAAGCTTCAGAAGGCTGAAACTCCACCATGGGAACCTGTAGGGATGGTGCCGACCAGTTGTTGGCATTGGAGACCACCTGCCGACCACTTTTTACACTGAAAACCAGAAAAAGTGGTCGGCCAGCCACTTTATCTGGTCAGCCGACCAGTTTTTGCTGCTGGTTTCTGGTTTGTTGCAACAGAGAGCAAGAAAGGGGCATGGCAAAGTATTTGCAGCACATGTATGCACAACCACCCTCCCTATCATTACGTAACCTCAAGGGAGTATGGTTCTCAACCCTCGGGCCACCAATCACGCATCTCAATGCGTGATGGCCGAGGAGCCCAAGTTGCACAACTCAATATGAAATGAATGCACACACGAACACATAAAGCCTAAAACTCCATCATGTATAGTCAAGAGTGTCGGCGACTGAGAATTGAGGCACGTTTCATCACTTCGAGTATGAAACACCCCTCGTTTCCCGTGTTTGGACTAACTCCTATTCCAAACACAATGCAACAAATAACATGTCATGGCATACACAATACGGCTCAAGCATGCGAACATACAATGCAATGAAACAAGCATGTGAACAAGATGCAAGGGACTAGCATGAAAACATGCAATGCAACGTGAACAACCTAACAAGGCTAATGGCATGCTCAATGCACATGCATACATACTCAATGCAAGGCAACATAGGCATGCAATCAATGTGAACAACAACTAGCATACACAATCCAAATAGACATGGCATACGCAACGCAATGAACCACATGACACACACCATGCTCGATGGACTTAAACCGAAATGGATTAACCTCTATCATGCCCAAATCAGTGGCCATACATGCTAAGATAGAAACTCAAAATGCTATACAAACATGCATGCATATTGGCCCAAGTTCATGGCACAAAATACAACTCTCCAAAGGCATTGAAAGGATGAAACATGGAGTACAATGGCATATGCTCCAGCACTGAAATGGCATGTAAAATGACTTAGAATCATGCGGACAACCCATGTAATGCATGTTGAAAAGCTCAAGCGTCGAAGCTAGTGAAGTGTATTACACTAGAGGCATGCAAGACAATGCTCAAATGGCCAAACCAACCCCAAATAGACCCTATGTAGGCCAAAACAGTAGCAAAGATGGGTTGAGATGATGGCTTGAAAGGCACGAAAATGAGGCTCATGTAATGGCTCACAAATAGGGCATAAAGGCACAACCCTCAAGAGCACTTAAGGAGTGGAAAATATGGAAGTATAACAGCCCTGTATGCTCTGAAATATCATTCTCAATGATGCCAAAACATGCAAATACCTCAAGTTAAGTACGCAAGAGGCCTCAAAATTTAAAGCTAGTCAAGGCTATTACACTACAAGCATGCATGACATGCATCATTCGACCAAGAAGCCTCAAAAAGGAGCTAGAACAGCCCAAAATATGAACAAAATCATGCTGGAGCAGAGCCAAAATATGCAAGAATAATAACCCAAAACATCATGCAAACAAAGCTAGTAAACAAGATTTACACTACAAGCATATGGAGCATGCAAGAGGCTACCAAACCAGCCAAAAATAGAGTCATGACATGTCAAATAATGACCAAAAATCTACTGAAATGGAGCCAATACATGCTAGAAAGACATGCTACTTTGATGAGCCATAAATGGGATTACACTACCCATACAAGAAGCAAACACAAGCTAACCAAACCAGCCATAGACAGAGCTAAGGAAGGCCCTAAAATTCACAAAAAAGTGCCTGAACCAAGCCTTGAAAGTATGACGACGCATGCTCCTTTGATAGGCAAATAATGCAAGCAAACAAAATAAGAAGAGAGGGGATCACCCCCCATCTGATTTGAGGCCTCAAAATAACATACCTACCACTGAAAATCCACTGGATTTCAGTGGCTAAAAGGCCAAGCAAAGACCAACCCAAAGGCCTTAAGGCATGGCACAAAACAAGACTAAACAAGGCATGCAGGAGGGTAGAAGGCCCTCAACACCAAAAGGGCCTTAAACAAACATGCTAAGGACTGAAAAATAGAGCTTTTCGTAGTTCAATGCTAAGTCAAGAGAAACATGCAAATATGGCTAAGAGAGTGATCAAAACAAAGATTAAAAAGGAGAAAAGAGTTTAGCCTTGAAGCACTGCAATACCAGCAAATTTCTCAGCCAAGAACCAGCTTTTTAACATCCAAAATGTCCTCCAAGGACCTCAATTTAATGATGGGGGTGTATGGTTAAGAGTTGTGATGCAAAAGTGAAGAACAACACACTCTTTAGGCACCAAATATAGAGATAAAGAGGGAGATATATACTTATGCCTTAGGGAAATTTCAGAACCTCCGGAATGGAGAGGGAGTCTCTCTCCTATAGAAAAACAAAAGTTAAAGCTTCTTAGAGAAGCTAAAAAGCTGGCACAGCTGTCATCCACACAGTCTGCCAAAATAGGGGGAAAGCTGTCGACCACTTTAAGTGGTCGGCCAGCCACTTACAGTGGTCGACCGACCACCACAAGTGGTCTCCCAAGAAATAAAGTGGTTGGCAGGGAAAAATGGTGGTCTCCACACTAAAAGCAAGCTAATGGTGTGGTGGGAGACCAGAAAAGGTGGCCCAAAGACCAAGAAAACCAGTTTCCCGACCAGAAAACTGGCCGGGGAGAAGAAAAGTGGTCTCAAAGGGGAAAAACTAGTCTCCCACCCTCGTACCACCTTCCAAACAAGGAATACAAGATTTGTAACAAAAAAAAACCAAAACGGATGCAAGACGAGAGTTCGGGAGGCAAAGCGCGCAGCCGGGAGCCTCGAAAACTAGCTGTCGAGCACCAAAAGTGGTAAACGACCACAAAAGTGGTTTCTTGGACCACAGTGTCCCTCTAGGGAGAGGAAGCAAGGTGTGGTTCAAAAACCAAGCCAAACGAAGAACGTTAAGCGGTCTCGAGATAAGGCGCACGGCCGAAGGCTCCAAAAACTTGAAACTAGTCTCCAAACGGGAAAAGTGGCCTACGACCACAAAAAGTAGTCTACGACCATAGAGAGATGGTCTACAATACCTCTCCCTCCCTCCAGGAAGGAAAACAAGGCTTGGTCTGCAAATCGAGCTGAAGCACAAAGAGTTCGGAGACCCGGAGGCAAGGCTCTTAGCCAAAGCTCCGAAGCTCGAAACGAGCACAACACGCACTATCACCAAGCGCTCAATCGATAACGTCTGAGTCTTAAGGTCGGTCGAAAATGGGGTGTCTACAGTTGCCCCTCTTTGACAGAACTCGAAAGTCATAAGTGAGGGGAGTGAATTTCAAAGCCCAGAGACGACTCATTTTTGATAAGGCCGAAGACTTAGTCAAACAGGCGAGATAACAAAGAGACATGCCCGCAGGCAGGGGCAAAATGCAAAAGACATACATGAGGCCAAACATAACTTATGATCATGTAAAGAAAGCTGTAACGAAGCAATTATACACAATAAATGCGACAGTTTTAAGCGAACGAATTCAAATCAAACTACATTTCATGCAGAAAGAATGTGAGAGAATTATACAATTCTCACTACGTCTCATGTGGAGAATACAATATTGTCCGGCTCGTCTGGTCACGCCAGCTTCAAATGAACCATACATACAATATCGTGCTTGCAAAAGGATGAAACTCAACAGGTACAATATCGTTAGATACATGCATGGCAAGGCAAGTGAAAAGTGCGTGACAACGCAAGTGGAGGGGTGCATGACAATGCAAGTAACGTGCGTAACAATGTAAGGCAGACGCGCATAACAATGCGAGTAACATGCGTGACAACGCAAGTAGAGATCACGCAAGTAAAGAAAGTGCATAACAATACAGAAAACGTGCACAACAACGCAAACAAGGTGTGCATAACAATGCAGGAAAAGTGCAATTTCAATAGCATGTTTGGAACAAAATGACCAGTAAAGAAGTTCATGCCTTAAAGAGAGCAATTCAACCGTGACCTCCGATTTACCTCTCTGAGGGGTTACACCGTATTCCAAAATGATACACCTTGCCCATGACGAGTAACGATGAGCTACGCATCGAAGATTCGAATTTGAAGTTCCCGCGGAGACAATTTCGTGCCGAAAAGTGTACTTTTCTTGTGCTTTCTCGAGAGCTGAGGACTCCAATCATTACCAAAATATATAGGGAGAACAAATGGACTTTGGAGACCACCCATGAGGGCCACCGACCACCTAGAACATCCACCGACCAGTTGTTGACCACCAAGTGGTCGGCCAGCCAGAAAAACTGGTCGGCCGACCAGTTTACATAATCCGGGGCAGTTTTGTCTTTTAAGGTTCGGCCCTTTAAGTTCACATATCCAAATCACTCTTGCTCACAACTTGAAGGCCGAAATACATCCCTTTTCCTTCCTATACCATTTTCTCTCTCAGATATGCACTTTATACACGTTTTCCAACGCCCCACGTGAAGTTGTTTCGCGAAAACTTTCGATTCTCTTCGTTTTGAACCGACTAAAATTTGATTTCAGTGATTCTTTCTCCATTTTCACCACTTGAGGTATGTTTGTCTCGAAGTTTGGCACTTTTTCTCGGGCGTTGACTTTTTCTCTTTTCGAGAGTTGACTTTTGTTGACTTTTTGCAATTTTGGCTCATTTTGCTCATTTTTGCAGATTTCTTCAGATAGCGGATCACTTTCATCACGACGGAGGTTCTCCACACGGCGAGGATGAGCCAGACATTATGTCATTGCCTCCAAGGATAAGACCGTTTGATCCTACAGCATACCATCTAGGGGAGCACATTCTTCCTCCTATCACCTTCTATCACTTTACCGACTTCGCGCGGCGAGCACCTGTGGACCTACTGCTACGGGAACCAGAGTCTCACTTATCGCACCAGGCGTGATAGGTACATACTTCACTTTTACATTGTCTGTATTCTTCATTTCCTGCACATTTCATGTTTTCGCTATGTTCGTTCTGAACACATTCATATGCACAGTACTTCTGCTTATTTTGGCATATGGCCTGCACATATATATCTTTGGCACGCAGCTCATTTAGGATATGATGCTGACTTGGCACACAGTTCACCACAATATTCTATTAATTTGGCACACAGCTCACTCTGAACACAGGATTCATTCTGACCACAAAGTTCGTTTTGGGCACACAACTCGTTCTTGGGGCACACGGCTTATTCTCGGGCACACAGCTCATTTTCGAGCACACAGCCCGTTCTTGGGTACGTAGCTCATTCGGGCACAGAGCTCATTCTCGGGCACACAACTCGTTCTCAAGCACGCAGCTCATTTTCAGGCACACAACTCGCTTTTCGGGCACACAACTCGCTTTTGGGCACACAGCTTATTTTCAATTCTGAACACGCAGCTTATAAATTTTCATTTCTGAACACACAGCTCATTCACTTCATTTGCATACAGCTCACACATTTCAATTCTGAACACGCAGCTTATAAATTTCTATTCTGAAACTGAATACATCTGTTCATTCTGAATGCAGGTGTCTTTCCGTTCCACACGGGGTTATGGATCGATTATTTCTAGGGAGTGGTATACAGAGCTTCCAGATGATGTTCGCCATATCGTGGACGACGTAGGATTTGGACCTTTCTGTACGGGCTTATCGCGTCATCCAGCGAGTAGGACTCTCATGGGGGCACTTATGGAGAGATGGTGGGACACCACCAACTCGTTCCTTTTTTTAGCTACTGAGGACATGACGATGACCCTATATGATTTCTCCATGCTGACGGCCCTTGACGTGGCAGGCCGGCCGATCCCCTATGATGCAGATATGGGCGAGTGGGAGGCCGCTTGGATTTATCTGTTGGGAGCCCGCCCACCGATCGAAAGATCATAAGGTAAGGTCAGGTACACCTGGTTTTCTGAGCGGTTCAGGAGGACTTTGCCCGAGAGCATCAAGGCCATACAGCAGTATGCTCGGGGATTTTTGATGTTCCTCCTCGAGACCACTCTGTTTTCCGACAGGGGGAACACAGTTGGACTTTATCTGCTCAGTGCTTTGGTAGACCTATCACAGGTCAGTCAGTATGATTGGGGTGGCGCTGGCCTCGCTACCCTTTATTGCTACATGAGCGTGACCTCCCGCGGGCGGGGGAACATAGTAAGGTCGCTACTGGCGAGCCTGGGAGGTATGTTTTGCCCTTTTTGATTTACATTTCTACTTTTTGTTACCTACACACTGCACGCGGCACACATTACATTCTGTATTCTACATTCTGCAATTAGCATTTTGTACTCCCTTATACATTCTGTATACTGACAACTACTTTCTTGTCTTTCACAACTATGGGTTTATGCCTACTTCCTGACGCTGGCCCCTGAGCTGGAGGTTGAGGTGCCTCTTGAGATCCCCTACTCTCGCAGATTTGAGGGTCGATGCCGGCCGAGGCCTCGGGAGACTCTACTATACCTCTGGCCGTTCTTCGACACTGTACGGGCGACAGAGGTAATCAAGAACTCTCAGTTCTTCATGCTTTCAGCTTTAATTCAGCTTGCATATTCATGACATCTAATCCGTTTATGCACTTGCCATCCGCAGATTATTTGGCAGCCATGGGCACCCTTGTCAAGAGATGCCCGGTTTCAGTTCCCTGGGGCATGGGCCGCTTCTCGATACAGGGTTTTATTTGAGGGGCCAGCTGGAAGGGCTTGGTTTCTAGGAGATCGCTTCTTGCGTCAAACGATGGGCAACCCTATTCAGGATATCCCCTTAGCACCTCCAGAGGACATGCGGTCCACTGAGAGACTCACTCCCCAGGAGGTCGAGGTCCTTATGTTGGGTATTGATGCAATTCTATTGCTGGAGGAGGGGGAGTACGTGACCTACCGCCATACATACTTGATGCCTCCACTGATAGGTGTCTGTACTCCCACGAGGAGGGCTGCTGGCATGCTATCATCGAGTCGAATCCGAGCTATAGATACCCCTTCGACTAGCAGGGTCGACACATCGAGGAGTGGGGCTACAAAGATCCCTCCGACTTACCAGTATGCTGGGTGACTGGATCTTCCGATCGACCTGACAGGCTGACGGTATGGGACATCCTACCCGATTCCATTGGAGCCTCCATTGCCTGATCATCGATACGTTAGTGACCCTGACTCACCACCGGTATGCTTTACAGTTTTGATTTATCACTCATATATTTAGACATTCATTCATTCACTGATGACTTGCACTTACATCTGTAGCCTCCCAGAGAGTATACTGCAGAGTTACTTGGAGTGGTGGCCTCACTCGAGAGCATGGTCCTGCGGAGGGAGACACTGCTGTTCGTCGCCGACATTTCGGCACTTTTCAATTTCCTTGCATATATCATACTTCTGATGACATACTGAAATTGAACATTCCATTACATTGGTTGACTGCATGTGTAGAGCACATCTGACACACCACATTCACATACTATATCTGCATGCACACACTCTCTGCAAGATTCCATCTGCATCTGATATACATACTTTGGCTAACGATTCAAATCGCCTTTTTCAGTCCCATCACATTTGAGCCACCGAGCCTTCTCGAGTAGCTGGGAGAGGGGGCTCGACTCGCCGCCGAGGCAGACGTAGAGCGCCTATCAGAGATGATGAGGAGTCCAGCGAGGAGGAAGAGTCTACGCATCCTCAGTCAGAGACATCCACAGGCGGAGAGGATGACTCTGGTTCCGGTTCTGAGAGCGAAGGTGATGCCGAGCAGAATTCAGAGTACGACGGCTCCGATTCGGATGGTGGTGCTGGTGGGGGTGGTCACCATTCGGTAGAGGATGAAGGGAGCCTCCCGATCTTGAG
The DNA here is from genome assembly GCA_025200525.1 of Camellia lanceoleosa. NCBI lineage: Eukaryota > Viridiplantae > Streptophyta > Magnoliopsida > Ericales > Theaceae > Camellia > Camellia lanceoleosa. The sequence goes on along the minus strand of CM045771.1, from coordinate 74,877,400 downwards.
CCCGATAGCACTGATGCAGACGTTCCTACTTTATTTTCCTTTTTACATGTAGTTGTAGCACATTGTACAGCATTAGGTAGTTTTATTTTCTTGAAAACTTGTACCCTATTGTAAGATGTTGTAAAAAGAAGCTGTGTCGGAATGAAACAACTTTGGCTCAAAAAGTGTTGTATTTTGTATTCTTAGCATTGTATCGCATCATTTTGTACAAAAATGAGATTGAATGGAAATTGAACATTGTGTATTGCCAAGTCAGGTAGTGAGCCAACACAGCGGACTAAATAACTTAACTCACTAAGAAACAACAAAACCTTAGCAAGTTTACAACTCGATAAGAAAAACTTGACAACATGATAAACGGAGAGCAACAACTCGATAAGCAAACTCAACAACTCGATAAACAAAACTTAACAACTCGATAAATAAAGAGCGACAACTAGATAAACAAATAGCAACAACTCGATAAGCAAGCACATTTCAGACAAGCGAAGCGACGGAACACATCTGAAACAGAGGTAAACTCAGACCTTTAGCACTCCCAACACATGGAAAGGCTAGGAGCTCTCTTCTAGGGACTAGGGAAAGGCTAAAAACTAGTTTTTCTTCATGGCCAACCACCAAATGTGGCTGGCCGACCAGTTTCTTGTTCTGCAGACCAGTTATGTGGCCGGCCGACTAGAAAAACTGGCTGGCCGACCAGAAAAAGTGGTCGGCTGACCAGTTGACCTAGTCACCTCCAGATTTTTGACACTTGTCCTCCTAACAGTGCCTTATCCTCCATACAGGTTCCAGCCTCATGGTTCCCTCATTCCGTCTCAGTTTTGCATCAAAATGGAGGCCTTTCTCGTACAAAATCTCACAACTTGGATTGTTACCTTAGATAGCTCGGCAAAGTTGAATTTTCGGGGCTTCGGCGTAAATGCACTATTCACATTGAGTTGCACCCCACTGCATTTTCCATTTCTCCATGCCGCGACATGGTTTTGGAATCCAGTAACACATGTCTTTAGCTTTGGCGGGCAAGAGATGTGTCATACCTTCGAAGACTTCTAAGCTTTGATGGAGTCCGAGCGCAACGAAGAAATCTTGCCCCAGCTTCGCTTTTGCCACGCCCAAGCCTTAGGACGAACGTGTGGGCTCACTATGCACGATGCTCGGTCTTTGATCCATTAGGGAGAATTGGACATCCTCAGCTTCATTCATCATTTTTCTGAGGCCGGTGACCGCGGTGATCACCACTGGCAAGGTTTTCGGCGACATGCCCTTTGCTTGTGCATGTTGTCTCATTTTTTGCTTGCTCCAGGCTTCAGTGGGTCTAGCGTCCGTTTGATCAAAGTTGCCCAAGGCTTAAAAGAGAGCAAGAGCTGCATTGCCATGACATTCACTGAGACATTGATGGGCTTGGATGCTTTCCATCGCCAAGAGATGACTAGATTTGCGGGGAGTCCACTACTGCTACAGGTAATGTTTCCCACCGTATCTCACATATATTGCTCACATCACCCGGCCCTCAGGCTCGGTCTTTCTCTCAAACCCTTTTCTCGCTTTTCTCTCAGTGCACACCCCTCTATTCTTTAATCTCTCCTTTTTCCAATCCCTCCCCAGGTATGGTTAATGGATAAGTTGAGAGTGGTGGACTCCTGCCCAGCATATTCAACCCGCAGTTATTTCTTCCGATGGCGTCTAGTCGATGCCCCAGATGAGAGATGGTGGTACAACTGGATGTGCAGTTTGTCCACAGACGACATTTCCTGGCGTTGTCCCTGGCTCCATCTGCTGGTGATGAGTTACAGCATGTCTCATCAACCCGAGATTCAGTTGATTGGCTTGACACACTGCATGTTCTACTTTCCTTTCTGATTCCGGTGTCAGTTCGGACATGATCAGACTTGCCCGGCAGAGGAGATAGAGTACCCTGCTGCATTTCCGGTCTGAGGCACACAGCTAGCTCGGTATGCCACAGCATGGAGGACGAGACAGCTTCTGGCCTCCGCTCCTATTTTCAATTGCACCCTCTCTGATGAGTGCATAGATTGGCTCAATGAAGAGGCACAGGTAGGGCCCACTTTGGCATAAGAGGCTTCCACCAGCTCTGGGAGGGGATGCAGGAACACCTGACTATGCCCCGAATTTATTGCTTTATCAGTACTTTCAAGTTTTCTTTATGAATATAATAAAAAACAACTTCAATTTGTATTCAAGAGTAGGAGAACTCTGTGTTGAAATCAATGAAATTGAAGGTTGTGGGTACTGAAAATTTTTCGTTTGGTCCAAAAATGGTCTAAGTTGCAAAAAGATTAATTTGAGCAAAATCAACTTTTATTAAAATTTTTCAAAACCATTTTCGATATGGATCAAAACTGGACACGCCTAAGATCTGTCACTAAGATGCACAACCCCGAATCCCAGCAACTGGAAAGTTGCCCCTAGTCTGAATAACACCTTGCTGAGATCTGGCCGAGCTCTTGAGTGTAGAATAGACAGAGATGAACAAACATGATGACATGGACAAAGTTAATCAGGGAAGAGTTTATTGCTGGACTTCGGGATGAGGTTGCCTACGTATCCGAAAGATGGGAATCAAGCCTTACGTAGTTCGGCTTGGGTTCACTTGAGTGTTTACTCTCTCCTTTTGAGCTCCAACTTTTGCCAAGGCCGCCCTTTGTGGGTTTTCAACCTTGCGAGCTCAGTTTTTTTAATTTCAAATTTTTCTATGCTCTAACTTTTGCCTAGGTCACCCTTTCGAGTTTTCAGCCTAGCATGCCACTCAGGGGTAATATTTCTTCAACTTGTCCATGTTGATCGGCTGTGAGAACTCTAGGCCATCTAGGTCCATTAGAACAATAGCTCCACCCGACCAAATAGACTTGATGATATAAGGACCAGCCCAATTTGGTCTGAACTTGCCCCTAGGGTCGTGAATGAGAGCTCGGTTGTCTTTGAGCACCAAATCTCCTTCTTTCAAATTCCTTGACTTAACCTTCTTGTTGAAACCCCTGGCAACTCTGCGTTGATAACCCTGAACATAGTACAGTGCTTTCAACCTTCTCTCGTCAAAGAGCATGAGTTCTTCAAATCTGCTCTGCTGCCAATCTGCCTCAGCTATCTGACACTCAGCCAAAACTCACAATGATGGAACCTCAATTTCGATAGGTAGAACGGCCTCCATCCCATAGACCAATGAATACGGAGTCGCTCCAGTAGAAGTTCTAGTTGACGTCTGGTAGCCCCACAGAGCAAACGACAACTTATCTAGCCAGTCCCAGTAGGTTTCCACCATCTTCTACAAAATGTGTTTGATGTTCTTGTTGGCGGCCTCAACTGCTCCGTTAGTCTGCGGCCGATATATAGATGACTTATGAAAAGCCACGTTGTACTTATCCAACAAGTCGATCACTTCCGTCTTGAAGTGGGAACCATTATCTGAAATGATCTCGTTCGGGACCCCATCGCAACATATGATGTTGTTTCTGATGAACTTTGCAACGTGCGATGCCTTCAACACCACATAAGATTGGGCCTTAACCCACTTTGTAAAATAGTCTATCGAGACCAGAATGAACTCATGCCTATTGGACCCTTTCGGAGTGACAGCCTCAATCATATCAATCCCCCAAATTGAAAATGGCCATGGCGAAGTCATGCTGTACAGCTTTGACGGCGGAATGTTCATATGGTTTGCATGGATCTGACACTTGTGGCATCGCCGAACAAAGCTAATACAATCTTCCTTCATGGTGGACCAGTAATAACCCTATCTGAGAATCTTTCGGGCTAGCATCACTCCACTCATGTGTGTTCCACACTCTCCTCCATGGATGGCGTCCATCGAGCGCTTTGATTCTTCAACATCAACACACAGCTTATGCATTCCCAGATGACCTCTCTTATACAGTTTTCCCCCGCAGACGATGAACTGAGCAGCCATTCTTCGGATTGCCCTCTTGTCTTTGGCATTTGCCCCGAGTGGATATGCTTCTTTCTCTAAAATGTTCCAGACAACGTAATACCAAGGATTCACATCTTGTACCTTATCTATGGCAGCAATCTGCTCGTAGGCGGGTGCAAATTTTTGTTCGATGATGATCAGACGCATCCGGACTCCGAAAGGGATGTCTATCATAGAAGATAGAGTTGCTAACGAATTTGCGAACCTGTTGTTCTCTCTTAACAGATGAGCGAAGTTCAGTTTTTCAAACTGAGGAATCAGAGTGTCCAAAGTCTGGTGATAAATTCTCATCTTTTCTTCTTTGACTTTCCACTCTCCTTTAGCTTGAGATACAACAAGGTTCGGGTCCCCGATGATGTCCAACCGTTTTGCTCCTAGTTCTAGGGTTGCTTCTAAACCAGCAATACATGCCTCATACTCTACTTCGTTGTTCAATACTTTGAACCGGAGTTTGAATGCTAGAGGGATACGAGAATTGTCGAGTGCTATCAGCAACACCCCTATCCCATACCCGTATTGGTTTGACGCTCCGTCAAAGTACAGCGTCCAAAATTCTTCTTTGACATGCAGAATGGCCTCGTCTGGGAATAGGTACTCAACTGCTTCATCCCCTTCAACTGGGTGATCGGCTAGGAACACTGCTACCGCTCTCCCCTTTACTGACTTGCGCGTCACATACTTCAAATCGAATTCGGAAAGCAGAAGCAACCAACGAGCTAGCCTACTCGTAAGTGCCGATTTCTCGAAGAGATACTTCATGGGATCTAATCTCGAAACCAACATTACAGAGTGAGCTAACAGGTAGTGCCGCAGCTTCCTGGTAGCCCATACCAAGGCCAAACAAGCCTTCTCGAGCGGAGTGTAGTGGGTCTCGTAATCCAACATCTTTTTGCTCAGGTAGTAGATAGCTTTCTCCACTTTGTCCTTAGACTCCTGTGCGAGTATGCATCCCATTGTAGTTTCAGTCACTGAAAGATACAAAATCAACGGTTTTCCCGGCTCAAGCGCTGACAACACAGGTGGGTTTTGTAAATATTGATTAATATGTTCGAAAGCAGCTTGGCATCGGCCATCCCACTGGAACTTCTTTCCTTTCTTGAGGAGACCAAAAAGTGGTTCACAAGTCAAGGTTAATTTTGCGATAAACCATCTTATGAATTGCACTTTACCCAGAAAGCCTCACACATCCTTTTCAGTCCTTGGTGGTGGCATTTCTAAGATGGCCTTGATTTTGGAAGGGTCGACTTCGATACCTCTCTATGTCATCAAGAACCCCAGCATTTTCCCTGCTGTAACACCGAACGTACATTTCTGAGGATTCAGCCGCAACTGAATTGCTCTAATCCTTTGGAAGAACTTTTGCTAGGCAGTGTAGTAGCCCTCTGTAGACGTGCCCCAAGGGCCTTCATGCTATAGTTTGGACTCAAATGTCACGGTTCTTAATCTGATCTCACAATGTGCAATGTGAGATTGATAAATCACCAAAGAGTCCAAATCCGACAAATCATTTTTGGAAAACAGATTTTTAAGAAAGAAGTGCCAAACATGGACTGCTTTGCCAGATACAGAGTCGCCACCTAAATATTTTATTTTGGCGGAATTTAGGAAACCCTGACTCGTTGCCTAAGGTCACGTGTCTGTCATCACCAAAGTTGCCTCAGCTCGGGAACTTGGGTACGATTGGGGAAGGTCAGCTATGAGCACCCCCGCTCGCCCGATCAAAGATCAGCCTGTACTAAGTATGATATTTTGTTTTTGAAAACACATGTGTTCTTATTTCGGTGTATTAGCCTAGAAATTATTATGTGATGCGCACGGCACACAAGTATAGACTGGATCGCCTAAATTGGAACAAAACATTTCATGTTTGTTTAAAAATGGTTTGAAAGTGCTACTCGCAAGTAGGCTAAGATGTGGATTTTGCCACCCTCGAGTAGGCTTAGAAAACATGATTTTGCCACCTCAAGTGGGCTTAAAACTCGCATTTCAATGAATTGTTCCAACTCAAGTAATCCAACCTTCACCCACAAGCATTCAGGCAGTTATATCACATAAGCAATTACCCTCATGGCAAGCATGCTATCATGGCAGTCACTCACACGCATGCAAGGATGCTAAAGCATAAACACTTACCGAGTACTCCGAGCTAAAACAAAAAATATGTTAGAAATCAATACATGATCCTTGCTATGTTGAGATGCCTAATGCAACACATACCCAAATGCGGCTATGAATAGGCTCAGCTAATCTAAGAATGGCATGTGAGATGCAACAAATAACATGTATTCAACTCGGAATTGAAATACAATGCGGTTAGTATGATGCGTCGAGCCCAGTGCATGCAATACGAATGAATGATGCAATCATGCAAGCATAAGGATGCTAATCAAAACATGACCTAGAACAGACCATCGTAAGCGGTTAAGTAAAAGGGAGAAAGACGTGGGGTTGGAAGACATTCACACACACTCACGCACACTTATTACAAAATTTTTCCTCTTGACGGAGGGTCCGAATAAATAATACAAATTGACTAATTAACCAACTAGCTAGCTAATTAAATATTACAAAACCCTTAATTAATTTAACAAATTAACTAAGCTAATGAAACTAAAGAGGCCGCCGCAGCTCCGCCTCGGAATGATAGAATGATGCAAGTTCGATCGCTTCGCTCGGAAACCCGTTGCCATGCCACATGTTGCCTCTATTTGCACTGTTCTGCACCTCTAAGAATTATGAAAATCCTAAGGTTGCTTCTGAACCACTCCCTAAGCACTTTAGGGTGACACCGGCTAAGAGAAAAGACCACCGTCCACGGAAATATGGTCATCGACCAAAAATGGGACCACCGACTTGATTTTGGTAGTCGGCCGGCACTGAAAGTGGCCGACCGGCCATTTATTCCTGCAGAACACTGGTTTTGTTGCAGCAAAGGGCAGACAGTGCATGGCAAGGCATTTACAAGACAATGTATGCACGTCCACCCTCTCCATCATACTAAGAACTCAAGGGAGTATAGCTCTCGACCCTCGGGCCACCAATCACGCATTTCGATGCATGATGGCCAAAGATGTCAAGTGTGCAAATCAAAATGAATGAATGCAACAAAATAAATGAATGCTACACACTCTATCATGTTGGATCAAAATTGTCGGCGATCGAGGATTGAGGTACGTTTCGTCACTTCAAGTACAAACATCCCTCATTCCTCATGTTTGGTTTGACACCCCAAACCAAAAATAATGCAATGTACGTATGCTATATACAATGCAAAACATGTAACCAATGCAATGCAACATGGGAATGTAGGGCAATGTAACATGAGTATGTCAAATACAATGTGATGCAACCTAACATGCAAACATCATGGCAATGCAACAAGTATGCAATACTACAATGCAACCTAGATATGGGAACGCACAAAGTCATAGGCATGTAACAATGATACTTACCACAAGGATACGACAACATGCAATGCGGTAAGCCTACAACAATACATAAATGCATGATCCATGGACTTGCACTAAGGATGGATAGGCCTCAGCCGTGTCCAAAACAATAGCCAAAGTGCCAAGAAATGCTGGACAAAACACACCCAAACGTGCACATGTGAAGGTCCAACACTTAGGCATGAAAAGAGTCGACTCTGAAGCACATTAAGAAGAGACAAATATGGACAAATCACAAGCATGACAAGCTCTGAAAATGTGTAAAGGATGATGCCAAATCAACCAAGCCATGCAAGTAAGGCATGCAACAAAGCCCAAAACAAAAGACTAACAAAGCGGTTCGAAGCACAGCATATCAACCAAGCCCCAAAGAGCTAAGTTGACTTAAAACAGTCTCAGGGCAGACCAAAATAAGGGTAAAACATGCATGGAACAAAGGCAAAAACATGCTAAGAAAAGGGCGCAAAACAAAGGGGATTCAAGGCCACAAAGAGAACACTCCACTACAACTACCTCAACCACACATGGCATGGATTATTCAAAAAAAAAAAAAAATAGAGCTATAATATGCCAAAAGGAGCCCCAAAACCCACTGATATGGCAGCCCAAGGACTTAAACAAGGAGGCATGCACAATGACCTATTTTAGGGCACAAAAGAACAACTCTTCAAAGCATCGAAAGAATGATAAATGCAAGCATACAAGCATGGAGCATGGACTGAAATAGCATGGTAAGTGATTCCAAATCACTAAAATAACCCAAATAAAGCATGCTCATGACTCACACACTCAAAGCTAACAAGCTAAAATGCATGGTGGCTATACAAAACATGGCAAACATGACCAAAACAACACCAAACAGACCTTGAGTGTGATAAAAAAAAAAAGCTAAAATCTTCATGGAACTAAGCCAAAACATGTAAGCATGGTGGTCTAAACACAAGGTGAATATTAAGACCAATGAGAGGATTTGCAAAGCAAGTACTTGAAGCATGTAAGAGCCAACTAAACCCACCCAAAATAGAGTCATGACATGGTAAAACAACCCCCAAAACCCACTGAAATGAGGTCAACATGAGCTAGAAGTGCATGCTCAAACATGAAGCATACAAGACTAGTTTGCAAAATTTACACTACAAGTGTATAGACCAAGCATGGAATGACCAAGATAGGCAAAAACAGTGGCATATGACATAAAAATTACCACAAATACCAACTAAGATATGGCCAACATGAACTTCACAAAGGTGCTCTCATGTGAGGCTAATATGACAAGTATTGAAGACAACAAGGAGAGGGGATGACCCTCTCCTTCTTAGGACCTCAAAACACCATTCCCACCACTGAAATCTCTTTGGATTTCAGTGGTGAGAAGGCCAATACAAGGTGGTCCTGAAGCTCACAAAAAGGAGGCCAAACAAGGCCTAAGAGGGAGTAAACAACTCCAAACACAAAAGTGATCTTAAACAATCATCTTAAGCATACAAAATCAGAACTTTTTACAGTTTATGGCTAAGCTTAAAACAATATGCAAGATAGGTTAAAAGCTCATGCAAGAAAGGGGGATCTAAAGTAGTTTGCTCACCCTTGAAAAACACCTTCAAGAACACCAACTCCAGCAACTTTCTTGGATCAAAACTAGCTCAAGAACTTCAAAACCAACTCCTTAGTACCTCAGCAACTCAAGGATGGTGTAATACTAGGTGCCTTAGTGCAAAAATATGAACAAAACACACTTTTGATCACAAATACACACACAAATCTAGAGAAAGAGAGATATAGAGATATAGCTTATATCTAACTTCTATATCAGGTTCTTGAACCCCTAAGAAGGGAGGAGGGCCTCCTCTCTTATAGAAATCCTCATTTGCAAAGCTTCTTGGAGAAGCTAAACAAGGTTGAAATCCCTCCATACACGTGTATGGAGGGGAATTATCTTGTGCAATGTGCTAACTGCACAAAATATCTTCCAAAAGTAGATGGAAAGGGGTCGGCTGGAAAATATGGCCGATTGACCAACATAGGTGGCCGATCGACAAAAAAAGCGCCGATCGGCCAACACTCTTGGCCGATGGCAAGAAAAAGGGGCCGATGGGCTGAGTGGATGGCCAACAAGCCACCCTCTTCCCTTAGGAGCAAAACACAAGTGTTTGGTCAACAACCAAGCACAAAACAGTCAAGTTGAGAGATCTTAAGGCAAGGCGCGCTACCGAGACCTCCGGGAACTCCAAACGAACACAAGCATGGATGATCACCGAGTGTTCAAACGGTGACGTGCAAGTCTTGAGGACGGTCAAAAATGGGGTGTCTACACTCTTTCTTTCCTTGGACTTGACAATCATGTCGTCCACATACACCTCAACCTCTTTGTGGATCATGCCGTGCATTATCGTGGTCGCAACCCGTTGATATATAGCTCCAGTATTCTTTAACCCAAATGGCATCACCACATAATATGTCCCCACGGTGGTAACGATCTTCGCCAGTCTTCGGGTGCCATCAGAATCTGATTGTAGCCTGAGAATCCATCCATAAACGAGAGCAGTGCATGCCCAGCAGTGAAGTCCACTAACTCATCGATATATGGCAAAGGAAAGTCGTCCCTCGAACTGGCTTTGTTCAAATCCCTGAAATCCACACATACTCGAATCCTGCCATCCTTCTTCGGCACTGGAACTATGTTGGCCAGCCAAGTCGGGTACTCGGATACCAGCAGGAACCCCGCGTCAATTTGCTTGGTGACGTCTTCTTTAATCTTAAGAGCCTAGTCCGGGCGGATCCTTTTGAGTTTCTACTTAATGGGTCGGGCCTCTGGGTCAAGAGGGATCCGGTGCTGTACAATCTCAGGATTGATTCCAGGCATGTCTTCATAGGACCACGCAAAAACATCTTTGAAATCTTTTAATAAAGAGACTAACGCTCGGGCTCCTCCGAAGACAACGTGGACCCGATCTAGACCAGCCGTGGGTCATTCTCAGTACCAACATTAACTGTGGTGATTTCATCAACCAAGGGTTTAACAAATCTCTCCTGCTCTTGATCAATTAAATGCTGTAAAACTGGAGGAATTTCTTCCTCGTTGTTTTCATGAAAATTTTGAAAGTTCTGATTAATACAATAAATCAAAGGCACAGAAAAGTACTCAGAAGCCACAGCCATTCCATTCTCATTAATCACTTCCAAATCGTCTGATTCCTCTGTTACAAAAGACTCAAAAGAGAAAGAAAAAGATAACCTAGACAGGACTATGGCATCCGGATTGTCACCCCCAGGAATACCGGACTCAGACTCAGATGAGCTGGAACCTGATTCCGACTCCACAGACTCGGTAGAATCAGATTCCGGCTCATTACCTAACCCGATGCTGCTTGATAAAAATCCCTCCTCGTACTGCCAGATGAGGGAGGGTGCGACGGATGCATCCAAAATATTTGAAGGTGGGCTCGCAGCCGTTTCATTCCCAATCATGGACACCGAGAAGTTATCCCCCAAGCACTTCTGTACGACTGGAGGATCTGAAAGTAGACAAGCTAGTGCTACCCCCATTTCAATCTTGGTGCTTTGGGAATCCTTATACTGCTCAACTTCAGCTGATGGGTCTATCTGCTCCTCGGCAGCATCATCCCCGGATAACTGCAGGTCAAAGAAGATCTCAAACCCTGGCAAGCGATGCTTCTTTGCATTCAACCACGGCTCTGGGAAGCCGCAGAATGGAAAATCTTCCCTCTCCCAGACAAAGCGTCCGTTTAGGGTACCCTGGATGGATTCGTGCATTAACTCATAAGGCTTCCCCGCCTACTTTGCTCTGGCTCTCCCGGCCATCTCCTTGCCTTTTCTCACCCAGTCCTCTTTGGTAGGCAGATAGCCTAAGCCAAAGGTCTGCGGGTTATGGGAACTTCGGCCGATACTGCAATGCCCTTCCGGCCACTTCTTCCTAGTCCCATCCCAGGGATGTGCTGGAGTTTGTTCATGAGGTATACTGACTATGCGCTAACATACAACCCCTCATCAACAGCTAAGACGTTGTGTACGACCCGGGCCTCAGCTAGGGTAAATCCCGATAGTAACACATCGTCCGTGCCATGCTCGATTTCCAAAACTAGTGTAGACACTTTTGGCGGCAGATGGATTGACGAATTCCCAAAAACTATAGCCACCCCCTTCCCGTGGGGGTATTTCAACATCTAGTGCAGGGTAGAAGAGACTGCCTTTACCTGGTGCAGCCACGGCTGCCCTAGGAGTAAATTAAAGGTTGCGGGAATGTCCAAGACATGAAAGTCAATATCGTGTTGTCCTGGACCAACCTGATTCTGAATTTTCACAGTCCCCATCACCTCTCTACTAGTGTTGTCATATGCCCGAATCACCTGGGTAGTTGGCGCAAAGTCCGCGGGCTTCCACCCGATTGCATATGCTGTCCTTGACGGGCACACGTTGATGGCGGATCCTGTGTCGACAAGAACAACAGGTATCCATTTGTTTCTACACTCCACAGAGATGTAGAGTGGTTTGTTATGATTTGCCCCCTCAGGCGACAGCTCCTTTTCAGAAAAGGTCAACATCGGGGAAGCTCTTCCCGAAAAAACCAATCCTACCAGCTACTCAGGCGTGGTTTCTATTGAGAGTTTGGCCTTGTCCATTGTAGATAGGACAGCTTGTCTATGAACTCGTGAAGCCATAAGCAGTCCCCAAATGGAGATTTCTACCTATATTTTTTTCAACTATTTCAGCACAGCCTCCTCTTTGAGTAGCTTTTCTTTCTTCTTCTCCATCTCCTTGTCCTTTCCGGATGCCTCTGGTTGATCTAGGTGTGTGGGCTTGAAATACCGCCCACTCCTAGTCATATGGTCAACCACACCAATATACCAGGTATCATCCAGCTGATTGCTCCCCCAATCCTCATCAGTGTGGGCAAGACATAGGTCGTCGTCTTCCCACCACATGTCATCGGCAACCGACAGACACCTGTCTAACTCCGTTACAACTATTCATGTACCCACAGCACCTTACGTCCATGTGCTCGTAGCATGCTCTGTTCTTGTGCACACTGCACATTCAGTCTCTACAGGGGTTTTGGCCTTTCTGGCTCTCTCAGAATCTTGGATCCCTTCTTGTTCAAACTGCTTCAGTGCAGTCTGCTGTTCAACATCTCCTATATTCAAAATGCCCAAATCCTGAGCGAAATTCTTGGCACCGGTGCTCTCCAGCAATGCATTCTGATTCCTGGCCCTTTCGACCACATCTGATGTCCTTGTCCCTGACGGGCCCTGTTCTAGCTGAGATTCTTCAACAACATCTGGTTGGTTGTCAAGCCATCCCGTAGCATCTGCTGACCTATCAAAATCAAACCAGTTGACTGTCATGTCTCCTAGATCTTGTTCGTTGAAAAAATAAAGGTTAGCAATGTCCTTTTCTAGATCCACTAAGTCATCTAGCCCCTGATCAGTTTCATCCTCCCGTACTACACAAATCTCTGCCCTCACTGGCAATTCCACATTCAACCTAACCTGGCCTGCTGATGTAATGTAGCCACCTGGATTGTATACTCCCTCAGTAAAGCTCCCAAATTCCTCAGACCTTGAATCAACAGTCCTACTTTCCTCCGAAGTCATCCCCGTTCTATCTTCGATAATCACCACCATTGGTTCAGGTTGGGTTCGGGAGATGTCCAACATGCACAAGTCAATGCTGTCAGGAATGAACACCTCTAGCTTGGGTAGGTGGAACGGGGTGATATATATGCTAGGGTCGTATGACACAACCCGAGTTTGGATTAGATTGATACGTTTGGGTGGTGGAGCTTGGTTATGTGGTGGGAGAGGGTTGGTTGTGACATTTGGTTTCTCCGGAGGCATGATCACCCTGTTGTCGATGAGATCTTGAATCTCGTGACACAATCTAAAGCAATGGTCGGTGTCGTGACCATGTTGTTGGTGAAAGGCGCAGTATTTAGCTGGGTTATGGGAGAGGGAAAGTGTTTCTGGCAATGGCCGCGGCTCCAGGGGCTTCAAGTGCCCATTCTTAATTAAAACCCCCAGAGCTTTGGACAGGGGCATGTATAGTGGAGTGAAGGTTCTTTGGCCTCGAGGTAGGTACTTGGTTGTTTGTGAGTTACTTCCGGACGCGCCGGTGAATGGTGTGGTTGTAAGGGTTCTTGGGGTGGTGGTGGTGACCATGCTCACATCTGAAGCTTTGGCAGCTGCAGCACTGCTTGTGCCTGCATTCGTACAGTGGTTGAAAGTCCTCTTGGGCTGCTCTCTGTCATTGTCAATTAGACCCTGCTTCAAGGCATCCTCAATCTGCACCCCAATCTCATGTAGATCTGCAAAGGTAGGGAGGGGAATGACGATCATCTTCTGCATGAGCTTGGGCTGGAGGTTGCGCACAACCATCCGTATTTGGTCTTTATTAGTCGGCCTAATGGTCATCATTGAGGCTTTGGCCCTCCAGCGGGTTACTAAGTCGGAAAAGCTCTCCTTCGGCTCCTGTCTAGCCGTCTCAAGATCACGAGTTGTGATCTTGATTTGTGTATTATAGGAGTATTGAGCCACGAAGGGCTCAGCCATCTCTTCCCAGTTTCTCTTAACGGAGTTTCCAGTTTTGCATACCAAGTAGTCGCTACACCTGACAGGGTCCGCACCAAACAGGGAAAGCTTTTGCAATCTGGGGAGGCCCATCGGCCTTAAGATATCTAAAAACAGCCGTAGGTGCATCATGGGATCCCCAGACCCGTCGAAACGGTCTATACGCGGCATTTTAAACCGGTTTGGCAAAGTTACGGCTGAATCGGTATACCCATCCTCAATATTTGGAATGGATTTCACGCCCTAAGACTTCTTGAACAGCTTTTCTAGCTTGCTCACTTTTAAAGCCATGGGGTCCACCTTGAACTGAAAAGGGAGAATCCGGTAGGTTGGTATGCACTTTGGGTGGTTGGGGTAGGATCGGGGAAGGAGCCGGCCCTATTGGGACGTCCGTATCATCTTGGACGTGTATTGTCTCCCCAAGTATGGGAACCCTTGGTGGGGGAGGAACCTGGTGTGAAGCAGATGCTCCAGCTTGCTATTGTAGCCTGGTAATTAATTATGCCTATTGGGCCATGACTTCGGCCTGTTGTTTGGCAAATTGCTGATGGCAGGCTCCCTGGCATGGTTTTCATACTCTCCTGGAGCTGACGCATCATCTCCTCCATTCCTGCCATACTGCCCTGATCTAACTGAACTACCGGTATATCTGTCTCTACAGTAGACTTAGAAATCTCAACTTGACTACTCAAGGACCATCGATCCGCAACCGCGATCGATACATCATACTTTATCGACCTCCGTCTAGTAACCAGGGGTAAAGAGTGGAACACTGGTTGCCCATCTATCAGATCCTCAGATCGATGGAGTCTGCGACCTCTAGTCCAGAGTGCTTGGGGAATATCTTCTTGGTCAGAAGCAACTGTGCTAAACTACCTAGCAAAAAGATAAATAAAGCATAATAAGGAAATAATGAACAAACAAACCGACAGCATAACAGCTTAAATAAATACAACACACAGTTGGCAAACATATACTGAATGAACCATTCTCAACCACTGATCACTGTTTCCCAAATCACTACCCCAAATTTGAATCGACACTGCATGATATAACTGATTCTAAAACACCGATGCTCGATACTCCAAACTTGCGGCCTGATACCCAAACTTGCAGACTGATACATGCATTCCGGTAGAGACACGCTCTAAAAGCACATAACAAACAAGTGAGAGCCAAAACACCCCTATGTTGGGATAGGGTTTCCCTGTCCTATTTTTTCAGGAGCTAGGGTTTCACTATGCACACAGTGGTTTCAAACGACCTATAATCGGGTAAGCAACCTGTCCAAGTTTGGAATAGTCACTATGGATTCTGAATATGCACTAGGTCGAATGGTCAAAAAGGGTGCCCCGGTAAAAACTGGGGTCTGTGTTCCCATCGTGGCAGAGCCCGTAACCGGTCAGCCTTATGGCACACTTCTCAAAGCAAGCCTCCGGCAAACCATTCAGGAATAGCAGATGGCAAACACGGTGTCCTAGGCGCACCAATTCAAATGCAATGCAAAGAAACACATAAGTGTAATCAAAACAAGATATCATGAGTTCGAGTCAAGTTCTCCAAACTCCCCAGCGGAGTCGCCAGAAACTATAGACACACCAGAACGTCCTAGGAAAATCCCGTTTTGTTCATTAGGCTCACTACAGTTCAGACTCAAATGTCACGGTTCTGAATCTAATCTCGTAAAGTGCAATGCAAGACTGATAAATCACCAAAGACTCCAAATCCAGCAAATCGTTTTGAAAAATTGATTTTTAGAAAGAAGTGCCAAACATGGACCGCTTTGCCAGATACAGAGTCGCCACCTAAATGTTTTATTTTAGGGAATTTAGGAAACCCTGACTCGTGCCTAAGGCCACGTGTCCGTCATCACCAAAGTTGCCTCGGCTCGGGAACTTGGGTACGAGAAGGGAAAGTCATGCAATGAGCACCCCCGCTCGCCCGATCAAAGGTCGGCCTTTACTAACACGATATCTTGTTTCTTTTTTGAAAACACATGTGTTCTTATCTTGGTTTATTAGCTAGAATTACTATGTGATGCGCACAGCATACAAGTATAGACTGGATCGCCTAAGTTGGAACAAAACATCTCATATTCATTTGTTTTGAAAATGGTTTGCTACTCGCAAGTAGGCTAAAATGCGGATTTTGCCACCCTCAAGTTGGCTTAGGAAAACATGATTTTGCCACTCTCAAGTGGGCTTAAAACTCGCAATCAATGAATTGTTCCAATTCAAATAATCCAACCTTCACCCATAGTCATCCAAGCAGTTATATCACATAAGCACATAGCCTCATTACAAGCATGCTATCATGCCAACACTCACACTCATGCATGGATGCTAAAGCATAAACACTTACTGAGTACTCCGAGCCAAAATAGAAACTAGTTAGTAATCAATTCATGATCCTAGTTCATGTTAAGATGGCTAATGCAACACATGCAAGAATGCAACTAAGATAGGCTCTGCTATTCTAAAATGGCATGTGAAATGCAACAGTTGATACATGTATTTAACTTGGTATTGAAATACAATGCAGTTAGTATGATGCGCCGAGCCTGGTGCAAGCAAGGCAGATGAATGAATGCAAACATGCGAAGCATAAGGATGCTAATTAAAACATGCCCCAAAACTAACCATCGTAAACTGGTAAATAAAAGGGAGAAAGAAATGGGGGTTGGAAGACATGCATCACACATACGCACACTCATTACAACAGTTGTGCCCTATCGACGGAGGGTCTGAATAAATAATACAGAACCGACTAATTAACTAACTATTCTAGCTAATTAATTATTACACAACCAAATTGAAACAAATACACATTCTAAGCTAACAAAAGTACTGAAATGGCCTCGTGACGAGGGATGCGTGCATGCTCGAATTGCCTCCCTCGAAAATCCATCACGATGCCCCGATTTGCCTCTGTTTGCAACTGGTCCTAGAAGACTGCACAAATCTTCAGAAGGCTGAAACTCCACCATGGAAACCTATAGGGATGCTGCCGACCAGTTGTTTGCATTGGAGACCACATGCCGACCACTTTTTATGCTGAAAACCAGAAAAAGTGGTCGGCCAGCCACTTTATCTGGTCGGTCGACAAGTTTTTGCTGTTGGTTTCTGGTTTGCTGCAACAGCGAGCAAGAAAGGGGCATGGCAAAGTACTTGCAACACATGTATGCACAACCACCCTCCCTATCATTACGTAAGCTCAAGGGAGTATGGTTCTCGACCCTCGGGCCACCAATCACACATTTCGATGCATGATGGCCGAGGAGCCCAAGTTGCACAACTCAATATGAAATGAATGCACACACGAACACATAAAGCCTAAAACTCCATCATGTATAGTCAAGAGTGTCGGCGATCAAGAATTGAGGCACGTTTCATCACTTCAAGTATGAAACACCTCTCGTTTCCCGTGTTTGGACTAACTCCTATTCCAAACACAATGCAACAAATAACATGGCATGGCATACACAATGCGGCTCAAGCATGCGAACATACAATGCAATGAAACAAGCATGTGAACAAGATGCAAGGGACAAGCATGAAAACATGCAATGCAACATGAACGACCTAACAAGGCTAATGGCATGCTGAATGCACAAGCATACATACTCAATGCAAGGTAACACAGGCATGCAATCAATGTGAACAACAACTAGCATACACAACGCAAATGGACGTGGCATACACAACGCAATGAACCACATGGCACACACAATGCTCGATGGACTTAAACCGAAATGGATTAACCTCTATCATGCCCAAATTAGTGGCCATGCATGCTAAGATAGAAACTCAAAATGCTATACAAAGATGCATGCATATTGGCCCAAGCTCAAGGCACAAAATACAACTCTCCAAAGGCATTGAAAGGATGAAACATGGAGTACAATGGCATATTCTCCAGCACTGAAATGGCATGTAAAATGACTTAGAATCATGCGAACAACCCATGTAATGCATGTTGAAAAGCTCAAGCGTCGAAGCTAGTGAAGTATATTACACTAGAGGCATGCAAGACAATGCTCAAATGGCCAAACCAACCCCAAACAGACCCTATGCAGGCCAAAACAGTAGCAAAGATGGGTTGAGATGAT
Organism: Camellia lanceoleosa; assembly: GCA_025200525.1. NCBI lineage: Eukaryota > Viridiplantae > Streptophyta > Magnoliopsida > Ericales > Theaceae > Camellia > Camellia lanceoleosa. Next base: position 74,859,310 of record CM045771.1, on the reverse strand, counting down.
GGCTTGAAAGGCACGAAAATGAGGCTCATGTAATGGCTCACAAATAGGGCATAAAGGCACAACCCTCAAGAGCACTTAAGGAGTGGAAAATATGGAAGTATAACAGCCCTACATGCTCTGAAATATCATTCTCAATGATGCCAAAACATGCAAATACCTCAAGTTAAGTATGCAAGAGGCCTCAAAATTCAAAGCGAGTTAAGGCTATTACACTACAAGCATGCATGGCAAGCATCATTTGACTAAGAAGCCTCAAAAAAGAGCTAGAACATCCCAAAATATGAACAAAATTATGCTGGAGCATAGCCAAAATATGCTAGAATAATGAGCCAAAACATCATGCAAACAAAGCTAGTAAACAAGATTTACACTACAAGCATATGGAGCATGCAAGAGGCTACCAAACCAGCTAAAAATAGGGTCATGACATGTCAAATAATGACCAAAAATATACTAAAATGGATCCAATACATGCTAGAAAGACATGCTACTTTGATGAGCCATAAATGGGATTACACTACACATACAAGAAGCAAACACAAGGTGACCAAACCAGCCATAGAAAGAGCTAAGGTAGGCCCTAAAAGTCACAAAAAAGTACCTGAACCAAGCCTTGAAAGTATGAAGATGCATGCTCCGTCGACAGGCCAATAATACAAGCAAACAAAATAAGAAGAGAGAGGGATCACCCCCCCTGATTTGAGGCCTCAAAATGACATACCTACCATTGAAAATCCACTAGATTTCAGTGGCTAAAAGGCCAAGCAAAGACCAACCCAAAGGCCTTAAGGCATGGCACAAAACAAGACTAAACAAGGCATGCAAGAGGGTAGAAGGCCCTCAACACCAAAAGGGCCTTAAACAAACATGCTAAGGACTAAAAAATAGAGCTTTTCGTAGTTCAATGTTAAGCCAATAAAAGCATGCAAATATGGCTAAGAGAGTGATCAAAACAAAGCTTAAAAGGGAGAAAAGAGGTTACCCTTGAAACACTGCAATACTAGCAAATTTCTCAACCAAGAACCAGCTTTTTAACCTCCAAAATGTCCTCCAAAAACTTAGTTTAATGATGGGGGTGTATGGTTAAGAGTTGTGGTGCAAAAGTGAAGAACAACACACTCTTTAGGCACCAAATATAGAGATAAAAAGGGAGATATATACTTATGCCTTAGGGAAATTTCAGAACCTCTGGAATGGAGAGGGAGGCTCTCACTTATAGAAAAACAAAAGTTAAAGCTTCTTAGAGAAGCTAAAACTTGGATGCAATCCCTCCATATGTATGGAGGATACAGTCTGTGCCCTCCAGCTGGCACAACTGGCATGCACACAGTCTACCAAAACAGGGGGAAAGCTGTCGACCACCACAAGTGGTCTCCCAGGAAATAAAGTGGTTGGCAGGGGAAAATGGTGGTCTCCACACTGAAAGCAAGCTAATGGTGCGGTGGGAGACCAGAAACGGTGGCCCAAAGACCAAGAAAACCAGCTTCCCAACCAGAAAATTGGCTGGCAAGAAGAAAAGTGGTCTCAAAGGGGAAAAGCTGGTCTCCCACCCTCGTACCACCTTCCAAACAAGGAATACAAGGTTTGTACCAAAAACAAACCAAAACGGATGCAAGACGAGAGTTCGGGAGGCAAAGCGCGCAGTCGGGAGCCTCGAAAACTAGCTGTCGAGCACCAAAAGTGGTACACGACCACAAAAGTGGTTTCTTGAACCACAGTGTCCCTCTAGGGAGAGGAAGCAAGGTGTGGTTCAAAAACCAAGCCAAACGGAGAACGTTAAGCGGTCCCGAGACAATGCGCACGGCTGAAGGCTCCAAAAATCGGAAACTAGTCTCCAAACGGGAAAAGTGGCCTACGACCACGAAAAGTAGTCTACGACCACAGAGAGATGGTCTACAAGACCTCTCCCTCCCTTCGGGAAGGGAAACAAGGCTTGGTCCGCAAACCGAGCCGAAGCACAAAGAGTTCGGAGACCCGGAGGCAAGGCTCTCAGCCAAAACTCCGAAGCTCGAAATGTGCACAACACGCACTATCACCGAGCGCTCAATCGATGACGTCTGAGTCTTAAGGTTGGTCAAAAATGGGGTGTCTACAATATGTTGGCCACAGAAAATTTCTTCCACGCTACCAGCCATATCGGAGGCAAAAAAAAGGCTTTGAATGGTGAGCAAGAGTTTGGATTAGCTCCAATACCATTAACTGGGGAGGAGATATTAAATAAGGTTGAAGGGCATGTAACCATATGGGAAAAGAAAAATAAAAAAAACATTAGATGTTGGTGGTACAAAATGGTGGAAGAAGAAATCATTATTCTTTGATCTTGAATATTGGAAGTACTTGCATGTTAGACATAATTTGGATGTTATGCATATTGAGAAGAATGTGTGTGAGAGTCTCATTGGCACATTACTTAATATTCTAGGAAAAACAAAGGATGAAATTAATTCTCGCCTTGATCTTGTAGAAATGGGTTTGCGTGAAGAATTGGCACCACAAATTAGGGAGAAGTGAACATACTTGCTCCAGCATGTTACATATTTTCTAAGGAGGAGAAAAAGAGAGTATGTACAACATTATTGGAATTGAAGGTTCCAGAAGGATGCTCTTCAAATCTGGGAAGTCGTGTATCAATGCAAGATTTGAAACTTTATGGTCTAAAATCACATGATTGTCATGTATTGATGCAATAGTGACTACCTGCAGCAATACGATCTGTGTTACCTAAGCATGTGAGACATGTCATTATCAGGTTATGTTTCTTTTTCAATGCTATTTGTAGCAAAGTGGTGGATGTGGGAAAATTTGATGAGATTCAAAAAGATCTTGTGGTCACATTATGTTTGCTTGAAAAGTACTTGCCACCTTCGTTCTTTGATATCATGGTGCATTTGACAGTGCATCTTGTTAGAGAAGTTTGACTTTGTGGACCAGTTCACTTTAGATGGATGTACCAATTTGAGAGGTTCATGAAGATCTTAAAGGGTTATGTTCGTAATCATAATTGTCATGAAGGTTGCATTGCTGAAAGTTATATTTTAGAAGAAGCTGTTGAGTTTTGCGTAGAGTACTTATCTGGAGTGGATGCAATCGGGATTTCTTCTAATAGGAACATGACAGCTGATGATGATATATAAATTGGAAGGCCTTCATCAAGTGGTTATGTTGTTACTGTTGATCGTAATGAATGGGAGCAAGCACATCATTATGTGTTAGAAAATGTAAGTGACATTCAACCATACATTGAGCAAGAATATTTCATGTACATTTTTTTACAATTGTATTCTCACAAGTTAGAGATTTATCTCATAATATATTGTTTTATTCATGATTTGATAGGGAGCATATGGCTTGGTTGAAGCTAAAATATCATCGTCAATCACAAAGTCAAAAATGGCTACAAATTGAGCATAATAAAACATTTATGTATTGGCTTCGTGAAAAGATATTGGGGTAATTCAACATTTATCTTTTTCTAATACTGAATATTATTAAGAAAAAAATTAGCTAGTGATTCAACCATATGCAGGTCTCAAAGGAATTAAGTGGCCAGAATAATATCTCAAATAACCTGAAATGGATAGCACAAGGACCTCGATTGGATGTTATAAAAGTCCCTGGCTATATCATCAATGGTTGCCATTATCACACAAAAGATCGGGATAACTCACGAGTCAGCCAAAACAGTGGAGTTAGTTTAGTGGCAACAACAATACAAGTGACAGGTTACAAGGATAAGAACCCAATGTTTACGGATATGATTTACTATGGAGTTATTACTGAGATATGGCAACTTACCTACAATATGTCCAAGATTTTGGTATTTAAGTGTGATTGAGTTGATAGCACAAAGGGAATTAGAGTGGATGAGTTGGGTTTCACATTAGTTGAGTTAGGGAGGATAGGCCATAAAGACGATCTCTTCATTTTGGCTTCCTAAGCTAAGCAAGTTTTTTATGTACAAGATCACCTTGATCCGAGATGGTTAGTTGTGCTAGAACCTCCTCAAAAACAATATTCTTGTGAAAATGATGATGAGTTCAATGATTTTTGTATAGAGCATCATGGCTTTACAAAAGTTTTGCCAAAAGTTGAATCATTAGATATGGTTGATGATTCATTGTCATCTTACGTGAGAGGAGATTATGAGGGAACTTGGCTCGATAATCCATGATGAAAAAAAAAATATCTTTGTAAGAATGTATGTCTAAGTGTTGTATTTTCATATTAAAATGTTTGACTTATATACATTTTCTTCATGTCTTTATATTTTATTGTCTAACTATTTGACCTTTTTTCTTAAATTTCTTTTTATTTTATTCACAGGATGGATACTTCTCATATCTTGCATACTGATGGAGAGGATGCATGGTTACTAGCAACAGAACCAAAATCTAATAAAAGAAAAGGGCAGAGGTTCGACAACATTACCAGATGTCATAAAGGATAGGAGTTCTGGTGTACGAAAAGCCATTGATTATAACGAGAATGGTCAATTGATTGAAAATGTTCAAGCAATCATGGGGTGTTGGCTCGCACAATGGTTCTGATATGCTATAAAGACTGGTTTGAGGTGCCAGGTGAACTGAAAGAAAAATTATGGAGTTGTGTGGAGGTAAGTAAGACACTTAAACTTGTATTTAAGTGCAAACAAAATTTGAATTTTATAACATTCTATTTTTTCACTAATCAGTTAACATACAAAGTGGATGAAAGAAGTAAGAAAAAAGTGTTATCTTCAATTTGTTCAAAATGGAGGACATTCAAGAAAGAACTTGCCGAGTGCATACGTGAAAACAAGTCCAATCCTGAGATCATATCAAACCCACCAGCAATTTATGGATTCGTTGAACAAAGACATTGGGACTTGTTTCTTGAAGGGCGACTATCAGAAGAGTTTGAGGTAAAAATAATCAAACTTTAGTTATTTAAAATGTCAATATTAAATGCTAGACGCATCAAACTTTGTATAGTTCTGTAATAACAGTGGCATGCCCCTTGTAATCTTGTAAATTTTCTATTTTATTTTATGACTTATTCACCAAAAAAAAAATATTAAATGTTATACATTTGGATTAACTTTGTGTGTTACATTTTTAAAGATTTTGAGCTAGGTTCAGAAATGGAGACGAAGTCAAAATAAGTATAACCATAGAATCAATCGAAAGGGCTATCCTCGCTTTCAAGAAGACTATGTAAGTGGTTATAAATTTTATAATTTAATAACAATTTTAATATGATTATTTTGAAAAATTGATGCATGTTTGATTGATAGAAATGTATGACTGTATCTACTGAAGATTTGGACAGAAGCATTCTATGGAAAAAGGCTTGTCAAAATAAAGATGGAGAATATGATGACAAAACAATTATGGAACAAGCTGCAAGAATTGTAAGATATTTGTGTGTACTGATTGTATTTATTTTATACTACCTCAACTGCTAATTTTTCTTATATAGTAATGTAATATTGTGGGATGAGTTGACCAAACAAAAAAGTGATTGGAGTTTAAAGACTGAAGGATGCAATGACATTCTTACTATGGCATTGGGTACTCCTGAATCTTCTAGTTGAGTAAGGGGTGTAGGAAATTCTGTCACACCTAGCACCTACTTTCACTTTCCTAGACGTGGGAATCAGTCACATTGGAAGAAGAAATGTAATGATCTTGAGGTGGTGGTGATACAATTGCAAGCTAGGCTTAGTGCAGTGGAATAACAAATACCACATACACCAGAATCTGAACATGTTAGTTCAAACACCTTGAGAAGTGGTTATGAAGGAAATTTTCAGTGTGATTTTCTCTCAACAGAAAACAGAGTGAGAACTAAGGATGACATTCCACCCCAAGCTCTTACCCAAAAGATTATAAAGGTGTGTAGCATTTAAAACACGTAAAGTTGTTATATTTTCTAATAATGTTAGTGATTTTATTAGTGATTTTGTTGTTATCTGTGTGTTTGTTATAGAGAAAATGTTCAAACACGTTGAAAAGTGGTGGTAGAGGCAATTTTCAGCATGATTCTATCTTAGCAGAAAATAGAGTGAGAACTAAGGACGACATTCCACCTCAAGATACTAAACAAAATAAGAGAAATGTGTGTAGTTTTTATATATTGATGTTATAATTTCTAATATCGTTAGTGATATTCTTAGAAGTTTCATTGTTAACTTTGTGTGTTATAGGGCAAACCGTGTAAACTCGCGGTGGATTCCATTGAAAATATTGTTGCTCATGGTACGGTGTATGAGAGAATTGAACTCAATGAAGCCATTCATACAGTGCCATTAGGAGAATCCAATGTACGTGTGTCTATTGAAATTGTTATTCAAAAGATGCCCCTCTTCCTATACCTATCCCAGATGGGATGCCTATTGTTGGAGAATTAGTGGGATTTTTGTTGCTTGGCCCAAAAATCTTGTATTGGTCAGTTATGAGGTAAAATATTCAAACTTAGAAACTTTATTACACTTTCTTAAAATTAAAGTTGGCTTATATTTGTCTGTTTTGAAAATTTTAAACTTAGGGAGCTTCAATTAATGTTGAATTTGGAAAATATCAAGAGTCCATTCAATCTTTTGTTTCATTAGTCAAGCATATCAAGTATGATGAAGCCATAGACATTTCACTAGAGAAAGACATATTTGGGGTGGAGATCAATATCCAACTTCAAAAAGTAGACATGGAGTACATATGTCATGTAAAAGAATTATCTATTACATGCATCATGCTGTACATAAGGTAAGGAAAATTTGCTACATCAATAGCTATTTCTGTAGATTTTATGAACTACGAATTTAATTAACATTTGTTTCTTTTATTAGTCATCTCCATCAGGTGTTGAAGGCTTCCAATTGGAGGAAACAATTTGTATTTGTTAACCCTTGTATCATTAGTGGAAAAACTATGACTGGGGAGAAATGAAAATTAGTGTTGCTTGCAAGAAGATTAGAGGAGGCTGTGCTAGAACAATTGATTTTAATTCCTTATAATATTGGGTGATTATCTAAAACTATTTATTTCATGTGTTCAAATGATAATAAACTTATTAAACTCATACTTGTGACTTGTTCAATTGAAGGTACCATTGATTATAATAAACATATAAGTTTGGCTGGTTCATACATTTTTAAGCAATTTGAGTTTGCCTAAAAATATTTTGACTTTTGGAATTTCTTTTATAAAGTGCTTTGAAAATTTATGAAACTACCCAAAGGAGAAGGAGGACCAATCCAGTTTGGAAAGTAGTTAAGGTAATCAATATCATTTTCTCTAATTTTATCATACTTATATTTATGCTAATGGTTGTTCAGCTTGATCATAACACTTTATATGTAATTTCTAATAATAATGAAAATGCTTTCATGTAATCCCTGCAACAACCTACAAACGTGGAATGTGGGTTTTATGTAATGAGGTATATGAAAGACCTCATTACAGATCAAAGCATCCTAAGAAAACAAAATGTGAGATAAATTCTAAACTTTTATTACTATTATATTCATGATACTTGTACATCTTTTGTATTATCTAATTGTTTCTAAATAACCTCTTGCAGTTCAATGGAAAAAAGACTTACACGGAAACCAAACTTGATGAAGTGCAAGTTGAATGGATTAATTTCATACTAAAGAATATGAGTTGAAATCCAACATGTAAGTATGATATAACTTTCGTTCTTTAAATTGCTAATAAACAATTTTTTTAGTTGGTAAATAATATATAATCACTTCAAGAACATAACAAATTTCATAAAATGTGTAAATTTTACTACATACAAAAGCATTTGTACAATGGAAGATAGTAAACTCAAGTACATCCTAGGAAAACTCACAACCTTCACAAAATATCACTCTTACACTCAAGAGTTTAAGATTGCTTCACACTAGATCAGTCTTGTATATCACTCTTGTATTGCATGATACCCAATACAATGAATATAAGGATGAACCCAATTCGAAATATGAATTGTGGAAAAAAAAAAAAAACTATTAAATTGATCACAGGAATACCAGTTATAGTATGGATAACATTTGAAGATGAGTAATTTGGATTGATCGAACTTTTGATTGATCTCAATTGCTTCTCTTTTTATCCACTCTCTATTTATATTTTTTCTTATCTGAAAACAGATACACCAGCACATAATTGTTAAAATCTTGGTGGAATTGCTCAACACTCAAATACTAGAACTGTGGGGGACTGTTCATTTGTTTGTTCTTTTGGAGTTGACCCATCTTGACTTGGTATATTAAATGCTTTTCTTTCTCTACCTTGATCTGAGCTTTAATTTTTGTTGGGATTTAGTTTAGTTTACTCTCTCTGTTGATGTGTTGCCATAATAATTTTTTGATAAAATATTTTAAAGGCTATGATTTACTAATAGGTGTTTATATATACTGTTCAATCATGCTCCATAGGCTATAGGTAATATTGATAAATCCAAATCCAGTAAATCCAAATCCGGTAATATTGATTTAATAATATTGGGATTTAGTTTAGTTTACTCTCTCTCTTGTTTTCCAGAAGCTGAATTCAGAAAATTACACTTTGTTTAGAGTGATTTGGTGAGAAATGAAGAGAGAGAGAGAGAGAGAGAGGAACTCTTTTTGTTATGTTTGGTTTATAATTTTGGATTTGTTGATTCTATATATATTTGGTTTTATGACTTTAACATATCTGGCCATACATTAAAGATTTTCATTTTGGATTTATTGATTCTATGTATGTCATATTTATATATGGTAATAGAAACATTTTATACTAGTAAGAATCAAAGGCGTTATTCCTTTTCTATTGATGCAGGGGATGAAGAGTTAGTGTGATGAGAAAATGTCCAATTTTTTCTTTTGTAAGACAAGAATAGTCTCTACAAAAATAGTTAGTTTATTCATATGCTTCTAGTGGTTTCTGAATTAATTTGTGTTTTTGTTTTTGAGGTCAAAAATTTCCTGGAGAGATGCAAAATATGGTTAAAGAATTCAAGAACTTAGTCTTTTCAAGTTTTTTTTTTCATTTTTTAACATATGTAATCACAGTTAAAAACTTTTTATTAATTCCTTTGTATATATTTTTGAACATTTAACTTTCATTTATGAAATATATGACGTTATTACATTCAATATATGGTTGTGATTCAAAATATAGTATATAGTGTGTATTACATTCTTCAAATGCGCGTCTAAAATTAATATTAATTATTCTTCAAATATGTCGAATTCTTTTTTTTAATCACGGGTTTGATTAGTTATTAATCACACTTAAAATATGTGATCTAAACGTTTTTAATCACACTTAAAAGATGTGATCGACATGTTTTTAATTACACTTAAAAGATGTGATGAAATCATTTTTTAATGACACTTAAAAAGTGTGATTAAAAATGACCCCTTTTAATCACACTCCCAAATATCACACTTTAATAAAACTTAAAAGGTGTGATTAAAAAGCATACATCACAAAAAAAAAAAAAAAGTGTGATCATTATCTGTATTTGTAGTAGTGAATAGCCAACAAAAGTGGAAAAATGATTTTTGGGTGTCCACATAGTCCCTCCATTTAATAGCCGACAAAAGTGGAAAAACGGATGGTTTTGAAAATGTTTGTGGGTGCCCACTTCCTGTCGTATAATAGCCAGCAAATGTAGGGATGGTTTTAAAGTTGAAATTATTTTTGGGGGTCACGTCCTGCCGTATGACAGTCGGTAAATGTGGAAAAACATGGTTTTTGGGAGTTCACTTCCCGCCGTATAATAGCCAGCAAAAGGTGGAATATGCCATGAATTGGGTGCCCGCTATCCCACCATATCAAGTTGGCAAAATGTGGAATGTGATGAGAAATGTGTTGAGTTGGTGATAATATGTGTGGCTTGTGATGAACTGATTAAATTACAAGTTGATGTGTACCTTAGTATGGAAGGGGAATGTATGTAGAAATTATTTGAAAAGAACAGATAACAAAATAATAACTACATAAGGGATTAGTGATAATGAACTCACCGGATTATATGTAACCATTAAGGAAAGATTATGAGTTTCGTTTGTAAATAATGTAAAAATTGAATTAAAAGGGTTTTATTATCCTTGTGATATGTTAAATTATAATCGATAATACAAATGTGGATGTGATGTAGTTGTTAGACATGTAAGAGTTAAGTGCAGGAGAATTGATATTGAATTTAAAGGGGACTTGTATTTCTACGTTACGGAGTTATAGCAATAAAGGACTGACAGGTGAGAATGGAGTGTATGAGGGTTGTTTTTGAGTATTAAGGGAACTTGAACTTGAGGTTATGGATTTTTAATAAATGTAATTAGTAAAAAGGGAAAATGAAAATAAAAAGAGAAATATTAAAATGGAAATTAAATGAGGAATACTTTGGAATTGGTTTAAATTTGAACATACTTGTTTTCAAAAAGGATTTATAGTTTTATGATGATAAGAGATAATTTTTATGGCTGAAGGTTTTCCTTAAATGTTCAAATAAATTTTGAGAAAAAGGCACTCTACGTATGATATTTTGAAATTACAAAACGTCACCTTACTATATAGTATCACCCTGCATGCATGATCATTTCTATCTATAGGATGGTTATTGTTGTAGAACTATGAGATTTCTACTGGGCAATTGTGCCAATCCCTAGTTGTTTCATTTTTTCTTACAGGAAAAGAAGTCGGATTGATTGGTTGGAGGGTTAAGAAGTTCATGTATCTTTTATGTGTAATTTTATAGTAGATGTGAAAGAAATGAATTCTGTATATTGACGTTTGTAATTATTTAATTGTAACTCCGTAGCGGAAGCTTGGCATGTATTATTATTATTGTTGTATTCATTGAGAGAGAACAATTGTTATTATGTTTCTATTACTCAAGAGTAATAAATGTCTATTAAAAAAAAAGGACCTAAATTAAAGGCCTTTGGTAATGTTTCCTGGTTTTGACTTGACCCTTGGGATATCCCGGACTCGGGTTTAATGCTTTCATATTGTTGTTTACCTCTTTCTTCCCCTGTATATCTTGGAAATTGGCTTTTGGGTTGTAGTTGTCTATTTGGAATAGGTTGGTTGCTTGTTTTTCTAAACCTTTATTGCCCAGATTTTTACTCCTCCGCTTGAGCGGGTATTCTTGCACTCGAGCGGGATTCAGGATTTTTGTTCCTCCACTTGAGCGGGCTTTGCGAACTCTCAGTACTTTGCAGGTCTGGAAAACTACTGGTAGAGTGTTTTCTATGCTCGAGTGGCATTTCGTATGCTCGAGCGGGTGGGCGCTCGAGCGGCCTTTCCTATGCTCGAGCGTTGGTTTGTTGTCTGCAAAACTTCTGGATGTGTGTTTTCTATGCTTGCAAATTATTGTGCTCAAACGGTGAGCGTTTGTTATGTCTTGGTGCTCGAGCGGCCTTTATTGCGCTCGAGCGGAACAACTTTTTTGTGTCTAACGCTCAAGTGTTAACTCTTCTGCTCAAGCGGACTTTGAGTACATCAGATCGCAAAAATGACTTTTTACATCACTTTTTCAGATATTTTCATCCTAAAACCTAGAGTTGAGACTCTCTCTCTCTCTCTCTCTCTCTCTCTCTCTCTACATTTTCATATAGTTCTAACGGTTTCTCCACCCATCCTCATTTGTTAAAGAGATAAAGCATCTCAAGATCTACACTTTGATCCGAATAGAGTTGGATTTCGGCATCTTTGAGGTTTCTCCCTTGTTTTTCTTTGTCTTCTCTTCTTGAGGTAGGGATTTTCTACATTTTAATATGATTTTTAACTTAGTTATTTGTCATTGGGTAACAATGGTGGGATTTGAGGGTAATGTTAACGAACCTAGGGTTTGGGTATAAAATGGAAATGGGGGGTTTTTGGTGAATGAGAAGAAAGTGATTATGGGGTTTGAAAATGATGATTGTATGATGTCAAAATTGTTGATTTTGGGACTTGGTTGAGACTTGGGAAGAGAGGGGATTTGCCCCAAAATGATTGTGATATTTATTTTGTATAAATAAATGAAATGGGTGTTGTAAACATGAAATTTGGCGAGTATTGAAATATATGTTAGAATTGAGTAGATGATACGTCTCATCTTCAGAAATTTTGAATAATTTATCAGACTTGAGATTGAATAACTGTATTGGGTTATCGGTGGAGGATAATTATGATTGCTGTAGAAATTGCATGAGGATTAGGTAAATTAAAACTAATCCATGGTTGGTTATCATTGAATATGATCATGTCGTAAATACATTGTATATGTATGGTTGTTTGGGAGGAGAGAGGGGATGTACTTCATGTGTGATTATGTGTTTAAATACATTGCATATTATGATTGTTTGGGGGGAGAAAGGGGATGTACTCCATGTGTGATTATGTGTTTAAATGCATTGAATATGTATGATTGTTTGGGAGGAGAAAAGGGATGGACTCCACTGTTTGGGAGGAGAAAGGGGATGGACTCCATTATAATTAAGTTGGCAGGAGTTTCCTGGGTGAAAGTCCCGAAATTTATACATGGGTGTCGATCCCACAGATGAAATTTCTGTAAAATGGCAGATTGAAGTGTTTGTGTGTTAATGATGTGATTGTAGAACCATTGAGTTGTAGTCTCATTCGGGTTATTGAGAAATAATGAAATTGGCTCATGTATTGAAATGAATTGAATGGAAATGGATGAAGATTTGGATTTGGTACCTTGTGACGGTATAAATGTGAATGTTCTATCTCAGGCATTGTTTATGCATATTGTACTTATGGCTTTGTTAAATCTCATATATTGTGTTAGATTATTCCTACTGGGCTGTGGCTCACTATAGACACCCCATTTTTGATCGTCCCTAAGACTTGGACGTCATCGTTTGAACACTCGACGGTTTTGTATGCTTGTGTTTGTTTTGAGTGCCTGAAGGTCTCGGCCGGGCGCCTTGCCTTTGAGCCTCTAAACTTGTCTATTTTGTGCTTGGTTGTGGACCAAGAGCTTGTTGTTTCAATTCTAGAGGAGAGGGCGGCCTGTCAAGCATCCCCACAGTCCATCGACCATGGCTTGTGCTTGTCGGCCATCAGTGATGGCCGGTCGGCCACTTTGATGGCCAGTTGGCCACATTGATGGCTGACGGCCATTTTTCTCCTTTTTCAGATATTTGTTTGCCAGCTGAGCCAGCTATTACTTACTGAGGTACATCTCCATACACATGTATGGAGGGATGAATACAAGCTTGAATCTTGTTTTTCTATATATAGGGGGGTCTCTCTCCCATTTTAAAGGGTTAGACAATTTGGAGCAAAATTCTCTCTCTCTCTCTCTCTCTCTCTCTCTCTCTCTCTCTCTCTCTCTCTCTCTTCCTATTTTGTGCTTTGTAGTTAGCTTTCTCTACACTTTTGCACATAGACCCTTGATCAATCTTGACTACCTTGGAGCTGAGGTTCTAGGAGGTCTTCTTGGAGCCTTAGAAGGGGTTTTGAGCTTGAATTTGTGCCTGAAATTGTCTTGTGCTTCAAGAGGTATAAGACTTACCTTTTAAACTTGTTTTGCATAACTTGTTTCGCTATTCTTTTGTACTATTTTGACCTGGTTTTTCAACTTCAAAAAACTCCGTTTTTGATGTTTGAAAATAGTAGTTTAAGTCTTGGTGAGCTAAGGGGTTGTCTCCCCTTTTTGTTATTTGGCTTGTGAAGCCTTTTGTGCCATTTCTTACCACCTTTAAATCAAACTTTTTGGCCCTTTTAACCACTGAAATTCAGAGTTATTTCAATGGTAAAATTCAACTTTTGAAGTCCAAAATTGGAGGGGTTAGCCTCCCATCCTTGTGTCTTGCTTCCATGCCTCGGTTGCTTCACATGATAACTTGATTTTCTAGCTTAACTTAGCTTGATTCAAGCATGTTTTAGGCTCTATTTTGATATGTTTTAGCTCTGTTTTGGATTGGTTGGAGCACTTGAGGCTTGCTTTGTGTGCTTATAGTGCAATTGTACTTGTTAGTTTAGCTTGTGCTATGCTTTGGCCTCTTATTCTAGCTTGTGTTAGCTCAATTTTAGCATGTTTTTGCTACTGTTTTAACTTGTTTTAGCTCTGTTTTGGGCTGGTTAAGTCCTTTGAGGCTTGTATTGCATGGTTGTAGTGTAAACCATTTCACTAGTTTAGTGTTTTAGGCCTTTAAACATGAAGTGCTTGAGTTGCTTGCATGTTGTAGTGTTATTTTGCATTTAATCTCAGCATCATAATCTCTGTCACGTACTCAGTTGTCTCACCCTTTCAATTACTTTTGAGGGTTTTTTCAATTTTGAGATCCTTTAGGGATGAGATAGAGTGTATGTTAAATGGTTTTAATCCTCTTTTGAGGGTTTCTACTAACCAAAGGCATGACCTCTCTCTTGCCTTAAATCATCCCTTGGTTGATGCTTCTTTCTCCTTAGAGGACTCTCACCTTGGACTTAATCGATTAAAGGACTAATCGGTAATGTAAAATGAGTAAACAAAAAGTGACGAGTAAAACTTGAGCAAGATAAGCATGTTGTGTTGCATGGCATGTGTTCAATCGGACGTTATATTGAACACAAGAAAGATTGGAGCATTTCATACTCAAAGTGATGAAATGAGCCAATCTCCTTGGTCTCCATTGCCTTTGATCACACATGATAAAGTGATGGTCTTGAGTCTTGTATTTGCATACAATGATGTTGTACCTCTTGGTTCTTTGGCCATCATGCATTGAAAATGCTTGGTTGGTGGTTTTGGAGCCAAGAATTACACTCATTTGAACTTGTGTAATGATAAGGAGGGTAATAGTATACATACTCCTTGAGAATACCTTGTTTTGCCTCTGTTTGCTCTCTGTTGCAGCAAAAAAGAGAAGTCCAAGAAAGGGGTGGCCGACAGCCACCAATTGTAGCCGACCGGCCATCAATGAAAAGTTTGCTCAGTGTGTTCCCAAGGTGGAGCAGAGGTGGTCTGGAAGTTGGCACAATTTTCAGAGATCAAACGAGTGCAAAGAGAGGGATTTGATGGCCAGGCAGTGGTATTTTCACGTGGAGCAATCAAGCATGCATGCATCACTCGCCCTCAAGGCCATTTAATTGCTTTAGTTAGCTTAAGAATAGCTAGTTATTTCAAATGCTGCAATTATTTAGTTAATTAATTTGTTTTGTAATTAATTAGCTTAATTTGGTTTGTAACTAATTAGCCTAGCATAAGTTAGTAAATTGTTGTAATAATTAGCATAGCTAGTTAGCTTATTCATTCGGACCCTCTTTCGCGAGGGCATAATGTTGTAAAGTGTGTGTGTGCGTATGTGCATCTCTTCCAACCCCCATGTCTCTCCCTTTTACTTAACCGCTTTCGATGGTTAGATTAGGGTCATTTTCAATTAGCATACCTTATGCTCGCATGTTCGCATCCATTCATTTGTCTTACATGCACCGAGGCCTGGTGCATTATTCAAATTGCATTGTAAATTTCAATACTTCTTTGAATATGTGTTTCAAAGCATGTTATCAAATTGAAATGAATCAAATGCCATATTAGTAGTCGTGCCTATTAATTTCATATTGCATGTGTTGCATTAGGCATCTTGTATAGTTAGGATCATGCATCTTTCTAACTAGTTTTTTTTTTTTGGCTTGGAGTACTTGATAAGCTTTACACTTTAGCATACTTGCATGAGTGTGAGTGCTGCCATGTTTCGCATGCTTGCCATAAGGCTATGTGCTTAAATGCTAAACTGTATGAATGCCAGTGGATGAAGACTTGATTGTTTGAATTGGAACAATTCAATAAATGTGAGTTTTAAAGCCCACTTGAGGTGGCAAATCCGCAAACTTTTAAGCCCACTTGAGGGGGGCAAATTCAAACCATTTTCAAAAACAAACATAAGTTGAGTTGTTCTAATTCTTGCGATTTTAGTCTATACTTGATTGTGTGCGTCACATAGTAAAGTTAGCTAATAATCGGTTAAAGAACACATAAAAGAACATATCATGATTAGTAGAGGCCGATCCTTTGATCGGGCGAGCAGGGGTGCTCAATTCAGGACCTTCTCCTCTCATACCCAAGTTTCCGAGCCGAGGTAACTTTGGTGATGACAGACACGTGGCCTTAGGCATGAGTCAAGGTTTCCTAAATTTCCCCCAAAACAAAATATTTAGGTGGTGTAGACACCCCATTTTTGACTGCCCTTAAGACTTGGGCGTTACTGATGGTTTACTTGGTGACGAAAGGTGTGCAGGGCAAAGGTTCGATTTCTTCAGCAAGAGGAGAGTCAAATCCGAACCTCACACCCCATGTTGGACCAAAGCTATTTCGGATGGTTTTTAGACCTTAAAACCCTCTTTTTCAAAATATTTTTGAAATAAAGTTCCTATGATGTTCCGAGACTCGCATTTCGTTAAATGTTGCGCTTTTCGGTAAACCGAGCGAGGACAAAGTGGAAATGAATGAAAGAGAGATGAAATCTTTGAAAAATCTTCCAAAGAACCTTGTTCGGGGGTTTGGAGTTGAAGAAAAGAAGAGTGGAGAGAAGAAACCTAGTTGAGGAAGAAGTTAGGCATGAACTATTAAGAGAGAGCCGGGCAGCCCTCGGTAAATCAGGCCTATCCAGTTGTATACTTGGATTTAAGCTATGAGGCCACCACCGTTGGAAATAAGACTTCCAGGGCTTCATTTTACACTCAAGAATCTCCCAAAGCCGAGTCTGGATGGAGGAGATATGGCTGGTTGAAGTTAGGCATCAATCCTATTGAGCCAGAAATGAGCAGTCTTCACTAAAAGAGGCAAAAAAAATTTCACAGCTAGAATTTTGATTCAAGACTGCCACAATTGGAAAGCTTACTTGCGGGGATTTCAATTTTCACACAAGAATGACATGTAAAGGAGTCCATATGAAGGAGTTATGCCCATTTGAAGTTGGACCAGCAGAGCATAATTTGCAGTCGGTCACAAATGTGCACAGTCGGCCATGGAAGTGGCCGGTCGACCATCACAAGTAGTAGATCGGCACCAAAGATGGCCGGTCGGCCAAGAGTGACCTAAATTCATATTTTTTGAAGATAATTTCTCTTCCAGCTGTTTCCAGCTTGCTCTAGTTGTCCCAATTTAGATATTTTCGACCAAGATTGATATTTTGCTATATAATGAAGCCTTATATCTCATTTTCAAGGGTTAGAACATTAAAACGATTTTGGGAGCTTCTCACTCTAAAAAGTCCCTCTCTCTCTACAACTTTCAGAGATTAATCTCTGCCTCTCTCTCTAGAGTTCACTCTCTCTTGCCCTTTTGTGCATAGAAGTAGAGAAACACAACTAGTTTTCCTAGGCATCCTTCATCAAAGTTGCATATCTATGGGCTGAGGTCCCTTGGAGCTTATGTTTGGGCTGTTGGAAGGTCATTTGAGCCAACAAAGAGGCTGTTTTGCTATTATGCATCAAGAGGTATAACTCTCCTCTTTTGTATTTGTTTTGTACACTTGCTCCACCACCCTTTTTCCATTGTTTTGGGGCTATTTTTGGGGTGGTGTTGAACTACAAAAACCCATATTTTCCCTCTATTCTTCAGTCCTAAAAGTGTTGGTTTGTGCCTTGGTTGGCTAGGGGATTGTCCTCTATTTTGCTCCTTGGCTTGTATGGCCTTTTAAACTAACTTTCAAGCTTTTCAAACAACTTCTTTTTGGCTTTAAAACCACTAAAATCCAGGGCATTTTCTGTAACAAAAAGCTTGTTTTGAGGTCCCAAATGGGAGGGGATAGCCTCCCCTCCTTGTCTCTCCATGCCATGCCTTGTTAGCTCTATAAAGTAGCATC
Organism: Camellia lanceoleosa; assembly: GCA_025200525.1. Taxonomy (NCBI): domain Eukaryota; kingdom Viridiplantae; phylum Streptophyta; class Magnoliopsida; order Ericales; family Theaceae; genus Camellia; species Camellia lanceoleosa. The sequence goes on along the minus strand of CM045771.1, from coordinate 74,841,534 downwards.
TTTTTGTGACTTATGTTAGCTCTTTTCAAGCATGTTTTTGTGAATTTTAGGACCTGATATAACTCAGTTTTGGGCTGGTTTGGTCATCTCTTGCATACTTCATGTGCTTGTAGTGCAATCTCACTCATTGGCCTAGTGTATTTGGTGTTTTGGCCCTTCATGCTAGCTTGTGTTGGCTATACTCCATACATGTTTTAGCATTATTTTGACATGCTTTAGGACTTTTTTGGATGTTGTTGGCCTTTTGGGGTTTGCTTTGTATAGCTATAGTGTAAATGCCTTGACTAGTCTTGAGTTTTGAGGCCACTACCATGCTATACTTGTGATGTTTGCATGCCTTGGCATCGCTTGGCATGGTATTTCAGAGCTTATATCTTTGCCATGCTCTCATATTTATCACTCTTTAATTGTGTTTAAGAGTTATGCCATTATGCCTTGTTTGTGAGCTAATACATGAGCATATCTTTCTTGCCATCTATGCTGCGAGTCTAGCATGTTTTTGCCACTATTTTGACCTTCCTTAGATCTATTTTGAATGGTTAGGGTCATCTGAGCATTGTTTAGTATGGTTGTAGTGTAAAGGGCCTTGCCTAGTTTTGGGTTTTGAGGCCTTTAACATGTTATGCATGTGATGTTTGCATGGTATGGCACCATTTAGAAAGTAATTTCAGTGCATATAGTGTAGTCACACTCTCATATATTTCACTTCTTCATAGCTTTTGAGGGTTGTGTATTATGCCTTGCTCATAGGCCAACATGTTTGCATGTTATTCTAGCATTTTGAGCTTCCAATTCAGCATGTTTAGGTCACTATTTTGGCATGGTTTAGGTCTGTCCATAGTTGGTTTGGCCATTTAAACTTGGTATTGCATGCCTCTTGTAAGATGCTCTTTACTAGCTTTGATGTTCTTAGCCTCTAAACATGCCATGCATGCATTGTTCATATGGTAGAATCTTGTGCATGCCACATTATCATTGTTAGATAGAAATGTTGTGTGTGTTGCATTGCGTTTGGATTGGATGTTAATCCAAACACGAGAAATGAGGGGCATTTCATACTTGTAGTGATGAAATGCACCTCATTTCTCGGTCACCGACCCTCTTGATCAAGCATGATAGTGGTGGAGGCCTTTATGTGTTATTTGTGCATTCATTTATATTGAGTTGTGTAAACATGGCTTCTCGGCCATCGTACATTGCGATGCTCGGTTGGTGGCCCGAGAGTAGAGTACCGCATTCCCTTGAGCTTGAGAAATGATAGGGAGGGTGGTTGTGCACACATTCCTTGAAAATACACTACCATGCCTCTGGTTGTGCTCTGCTCTAGGAAAAAAAGAAATTGCAGGAAGTAGTGGCCGGCTAGCCATCAAAGCTGCCGATCGGCTATCAAATTTGGCCGATGGCCATCAACTTTGGCCGATGGCCATCCCTCTTGGCCGACCATCCTTCAGCATGTTCCTAAGGTGGGTCAGAATTTTCAGAAGTACAGAAGTGTGTAAAAAGAGGCATCTTGAGGCAAGGTAGTGGAATTCCGAGAGGACGCGACCGAGCATGCATCCTTCATTGTTCAAGGCGGAGCTGTGGCAGCCTAATTTAGATGCTTTTCATACTTAGTTGGTTTTGTAACTTAATTAATTTGATTAATTAGTTGGTTTGTAATTAATTAGCTTAGCTTAGCGTAGCTAGTTAGTTGATTTATTTGGACCCTCCGTCGAGAGGGCAAATTTTGTAATAAGTGTACGTGTGTGTGATACATGTCTTCCAAACCCCATTTCTTTCTCCCTTTTACTTAATCACTCTCGATGGTTAGTTTTAGGGCATATTTCAATTAGCATCCTTCTGCTTTGCATGCGTACATCATTCATTTGCCTTGCATGCACCGAGCTCGGCGCATCATTCAAACTACATTGTATTTCAATTCCTATTTGAATACATGTATCAAATTGTTGCACGCCTATGCTGTCATGACCCGAACCCGCCCCTAAGGGTTAAGGACATAACCGGCCAGTAATCCTGAGATTACCTACGGCCTCCATAAAAATAAGACATAACTCATCAGAGTAAAGGGGCTAAACGGAAGTAGAAATTAAAAACTTTGTCCATAGAGCTGTGTTTATATGCACCCCAAAACAAACCAAACCCATATACGTTAATAACCCACATCATAAGTGCAGTAACATAAACTTCTTTACAGACAGGATCATCTAGACTAAGTCAACCCACAGCAACTCTATACAATATACACAAGATCCTTGCCAACACGACATAATACAAACAATTAACAAAAAGGGCAAGGTTTGGTCTCGTGCGTGAGACACAAGGCTGACTCTCTCAAAACTCCTGCTGTCCCTGGCTGACTTCACTGGGGCTGGGGCTGGTCCTCACTTGCCTCACCTATAATTACATGAATGAGCGTGAGCGAATGCCCAGTGAATAATATCAAGTAAACAAGTACATAAGCAATTATGGAACAGTTTAACAAACGGCCTTCGACCCAATCATTCATGTCAATCGGCCTTCGTCCCAATCATTTATTTCCATCGGCCTTTGGCCCAATTATTCATTTCCATCGGCCTTTGGCCCAATGATTCAATTCCGTCGGCCTTTGGCCCAATCATTCAATTTCATCAGCCTTTGGCCCAATTATTCAATTCCATCAGCCTTTGGCCCAATTATTCAATTCCATCGGCCTTTGGCCCAATTATTCAATTCCATCGGCCTTTGGCCCAATTATTCAATTCCATCGGCCTTTGGCCCAATCATTCATTGAATTGCAAGGCTTACACAGAAGTAATAATTAAACAATGGCATACTATAAATGTCTTGTCAAGATATTACTCACAGTGATCGGTTGATTGGTTCGCCCTGGAACTTGACCCTACACACAAAAGGGGTCATTAACAATTCAATCCGTTCAAAGTTCACATTTCCCTCTTCAGGCTTCATTCATCTCATTAACTCTTTTACAATGTTTAACATATGCCTAAGAGTGCTTACAAGGGAAAGAGAACAGAAAACCAAACACAAAATGCAAGAACAGGATTTCTGGAAACAGGGTCCCCGCTCGAGCATGGGATTCCGCCGGCGGACCCTTAAAATCTGCAATCTTGGTTGCCTCAATCCCCTGCGCGAGCACGAAATCGGCCGCTCGAGCGGACCTCCTGCCTACATAGCTCCCCGCTCGAGCGTCAACTTCCCCGCTCGAGCGGGAGCCATGTCTGCAGAAAAATGCTGGGAGCCCGTTTTCTCCGCTCGAGCGGCGGTCTCCCCACTCGAGTGGGACTCAAATTTCTGGAAAACCCAGAATGTGTTCTTGAGCTTCAAACCAATTTCCCAGCTGCCATTCTTGCATGCAAGGCCCAAATCTCAAATATAATCATGCTAACATGGTTCCCTTACAAGATTACACCATTAGGAAGCTCAATTTCAAGGATCAAACACATGCATGTCTCAAATTGACACCAAACTCAATTCTATCATACACATTCATGCATTCAAAGCTCCTATCCTCATAGATTGTACATGCATGTGATGTATTACTTTCATTTCCATCTTAGATGACAAAATTGGTGAGAATAACATGAGCTTTACTCAAAACTCACATAAATCATGTGTTTGAAACTCAAGCATGCAAATTCAAAACAATTTCTTACATGCATGTGCATAAGGGCTATTACATCAACAAAATCAACTCATCTCATGTTCTTGATCTTCAAACACACTTGAATCTACACATTTACAACAAAATTCATGAGTTCACTTACCTAGAAGCTCTAATCTTCACAATCTATGATCAGAACTTGAATAATCTTCAAGGTTCCCAAGCTTTGAGCTAAGTTTGCTCAATTCTCTTCTCCTCCTCTCTCTACAGCCGACTCTCTCTTCCTCTCCACAGTCTAACTCAGATTTTGAGTTCAAAAAGGAGTAGAGAGAGTATATGGCCATAAGTAAAAAGTCCCTCCAACAATTATTTTAATATAAAAATGATAGGGCACTTAATTAATCAATTTAATCAGTTTAAATTGACCAGAATCAATTTTCAATTAAATTTCAACGTAGGCTCTAAAAATTTTGCTAATCACAATGGCGTAATCAATTTTGGGTTCTATAGCCGATAAGGCCCTCAATTAAATTTTCAAAGCAGATTACTCAACAGATATTCCTACGGCGAACAGATATGAATTCAAAATCACATATTATCACATGATGGCACACAAAATCATGCTAAACACATAACCATAAACAATTTAAGGACCAGTTTAGCACAATACAGAACAGGGGTATCACAGTCTTCCCCCCTTTAGGAAGTTTGGTCCTCCAAACTTAAGTTACCTTTGTCGGGAAACAGATGTGGATAGCGTAGGCGCATTTCCTCTTCTTTTTCCCATGCAGCATCTGTCCCATAGTGTTCTTTCCATTCCACTTTCACCATTGGGATGGACTTATTCCTCAATTCTTTCACTTGTCGGTCCACAATTCTCTCTGGCCATTCAACATATTCCATATTTTCATCAATAGCAACCCGGTGATAATCAATCGCATGAAACGGGTCTCGGAGGTAACCCCTCAACATTGACACATGAAATACATTGTGGATTTGTTCAAATCCTGGTGGCATAGCAACTCTATAAGCAACTGGACCAAGTCTTTCCAGAATCTGGAACGGCCCGATGTAACGGGGCGACAACTTGCCCTTTTTTCCAAATCTGACTTGGCTTTTCATCGGAGAAACACGGATGAACACATGGTCACCAACCTCATACTCAAGAGGTCTTCTCCGGACGTCTGCATAATTCTTCTGTCGATCCTGAGCTGTCTTGAGCCTTTGGCGAATAGTCTTGATCTTCTCAGAAGTGTCTTGCACAATTTCTGGTCCAAGCAAAGCTCTATCCCCGACCTCTGTCCAACAAATAGGTGATCTACACCTCCTGCCATACAAAGCCTCGTATGGTGCCATACCGATGCTGGAGTGGAAGCTGTTATTATAAGCAAATTCTGCAAGTGGCAAATAATCTTCCCAACTCCCCTGAAAATCCAAAGCACACATGCGAAGCATATCTTCCAACGTTTGTATCGTTCGTTCTGATTGCCCATCTGTTTGTGGGTGGAATGCAGTACTGAACCTTAGTTCTGTTCCCATAGCTTCCTGCAAACTCTTCCACAACCTAGATACAAATTTTGGATCTCTATCTGACACAATGGATACTGGAACGCCGTGTAAACGGACAATCTCATCAACATAAATAGTAGCCAATCTATAAGCAGTAAATGTAGTTTTGACAGGCAGAAAATGTGCAGATTTGGTCAATCTATCAACTATAACCCAAACAGAATCCATACCTCGAGAAGTCCGAGGTAGGCCAACAACGAAATCCATCGTCACATGTTCCCACTTCCATTCAGGGATAGGGAGAGGTTGGAGTAGTCCGCCTGGTTTCTGATGTTCAGCCTTAACTTGCTGACACTGAAGGCACTTAGATACATATTCTGCAATCTCTTTCTTCATTTTAGGCCACCAGTAGGTCTGTTTCAAATCCTGGTACATTTTATTGTTGCCTGGATGCATAGCAAAAACGGATCTGTGGGCTTCGTCTAAAACCCTCTTCTTAAGTTCCGGAATATCGGGAACACACATTCTGTTTTGGAATCTCAACATTTCATTCTCAATGCTAAATTTTGCTTTTGGACTCGCCTCAAATTCATTGATTACTTTTCTGAGGAACTCATCCTCTTTACGCTTCGTTTGATCTCTTAATAATTGCGGCTCATTTGTAATAGCGACTATCAATCCGCCTGTTCACATACCACTACCTCAATTTCGAGTTCTCAAAATCTTGCAAGATTTCTTTACGCTCGTAAGCAAACAAGCCATACCCTGTTGATTTTACGCTCAAGACATCCATAATCGTATTAGCTTTCCGGTGGTAATGAATCTCAAGATCATAGTCTTTTATCAATTCCACCATCTTCTCGGCGATATTCACTCTTCTGCGTGAAGAAGTATTTTAAGCTCTTATGATCCGTAGACTTCGTGATCTTGCCCCATACAAATATTGCCGCCAGATTTTCAAGGCAAAAACAATCGACCAATTCCAGTCATCGTCGGATAATTCTTCTCATGTGGCCTCAATTGTCGGAGGCGTAAGCAATAACCTTTCCATTCGTGATTAACACAACCCAAACCCTTGTAAGATCGCCTTTGAAAATTACAAAATTTTCCGTACCTGAAGGTAGTGTCAAAATTGGTGCGGTGGTCAATCTTGTTTTCAGCTCTTGAAAAGCAGATTCTCTTTCATCATTCCATTCAAACGGTTGCCCTTTACGTGTCAATTGGGTAAGAGGTACCGCTAGTTTCGAAAAATCTTTCACAAACCTTCTGTAGTACCCTGCTAAGCCCATGAAGCTACGGACCTCTGTCACATTAGTTGGTGTAGGCCAATTCACAATTGCCTCTATTTTCTGCGGGTCTACTGAAATTCCTTCCTTGTTGATCACATGCCCTAAGAAAACAATCTCATCCAACCAAAACTCACATTTCTTTAGTTTAGCAAATAATTTCCTTTCCTGAAGTATTTGTAAAACAGCCCTCAAATGTTGTTCATGTTCAAGTCTATCTTTAGAATATATCAAGATATCGTCGATAAAAACTACCACAAACTCATCGAGATAGGTTTTAAATATTCTATTCATCAAGTCCATAAATGCTGCCGGAGCGTTAGTTACTCCAAATGGCATAACAAGGAACTCAACATGACCATACCTCGTTCTGAATGCTGTTTTCTCAACATCCTCTGCCTTAACCTTCAACTAATGATACCCGGATCTCAAATCAATCTTAGAAAACACCTGTGATCCCTGCAACTGATCGAATAAATCATCAATACGGGGTAAGGGATACTTATTCCTTATCGTTACCTTGTTCAATTCCCGATAATCGATGCACAGGCGCAAAGTGCCATCCTTCTTTTTCACAAATAACACCGGTGCACCCCAAGGCGAAGTGCTAGGTCGGATAAACCCTTTATTAAGAAGATCTTGCAACTGTTCCTTTAATTCTTTCATTTCGGCGGTAGCCATCCTGTAGGGAGTTTTAGAAATAGGCTGGGTGCCTGGCACAGTCTCAATAGTAAACTCTATCTCCCTGTCTACCAATTCCCCTGGTAATTCATTTGGAAATACATCTGGAAATTCTCTAACAATGGGAATATCATTCAATTCAACATTCACGGATTGTTCAGTCAATACATAACACAAATAACCCTGGCACCCCTTCCTGATCAATTTACATGCTTTCATTGCAGATATCAAATATGGTGGAGGCACTACCCCATTTCCCACAAACACAATCTCTTTCTGTTCTGGTGGTTTAAACACAACCCTCTTTGTCACACAGTCTATGGTGGCACAATATTTGGTCAACCAATCCATGCCCAAAATTACATCGAAGTGTCTAAAGTTTAAGGGCAACAAATCTACATATAGGGCAGTATCCTCAATATGCATGTCACAAAACCGATATATATAGTCACATAACACAGATTCCCCCGATGGAGCAGACACACATAACAAATATGGTAACAATTCTAGGGGTCTTTTCAGTCTAGATGCAAATGCATAAGTCACAAATGAGTGTGTCGACCCAGAATCAATTAATACAAAAGCATCCTGATTACATATTGAGATAGTACCTGAAACAACGGCATTGGCATTCCGTGTATGACCCGGAACAGTGTGCAAAAACTCTCCCCTGTCTCACGGCATCTCCGGTGGGGGTAGGTCCCATAACATTCCCCGGCCTTGGGACTGATGCTGCTGAACTAGTAGCAAATTTTCCGCGGTTCTGTTTGCACTCTCTGGCAATATGCCCTTGCTTACCACAATTAAAGCAAGCTCCTGTCACACGGTAGCAAGTCCCCCGATGCCTATTACCACAAGTGGCACACAACGGGGTCGCGTCTCGGGAAGAATTGGAGGTATTCGAGGAACTAGTATTTTGCTTCTTTGAAAACTTTTTCTTCGAAAAGAAACCTTGCCTTTTGTTACCTTTCCATTCTGTTGTTGGTTTAGCTTGCCTGGCTATATTAGCCTCCGAGATAATGGCCCTATCTAGCACTCCTATGTATGTCTCCAACTTCAAGACGTTCACCCTTTCTAGAATATCATCTCGGAGCCCACCTTCAAAATGTCGCGCCTTCTTATAATCTGTGTCAATCACATTTGTTTCAGCTCCATAAATTCCGCCACTTTTCTATCCCGAACACACTGCGGAAAGTACTTGTCATAAAAGATTTCTAAAAACTTTGCCCAATCAGCATCTTTGTAACTCTCCCGCATCAACATCCACCATCTTCTCGCTTCATCCTCTAGCATAAAGGTGGCTAGAAGCACTTTCTGTGCCTCTGAACATGGGAATACTTCAAACAGTTTTTCGATGCCGAGGACCCAAGCTTCAGCTTTCAGAGGATCTAACCCACCATGGAACTGGGGTGGTTTCATTTTCTTGAACTCTTTGGTGAGGGCTATGATTCGGTCATCATTCTGATTATCTGGCACAGGAGGTGCCGGTGGTGGAGGTGGCGGATGTGGTTGCTGCCACTGTTGTTGCCACTCCTGTTGCTGTCTCAAGGCTTCGGCCATTTCCTGTAGCAATCTTTCCATCCTGTCTATTCTGGCTGTAGAGGATTCCTCCAACTCATCACCTCTTGTTCTCACCATCTGATTAGACTTGCATTATATTTCATACAGGATATACACAAGTATGCACGTAACAAGGAATATACATATCCAGATAATTTTCAATGCAAGTAGGTCACAACTTATAGCACAGCATTACACAAATCAAAATAATTAAGCATGTTCATGATGTCTTCGAAGTTCATATCAAAGCATTTAAGCATACCGTCAATGCTTCCAAATTCATATCTATTACGTGAATGCATCCTAGATCTCATCTAGACGCCTATTGCTCTCTTTGGACAAGTGTGTGAGTTATTAACTCGTGCTCTGATACCACTCTGTCATGACCCGAACCTGCCCCTAAGGGTTAAGGACATAACCGGCCAGTAATCCTGAGATTACCTACGGCCTCCATAAAAACAAGACATAACGCATCAGAGTAAAGGGGCCAAACGGAAGTAGAAATTAAAAACTTTGTCCATAGAGCTGTGTTTATATGCACCCCAAAACAAAGCAAACCCATATACGTTAATAACCCACATCATAAGTGCAGTAACATAAACTTCTTTACAGACAGGATCAGCTAGACTAAGTCAACCCACAGCAACTCTATACAATATACACAAGATCCTTGCCAACACGACATAATACAAACACGTAACAAAAAGGGCAAGGTTTGGTCTCGTGCGTGAGACACAAGGCCGACTCTCTCAAAACTCCTGCTGTCCCTGGCTGACTTCACTGGGGCTGGGGCTGGTTCTCACTTGGCTTACCTACAATTACATGAATGAGCGTGAGCGAATGCCCAGTGAATAATATCAAGTAAACAAGTACATAAGAAATTATTGGAACAGTTTAACAAACGGCCTTCGGCCCAATCATTCATGTCAATCGGCCTTCGGCCCAATCATTTATTTCCATCGGCCTTTGGCCCAATTATTCATTTCCATCGGCCTTTGGCCCAATCATTCAATTCCGTCGGCCTTTGGCCCAATCATTCAATTCCATCAGCCTTTGGCCCAATTATTCAATTCCATCAGCCTTTGGCCCAATTATTCAATTCCATCGGCCTTTGGCCCAATTATTCAATTCCATCGGCCTTTGGCCCAATCATTCATTGAATTGCAAGGCTTACACAGAAGTAATAATTAAACAATGGCATACTATAAATGTCTTGTCAAGATATTACTCACAGTGATCGGTTGATTGGTTCGCCCTGGAACTTGACCCTACACATGTCATGAACACAAAAGGGGTCATTAACAATTCAATCCGTTCAAAGTTCACATTTCCCTCTTCAGGCTTCATTCATCTCATTAACTCTTTTACAATGTTTAACATATGCCTAAGAGTGCTTACAAGGGAAAGAGAACAGAAAACCAAACACAAAATGCAAGAATAGGATTTCTGGAAACAGGGTCCCCGCTTGAGCGTGGGATTCCCCGCTCGAGCGGACCCTTAAGTCTGCAGAAGTACTGGTGGCCTCAATTCCCCACTCGAGCACGAAATCGGCCGCTCGAGCGGACCTCCTGCCTACATAGCTCCCTCGGCGTCAACTTCCTTCGCCGAAGGAGCCATGTCTGAGAAAAATGCCGAGCCTGCTTTCTCGCTTTCGGCGGTCTCCCGCCGAGCGGGACTCAAATTTCGAAAACTGAATGTGTTCTTGAGCTTCAAACCAATTTCCCAGCTGCCAATCTTGCATGCAAGGCCCAAATCTCAAATATAATCATGCTAACATGGTTCCCTTACAAGATTACACCATTAGGAAGCTCAATTTCAAGGATCAAACACATGCATGTCTCAAATTGACACCAAACTCAATTCTATCATACACATTCATGCATTCAAAGCTCCTATCCTCATAGATTGTACATGCATGTGATGTATTACTTTCATTTCCATCTTAGATGACAAAATTGGTGATAATAACATGAGCTTTACTCAAATCTCACATAAATCATGTGTTTGAAACTCAAGCATGCAAATTCAAAACAATTTCTTACATGCATGTGCATAAGGGCTATTACATCAACAAAATCAACTCATCTCATGTTCTTGATCTTCAAACACACTTGAATCTACACATTTACAACAAAATTCATGAGTTCACTTACCTAGAAGCTCTAATCTTCACAATCTATGATCAAAACTTGAATAATCTTCAAGGTTCCCAAGCTTTGCGCTAAGTTTGCTCAATTCTCTTCTCCTCCTCTCTCTACAGCCGACTCTCTCTTCCTCTCCACAGTCTAACTCAGATTTTGAGTTCAAAAAGGAGTAGAGAGAGTATATGGCCATAAGTAAAAAGTCCCTCCAACAATTATTTTAATATAAAAATGATAGGGCACTTAATTAATCAATTTAATCAGTTTAAATTGACCAGAATCAATTTTCAATTAAATTTCACCGTAGGCTCTAAAAATTTTGCTAATCACAATGGCGTAATCAATTTTGGGTTCTATAGCTGATAAGGCCCTCAATTAAATTTTCAAAGCAGATTACTCAACAGATATTCCTACGGCGAACATATATGAATTCAAAATCACATATTATCACATGATGGCACACAAAATCATGCTAAACACATAACCATAAACAATTTAAGGACCAGTTTAGCACAATACAGAACAGGGGTATCACATATGCCATCTTAGAATAGCCGAGCCTATCTTAGTTGCATTTTTCATGTGTTGCATTAGGCATTGTTAACATAGCTAGGATCATGCATTGATTACTTACTAGCTTCTTTTTTGGCTCGGAGTACACTGTGAGTGTTTATGCTTTAGCATCCTTGCATGTGTGTAAGTGACTGCCATGATAGCATGCTTGCCATGAGGCTATTTGCTTAATTGCTTTAACTGCATGAATTTCTGTGGGTGAAGGTTTGATTGTCTGAATTGGAACAACTCGATGATTGTGAGTTTTAAGCCCACTTGAAGTGGCAAAATCATGTTTTTCTAAGCCCACTTGAGGGTGGCAAATCCGCGTCTTAGCCTACTTGAGGGTAGCAACTTCAAACCATTTTCGAAGAACAAACATGAGATGTTTTGTTCCAAATTGAGTGATTTAGTCTATACTTGTGTGTTGCGCGCATCACGTAGCAAGTTAGATTAATAATCTGAATAAGAACACATGTGTTTATAAAAACAATATATCATATTAGTAGAGGCCGATCTTTGATCGAGCGAGCGGGGGTTCTCATTTCAGGACCTTCCCCTCTCGTATCCAAGTTCCCAAGCTGAGGCAACTTTGGTGATGACGGACACGTAGCCTTAGGCATGAGTCAGGGTTTCCTAAATTTTCCAAAATAAAATATTTAGGTGGCGACTCTGAATCTGGAAAAGCAGTCCATGTTTGGCACTTTTTGATTAAAATCGATTTTCCAAAATGATTTGCCGGATTTGGACTCTTTGGTGATTTATCAGTCTTACATTGCACTTTGTGAGATTAGATTCAGAACCGTGATAGGAGTTCGAACTGTAGTAGCTAGAACCACATTTCGCTCCCTCGCGCGCGGAGCGGAGTTTCGACGGTCTACAGGTGGCAACTTGTAATCTGGCAAAGCAGTCCAATTTTGGTGTTATCTGATTTAAAACCAATTTTCAAAAAGATTTACCGGATTGGACTCTTTGGTGTTTATTAGTTTCACATTGCACTTTGTGAGATTACATTCAGAACCGTGACGGGAGTCTGAACTGTAAGACCAATTCGAGCTCTCCAAAAAGGGGGCGCGAAAAAGTTGAGCCACACCCACCCTTTTTTGGGAAAAACATTTTCAGGTAATGATGGCATGCCTCCACCAAGGCAATAGCATTGGAGGGACTTTTGGAAAGCACGAGCTTCTTTGTCTTGTTTCACTTTTGTATAGCCTAGGGCTTAAACTGTATGAGCTAGTCTCACTTTTGTTGTAACCAAGCCAAGACTTGGAAAGGTGTAAGCCTATAGGGCATTTATTTATGCTACACTCTTTTGTACAATTAACATTATGAAATGAAAGAACTTTGCACCATGATTCATGCAGTTATTCACATATATTTGGGTTGAACTTATGGTTATATTTTGGGGGTGTCACAATTTTTTTAGTGAGGCCCCCGAAAGTGCATCGAAGGTTGGTCCTAGCTAAACGTATCGTTTTGGACACAACCGCATAATTAGAATGGTGAAATTTTGAATGGCATTTTTGAAGATAGCCAAAAGTGAAAGCTTCACATCTTTAATATTTGGAAGGCAACTGCTGGATAGTTTCAAAGTGTTACAGGAGATCAGAATGGCAAGGTTTTCATTAGATTGAACAAATGCAGATCATAGGAGACAAGATGAGATCATGCTTGATCAAGTAGCAGATTAAGGGAGATCAGGATTGATCATGGGTGATCAAGATCAACAATGTGAAGGAAAGTTATCAATCGACAATACGTTAACTAAGGAGACTAGTTTTTAAGTGTGACCGATTGTGACCCCCCCAGTCTTTCCTAGGACTGTTCATGGTTGCTGATTCCAGGCAATCTAGAGATTTAATTCAATTAGGAGAAGTGCACTCATCAAGAGATACATGATTGGCAACCATTATTGGCTCAGGGAAATGTAGTTGTCATGCCCTAAATTTTAATTACTCAAAAACATTACCAAAAGCTTGTAATTTAGGTCCTTTCTATTTTATTTTATTTTAATTTTTTTCAACCATCTATTACCCTTGAGTAATAGAAACATAATAATACATGTTAACTCTCTCAAAGAATACAACAATAACAATGATACATGTCAAGCTTCTACTACGGAGCTACAAGTAAATAATTACAAATATCAATATACAATATTTATTTCCTTCACATCCACAACAAAATTACACAAAAGAGATTCATGAACTTCATAACTCCTCAACTAATGAATTCGAATTCTCTTCCTGTAAAAAAAATGAAACAACGAGGGATTAGCACTAATGCCCAGTAGGAAATCTCATAGTTCTAAAGCAATAAATATCACATAGATAGAAATGATCATGCATGCAGAGTGATACCATATAGTGGGGTGACGTTTTGTAAGTTCAAAATATTATACATTGAGTATTGTGGTAGCCGAATAAAAGCAAGCGCAGATAGGTAGTGTATATTTTCCCAATCGGTGTATAGTATGCATTTGGCTCCGCCCCTAACGAGACCACATAGAGAGATGACCTCATTCCAACAAACATGCTTGGACCGGAGACTATCGCCGCAAGACGCGCCTTGAACTTCGACTCACCCTTGACTTCAGCGCATGCGACAATGCAAGCGATCATGGAACAAGCAAAGCAAAACGAACAGAGGTTAGAGAATATGATCGCTGAGAACGAACGTCTCCGTCAGGATTTGGCCGTGGAAGTGGCGAAGTCCAAACAAGCTGTACGCCAAGATCCGGAACGACCTCCGAGGGCAGGTGGTCGACGACCTCGAGCCCGACAACAAGACACTAACAGCGACTCCGACTCATTATCCCCAGAGCCCAAGAAGAAGGGATAACTCGAAACTACCAGTTCCTCTGAAGAGAGTCCACGCATAAGGCATAACCGAAGACGAAATGGTTCAGACGAAGAGGACCAGCACGATCCCTTTGTGCGACGGATCGCAAAGGCAATACTCCCCAAGAAGTTCAAAGCCCCGTTGTTCACCTTGTACGACGGGAAATCGGATCCCACAGATCATATCTGTCACTATAAGCAAACCATGACGTTGCATGCAGACGACGAAGCTCTCATGTGCAGAATATTTCCGAGCAGCTTGGGACCGTTGGCAGTCAGATGGTATTATAAGTTGGAGCTGGCATCGATTAAGAGTTTCAATCAATTACAAAAATCCTTCAGGGCAAGATTCATCACCAACAAGGTCTAGCCGAAACAAGTCGACTCTCTCTGGGCAATGCAGATCCAGCTAGGAGAAACACTAAGAGCGTATTCAGCGCGCTATTGGGAGTGCTTTAATCTTGTTGATGACGCTTGCAACGACTCCATGGCCGTCACCGCCTTTAAAATGGGTTTGCATCCTGACAATGCTCTCCGCAGTTCCTTGACTAGAAGACCCCCCAAAACAGTCTGGTCGTTGATGAAGAAAGTTGAGGAATACTGCAAAGTGGAAGATGACGCCTTGCGGGTTAAAGCTGGAAATGTAGCTAACAAGATGGCCCCTTCTGAAATTGCTCAGCCGTTAAATTCTATACCACCTCAGAGCCCTGAACCACGACATCAGGCTAAACGAGACAAGAGACGGGATTCTCGCCGATCAAGCGACCAATGCCCCCACTGAGCAAATGAACAACTGCAAGTCGATGGCAGGTGCACAAGGCGCTCAGACAAGAAATACACAGAGTTGTTAGAGCCGATTAGCATGGTTATGTCCAAAGTCCAACACCTTCCGTTCTTCAAATGGTCGTCCAAAATGGTGGGACCTCCCGAAATGAGAAGACGGGATAGGCGGTGTGAGTATCACAAGGATCACGACCATGATACTGAGAGTTGTTATGCATTGAAGGATCACATGGAGGAATTGGTACATGATGGTCGACTACAATAGTACGTCCGAAAAGGCAACTCAACCAAAGCAATAGCCTTACGACATGATTCACCTCCACTTGGCGTGATCCACATGATATACAGCCTGCCAATGTCATCCGTGGTGCATACGATTCAGTCAAATCCCAACCCTCAAAATCAACTCACTCCAGCTAAACGGCCCCATGAAGCTGCGAGCATTGGTTTCGATGATTCAGATTTGGCCGGAGTGACACTTCCCCACATCGATCCCTTGGTAATTGAGTTACGCGTAAACCGATTCACCGTTGAGCGCGTACTCATTGATCTAGGGAGCACATCGGAAGTTATGTATTACAAGACATTCACCAAACTCGACTTCTCTGAATCGGACTTTTCTCCAGCTCCTTATCTATTATTCGGCTTCAACGCGAATCCAGAATACTCATTGGGAAAGATCACACTACCCGTTCGAGCGGGCTCCCGAACAGTGGATGTGGAATTCTTGGCATCAAGTTGCCATTACCGTATAATCTCATCATCGGGCGAACTTGGTTGCATACTATGCAGGCCGTGCCAAGCACCTATCATCAACTGCTCTGCTTCCCAACAGAACACAGCATTGAGCAAATCTGTGGCTCCCAGAAATCAGCACAAGCATGTTATCTCCTTGCTAGAAAGACACCAAAAGAGTTGCAAGTGAATTCTATTGAGGTGCCGGATCGAGAGAGCCTCGACAATGTTGGGCAGCTCCCAAGTGAAAAGGCCACGGAAGCCCTAGATTGAGTTGAAATTGATGGAAACCCAACCAGGTTCTTCATGGTCAGCGCCTCCCTGAATCAAGCCGACAGGCAGCAACTAATTTCCTTCCTGCTCAGCAACCTTGATGTATTTGCGTGGACTCCATATGAGATGTCGGGTGTATGTCACGACCCGAACCCGCCCCTATGGGTTACGGCCATAACCGGCCAGTAATCGCGAGATTAGCTATGACCTCAAACCAAATAGGACAAAACTCATCAGAGTAAAGGGGCCAAACGGAAGCAAATTTAAAACTTTGTCCATAGAACCGTGCTTATATGCACATCATAACATTCCATACATACATATGTTAATAACTCATAACAGAAAGTATAGTAACATAAAGTTCTATACAGACAAGATCATTCAAATCTAAGTTAGCCAAAACAAAGCTATATACAGACGTACACCAAAGTCCTCGCCAACATGACAAAATAACATAGAATGTAAGAAGGGCGAAGATGTGTCTCGTGCGTGAGACGTAAGGGCTGACTCTTCAAAACCTTAGTTATTCCATACAGATTTCACTGAGGCTGGGTCTGGACCTCTCTTGGCTCACCTACAATCACATGAATGAGCGTGAACGAAAGCCCAGTGAATAATATCAAATAAAGAAAATACATTGGAACAATATACATCAAATGGCCTTAGGCCCAATTCATATTTCTATCTAGCATATAAATAGATATATATCATACTGGCCTCTGGCCCATTCATTCTATCATGTCAAACTGGCCTTCGGCCCATTCAAACTTCAGATCAAAGCGGCCTTGACCCATTTATACTTCAGATCAAAGCGGCCTTCGCCCATTTATAATTTCTTGTCAAAACAGCCTCTGGCCCATACATTCATTCTTGTCAAAACGGCCTCTGGCCCATTCATTCATGTCAAAACGGCCTCTGGCCCATTCATTCTATCATTTAGATCAAACTATCATTCGTGTCAAACTATTAGTCGTGTCAAACTGTCATTCGTGTCAAACTATCATTCATTCATGTCAAAACAGCCTTTGGCCCATTCATTTATCCATAGCAAACATTGTCCACCAATCGAATTAACGAACTTATAAGACTTACACGGAAGTAAGCAATTGGACAATAACACATTTTAGATATCCTTGTTAAGATATTACTCACAGTGATCGGCTTATGGATTTGCCCTGGAGCTTGACCCTACATATCATATAACACATATGGGTCACAAATAATTCAATCTGTTCTTTAATTCACATATTCCTCTTTAGGCTTTATTCTTATCTCTTTGATTCAATTACAATACTCAATGTATACCTAAGAGTGCTTAGAAGTGAAAGGGAACGAAAAACAGAACACATAATGCATTTTCAAAATTTCAGAAAACAGGGTCCCCGCTCGAGCGTGGACTTCCCCGCTCGAGCAGACCCTTAAGGCCTACAAAAGTGCTGGTTATGTCGAATTTACGCTCGAGTGTGCATTCTGGTGCTCGAGCGAAAGGCCTCTCTACATGGCTCCCCGCTCAAGCGTGAACTTCCCTGCTCGAGGGGGAGTTATGTCTGCAAAAATGCTGGGAGCACGGAATTCACGCTTGAGCGGCTGTTTCCCCGCTCGAGCGGACATCAATTTTCTAGGATTTCCAGCTAGGTTCTTGAGTTCAAATCCAGCATTCAAACCAATCCAATTTACATTTTATGGCTAAAACTTCAAATATATTTATGCTATCATGATGCAAACATCCATTTACATCAATACGGAGCTCAATTTCATAAATCAAGCACATGCATGTCCTAATTGACACCAAACTCATTTCCAACATGCAAATTCATGCATTCATAGCTCCTATTCTTATAATTTCTACATGCATGTGATGTATTACCCTTATTCTCAACCAAGATGATGCAATTGGTGTTCATTCTCATGAAACTCAACAAAAACATGCTTGCATGTATGATTTAACACTCATATTTCCATATTCAACTTAATACATGCTTGATCATGCAAATTCATGGTGATCCTATACATGCATGTGCAATTTAACTTCAAATTCATCAATTCAAGCACAACTCTTGTTCTTGATCACCAATCAAACTTGAATTCACAATTTACAATATTAAACTCATGAATCCACTTACCTAGAGGCTCAATTCTTCCAATCTATGGTCAAACCTAGAGAAATCTTCAAGATTTCCAAGCTTTTAAGATCAAACTCCAATTTTGAGCTCCCTCTTTCTCTATGGCCGACCCTCTCTCTCTTCTTAGAGTTACAATCATCCTATTTGAATAACAAAAGGAGCATTGAACATATATGGCCCCCTATAAGCCCCCACTCAACCCATTATTTTAATATAAAGTAATTGGGCACTTAATCCATTAATTTAACCAATTTAAGCTGATCCAAATAAATTTTCAATCAAATTTCACCGTAGGCTCTAAAAATTATGCCAATCACAAAGGTGCAGTCAATTCCGGTTTTTCTGGCCGATAGGGCCTTCAATTTAATTCCCAAAATAGATAATCAAATAGATATTCCTACGATGAACAGATAGAAATTCAAAACAACATATTTTCACATAGTGGCACACAAAATCATATCAAACTGTAGACGCGCCCTCGTGGGCCTCTCTCTACAGTTCGGACTCGATTTTTGTCACGGTTCTTAATCTGAACCAAAGAGTCCAAATCCGGCAAATCGTTTTGAGAAAATAGATTTTTAGAAAAGAAGTGCCAAACATGGACTGCTTTGCTAGATATAGAGTCGCCACCTAAATGTTTTATATTGGGGAATTTAGGAAACCCTGACTCGTTGCCTAAGGCCACGTGTCTGTCATCACCAAAGTTGCCTCGGCTCGGAAACTTGGGTACGATTGGGGAAGGTCACTTCGTAAGCACCCCCGCTCGCCCGATCAAAGATCGGCCTCTACTAACCATGATATCTAGTTTTGAAAACATTACACGTTCTTATTCCGGTTATTTGCCTAGATTTTACTATGTGATGCGCACAGCAAAACAAGTATAGACTAGATCACCTAATTTGAAACGAAGCATTGCATATCCGTTTATTTGGAAAATGGTTTGAAATTTGCTACTCGCAAGTAGACTAAAACACGGATTTTAACGAGTTGTTCCAACTCAAACAATCCAACCTTCACCCACAGGCATTCAGGCAATTATATCACATAAGCAGCTAGCCTCATGGTAATTATGCTATCATGGCAATATTCACACACATGTGGCATGCTAAAGCATAAAAGCTTACCTAGTACTCCAAGCTAAAACAAAAACTAGTTAGTAATCATATGCATGATCCTAGTTCATGTTAAAAATGGCTAATGCAACACATGCAAAGATGTAATCTAGACAAGCTCGGCTATTCTAAACATGGCATGTGAAATGCGACAAATAACATGTATTCAATTTTGGGTTGAAATACAATGCAGTTAGCATGATGAGCCGAGCCCAGTGCATGCAAGACAAATGTATGAATGCACGTATGCATAACATAAGGTATGCTAATTTAAATATGCCCTAATAGTAACCATTGAAAGCAGGTAAATAAAAGGGGAGAAAGACGTGGGGTTGGAAGACATACACACACTCACACACACTTATTACACAATTGCCCTTGCTCGGAGGGTCCAAATAAATATTACAAACCAAATGAATACTACTAAATTAATTAATACAGAACTTCTAATTAATTAATAAATTAAATACAGAAGAGAGATGGCCGCAGCCCTGCCTCAGGATGCGTGGATGATGCATGTTCAATCCGTTTCGCCTGGAAACTCGTACCATGCCACTATTGCCTCTGTTTACGCTGCCTCACCCCTCTGAAAATTATGAAAGCCTCCAGAACTACTTTGAGCTTCCTTCTAGTACCACCGGCCACAAGTCAAGTTCACTGGCCATGGAAATGGGCTTATCGGCCAGATATTATGCCACCGGCTGGACTTTGGTGGGCGGTCGCCACTATATGGGGCCGGTCGGCCATTTCTTCCTACAGAATCCTGTAGTTGACAGCAACAGAGGGCAAGTAGTGTATGGCATGGAATTTTCAAGCAAATGTGTGCATGGCCACTCTCCCAATCATGTAATGGACTCAAGGGAGTGTGGCCCTCAACCCTCGGGCCATCAATTGCGCATTTCAATGCATGATGGCCTAAGAGGCCAAGTTCGCCATTTAATGTAAATGCATGCAAACAAAACAAATGAGTCCTAATCCCCTATCATGTTGAGGTCAAGGGTATTGGTGACCGAGGTTTGAGACGTGTTTCGTCACTCCAAGTACGAACACTTCTAATCCTCATTCTTGGTTTGACACCCCAAACCAAGCAAAAATGTAATGCATGGATGCAATATACAATGCAAAGTGACACAACTCATGCAAGGCAATATGAACATGCTAAGCTAATGTGTAACATGACACTATCTAACCATGCAAGCTAGACTAATGCAATATGGACATATCAAGCATACAACAAGATTATGTAATGCCATTAGCTAAACAACATGAAAACATGCGAAAATAATACAATGCAAGCATGCAAAGTATGCAAAGATGGACTTATACTGAAATGAGAGGACCTCAGTCCATCCCAAAACAGTGGCCTAAGTAATGGGTGAAGGCAACAAAATGCAAAGCATTCAAGCATGCTAATTGGTCCATTACCTAGACCACAATGTCCAACCTTCAAACATGAGTGAGGGGTGGTAAGCATGAGAACATGGCATTATAATAGCCTCTGAAATCACATGAAGAATGATGCCAAATCCAACAAAATATGCAAGCAAGGCATGGAATAGGGCCCAAATCTTGAAGCTAGCAAAGGGGTCCAAATCATAGCTAACCAACCAAACCCCACCAGACCAAAATGGCCTAAAATAGTCCCTTACCATTCCAAAAAAAGACTAAAGTATGCATAGATCATGGTCAAATCATGCTAAGGAATGGATGCAAAACAAAGGTGGATTCAAGACCAACAAGAGGGCATTGTACCACAACCACCTCAACCACTCATGGCATGGGCTACACAACCAAAAAAAGAGTTTCAACATGCAAAATAAGCCCCAAAACCCACTGATATGGCAGCCTAAAGCCTTAAACCAAGAGGCATGCATTAAGACCTATTTCAAGGCATAAAAGAACAACACTTCAAGGCATGAAAGGGATGATGAATGCAAGCATGCAAGCATGGATTAGGGACTGAAATGGCATGAGAAATGACTCCAAATCATTGAAACAACCCAACTAAAGCATGCTAATGACTCACACACTCAAGGCTCACAAGCCAAAATACAAAAGGGCTATACCAAACATGGAAAATATGATCAAATAAGCTCCCAACAGACCTTAAGCATGGTTAGACATGACTAAGAACTTCACAAAGTTAGGCCAAAACATGAGAGCATGATAGGCTAAATGCATGATGCAATTCTAGGCAAAATGGGGGAATACAAAGCAAGTACATTATGCATGCAAGGGACCTTTAATCCGACCAAAAACAAAGGCAAGATGTGCCCAAATAACACCCAAAAACCTCTGAAATGGAGCCAAGAACAACTAATCATGCATGCTACCCTTATGACCCAAAGATATGTACAAATGAGAGACCAAGGGAGAGGGGTGTCCCTCCCCTATACAAGACCTCAAACCCTCTTCATCACCGCTGAAAATCCACTGGATTTCAGTGGTGTGAAGGCCAAAACACAATAGTATTCAAAGCTTAACAAAGAGAGCACTAAAAGGGCCAAACAAGGGCTAAGAGGGGGAGGTCGACCCCAAACAACAAAATGACCTTAATGAAAGATCTTAAGCATGCAAATACAAGACTTTTTCAAGTTATACACAAAGTCTAAAACAGCATGAAAAGTAGGCTAAAAGCTAGTGCAAGATTGGGAAAAATAAAGCAAAAGTGTTACCCTTGAAGAACACTTCAAGAACAGCAAGCTCAACCTCTTCCTCCTGATCAAAACCAGCCCAAAACTCCAAGAACAACCTCTCAAAACCTCCTAAATCAATGTATGGTGTAATAGTGTGTGTCTTAGTGCAAAACTAAGAACAAATCACCCTTTTAGGCCCTCAAACACACACAAATGAAGAGAGAGAGGGTGATATAGAGAGAGAAGGTGTATATATATCATATATCAGATGTATTAGGTTTGGTTTTGCTGAACCTCTCAAATGGAGAAGAGGTCTCCTTATATAGACAAGGGAAATAGCCAAGATTCTAAGAGAAGCTATCCTAAAAGGGTCAAGGGGCTCAAGGCTTCCAAGAGAAGCTAAGCTAAGGATGCAAGCTTCTTGAGGAAGCTGTGACAAAGGGTTACGCTTCCTGAAGAAGCTTGAGCAAAGGGTGCAATCTTCTCTAGGAAGCTTGGACCTAAAAGGGTGCAAAGGTTCAAAACAGCCACACCCGTGCATGGGGGGCAGGGTCCATGTATTCCAGCTGGCACAGCTGGCATGCACCATGCCTGCAAGAGGCAAAAAAGTGGTACCAGCCAGAAAAGGAGGCCATCGGCCAAACAGAGTGCCGGTCGACCATCCAAATAGCCGACCGGCCATTGGTATCAAGAAACCAAGGCCGGTGGCATCAATAAATGGCCGATGAGGTATGGGGAAGGCCGGTGAGGTGTGGGGATGGCCAACAAGCCACTCCCTACCCTTCAAAGCAGAAACACAAGTGTTTGGTGCAAAACCAAACACAAAAACAGTCGAGTTGAGAGAACCTGAGGCAAGGCACGCGGCCGAGACCTCCGGGAACTCAAAACTAACACGAACATGGATGATCACCGAGTGTTCAAATGGTGACGTCCAAGTCTTGAGGACGGTCAAAAATGGGATGTCTCTGAGTTGCCCTCTTTTGATGAACTCGAAAGTCATAACAATGACGGGAGTGAGTGTCAAAGCTCAGAGACGACCCATTTTTGACAAGGCCGAAGACTTAGACAAAGCATACAAGCTACAAACAAAGATATGCGCCCGAAGGTAGGGGCGAAATGCAACTGAAAATGCACAAAGCCGAACATAACTAATGATCATGCAAAGAAGGCTGTAACGAAGCATATACATACAATAAATGCAACAGTTTTAAGCGATCTAACACGAATCCAACTACACTACAATGTAGAAGGGATGTAAGAGAATTATGTAATTCTCGCTACGCTTCACGCGGAGAATACAATACCTATACGGCTCGTCTGGTTGCACCAGCTTCAAATGAACCGTACATACAATATCGTGCCTGTAAGAGAAAGAAAACTTAACAGGTACAATATCATTAGCAGTAGGCATAGCAATGCAATTGAAAGTGCGTGACAATGCAAACCGAGTGGGAAGCATAACAATGCGACTAAAGCCAAGCATAATAATGCTATGAAGGTCCAAACACATGTAAGTAAGAAACACGACAAACGTACCGATAAAAAGATAATGACACATGTAAAGTAAAACATCTTGGCGACAACGCATACAATGTGTATACAAAGGGATTTGAACACATGTAAGTAAAGCATAATGCGACAACGTGTGCAATGTGTATAGAAAGAAACTTGAACACATGTAAGTAAAGCATAACGCGACAACAGTAGGCATAGCAATGCAATTGAAAGTGCGTGACAATGCAAACCGAGTGGGAAGCATAACAATGTGACTAAAGCCAAGCATAATAATGCTATGAAGGTCCAAACACATGTAAGTAAAGAACACGTGACAACGTACACGATGTGTGAAGATGTAGACACATGTAAGTAAAGCATACGCGACAACGCATACAATGTGTATACAAAGGGATTTGAACACATGTAAGTAAAGCATAATGCGACAACGCGTGCAATGTGTATAGAAAGAAACTTGAACACATGTAAGTAAAGCATAACGCGACAACGCATGCAATGTGTATAGAAATAAACTTGAACACATGTAAGTAAAGCATAACACGACAACGCATGCAATGTGTATAGAAAGAAACTTGAACATATGTAAGTAAAGCATAACGCGACAACACATGCAATGTGTGAAGTAAGCAAGGTATGAACACATGTAATTAAAGTACACGCAAAACGTATACAATGTGTAACCACCTGAGAAATACATATACACATGTAAGTAAAGCATGCAATAATGCATACAATCTGTATAGCAGGAATGAACACATATAAGTAAAGCATGCTGGTTAACGCAAGCAATGTGTAACCTCCTGCAAGATGCATAAACACATGTAAGTAAAGCACACGTGGAAACGCATGCAATGTGTGAAGCAAGCAAGGTATGAACACATGTAATTAAAGTACACGCAAAACGTATACAATGTGTAACCACCTGAGAAATACATATACACATGTAAGTAAAGCATGCAATAATGCATACAATGTGTATAGTAGGAATGAACACATATAAGTAAAGCATGCGGGTTAACGCAAGCAATGTGTAACCTCTTATAAGATGCATAAACACATGTAAGTAAAGCACACATGCAATGTGTGAAGCAAGCAAGGTATGAACACATGTAATTAAAGTACACGCAAAACGTATACAATGTGTAACCACCTGAGAAATACATATACACATGTAAGTAAAGCATGCAATAATGCATACAATATGTATAACAGGAATGAACACATATGAGTAAAGCATGCGGGTTAACGCAAGCAATGTGTAATCTCCTGTAAGATGCATAAACACATGTAAGTAAAGCACACGTGGAAACGCATGCAATGTGTGAAGCAAGCAAGGTATGAACACATGTAAGTAAAGTACACGCAAAACGTATACAATGTGTAACCACCTGAGAAATACATATACACATGTAAGTAAAGCATGCAATAATGCATACAATGTGTATAGCAGGAATTCGAATGCATGTACAACATAAGTATAGTGAAGGCATTCTACTCGCATTTGTTGAGATGCAACCCAAATCAAGACGAGGCATTTGTTGAAATCAGGACGCGTAACGAGCGTGCTAGTCATAGTCATATCAAAGCAATGTAATACAACATGTTCAAAGCGATTTGCGGACTCCGCGAGGTACAAAAGGATACGGGAAAGGATGCTCCTCACACGCACCGAACATCGCACATAGAAGACATGGCTCGACGTCAACACGAAGACCAGTTAACACTCCAAAGCGCGCTTTCTTGCACTATCTTGAGTAATAAAGGTGCCAAACCGTGTAATTGACCCGAACAAGGGCGTGGGATGCATCGACTGCAAGGGGAGGTTACCAGTATCAATCCCGATACTCACGCCTCGCTTCCTTTTGCTTTACTTTCCTTTTCTACTGTTAGTTTTAAGCACATTGCACTGCCCCAGGCAGGTTTTACTTCCTTCAAAACTATGTATCTTTTTGCAAAAGACATGATGGAAATGAAATAGCTATTTTGTTCAAAAAGGTATTACATTTGTTGTTCTATGCATCGCATCGCGTGGCATCACATAACAATGTGAATGAAATTGAAATTTTGTTTGAAAATTAAGCACTTGCATTGTAATAATCAGGTAGTGAACCGACTTACACCTCGATAAGAAAAACAAAGAAACTCGATAAGCTAACCAAGTACGAGTACAACTCGATAAGCAAAATAAAGACTTAATGAAATGTATAGCAACTCGATAAGCAAATGTACAACAACTCGATAAGCAAATGGCCGTGACTCCGCAGAAATCATCATTGGAGGGCATTGGAAATGGTGTCAGTCCCAAAAATTTTAGCATTTTCAGCACATAGACAGCTCAGGAAACAAGAAGGAAAACCACCGGCCACAGGGGAGAGCCACCGGCCTTGAGAAATGACCACGGCCAACAGCCTTGATCAATCGGCCAAAACTGGTGGTCGGTCGGCACTATTGGTGGCCGGCCGGCCATGTATGGGAAAGACCACCAGAATGCTGACAGCTGTCTTCCATTCACACCTTATCCCCTACAAAAGCCTCAACTTTGTAGTTTTTCTTAATTCAACACTAATTTGCTCCAAATGGAAGAGTTTCTTGCCCAGAATCTCACATCTTGGATTGCCAACTTGGATGGCTCGGAAAAGCTGAGTTTTCGAGGCTTCGATATTAATGCACTATTTACTCTGGCTCGTACCCCGCTGCACTTTCCGTTTCTCCATGCCGCAACAAGGTTTTGGAATCCGATAACACATGTCTTTAGCTTTGGTGGGCAAGAGGTATGTCCTACCTTTGAAGATTTCCAAGCTCTGATGGAATCTGAGCGCAATGAGGAAGTCTCGCCTCAACTCCGGTTCGACCATTCCCAAGCCTTAGGGCGAATGTGTGGGTTAACCATGCACGACGCTCGATCTTTGATTTGCGACGGAATGCTGGATATTCCGAGTTTGATTTGCCAGTTTTCTAATGCCGGTGACCGCGGCGACCATCATTGGCAAGGTTTTCGGCGACATGCCCTTTGTGCATGCTAACTTACTTTTTGCTTGCCTCAGGCTCCGGAGGATCTACTATCCGGTTGATCGAGGTCGTCCAAGGCTTGACGGAGGGCAAGAGCTGTATTGCCATGATATTGGCTGAGACGTTGATGGGCTTGGACGCCTTTTACCGCCGAGAGACGACCAAATTTGCGGAGATCCCACTACTGCTGCAGGTAATGTTTCCCACCCAATCTCACATATGTATTGCTCACATCACTCGGCCCTTAGGCTCGGTTTTTCTCACAAAACCCTTTTCTTACTTTTCTCTCATCGTACATCTCTCTATTCTTTATTCTCTCATTTTTCATCCCTTTCCAGGTGTGGTTGATGGACAAGTTGCAGGTTGTGGACTCTTACCCGGCATACTCAGCTCGCGGCTACTTCTTTCGGCAATGCCTAGTCAATGCCCTTGATGAGGGATGGTGGTTCGATTGGATGTGCAACTTGTCCGTAGGCCGTATTGCTTGGCGGTGTCCTTGGCTCAACCTACCGGCAATGAGTTACAGCATGTCACGGCAGACTAGGATTCAGTTGATTGGCTTAACTCATTGTGTGTTCTACTTTCCATTCCGGTTCCAGCCCCAGTTTGGCTATGATCAAACTGGCCCGCCAGAGGGGATAGAATATCCAGCTGCATTCCCAGCCCGAGGTGCACAGCTTGCTCAGTACGCCACAGCATGGAGAACTAGAGAGCTCCTGGCCCCTGCTCCCACTTTCAGTTGCACTTTGTCTAATGAGTGCATAGATTGGCTTAATGAAGAGGCACAGGTTGGGCCCAACTTGGCATCAGAGGATTCGACTAGCTCTGGGAGGGGGCGCAGGAACACCTGACTTATCTATGCCCCGGATTTATTGCTTTATTAGTACTTTCAAGTTTTCTTTATGAATGTAATAAAAAGCAACTTCAATTTGTATGCAAGAGCAAAAGAACTCTGTATTGAAATCAATAAAATTGAAGGTTGTCGATACAGAAAATTTTCCGCTATGGTCCAAAAATGTCTAAGTTGTAAAAAGATTAATTTGCACAAAGTCAACTTTTATCAAAACTTTTCAAAACCATTTTCGATATGGATCAGAACTGGACACGCCTGAGATCTGTCACTGAGATGCACAACCCTGGATCCCTGGCAACTGGAAAGTTGCCCCTAGTCTGAGTAGCACTGTACCGGAGATCACCACTGAAGCTCTCGAATGCTGAATAGACAAAGATGACCGAGATGATCAAATGGACAAAGTTGATCGGAAAAAAAAAAAATTTATGGTTGAACTTCAAGATGAAGTTGCCTACGTATCCCAAAGATGGGAATCAAGCCTTACGTAGTTCAGGCTTGGGTTCACTCGAGTATTTTCACTCTCCTTTTGTGCTCTAACTTTTGCCAAGGCCGCCTTTATGGTTTTCAACCTTGAAGCTCGCTTTTATAATTTCAAATTTTCAATGCTCTAACTTTTGCCTAGGTCGCCGTTTCGGGTTTTCGGCCTAGCGAGCCTCTCAGCGGTAATATTTCTTCAACTTGTCCATATTGATCGGCTGTGAGAACTCTAGGCCATCTAGGTCTATCAGAACCGCAGCTCCACCTAACCAGATAGACTTGATGATGTAGGGACTAGTCCAATTGGGTCTGAACTTGCCCCTAGGGTCGTGGATGGGAGCTCGGTTGTCCTTGAGCACTAGATCTCCTTCTTTCAAATTTCTGGACTTAACTTTCTTGTTGAAAGCCCGGGCAATTCTGAGCTGATAACCTTGAACATGGTATAGTGCTTTCAGTCTTCTCTCATCAAAGAGCAAGAGTTCTTCAAATCTACTCTGCTGTCAATCTACTTCGGCTATCTGACACTCAGCCAGTACTCGCAATGATGGAAGTTCAATTTTAATAGGTAGAACGGCCTCCATCCCATAAACCAATGAATACAGAGTCGCCCCAGTAGAAGTTCTAATCAAAGTTCAGTAGCCCCACAGAGCAAATGGCAGCTTACCTGGCCAGTCCCGGTAGGTTTCCACGATCTTCTGCAGTATGTGTTTGATGTTCTTGTTGGCGGCCTCAACTGCTCCATTGGTTTGCGGCCGATATGTGGACGACTTATGAAAAACCACGTTGCATTTCTCCAACAAGTCAATCATTTCCTTCTTGAAGTGGGAACCATTATCTTAAATGATTTCGTTCGGGACCCCGTAGCGACAGATGATGTTTCTGATGAACTTCGCAACATGTGAAGCCTTCAACACCGCATAAGAATGGGCCTCGACCCACTTTGTGAAATAATCTATCACGACCAGGATGAACTCATGCCCATTCAACCCCTTTGGAGTAACAGTCCCTATCACATCGATTCCCCAAACTAAAAATGGCCATGGCGAAGTCATGTTGTACAGCTTCGATGGTGGGATATTCATGTGGTTCTCATGGATTTGACACTTGTGGCATCGTCGAACAAAACTAATACAGTCCTCCTCCATGGTGGACCAATAGTAACCTTGTCTGAGAATCTTCCGGGCTAACATCACCCCGTTCATATGTGTTCCACATTCCCCGCCATGGATGGCCTCCATTAGGTGCTTCGATTCTTCGGCTTCAACGCACAGGTTATGCATTCCCAGATAACCTCTCTTATACAGCTTACCTCCGCAGATGATGAACTGAACAGCCATTCTTCTGATTGCCCTTTTATCCTTGGCATTTGCCCCTAGTGGATACACTTACTTTTCCAAGAAATTCCAAATATCATAATACCAGGGGTTCTCATCCTGAACCTCTTCTATGGCAGCAATTAACTCATAGGCCGGCGCAAACTTCTGGTCAATGATGACTGGACGCATCCGGACTCCAAAAGGGATGTCTATCATAGAAGATAGAGTTGCTAGTGAATCTGCAAACCTGTTGTTCTCCCTTAGTAGATGAGCAAAGTTTAGCTTCTCAAACCGAGGAATTAACAAATCCAAGGTTTGGTGGTACATTATCATCTTTTCCTCTTTGACTTTCCAGTCTCCTTTTGCTTGAGACACAACAAGGTTCAAATCCCCGATGACGTCCAACCGCTTTGCCCCTAGTTCCAGGGCTGCTTCTAGGTCAGCAATGCGTGCCTCATATTCTGCTTCATTGCTCGAGACTTTAAACCGGAGTTTGAAGGTTAGAGGGATACGGGAATTGTCGGGTGCTATCAGCAACACTCCTATCCCATGCCCGTACTGGTTTGACGCTCCGTCAAAGTACATCGTCCAAGTTTCATCTTCGATATGTAAAATGGCCTCATCTGGGAATAAGTACTCGACTGCTTCACTCGCTTCTACCAGATGATCAGCTAAAAATTCCGCTACTGCTCTTCTCTTGACTGACATGCGCGTCACATATTTCAGATCGAATTCAGAAAGCAATAGCAACCAACGAGCTAGCCTACCCGTAAGTGCCAATTTCTCAAAAAGATATTTGATGGGATCTAGTCGTGAAACCAACATTACAGAGTGAGCTAACAAGTAGTGCCGCAGCTTCCTGGTAGCCCATACCAAGGCTAAGCAAGCCTTCTCCAACGGTGTGTAGCGAGTCTCATATTCTAGCATCTTCTTGCTCAGATAGTAGATAGCTTTCTCCACTTTCTCCTCTGATTCTTGCGCGAGCATACAGCCCATTGTAGTCTCAGTCACTGAAAGGTACAATATCAACGGTCTCCCCGGTTCTGGTGGTGACAACACGGGTGGGTTCTGTAAGTATTCTTTGATCTGTTCAAAAGCAGCCTGGTATCGGCCGTCCCACTGGAACTTCATTCCTTTCTTCAAGAGACCAAAAAGTGGTTCACAAGTCAAGGTTAATTTTGAGATAAACCGCCTTATGAATTGCACTTTACCCAGAAAGCCTTGCACCTCCTTTTCGGTCTTTGGTGGTGGCATTTCTAAGATGGCCTTGATTTTGAAAGGGTCAACTTTGATACCTCTCTGTGTAATCAGACACCCCAGCATCTTTCCCGCTGTAACACCAAACGTACACTTCTGAGGATTCAGCCGCAACCGAAATTCTCTGATCCTTTGAAAGAACTTTTGCAAGGCGATGTAGTGGCCCTCTCTTTCTTTGGATTTGACAATCATGTCATCTACGTACACCTCAACCTCTTTATGGATCATGTCATGCAATATTGTTGTCACAGCCCGTTGATATGTAGCTCTAGCATTCTTCAACCAAAACGGCATCACTCTGTAACAGTAAGTCCCCCACGGGGTGGTGAAAGCAGTCTTTTCCCGATCTTCGGGTGCCATCACTATCTGATTGTAGCCTGAGAAGCCATCCATGAATGAAAGCAACGCATGCCCCGCTGTGAAATCCACCAACTCATCGATATGTGGCAAGGGAAAGTCGGCTTTCGGACTAGCTCTGTTCAAATCCCTGAAATCCACGCATACCTTGATCCTGCCATCCTTCTTTGGCACCGGAACAATGTTGGCTAACGAAATCGGGTATTCGGATACCAGCAGGAACCCTGCGTCGATTTGTTTGGTGACCTCTTTCTTAATCTTGATGGCCCAGTTAGGGCAGATTCTTCTGAGTTTTTGCTTGATAGGTCGGGCCTCGGGGTCAAGAGGGATCCGGTGCTGTACAATCTCAAGATCGATCCCAGGCATGTCTTCGTAGGACCACGTGAAAACATCTTTGAAATCTTTTAATAAAGTGACTAAGCACTCGCGTTCCTCCGAAGATAACGTGGACTCAATCTGGACTAGCCACGGGTCCTTCTCAGTACCAACATTCACAGTAGTGATTTCATCAACTAAAGGTTTAACAAATCTTTCCTGCTCTTGTTCAATTAAGCATTGCAAAACTAAAGGAATTTCTTCCTCGTCGTTTTCATCAAAATTTTGAAAGTCTGAGTTAATGCAATAAATCAAGGGCACAGAAAGTACTCAGAAACCACATTCACATCATTCTCATTAAGCACATCCAAACCGTCCGATTCGTCTGTTACAACAGACTCGAAAGAGAAAGAAAAAGACGACCTAGACAGGACTGTGGCATCTGGGTTATCACCCCCAGGAATACCAGACTCAAACTCAGTCGAGCTGGAACCTAATTCTGACTCACAAGACTGGGTGGAATTAGATTCCGCCATTACCCGACCGTGTCTTGGACAAAAATCCCTCTTCATATTGCCAAATGAGAGAGGATGCGATAGATGCATCCAAAATGTTTGCTGGTAGGCCCACAACCGTTTCATTCCCGATCATGGACACCGAGAAGTTATCCTCCAAGCACTTCTGTTCGATCGGAGGATCTAAAAGTAGACATGCCAGCGCTACCCCCATTTCACTTTCGGCGTCCTCAGACTCCGTTTTCTTTCTCTGTTCAACTTCAACTGTCGGGTCTGTTTGCACTTCGGCAACATCATCCCCAGATAATTGCAGGTCAAAGAAGATCTCAAAACCTAGCACGTGCTTCCTCTTCGCATTCAGCCACGGCTCGGGGAAGCAACAAAATGGAAAATCCTCCCCCTCCCGGACGAAGCGTCCGTTAGAGTACACTGGATGGGCCGGTGCATTGGTTCAAAAGGCTTCCCCGCCTGCTTTGCTCTGGCTCTCCCAGCCATCTCCTTGCCTTTCCTTACCCAATTCTCTTTGGTGGGCAGATAACCCAAGCCCAAGGTATGTCGGTTGTGTGGCACTTCGGCCAATGCTGCGACGCCCTTCTGGCCACTCTTTCCCGATCCCATCCCGGGGATGTGTTGGAGCATGTTCATAAGGTATACTGATTGAGCACTGACATACAACTCCTCATTAACAGCCATGATGTTCTGAACTACCCGAGCCTCGGCCAAGGTAAATCCTGAGAAGAAGACATCCTCCGTGCCATGCTCGATTTCCAAAACCGGTGTGGACACCTCTGGTGGCGGATGGATCGATGAATTCCCAAAAACTATAGCCACCCCCTTCCCGTGGGGGTATTTCAACATCTGGTGCAAGGTGGAAGAAACTGCCTTTACCTGGTGCAACCACGGTCGCCCCAAAAGTAGGTTAAAGGTTGCGGGAACGTCCAAGACATGGAAATCAATCTGGTGTTGTCCGACCAACTCGGGTCTCAATTTTGACAGCCCCATCACCTCGCTTGGTTATCATACGTCAATCACTCGGCAGTTGGCATGAAGTCCACGGGCTTCAACCTGATTGCATATGTCGTCCTTGACGGGCATACATTAATGGCGGATCCCGTGTCAACAAGAACCACTGGTACCCATTTGCCTCTACATTCCACAGAGATGTAGAGAGGTTTGTTGTGATTTACGCCCTCAGGCGGTAGTTCTTTGTCGGAAAAGGTCAATGTTGGGGAACCTCCTGCCGGAAAAACCAATCCAACTAGTTGCTCTGGTGTGGTGTCTATCGAGAGTTTGGCCTTGTCCATGGCTGAAAGGACGGCTTGTCTATGTACTCGCGATGCCATAAGCAGTCCCCAGATGGAGATGTCTGCTTGTATCTTTTTTAACTGCCTCAGTACAGCCTTGTCTTCAAATTGCTTTTCTTTTTGCTTGTCTGCCTCCCTATCTTTTCCAAACGCCTCTGCTTGATCTAGGTGTGAAGGCTTGAAATACCGTCCACTCCTAGTCATATGATCGACTTCGCCGATGTACCAGGTATCGTCTGGCTGGTTACTGCCCCAATCGTCGTCTGTGTGGGCAAGACATAAATCATCGTCCTCCCACCACATTCCGTCGGCAGCCGACAGACACCTGTCCGACTCCGGTATGACTATTCTCATACTCGCAGTACCCTCCATCCATATGTTCGCGGTATTCTCTGTCCCTGTGCACACAGTAGTTTCAGTCCCCACATGGGCTTTAGCTTTCCTGATCCTCTCAGAATCCTTAAACCTTTCCTGTTCCAACTGTGGGCAAGGCGCTCGATAATTCTCAGATTCAAAATGCTCCAATCCTGAGCGAAATTCTTGACACCGGCGCTCTTCGGCGATGTACTCTGATTTTCAGCTCTTTCGGCCACCACTGTTATTCTTGCCCCTGCCGGGCCCTATTCTGACTGAGATTCTTTGACAACGTCTGGTAGGTCATCAAGCCACCCGGTAACTTCTACCGATTCCTCAAAATCTGACCAGTTAATGGCCATGTCCCCTGGGCCTTGTTCGTTGAAAAATTGGAAGTCAGCGAAGTCCCCTTCCATAGCCGCTAAGCCCTCTGATCTTTGATCCAGCCCATCTTCCTGTATCACACAGAGCTCCCCCATTTCTGGCAATTCCACACTTGATCTATCCTGGCCTACTAACAAAATGTAGTCACTTGATCAGACATCTCCCAAAACTCCCAGATTACTCAGATTCTGACTCAACAATATCATTCTCTTCTAAGAACACTGCTCGTCTTCGAATACCACCATTAGTTTGGCTTGCGTTCTGGAGATGTCCAACATGCACAAGTCGGTGCAATCAGGAAGGAGCACCTCCAACTTGGGTAGGTGGGAGGGAGTGATATATATGCTAGGATCGTAAGATACGACCCTAGTCTGGATAAAATTGACTCTTTTGGGAGGTGGAGCTTGGTGGTGCGGTGGGAGAGGGTTTGTTGTGACATTGGGTTTTTCGGGAGGACAATCACCCCATTATCAATGAGATCTTGAATCTCATGACATAATCGGTAGCATTGGTCGGTGTTGTGACCGTGCTGTTGGTGAAATGCACAATATTTGGTTGGGTTGTGGGTAGGGGAAAGTTTTTCCAGCAATGGCCTCAGCTCTAGGGGCTTCAAGTGCCCTTTTCTGATTAAAACCCCTAGAGCTTTGGATAGGGGCGTATATAGTGGAGCGAAGGTTCTTTGGTTTTTGGGTTGGTATTTGGCCATTTGTGTGTTACTTCCGGACGCACCGGAGAATGGCGTAGCTGCCATGGTTCTTGGAGGGGGAATGGTGGTGACCATGCTCACTTCTGAGGCTCTTGTAGCTGTAGCGCCGCTTGGGCCCGCATTAGTGTTGCGGTTGAAGATTTTTCTGGGTTGCTCTCTATCATTGTCGATCAAGCCTTGCTTCAAGGCATCCTCAATCTGTACTCCCATCTCATGCAGATCTGAAAAGGTAGGGAAGGGGAGCACGATAATTTTTTGCATCAGTTTGGGTTGGAGGTTGCGCACAACCATCCGTATTTGATCCTTATCTGTTGGCCTAATGGTCATCATTGAGGCCTTTGCCCTCCATCGAGTCACAAATTCTGAGAAGCTCTCCTTAGCCTCTTGTCTCGTCGTCTCAAGATCATGGATCGTAATCTCAATTTGTGTGTTATACGAGTATTGTGCAACGAAGGCCTCAGCCATCTCATCCCAGTTTCGCTTGACATCATCCTCCAATTTTGTATGGATGGCGCCACACCGGCGATTCGGTCCAAACAGAGACAACAGAGTCCGTGAGGCCCATCGGCCTTAAGATATCTGAAAACAACCTCAGGTGCACCATGGGGTCCCCGGACCCATCAAATCGGTCAATTTGTGGCATCTTGAACCGATCTGGCAGCGTCACAGCTGCGTCCGTATATCCGTCCTCAATGTCGGGAATAGACTTGACTCCTTGGGATTTCTTGAACAACTTTTCAAGCTTGCTCAACTTCAGCGATGCGGGGTCCACTTCGAACTCGAAGGGAGAGTCCGGTACATTGATAGGCGTGGGCGCCTTGGATAGTTACAGTAGAATCGGCGGCGGAGCCGGCCCCGTTGGAATGTCTGTATCCTCTTGGATATTCTGGACATTTGGTGTCTCCTCAAGTATCGGAACCCTTGGTGGAGGAGGAGCTTGATGTGAAGCAGATACCCCGACTTGCTGCTGTAGCCTTATGATTAGCTCTGCTTGTTCAGTCATAACCGTGGCCTGTTGCTTGGTGAACTCCGCCTGTCGGATAGCATCTTGTTACATAATTTTCATGCTCTCTTGGAGCTAGCGCACCATCTCCTCTAAGCTTGCCATACTGCTCGCTCGTTGAATTACCCAGATATATTCTCTCTGTGGTGAAAACTGAGGCCTCGGCCTGATTGTCCACTGGTAGGGTTGACCACTCCGCAATCCGCCAGAGATATCAAGTCTTCGCCTTCGCCTCGATAACCGGTAGAGAATAAAACACTGGTTGTCCGTCAACCAGATCCTCAGATCGATTAAGTCGACGACCTCTAGTCCAGAGTGCTTGGGGAATATCTACTGGGTCAGAAGCAATTGTGCTAAACTACCTAGCAAAAAGATAAATAAAGCAATAAGGAAATAAATAACCTGACAAACGGGCAGCATAACAATGTAAAATAAATACACACAACACACAGTCGGGCATCACAACACACGGTTGATAAGCTGAATACACTGTTCCTCAATCGACATTATCCTCAATCATCGTTTCAAATCGAACTCGATACCCGCAGATAATCGATTTTCAAACATCAATCGACGCCGCAGTTCGATGCCCAAACTTGCAAACTGATATGTGCATTCCTGTAGAGATACACTCTAAAAGCACATAGCAAGTAAAAGAGAACCAAAACACCCCTATGTTAGTAGGGTTTCGCCCTACTTTGTCAGGAGCTAGGGTTTCACTATGCACATAGCGGTTTCAAAACAACCTAACATCAGGTAAGCAACCTGTCCTAGCTTGGAATGGTCACTATGGATTCCGAATATGCACTAGGTCGAATGGTCGAAAAGGGTGCCCCAGTGACAACCGGGGTTTGTGTTCTACATCGCAGAGTTTATAACCGTCAAATTTTTATGGTAATGGCTTGACAAGGCAAGCCTCCGGCAGACTGTTCAGGAATGGCAGATGGCAAACATGGTGTCCTAGGTGCACCAATGCACATGCAATGCAAAGAAACACATATGTGTAATCAAAACAGGATATCATGCGTTCGAGTCAAGCTCTCTAAATTCAAATAGAGTCGCCAGAAATCAGAGACGCCACGTGGGCCTCTCTCTAGGCCGACTCGATTTTTGTCACAGTTTTTAATCTGAACCAAAGAGTCCAAATCCGGCAAATCGTTTTGAGAAAATAGATTTCTAGAAAAGAAGTGCCAAACATGGACTGCTCTGCTAGATACAGAGTTGCCACCAAAATGTTTTATTTTGGGGAATTTAGGAAACCTTGACTCGTTGCCTAAGGCCACGTGTCTGTCATCACCAAAGTTGCCTCGACACGGGAACTTGGGTACGATTGGGGAAGGTCACTTCGTGAGCACCCCCGCTAGCCCGATCAAAGATCGGCCTCTACTAACGATGATATCTAGTTTTGAAAACATTACGCGTTCTTATTTCGGTTATTAGCCTAGATTTTACTAAGTGATGCGCACAGCAAAACAAGTATAGACTAGATCACCTAATTTGAAACAAAGCATTGCATATCCGTTTATTTGGAAAATGGTTTGAAATTTGCTACTCGCAAGTAGACTAAAACACGAATTTCAACGAGCTATTCCAACTCAAACAATCAAACCTTCACCCACAGGCATTCAGGCAGTTATATCACATAAGCAGCTAGCCTCATGGTAATTATGCTATCATGGCAATATTCACACACATGTGGCATGCTAAAGCATAAAAGCTTACCTAGTACTCCAAGCCAAAACAGAAACTAGTTAGTAATCATATGCATTATCCTAGTTCATGTTAAAAATGGCTAATGCAACACATGCAAAGATGCAATCTAGACAGGCTCGGCTATTCTAAACATGGCATGTGAAATGCGACAAATAACATGTATTCAATTTGGGGTTGAAATACAATGCAGTTAGCAAGATGCACCGAGCCCGGTGCATGCAAGATAAACGTATGAATGCACGTATGCATAACATAAGGTATGCTAATTTAAATATGCCCTAATAGTAACCATTGAAAGCAGGTAAATAAAAGGGCAGAAAGACGTGGGGTTGGAAGACATACACACACTCACACACACTTATTACACAATTACCCTTGCTCGGAGGGTCCAAATAAATATTACACAACCAAATGAATACTACTAAATTAATTATTACAGAACTTCTAATTAATTAATAAATTAAATGCAGAAGAGAGATGGCCGCAGCCCTGCCTCGGGATGCGTGGATGATGCATGTTCGTTCCGTCTCGCCCGGAAACCCGTACCATGCCACTGTTGCCTCTGGTTTACGCTGCCTCACCCCACTGAAAATTATGAAAGTCTCCAGAACTGCTTTGAGCTTCCTTCTGAGTGCTGTGGAGTACCACCGGCCACAAGTCAAGTTCACCGGCCATGGAAATGGGCTTATCGGCCAGATATTATGCCACCGGCTGGACTTTGGTGGCCGGTCGGCACTGTATAGGGCCGGTCGGCCATTTCTTCCTGCAGAATCCTGCAGTTGACAGCAACAGAGGGCAAGCAATGTATGGCATGGAATTTTCAAGCAAATGTGTGCATGGCCACTCTCCCAATCATGTAATGGACTCAAGGGAGTGTGGCCCTTGACCCTTGGGCCATCAATTGCGCATTTCGATGCATGATGGCCTAAGAGGCCAAGTTCGCCATTTAATGTAAATGCATGCAAACAAAACAAATGAGTGCTAATCCCCTATCATGTTGAGGTCAAGGGTATTGGCGACCAAGGATTAAGACGTGTTTCGTCACTCCAAGTACGAACACTCCTTAATCCTCATGCTTGGTTTGACACCCCAAACCAAGCAAAAATGTAATGCATGGATGCAATATACAATGCAAAGTGATGCAACTCATGCAAGGCAATATGAACATGTTAAGCTAATGTAACATGACACTATCTAACCATGCAAGCTAGACTAATGCAATATGGACATATCAAGCATACAACAAGATTATGTAATGCCATTAGCTAAGCAACATGTAAACATGCGAATATGATATAATGTAAGCATGCAATTAATATAATGCAAGCATGCAAAGTATGCAAAGATGGACTTATACTGAAATGAGAGGACCTCAGTCCATCCAAAAAAGTGGCCTAAGTGATGGGTGAAGGCAACAAAATGCAAAGCATTCAAGCATGCTAATTGGTCCATTACCTAGACCACAATGTCCAACCTTCAAACATGAGTGAGGGGTGGTAAGCATGAGAACATGGCATTATAATAGCCTCTGAAATCACATGAAGAATGATGCCAAATCCAATAAAATATGCAAGCAAGGCATGGAATAGGGCCCAAATCTTGAAGCTAGCAAAGGGGTCCAAATTATAGCTATACCAACCAAACCCCACCAGACCAAAATTGCCTAAAACAGTCCCTTAGCATTCCAAAACAAGACTAAAGTGTGCATAGATCATGGTCAAATCATGCTAAGGAATGGATGCAAAACAAAGGAGGATTCAAGACCAACAAGAGGGCATTGTACCACAACCACCTCAACCACTCATGGCATGGGCTACACAACCAAAAAAAGAGTTTCAACATGCAAAATAAGCCCCCAAAACCCACTGATATGGCAGCCTAAAGCCTTAAACCAAGAGGCATGCATTAAGACCTATTTCAAGGCATAAAAGAACAACACTTCAAGGCATGAAAGAGATGATGAATGCAAGCATACAAGCATGGATTAGGGACTGAAATGGCATGAGAAATGACTCCAAATCATTGAAACAACCCAACTAAAGCATGCTAATGACTCATACACTCAAGGCTCACAAGCCAAAATACAAAGGGGATATACCAAACATGGAAAATATGATCAAATAAGCTCCCAAAAAACCTTAAGCATGGTAAGACATGACTAAGAACTTCACAAAGTTAGGCCAAAACATGAGAGCATGGTAGGCTAAATGCATGATGCACTTCTAGGCAAAATGGGGGAATACAAAGCAAGTATATTATGCATGCAAGGGACCTTTAATCCAACCAAAAACAGGGGTAAGATATGCCCAAATAACACCCAAAAACCTCTGAAATTGAGCCAAGAACAACTAATCATGCATGCTACCCTTATGAGCCAAAGACATGTACAAATGAGAGACTAAGGGAGAGGGGTGTCCCTTCTCTATACAAGACCTCAAACCCTCTTCATCACCATTGAAAATCCACTGGATTTCAGTGGTAAGAAGGCCAAAACACAATAGTATTCAAAGCTTAACAAAGAGAGCACAAAAAGGGCCAAACAAGGGCTAAGAGGGGGAGGTCGACCCCAAACAACAAAATGACCTTAATGAAAGATCTTAAGCATGAAAATACAAGACTTTTTCAAGTTATACACAAAGTCTAAAATAGCATGCAAAGTAGGCTAAAAGCTAGTGCAAGATTGGGGAAAATAAAGCAAAAGTGTTACCCTTGAAGAACACTTCAAGAACAGCAAGCTCAGCCTCTTCCTTCTGATCAAAACCAGCCCAAAACTCCAAGAACAACCTCTCAAAACCTCCCAAATCGAAGTATGGTGTAATAGTGTGTGTCTTAGTGCAAAACTAAGAACAAATCACCCTTTTAGGCCCTCAAACACACACAAATGAAGAGAGAGAGGGAGATATAGAGAGAGAATGTGTATATATATCATATATTAGATGTATTAGGTCTAGTTTTGCTGAACCTCTCAAATGGAGAAGAGAGGTCTCCTTATATAGACAAGGGAAATGGCCAAGCTTCTAAGAGAAGCTATCCTAAAGGGGTCAAGGGGGTCAAGGCTTCTAAGAAAAGCTAAGCTAAGGGTGCAAGCTTCTTGAGAAAGCTATGACAAAGGGTCAAGCTTCCTGAAGAAGCTTGAGCAAAGGGTGCAATCTTCTCTAGGAAGCTTGGACCTAAAAGGGTGCAAAGGTTCAAAACAGCCACACCCATGCATGGGGGGCAGGGTCCGTGCATTCTAGCTAGCACAGCTAGCATGCACAATGCCTGCAAGAGGCAAAAAAGTGGTACCAGCAAGAAAAGGAGGCCATCAGTCAAACAGAGTGTCAGTCAACCATCCAAATAGCCTACCGGCCATTGGTAGCAAGAAACCAAGGCCGGTGGCATCAATAAATGGCCGGTGAGGTATGGGGATGGCTGGTGAGGTGTGGGGATGGCCGGTGAGGTGTGGGGATGGCCAACAAGCCACTCCCTGCCCTTCAAAGCGGAAACACAAGTGTTTGGTGCAAAACCAAACACAAAAACAGTCGAGTTGAGAGATCCTAAAGGCAAGGCACGCGGTCGAGACCTCCGGGAACTAAAAATGAACACGAACATGGATGACCACCGACTGTTCAAATGGTGACGTCCAAGTCTTGAGGACGGTCAAAAATGGGTGTCTATACAAACACATAATCACATTCATAATAAGGACCAATTAGCATAATACGGAATAGGGTTATCACAGTCTTCCCCCATTTAGGAAGTTTGGTCTTCCAAACTTATCTTACCTTTAGTCGGACACATTTCGGAACACTTTCTATTCAACGGTTCCAATCCTTTTAATAGCCATTTACTTAGTCTCAAAATCAAGCAATACTTTGTTCTCAATCAGTCAGAGACTTACCTTTTTCTCCACACAAGGCTTGTATGGTGTCGCACCGAATTAGAGTGTAAGTCATTGTCGTAAGCAAAGTCTGCCAATGATGGGTAGATCTTTCCAATGTCCCTGTAAAACCTAATGCATATATTGGAGCATTCCTCCCAAAATCTAAAAAGTTCTTTCTGATTATACATCAATTAGCGGATGGAAAGTAGCGCTGACTCACAATTTAGTTCCCATCGCCTCTTGAAGGCTTTTCAGAATTCAAAAGCATTTTAGGATTCCTGTCTAAAACAATAGATACTAGGACCCCATGCAAACGAGAAATCTTATTGATGTAAACAGTGGCTAGTCTACAAACATCACACGAAAATTTTACAGGGAGGAAATGAGCGAACTTAGTAATTCTACATACAATAACCCAAACGAGACTTATACTTTGGGTGCTCAAGGTAGCCCCACTATGAACTTCGTAGTCACATATCCCTATTTCCATTCCGAAATAGAGAGAGATTGAAGTAGTTCTACCAATATCTGATATTCAACTTTGACTTGTTGGCACTGAAAACATTTAGACACAATTCAACAATTTCCTTCTTGACAATAGGTCGCCAACATCTTTATTTCAAATGCCAACTAACTTTACCACAGAAGTTCGGTCCGTTTCCTTGTCACAGAAGTTCAATTCATTCTTCAATAATTTTGCAATTCACAATCCAATTCAGTACTTAGTTTAGTGACTCATCACGGTTATCCAAGGTCAATCGAAAGTCTTCAGGAACGTAAAGTGGATCTAGACACTGATTCCCGAGTCAACAAAAATAATAACGAACCAATCAATCACACGACATACGTAACTCATATATCCCCATAGTACCAATTGTAAAGAAAAATAACACCGATGCAGTCAACTTCTAATATAATACACGTGTTCTCAATTCATTCAATAGTTTACAGTTTGCAATTCCGTTCAATATTCAATTCCCTGTTCCATCGAGTTTTTCCACATTATCTGATAGTCGTCAAAAAAAATTAAGGCAATTCATATATTAATCCCCATGGCGTTAAAGATATTATCAGAAGCAATCAATCACATGTTGAACACAATTTACACATCCTCAGAGCCCCAATTGCAGAATAAAATGGCCCTGTGCAGTTATTTATGCAAGGCGTGCTGAATTCACACGCTTTCGAATAATTAGGGTTTTTCAAAGCTTCTTGGATGTTAATAACATCTACATAATACCAAAGGATGACATTCCAGTCAAAACAAGGAAATAATTGTCTTGGGACCAAAGCACACCCGTTCACGATCGCTTGCGGGTCAATTCGAGATCGACAGATGCACCACCCAACAAAACTGCTTGGCAAAAGAGATATCTCAACAAAGGTGCTACATAGGCTTAACGTCCCCTAGCACGAAAGGATGCCCCAAGAACGTCATCAGAACAAACATAATACCACCCACCATAACCTAATTTCCCAAAATCCAATAAAACTGAAGCAGACATATGAAACATATTCCGATTAGTCGAGGATAATATTCAGTACTGTTTACAATCAAATCGATCTGTTGTCATCGGTCCCCATAGCGTCAAATAAGCAGGAATATGACAGTACATAAGCATTGTTCCTTAAGACACCCAATCACTGGATTTGCACAATTCAGTTCATTTATATCACATATGTCCTCAATAGTTGAGTGTTAGTTTTCAATGGTGTTCATGGTTAGATCATTCTGTTGATAGCCCACAAAAGTCTTTCAAATAAGTCAAGTATTCCAAATGGATTCAAGTTTTGGGTATATCAGTTTTTCTGCCAAGAATAATCTGGCTATTCATTCATACGTAATCCATGATCCCCCTTAACAAGGTCAAATCAGATAGAGGGTCTTATCAAATAAATCCCGACAAAGGTTTTGCCAAATTAGATCAAACAAAGGTCCCATCAAATTATATCAAATGAGGGTTCTAACAAACCAAATCAAACAAAAGTTCTATCAGATCGAATCAGGTAAAAGTTTTCTCGAATAGGGTACATTTGGTTCTATGAGACATACTTCGTTTGCTTAGGTGTATAGCCAATAGTTTCACAACTGTCCTAAGTTCATCACGTCTCCAAGGTACATTAGAGTCATTCATATCAATCGGTCAGTATAGCAGTTCCCAGTAAGCCTTATATGCAAGTATATGGTGCACAGTAACACATTAAACAAAGTTCCTCGGTTACACATAGCGTAGGATTGTTGCGCAAAAGTTCTAAATCAGTCACAAAAGCATAGGTTTACGAGTCAAGCTTAATATAGTCACATAGTCCAGTCAATTTCCTACTAATCAGAATACACAATCTCGCAATTTATAGAGTTCGTTATTTGGGGTACTCAACCCTGTTACACAATCACAGAGTCATAATTCCAGTGGTTTAGTCATTGAAGATAGTAATATAACAAATCACCCTAAGCATAGGTTTAGATGTACATGTGCATGTGCAGAGTTAACCGATATCCCAATACGTATTTCACAAATTTCCCAAATGGAGTATATACCTTTAAGGGATACGGTCTCGGTCTTGTGGGTCTAACCAATCTAAATACACA
Organism: Camellia lanceoleosa; assembly: GCA_025200525.1. Classification (NCBI taxonomy): domain Eukaryota; kingdom Viridiplantae; phylum Streptophyta; class Magnoliopsida; order Ericales; family Theaceae; genus Camellia; species Camellia lanceoleosa. The sequence goes on along the minus strand of CM045771.1, from coordinate 74,798,172 downwards.
TGCCACAGATACGAAAGAATATGTCGATCCGAATCAAATAATATCCCAAGCAAAGATGTACACATGTACCAATTCAGAATCAATCAACACATAAGCATTCGTTTATAAACAGTACAGATACCTGGGATAACAGTCGCAGTATTTTGAGCGCTTTCTGGGATGAGTGTGATTACTCTATCCTGATTAGCAGCTCCTACCATTGGTACAGATCTAGCAGAAGTAGAAGATTTATTCACATTTTGTTCAGTCCGGGGACAGTTCCTCACCATACGGTCCATTTCACCACACCTATAACAAACCCCAAAAATTCGATAACAAACTCCTTGGTGTTTCTTACCACATGAATTACATGTCGGTGTTGTATTCCTTGTACTCTTCTTTCCATTCTATCAAGTCGGGCTGTGGAAAAAGTCTGCCAACTCGTATGCCCTTACTTTATCCATACTCTACACGAACTCTTATTAAACCTTGCTAAATACTAGAATGCCCAATACAGAAATAAACACAGATACACATAGGTATATTTGCACATAGGCACATAGGCACATTGTCATATTCTCATTTTACGTAGCATCAGGACACAATTAATCACACACGTAACAGATGATTGCATACCGATAAAATACCGCATGCTGAACATTTACTAAGTAATTGTATATTCAAATCGTATTCATATTTCACATAGAAACCCATTTGCAGAATCGAATGCACATAAGCAACTTTTCATGATTTATATGTTCATGTATGTGCATTATAACAAAACAAACTTGTTGTACACATTAGTGCAACAATCCATATCTCATATAATCACATGTTTTCACCGTCTTATTAGACTTGCATTATACTTTATACAAAAGATTCACATGTATGCATATACTAAAGAGCATACATATTCAAATAATTTGCAATGCAAGCAAATCACAAACTTATAACACATAATCGTTCACACTAAACTATTTAAGCGTATTCTTGATGCTCTCAAATTCATACTTATCACATGAATGCATCCTAGATCTTATCTTGACGCTTATTGCACTTTTGGACAAGTGTGTGAGTTATTAACTCGTGCTCTGATACCACTCGGTCACGACCCGAACCCGCCCCCTATGGGTTAAGGCCATAACCAGCCAATAATCACGAGATTACCTACGACCTCAAACCAAATAGGACAAAACTCATCAGAGTAAAGGGGTCAAACGGAAGCAAATTTAAAACTTTGTCCATATAGCCATGCTTATATACACATCATAACATTCCATACATACATATGTTAATAACTCATAACAGAAAGTATAGTCACATAAAGTTCTATACAGATAGGATCATTCAAATCTAAGTCAGCTAAAACAAAGCTATATACAGACGTACACAAAAGTCCTCGCCAACATGACAAAATAACATAGAATGGCAGAAGGGCGAAGATGTGTCTCGTGGGTGAGACATAAGGGCTGACTCTTCAAAACCTTAGTTGTTCCATACAGACTTCACTGAGGTTGGGTCTAGACCTCTCTTGGCTCACCTACAATCACATGAATGAGCGTGAACGAAAGCCCAGTGAATAATATCAAATAAAGAAAATACATTGGAACAAAATACATCAGACGGCCTTAGGCCCAATTTATATTTCTATCTAGCATATTGTGGGGGCCGAATATTGGATGTCGTAGAGATTCCGGATAGCCGAACATGGAAAAAATCAAGATTCGAAACACTCGGCCATTACCATGGAAATTCGGACCCAACCTTATTCGGCTAGATAACCGATTAAGCAAGGGGCCGAGTGAAGAACTATTTATTACAAAATATACTGAGTATGAGGTTGGATTTGGAACTAATCCCAAGACCCAAAGAAGAAAAGATATAAATAGAAGAGACATCAGCCAGAAAGAGATATGTGATAATTGTGGTGTTTAACTTAGAATTAAAATATCCTAGATCTTGAGACTGACTTATCCGTTAGAGTGCTGATTCTGGCATCCCCGACAGGAGTGTTTATTTCCTTTCAGGTGACTGTTGGTGGATCACGAGCGTCCCCCAGGATCAGAAAAGTATTTCCAAAACCACTTCCCCACAATTGGCGGCGTCTGTGGGAAAACTCAAGCATATCCATGGTGGACGTGACGGAGGATCCTCTCGTAGTCACTAATGACAATGCTCGGATGGACGATTTCACTCCAACAAACATGCACAGACCGGAGCTTATCCTAGCAGGACGCGTTTTGAACTTCGCCTTCCCTTCGACTCCAGAACATAAGGCAATGCAAGCGATCATGGAGCAGGCAAAATGAAATGCACAGAGACTGAAAAATGCGATTGTTGAGAATGAACGTCTCCATCAGGATTTGGCCTTGACAATGGCAAAATCCAAACGAGCTATATGCCAAGGTCCGGAACAACATGTAAGGGCGAGCGTTCGACGATCTCGAGCTTGACAGTGTGACTGACAAGGCAACCCAACCAAAGCAATGGCCCCAACACAGGACTCACCTCCTCTTGGCGTCATTCTTATGATCTATAGCCTGCCAACGCCCCCAACCGTGAATACGATTCAATCGCACCCAATACCCCTGAAGCAACTAACACCAGCAAAGAGGCCATATGAAGTTCCAAGTATTACCTTCGACGATTCTGATCTTCTCGGCATAACGGTCCCCCACATCGATCCACTGGTCATTGAACTATGCGTGAACCGATTCACTGTGAGCGCGTTGTCATAGACTAGGGGAGTACGTCAGAGGTTAAGCATTATAAGACCTTTCTCAAACTAGGCTTCAACGAATCAGACCTGTCTCCGGCTCCATATCCATTATTCGGCTTCAACGGAAATCCAGAGTATCCATTGGGAAAAATCACGTTGCCCGTTCGAGCGGGCTCCCGAACAGTAGATGTGGGATTCTTGGTCATCAAGCTTCCTTCGCCATATAATCTCATCATGGGGTGAACTTAGCCGCATACTATTGGGGCAGTGCCAAGCACCTATCATCAGCTTCTACGCTTCCCGACCGAACATGGCATTGAGCAAATTTGTGGCTCACAGCAAACAGCACAGGCATGTTACTCCTTTCTGAAAAGACACCAAAGGAGTTGCGAGTTAATTCCATTGAGGTTCCAGATTGTGACAGGCTCGACGATGTCGGGCAACTCCCAAATGAGAAAGTCACGGAAGACCTAGACCAATTTGAGATCGATGATAATCCCAAGCGGTTCTTCATGGTCGGCGCCTCCCTAAGTCAAGCCGACCGACAGCAGCTAGTATCGTTCTTGCTCGGCAATCTTGATGTGTTCGCGTGGACCCCGTATGAAATGCCAGGTGTAGACCCATCTGTTTCGGAGCACCGTTTGAATGTTGATCCCAAATGCAAGTCGATCATTCAAAAAAGCCGACGATCAGCCGCAGAGCACACTACCGCTGTCATTGAAGAGGTTGACCGGTTGCTTGATGCCAGAGCGATCAGAGAAGTAGCTTACCGCACGTGGCTCTCCAACACTGTGGTTGTAAAAAAGAAAAATGGGACTTGGCAAGTATGCATCGATTTTATGGATCTGAACAAAGCCTACCCCAAAGACTGCTTTCTTCTTTCCAGAATAGACCAACTTGTAGACGCTACGGTGCGACATCAGCGTATGAGTTTCCTTGACGCCTATCGAGGGTATCATCAAATCGCTATGCATCCGAAGGATCAAGAAAAGACTACATTCCTCACCCCAAGAGGAACCTATTGCTATAAGGTAATGCCTTTTGGGCTGAAGAATGCAGGGGCAACCTACCAGAGACTGGTTACCACCATCTTCAAGGAGGAACTCGGCAAAACTATGGAGGTGTACATTGACGATATGGTGGTCAAGTCCAAAGAAGAGCAGAATCATATAGCCAATCTAGAAAAGACATTCGGCATCCTACGCAAATATGGAATGAAGTTGAACGCCTCCAAGTGCGCATTTGGTATCGACTCTGGCAAATTTCTGGGCTATATTGTCAACCACAGAGGAATCGAAGCCAACCCAAGGCAAATCACAACAATCCTGGAGCTCGGTTCCCCTCGCTTAGTAAAAGAGGTTCAAAAGCTAATGGGGATGGCCGCCGCTCTCAACAGGTTTATCAGCCGGTCCACAGATCGTTGCCGACAATTCTTCCATACACTATGACAAGGCAAAGCTTTTGAATGGTCCTCCGAATGCGAAGCTGCTTTCAACAGCCTCAAGAATTACCTCCGCTCAGTGCCACACTTGGCAACGCCCTCTCTTGGTGACCCGTTCATTATGTATCCGCACTGACCGCCGCCAATGCCGATCGATAAAGGAAGAGCTGGGAGAGCAACGGCCGGTGTACTATGTGAGCAAGGCAATGGTTGATGCCGAAACACGCTACCTTCCGCTGGAAAAGCTCATCCTAGCCCTAGTCATGGCGGCAAGAAAGCTGATGCATTACTTCCAAGGTCATAGCATCGAAGTGCTAACGGACTATCCCCTCCGCTCGGTACTACGCAGTGCAGAAGCTTCCGAACGTGTTTCAAAGTGGGCTCTAGAACTCGGCCAATACGATATTCAATTCCTACCCAGAACCTCAATCAAGGGGTAGGTGCTTGCCGAATTTGTCGCCGAATTCACTAGGGCACTGACCGACTTCAAATCTGATGAAATTAGACCAAAGTCGAACTGGACGATTTATGTTGGGGATATTTGGCAGTTGTATTGCGATGGATCGTCCAATCAGCGGGGCAGTGGATCCGGAGTTGTGATCATGTCTCCCGACGGTGCAATAATTGAGCAGGTCATCAAGCTCGATTTCGAAGCATCAAATAACGAAGCCAAATACGAAGCCTTCCTAGCCAGTTTACAGAATGCGCATGTTCTTGGTGCTCGGCATTTGCTTGTGTTTTGTGATTCAAAACTAGTGATCAACCAGCTAATGCGGCAAGGAACGACTAGATGGCCGCCTACATGAAAATGGCCAATTCCTTGTTGGCAAAATTCGACCATCATGGGTTGAACCAGATAACACGTGATCAAAACACCCATGCAGACGCCTTGGCTTGTCTAGCCTCCGCCATCAACTCAGAGATCAAATGGACCATCGAAGTAGGTTTCATCCCGGAGCCGAGCATTGGCCCTTCGGAGGAAGTCCAGATCAACATTATAGAATCTGCCTCAAGCTGGATGGACCCCATTGCTGCATTCATGTCTTCTGAGCAACTCCCAGAGGACAAGAAAGAAGCGCACAAGCTACGAAACAAAACCATGCGATACTACTTGGATCCCCAATGAAGGCTCTATAAAAAATCCCTCTCTGGTCCATATTTGGAATGTGTGCACCCGGACAAAGTCGAAGAGCTCCTTACCGAGATACATGAGGGCAGTTGTGGCGCCCATTCTGGCGGACACTCTTTGGCGCATCGAGCTATAACACAGGGGTATTATTGGCCGACAATGAGAGTGGATGACGAATGTTATGCAAAAAAAGTGTGAACAATGCCAGAAGTTCTCCCCGTTAATCCATTTTCCCGCAGAAGAGCTGAACTCTATTACCAGTCCCTGGCCGTTCGCCCAGTGGGGCTCAATATCATAGGACCATTGCCGAGGGCCCTAGGGAACAAGCGATACTTGATTGTCGCAACAGATTACTTCACAAAATGGGTCGAAGTGGAGGCATTAACACACATTTGAGATGCTGATGTTAAACGCTTTATGTGGAGGAACATCATAACACGATTCGGCATTCCACGAGCCCTGATTTCAGACAACGGTACTCAGTCTGATTATGGTGTTTATCGAGAACTGTGCGACAAGTATGGTATCCGGGCGTATTTTTCTATGCCGGCTTATCCCCAAAGCAATGGTCAGGACGAAGCCTCTAACAAATCCATCTTGGATGGCATCAAGAAAAGGCTGGAGAAAGCCAAAGTTAAATGGGTCGAAGAGTTGCCAAGTGTATTGTGGGCTCATCGAACAACACCGAGGAGATCAACTAGAGAAACGTCGTTTGCCCTATGCTTCAGCAACTAGGCGATCTTACCCCTGGAGATAGGCCTCCCGACTCTCAAGTCGCAAGTCTTTGATATAGGGCGAAACGACATAATGCTGGCTTTGGATTTGGTTCTAATCGAGGAATGAAGAGACCGTGCCCTTGCATCCATGGCACGGTATCAGTAGCAGCTGGTGGAGTCATACAATCAACGAGTTCAGCTACGTCGCTACACACTAGGAGAACTGGTCCTAAAAAAGGTACTCCCAGCTGATAGGAAGTCGGCTGATGGAAAACTTGGTCCAAACTGGGACGACCCCTATCAAATAGATTCCATTGCAGGAACAGGGGCGTATCGGTTGAAAGATATGTCAGGAAGGAGCCTTCCACGGCCTCGAAATTCAACGCACTTGCGAAAGTTTTATCATTAAACCCGACCTGTGGGGAATGATTTTAATTTTAAAAATTCGCCATGTACAAATTCTACTTCTATAAATACGAGGATTTACGTCAAGAATTATCCTAACGTAGTGTTCGGGAAAAGCCTCCGGATACGGAGCACCCTTCGTAGATATCACGATTGGCCAATTAAAGTCTCCGGATTCGGAGCCCCTTTGGCGCATGACGTCGATGTGCTGAAAAAGCCTCCGGATTCGGACCGCCCTTTGTGAATGTCACGATCGGCCAATTAAAGTCTCTAGATTCAGAGCTCCTTTGGCGCATGACGTCGATGGGCCGAAAAAGCCTTCGGATTCGGAGCGCCCTTCGTGGATATCACGATCGGCCAATTAAAGTCTCCAGATTCGGAGCCCCTTCGGCGCATGACGTCGATGGGCCAAAAAAGCCTCCGGATTCGGAGCGCCCTACGTGGATATCACGATCGGCCAATTAAAGTCTTCGGATTCGGAGCCCCTTCGGCGCATGATGTCGATGGGCCGAAAAAGTCTTCGGATTCAAAGCCCCTTCGGCACATGACGTCGATAGGCTGAAAATGCCTCCGGATTCGGAGCGCCCTTTGTGGATATCACGATCGGCCAATTAAAGTCTCTAGATTCGGAGCCCCTTCGGCGCATGACGTCGATGGGCCGAAAAAGCTTCCGAATTCGAAGCACCCTTCATGGATATCACGATCGGCCAATTAACGTCTCCGGATTTGGAGCCCCTTCGGTGCATGACGTCGATGGGCCGAAAAAGCCTCCGAATGCGGAGCCCCCTTCGTGGATATCACGATTGGCCAATTAAAGTCTCCGAATAAATGATGGATGAAAATGCCAGGCTTGGGGCCTTATCAACACCATCTTTGGGTAGTGTAACGTCCATACTAAATAAGTATCTAACAAAGTGCTCCATTATGACGAGCCAATAAAAAACATTTATTCGAACAATGTTTCTCCAATAAAGCATAAAATATGCAAACATAAGTACGCCAAAGCAAAGATTATAAAACGACAGGAATACTAAAAATAGAGCATTTTATTCATTTGACAAATGATTACATAGTTCTCGACGCAATTCGCACCTGGACATTACGACAAATATTTCTATACGGCGTCTCCCTCATCGTCGCTCTTTTCGACTTCGAGGGCGGAAAAGGGAAAATGATTACGTCGGCACCACGGAAACGCCGAATCAACACCCTTCACTCGAAGGGCCTCTGTGGCCTGAAGAGCCGCGATCCAACCGTGCTTGAAGCCACGATTCTCGCATCGGCAGACCTCCTCTGCAAGTTTCTCCATTGTCTTATCAATCCCAAGCTACTGACCCGCATGAAAGTCTTGCTCATAACCCTTAGACCTCACATTTTCTACAGCAAACATGCTTGTTGTATCTCGATTGGCAATGGCATGACTCAATAGCCGTTGGGTCACCCTATGGTCCACAATTGGATAAGATTGACCCGCCCCGTGTAGCTCCGCGGCCTTGGCCATCCTAAGCTCCTTAAGCTCGTGTTCGGCTTTCTCTACTCGAATCTCTGAACTACGGATCTGTTGGTCCGTCTTCTCTATCTCTCGCCGCGCGGCGTGTAGGCGCATGCCGACTTTGTAGGCAGTGTACAGCCCCTTCACCGCCCCATGGATTCCCTCTTGAAATACGTCAAAAGCTTGTCGACCAACCACGGACTGTTGCACCTCCGGCGAAAAAATCTGACAAGCAAACTCGACCGCCACCCCTGGGTCCTTGATAATGGAGTCTGCCTCCGTCATCGGTTTATTCCCCACAAAAATAGTGAAACTCAACGGTCGCGGTGCTACATCTGCCTCACTCTTGGGTCGTGGTCGCGGAGAGTTTCCTCGTTGCTGTTTCTTCTTTCGGGGTGATCTACTTCGACGACTTGGAGGTTGACGTTTTTCCCGTTCTTTGGACGCCTCACTTCCCACATGGGTGTTTTCTTTGTCGCGGTTCATTGCAGTATCAAGCTCAGCCAAAGTTCGACCTTCACCTCTGCTATTGAAGAAAATTCTATTTGACATTCGCAACGAGTTCTCTTGACAATACAGTAAGTGAAGTTACTAGCGCGAAGGGCCGATCCCATTTATTTTTAATACTTGCAGCGACCCCAAGGCAATTTCATTAACGCTACTCCCCAAACGACAAGGCAAATTTCTTAATCTAACCGGAAATTTTTTATCAATGGCTTTGAAGTTCATGCACTGGCTAAGGCAATGGCAGATTTATTAATCTAGTCGGCCGCGTACCCTGGCCTCATACCGATCGATATGTGCCGCAGCCCATTCATTCACCATTTTTTGGCTTCTAAAACGGCCTAACTATCTAAACTGCAATGTTTGATCAATGCCTTTGAAGTTCATGCACTGGCTGGGGCAAGGGCATATATATTAATCTAGTCGGCCGCGTACCCTGGCCTCATGCCGATCGATATGTGCCGCAGCCTGTTCATTCACCATTTTTTGGCTTCTAAAACGACCTAACTATCTAACCGGCAATGCTTGATCAATGCCTTTGAAGTTCATGCACTGGCTGGGGCAAGGGTAGATTTATTAATCTAGTCGGCCGCGTACCCTGGCCTCATGCCAATCGATATGTGCCGCAGTCCGTTCATTCACCAATTTTTGGCTTCTAAAACGGCCTAACTATCTAACCGACAATTTTGGATCAATGCCGCTGAAGTTCATGCATTGGCTGGGGCAAGGACAGATTTATTAATCTAGTCGGTCGCATACCCTGGCCTCCTGCCGATCGATATGTGCCGCAGCCCGTTCATTCACCATTTTTTGGCTTCTAAAACGGCCTAACTATCTAACCGGCAATGCTTGATCAATGCCTTTGAAGTTCATGCACTGGCTGGGGCAAGGGCAGATTTGTTAATCTAGTCGGCCACGTACCCTGGCCTCATGCCGATCGATATGTGCCGCAGCCCGTTCATTCACCATTTTTTGGCTTCTAAAACGGCCTAACTATCTAACCGACAATGCTTGATCAATGCCTTTGAAGTTCATGCACTGGCTGGGGCAAGGGCAGATTTATTAATATAGTCAGCCGCGTACCGTGGCCTCATGCCGATCGATATGTGCCGCAGCCCGTTCATTCACCATTTTTTGGCTTGTAAAACGGCCTAACTAGCTAACCGGTAATTTTTGATCTATGCTTTTGAAGTTCATGCATTGGCTAGGGCAAGGGGAGATTTGTTAATCTAACCAGCCAGGTACCCTAGCTTCATGCCAATTGATATGTGCCGCAGCCAGTTCATTCACCAATTTTTGGCTTTTAAAATGAATTCCATTCAGCTAGTTCATAATCATTTAGTCGGTAATTATGCAACATTTGACCCAAAGCAATTCCATTCAGCAGTAACAGCGTAGTACAAAATGAATTTTCATTACGTAAATTGGGCACAAATTGTAACCATTTTACATATGAAAATTACTAAGCAAAAAACTGTAAAAAACTGAAAATTACACACAAATCCTAAAACAAAAAACAAGCGCCTTTGAAATTAGCCATCAGAATCAGACTCCAGTGGCTCAACATCCACTTGCTCATATGGAATTGGCACAGCCAAAGACACATTAGCAGCAGCAAGGGCTTTGAGCCAGCCGTGTTTAAAGCCCCGATTCTCAAACTTGGGGACTTCGTCTATGTATTCATCATAAGCAGATTTTTTCCCAGCATCAAATGCTTTCGAAGCCTTCCGGTCAGTTGTTTCCTTCGCCGCCTTCATCTCTTCCAACTCAGCCTTCAATTTAGAATTCGCCTCTTGGGCCAATTTAAGCGTGGCGTTGTTCGCGTTCGCCCTCTCCTCGGCGACCGATCTCAAATTTTCAGCATTACGGGCTCTCTCCAACTCGGCCTTGGCATGAGACCCCTCGACCTGCGCCCTACTCCTTTAGCCCTCAACCTCCGCTTGTAAACGGCCAATCTGCTCCATGACATCACAATAGCGATGGCCCATGTCAGCTATCCTTCCGACGGTCTGCAAAACAGGAAGTTAAAACCAAAATGATGTGTAAGGAGAAAAGAGCGAGTCAAGATATGAACCAAAAGAGCCAATTGCGCGGCCAACGCGATTGAACCAGATTCGGCTCCACCCAAAAAGTTGCCTTATCAACAGGCAGTGAAACGGACGTCGCCAAACTAAGTGCAACCGCTGGATCTTTGATTACCGAAGCATCGGAGAAGATCGGCGTATTTTTCATCTTCGGCTGAATAACAAAAGGTACAATCGTATCCGATTCCTCCAAACGAGACCATTTTTCGGCGCGATCTTCTTCTGAGCCGGCCTCGATATCGGCAGGGCACTTCTCCACCCTTTGCTCAACTTCTACACTAACCTGCACCAAGGTTTCTGTTTCAAAGCTTCCTTCTTTTACCGTCACTTCCTCAATAACGGGCAAGGACTGAGACTGAGATTCGGCAGCCCGAATTTCCTCCGCCCCTCGCCGTGTAGCCATCCTTTGCGCGTTCGCTTTCTTGGCAAGCTTAGTGAGGCTCAGCCCAGCCATATCTCCTAGGTACGCGCCGGGAAGATCCTCCAGACCCTAAAAAATGTCGTCAAGTGGACGATCCTCTCGACCCGAAGTGGACGGATTATCAGTCGAATTGGGACCGGCTTCCTCAAATGTTAATTTCAAAGCCTCATCAACCTTTGTTTCCGATTCGTCTGATTCGGCAGCCTCAGCTATTTCTGGTCGCTCCGAATCTGATTTCTCGCAACCGACTTGCCTCAAATTTTTGAAGTCAGTCAAGATACGGGCAACAAGAAATTCCTCACCAATCGGAATTGGGATATTTTCCACCACCGAAAAGGTTGTATAAGTCAGCTCGTATCGGAGCAGAACGTGGGCTGCCCTCCCCTGCTTCTGAAGACTCCGTCGACCGAAGTACTTGAGCGCAGTCTTGATTTCTGAAAGGACGGCGTTGTCAGTTGAGGTCAAGATTTTCTTCAAATCGTTCCCTGCAAAAGCAAAATCGTAAGGTCCCAAAAATGAAGCTTTATAAATTTAACAAATGAAAAAAAGATGATACTCGACCACCTGGTTCGCCCCTCCGTCTAGGAATACGATCAAGGCGATCCTCGCCATCGTCGAATTCCCAGTTTCCCTGGATGACGACCATAACATCATCGACTTGCTTCCCAGAGCTGGAAAGCATAGTCACTAGTTGATGGTCAGTGTCTTTGGCTTTAAGGAAATAACGATGTGCCGACCAGAAGACTTGGCCAAGGCATAGCAATGCCGAATAGCAGGGATGCCAAGGTTAAGCCCCAGGCGGTGGTTTAGTGCGACAATGCCCATCACAACCCTAAAGAAATTGGCGTTGGGCTGCGAAGGGATTAACTCCCAATGGCAGAGCACGGCCCTAAGGAGTGGGTGAAGGGGGAAACGGACCCCACACTCTGCGATTGATAGAAGAGGGAAGACGATTGTGGTTTCATCAACCCTCTCTATATCGAGGGTGCCGTCTGCCACCAAAGACAGATGGACATCATCAGGAATGGAAAAATGGCGTCGGAAGCCAGAAATCCAATCCGAAGAGAGGAGATCTTTTAAATGTTTCCCCATTCTCCCTAGCCAGTATGATTATGCTAAGCCAAAAAACAAAGCAAGGAAAGAGATTCAAAGCAAAGAAGGGAAGAACTTACAAGTGGCGAAGAAAATAGAGAAGAGTAGGAAGTCGTAGAGGTAGTTCACAAGGCAATCTAGCGACGGGCGTCTAAAAGCATGTATCTATTTGAAAAGACGTCCAAATTTTAAATCACAATAAATGAGAGTGTACGAAGGGGTGGGAAGTTGAAATGATAACCAAGAAGCGTGTGGACAGACATTTGCGTTGGAATACGGTTAGCCGCCGAATTTCGGCTCTGACTCTTCAAGTTCAAAGCCAAACACCCCAGCCAACTGCCGCTAGTGGAGTGCTTGGGAGGCAATTGTGGGGGCCGAATATTGGATGTCGTACAGATTCTGGATAGCCGAACATGGAAGAAATCAAGATTCAAAACATTCAGCCATTACCATGGAAATTCGGACCCAACCTTATTCGGCTAGATAGCTGATTAAGCAAGGGGTCGAGTGAAGAATTGTTTATTACAAAATATGCCGAATAGGAGGTTGGATTTAGAACTAATCCCAAGACCCAAAGAAGAAAAGATATAAATAGAAGAGACATCAGCCAGAAAGAGGTATGTGATAATTGTGGTGTTTAACTTAGAATAAAAATATCTTAGAGCTTGAGACTGACTTATCCGTTAGAGTACTGATTCCGGCATCCCCGACCGGAGTGTTTATTTCCTTTTAGGTGACTGTTGGTGGATCACGAGCGTCCCCCAGGATCAGAAGAGTATTTCCAAAACCACTTCCCCACACATATAAATAGATATAGATCATACTAGCCTCTGGCCCATTCATTCTATCATGTCAAACTGGCCTTCGGCCCATTCAAACTTTTGTATGAAACTGGCCTTCGGCCCATTTATACTTTCATATCAGACTGGCCTTCGGCCCATTTATACTTTCGTATCACACTACCCTTCGGCCCATTTATACTTCGTATCAGACTGGCCTTCGGCCCATTTAGACTTTCGTATCAAACTGGCCTTTGGCCCATTTATAATTTCTTGTCAAAACGGCCTTTGGCCCATACATTCGTTCTTGTCAAAACGGCCTCTGGTCCATTCATTCATGTCAAAACGGCCTCTGGCCCATTCATTCATGTCAAAACGGCCTCTGGCCAATTCATTCTATCATTCAGATCAAACTATCATTCGTGTCAAACTATCATTCGTGTCAAACTGTTATTCGTGTCAAACTATCATTCATTCGTGTCAAAATGGCCTTTGGCCCATTCATTTATCCATAGCAAACATTGTCCACCAATCGAATTAACGAACTTATAAGACTTACACGGAAGTAAGCAATTAGACAATAACACATTACAGATATCCTTGTTAAGATATTACTCACAGTGATCAGCTTGTGGATTTGCCCTGGAGCTTGACCCTACATATCACATAACACATATGGGTCACAAATAATTCAATCCGTTCTTTAATTCACATATTCCTCTTTAGACTTCATTCTTATCTCTTTAATTCAATTACAATACTCAATGTATACCTAAGAGTGCTTAGAAGTGAAAGGGAACCGAAAAACGAATACGTAATGCATTTCAAAAATTTGAAACAGGTCGGCGTGTACTTCCCCGCTCGAGCGGACCCTTAAGGCCGGCAAAAGTGCTGGTTATGTCAAATTTACGCTTGAGCGTGCATTCTAGCGCTCGAGTGAAAGGCCTCTCTACATGGCTCCCCGCTCGAGCATGAACTTCCCCGCTCAAGTGGGAGTCATGTCTGCAAAAACGCTAGGAGCACAGAATTCACGCTCGAGCGGACATCAATTTTCTGGGATTTCCAGGTGGGTTCTTGAGTTCAAATCCAGCATTCAAACCAATCCAATTTATATTTTATGGCTCAAACTTCAAATATATTTATTCTTATCATGATACAAACACCCATGTACATCAATATGGAGCTCAATTTCGTAAATCAAACATATGCATGTCCCAATTGACACCAAACTCATTTCCAACATGCAAATTCATACATTCATAGCTCCTATTCTTCTAATTTTTACATGCATGTGACGCATTACCCTTATTCTCAACCTAGATGATGCAATTGGTGTTCATTCTCATGAAACTCAACAAAAACATGCTTGCATGTATGATTTAACACTCATATTTCCATATTCAACTTAATACATGCTTGATCATGGAAATTCATGGTGATCCTATACATGCATGTGCAATTTGACTTCAAATTCATCAATTCAAGCACAACTCTTGTTCTTGATCACCAATCAAACTTGAATTCACAATTTACAACATTAAACTCATGAATCCACTTACCTAGAGGGCTCAATTCTTCCAATCTATGGTCAAATCTAGAGAAATCTTCAAGATTTCCAAGCTTTTAAGATCAAACTCCAATTTTGAGATCCCTCTCTCTCTCTATGGCCGACCCTCTCTCTCTTCTTAGAGTTATTATCAGCCTATTTGAATAACAAAAGGAGCATTGAACATATATGGCCCCCTATAAGCCCCCACTTAACCCATTATTTTAATATAAAGTAATTGGGCACTTAATCCATTAATTTAATCAATTTAATCTGATCTGAATAAATTTTTAATCAAATTTCACCGTAGGCTCTAAAAATTACGCCAATCACGATAGCGCAGTCAATTCCGGTTTCTGTGGCCGATAGGGCCTTCAATTTAATTCCCAAAACAGATAATCGAACAGATATTCCTACGGTGAACAGATAGAAATTCAAAACCACATGTTTTCACATAGTGGCACACAAAATCATATCAAACACATAATCACATTCATAATAAGGACCAATTAGCATAATACGGAACATGGTTATCACAGTGTAGACCCGTCTGTTTCGCAGCACCGTCTAAATGTTAACCCTAAATGCAAGCCGATTATTCAAAAAAGCTAGTGGTCAACTGCAGAGCACACTATCATCGTTGTTGAAAAGGTTGACCGGTTGCTTGACGCCGGAGGTATTAGGGAAGTGACCCTACATGGCTCTTGAATACTGTGGTTGTGAAGAAGAAAAATGGGACTTGGCATGTCTGTGTTGATTTCACCGACCTACACAAAGCTTGCCCCGAGGACTATTTTCCCCTACCCAGAATTGACCAACTTATAGATGCTATGGCACGTTACCAGCATATGAGCTTCCTTGATGCCTACAGAGGCTACCATCAAATTACCATGCATCCGGAGAACCAAGACAAAACTGCATTCCTCACCCCCAAGAGGAACCTTTTGCTATAAGGTTATGCCTTTTGGGCTGAAGAATGCAGGGGCAACTTACCAAAGGCTAGTCACTACCATGTTCAAGGAGAAAGTCGGCCACACTATGGAAGTTTACATTGATGATATGGTGGTCAAATCCAAAGAAAAGGAAACTCATCTAGCCGATTTGGAAGAGACAGTCGGCATTCTACGCAAATACAAGATGAAGCTGAACGCTTCCAAATGTGCGTTTGGGATCGGTTCTGGCAAATTCTTGGGTTACATTGTCAACCACCAAGGAATCGAAGCCAACCCGAGGCAAATCACAGTAATCTTGGAGCTTGGCTCCCCTCGTTCAGTGAAAAAGGTTCAAAAGTTGATGGGGATGGCCGCCGCACTCAACAGGTTCATCAGTCGGTCCACAGATCGCTGACGACAATTCTTTCATACACTACGGCAGGGCAAGGCTTTTGAATGGACTGCCCAGTGCGAAGCCGCTTTCAACGGCCTCAAGGCCTACCTCCGATCAGTTTCACTCTTGACAACACCTTTGGCAGGTGACTTGCTTATTTTGTATCTGGCTGTTTCCAACCGGGCCGTCAGCGCCGTACTGCTAAAAGAAGAGCTGAGGGAGCAGCGGCCAATGTATTATGTGAGCAAGGCAATGGTTGATACCGAAACTCGCTACCTTCCGTTGGAAAAACTCATTCTAGCCCTCGTCATGGCAGGGAGAAAGCTGATGCATTACTTTCAGGGGCATACCATCGGGGTACTAATAGACCACCCCCTCTGGTCGGTACTCCGTAATACAGAAGCATCAGGGCGAATTTCAAAGTGGCCTCTTGAACTCGGCCAGTACGATATTCAGTTTCTGCCTAGAACCTTAATCAAGGGACAGGTGCTTGCCGACTTCAAGTCTGATGAAATTCGACCTAAGCCGAACTGGAGAATTTATGTTGGGGACATTTGGCAGTTGTACTGTGATGGATCATCCAATCAATGAGGCAGTGGAGCTGGAGTAGTAATCATGACTCCCGACGGCACAATAATTGAGCAGGCCATCAAACTCGGCTTCGAACCATCAAATAATGAGGTCGAATATGAAGCCCTTCTAATCGGTTTGCGAAATGCACATCTTCTAGGTGCTCGGCGTTTACTTGTATTTTGCGATTCAAAACTGGTGATCAATCAGCTAAAAGGGGATTATGCGGCCAAGAATGACCGTATGGTGGCTTACATGAAAATGGCTAACTCCTTGCTGGAAAAATTTGACCATCATGAATTGAATCAAATAACACGTGATCAGAACACACATGCAGATGCCCTGGCTTGCCTTGCCTCCACCATTAACTCAGAGATTAAGCGGACCATCGAAGTAGGTTTCATCCTAGAGCCGAGCATTGGCCCTTCGGAGGAAGTCCAGGTCAATGTCATAGAGTCAGGACCAAGTTGGATGGACCTCATTGCCGCATTCCTGTCTTCCAAATAGCTCCCAACGAACAAGAAAGAACCGCACAAGCTGCAAAACAAAGCCCTATGATACTACTTGGATCCGCAAGGAAAGCTTTATAAAAAAATCCCTTTCTAGTCCATACCTGGAATGCATGCATCCGGACAAAGTCAAAGAGCTTCTAACTGAAATACATGAAGGCAGTTGTCACGCACATTCTGGTGGGCACTCTTTGGCTCATCGAGCTGTGACACAAGGGTATTACTGGCCGACAATGAGAGTCGATGCCGAGTGTTACGTGAAAAAGTGCGAATAGTGCCAAAAGTTCTCTCCTCTAATTCACCTACCTGCTGAAGAGTTAAGCTCCATAACTAGCCCTTGGCCGTTCGCTCAATGGGGACTCGACATCGTCGGACCGCTGCCTCGTGCCCCGGGTAACAAGCAATTTCTAATCGTCACGACTGATTATTTCGCGAAATGGGTAGAAGCAAAGGCACTAACGAACATCCGAGATACCGACGTAAAGCGTTTTGTATGGAGAAATATCATAACGCGGTTTGGCATTCCCAGAGCACTTATATCAAACAACGGCACCCATTCTGATTGCGGAGTCTACCGAGAGCTTTGCAGCAAGTATGGTATTCGGCCCTACTTCTCCACCTCGGCTTATCCACAGAGTAATGGCCAAGCTGAAGCCTCCAATAAAACCATTTTAGACGGCATCAAAAAGAGGCTAGAGAAGGCGAAAGGCCGATGGGTTGAAGAACTATTTGGCAGAAGTCTGCCACGGCCATGAAATTCCACGCATTTATGTAAATTCTATCATTGACCCGACTTGTGGGGCATGATTCTTGTTCTGAATGGTTCGCCATGTACATATTTCATTTTTGCAATGCAAAGTTTCTCGTTTTCTTATCCCGCAACTGAGTTCAAAAGCCTCCGGATTCGGAGCCCCATTTGTGCATGACACTTTTGGGCCAATTAAGCCTCCAGATTCGGAGCCCCATTTGTGCATGACACTTTCGGGCTGATTAAGCCTCCAGATTCGGAGTGCCCTTCATGGATATCACGATTGGCCAAAGTCTCCAGATTCAGAGCCTCATTGGTCCATGACACTTTTGGGCCGATTAAGCCTTCGGATTCGGAGCGCCCTTCATGGATATCACGATTGCCCAAAACCTCCGGATTCGGAGCCCCATTTGTGCATAACACTTTTGGGTCAATTAAGCCTCCAGATTTGGAGCGCCCTTCGTGGATATCATGATTGGCCAAAGTCTCCAGATTCGGAGCCCTATTGGTGCATAACACTTTTGGGCCAATTAAGCCTCCAGATTCGGAGCGCCCTTCGTGGATATCACGATTGGCCAAAGTCTCCGGATTCGGAGCCCCATTTGTGCATGACACTTTTGGGCCACTTAAGTCTCCGGATTTGGAGCGCCCTTCATGGATATCACAACTGGCCAAAGTCTCCGGATTCGGAGCCCCATTGGTGCATGAAACTTTTGGGCCGATTAAGCCTCCAGATTCGGAGCTCCCTTCGTGGACATCACGATTGGCCAAATTCTTCAGATTCGGAGCCCCATTGGTGCATGACACTTTTGGGCCGATTAAGCCTCTAGATTGGGAGTGCCCTTCGTGGAAATCACGATTGGCTAATCCAAGCCTCCGGATTCGGAGCCCCACGGGTGCATGACACCTTTGGGCCGATTAAGCCTCCAGATTTGGAGCACCCATTATGGGGATCGCGATTGGCCAAGCTAAGTCTCCGAATTCGGAGCCCCATTCATGCATGACATATTTGGGCCGAATAAGACTCTGGATTTAGAGCGCCTTTCACGACGAAATTTAAAGGATACAAACATTGTAAATGAAATGCTCAATTAAGTTGAGTCGGCGCAAACCATATAAACAAATTAACGCATGCAAGCATTCAAAACGAAGTGAGTTCTTAAATCGATTGACTCGCACAAAGTGTATTAATAAAAGTTAAAATACACTAACATTTGAAACAAAGTGTCTTATTAATTTAGAAAATAAATACATAATTCGCACTCAATCTACATATGATCATTACAAGGTCTGCTTTTATTCAGCGGCTCCCTCATCATCACTCTTCTCAACTTTGAAAGCGGAAAAGGGGAAATCATCTCGCTGGTACAGCAGCGATGCCGAATTCACACCTGCTGCCCGGAGAGCCTCAGCTTCCTGAAGTGCCTTGATCCAACTGTGCTTATGTCACGACCCGAACCGCCCCTATAGGTTAAGGCCATAAACGGCCAGTAATCACGAGATTACCTACGGCCTCAAACCAAATAAGACAAGACTCATCAAAGTAAAAGGGGCCAAACGGAAGCAAATTTAAAACTTTGTCCATAAAGCCGTGCTTATATGCACACCATAACATTCCATACGTACATATGTTAATAACTCACAATAGAAAGTGTAGAGACATAAGATTCTATACAGACAGGATCATCCAAACTAAGTCAACCCATGAAAAACTATATACAGACGTATTCAAAACTTCGCCAACCTGACAAGATGTAAATACATAACAAAAGGGCGAAGACGGGTCTCGTGTGTGAGACACAAGGGCTGACTCTCTCAAAACCTTAGTTGTTCCATACAGACTTCATTGAGGCTGGGTCTGGACTTCTCTTGGCTCACCTACAAACACATGAATGAGCGTGAGCGAAAGCCCAGTGAATAATATCAAATAAAGAAGTTATATGACCGATATATAGAACAACATACTTCAAATGACCTTAGGCCCAATTCATGTTTCCATTTAACACATATACACAATTTAGGTCAAAAGGCCTTAGGCCCAATTCATATTTCCATTTAACATATATACACAATTTAGGTCTTGTGACTTTGGTTCCAAACATACCGGCCTCTGGACCATTTATCTTTCCACATCAAACTGGCCTTTGGCCCATTCATACTTTCATTTATGTCAAAACGGCCTCTGGCCCACTCATTCATGTCAAAACGGCCTCTGGCCCATCCATACTTTCGTATCAAACTGGCATTTGGCCCATTCACACTTTCGTGTCAAACTGGCCTTCGGCCCACTTATACTTTCGTATCAAATTGGCCTTCTACCCATTTACACTTTCGTTTCAAACTGGCCTTTAGCCCACTTATACTTTCGTATCAAACTGGCCTTTGGCCCATTTACACTTTCGTGTCAAACTGGCCTTCGGCCTTTTCAAACTTTCATATCAAACTGGCGTTTAAGCCTCTCAAACTTTCATTTCAAACTGGCATTTAAGCCTTTCAAACTTGTCATACTAAACTGGCATTTAAGCCTTTCAAACTTGTCATATCAAACTGGCATTTTAGCCTTTCAAACTTGTCATATCAAACTGGCATTTAAGCCTTTTAAACTTTCATTTCAAACTGGCATTTAAGCATTTCAAACTTGTCATATCAAACTGGTATTTAAGCCTTTTAAACTTTCATTTCAAACTGGCATTTAAGCCTTTCAAACTTGTCATATCAAACTGGCATTTAAGCCTTTTAAACTTTCATTTCAAACTGGCATTTAAGCATTTCAAACTGGCATTTAAGCATTTCAAACTTGTCATATCAAACTGGCATTTAAGCCTTTTAAACTTTCATTTCAAATTGGCATTTAAGCCTTTCAAACTTGTCATATCAAACTTTGTCCACCATTCAAAATTTATGAACTTTACAAAACTTACACAGAAGTAAGCAATTGGACAACAACATATTTCAGATATTACTCACAATGATCGGCTTGTGGATTTGCCCTTGAGCTTGACCCTACATATCACATAACACATATGGGTCACAAATAATTCAATCCATTCTTTAATTCACATATTCCTTTTTAGGCTTCATTTTATCTCTTTAATTCAATTACAATGTTCAATGTATGCCTAAGAGTGCTTGGAAGTGAAACAGAACGGAAAACAGAATACAGAATGCATTTTGAAAATTTGAAGGGGTCCCGCCGGCGTGGACTTCCCTTCGGCGAACCCTTAAGGCTTGAAGTCTTTGGTTATATCAAAAATACGCTCGAGCGTGAAATAGAGCGCTCGAGTGGAAGGCCTGTCTAAAAAGTTCCCTGCTCGAGCGTGAACTTACCCGCTCAAGCGGACATCCAAGTCTGCAAAAAGTGCTGGGAGCACGTATTTCCCGCTTGAGCGGCACTTTCCCCGCTCGAGCGGACATCAAAATTCTGGTTTTTCCAGATTGTGTTCTTGGGCTCCAATTCGACTTTCAAGCCAACACTTCTTGCATGCAATGACTCAAATCTCAAATATAATTATACTAACATGGTATAAACCCCAAATTACAACCCAATGAAGCTCAATTTCACAAATAAATCACATGCATGCCCCAATCTCCCATCAAACTCACTCTAACATAACAAATTCATGCATTCAAGCTCATAGTCTCATGAATTGTACATGCATGTGCTATATAACCCTTACTCCCAACTTAGATGATGAAAAGGTAATCAAAACATGAGCTTCAACTACAATTTACATGGATCATACCCTTTGAGCTCAAACATGCAATATTCAAAGCAATTACACACATGCATGCTCATATGGGTCTTTATTACAACAAATTCAACTCATTCTCCTTATAATCAAACTAATCCATGTGTCTTCACCCTCTTTCAAACTTGAATTCACAAGATGATAACTAAAAATACATGAATTACTCACCAAGGAGCTTAATCTTCACAATCTATGGCAAATTCTTGAGTTATCTTCAAGACTTTCAAAGTTCAAGAGCAAAACTTGCACAATTCTCCTCTCTCTCTCTCTCTCTCTCTCTCTCTCTCTCTCTCTCTCTCTCTCTCTCTCTCTCTACAGCCGGCCTTCATACCCTCTCAATGCCTATCTCAGATTTTTGAGTTTAAAAAGGGGCAAAGAGAGTGTATATGGCCATAAATAAAAAGTCCTACTAATGCTTATTTAATAATATTAAATAGTTGGGCTCTAATTCACCAATTTAATCGATTTAATCTGACCCAAATCAATTTTCAATTAAACTTCACCGTAGGCCCTAAAAATTATGCCAATCAAAATGGCGCAATCAATTTCGGGTTCTGGGGCCGATAAGGCCTTCAATTTAATTTTCAAAGCAGATAATCAGACAGATATTCCTATGGTGAACAGATAGGAATTCAAAACCACATATTTTCACATAATCATACACAAAATCATATTAAACACATCATCAAACTCATATTAAGGACCAATTAGCATACTACAGAACAGGGGTATTACAGTCTTCCCCCCTTTAGGAAGTTTGGTCCCTCAAACTTATTTCACCTTTAGTCGAACACAATTCAGAACACCTTTCATTCAACGGTTCCAATCCTTTTTGATAGCCATTTACTTAGTCTCAAAATCGAGGAACACTCTGTTGTCAATCAGTCAGGGACTTACCTTTTCTTCCATACAAGGCTTGTATGGTGCTATACCGAAACTAGAGTGTGAGCCGTTATTGTAAGCAAAGTCTGCTAATGATGGATAGATTTTTCCAATTCCCCGAAGATCTAAAATACACATTTGGAGCATTTCTTCCAGAGTCTAAATAGCTCTTTCTAATTATACATCGATTTGTCGATGGAAAGTAGCTTTGAATCCCAATTTAGTTCTCATCGCCTTTTGAAGGCTTGACAGATTTCAAACACATTTCAGGATTTCTGTCTAAGCAATAGATACTGGGACGCCATACAACAAGCAACCTTATTGATGTAAACAGTGGCTAGTCTACAAGCATCATATGAAAATGTCACAGGGAGGAAATGAGCAAATTTAGTAATTCTTCATACAATAACCCAAATGGGACTTACACCTTGAGTTCTTAAGGTAGCCCCACAATGAAATTCATAGTCACATATCCCTATTTCTATTCCGAAATAGAGAGAGGTCGAAGTAGCCCCGTCTATACCTGATGTTCAACTTCGACTTATAGATACCGAAAATATTTAGACACAATTTCAATAATTGCCCTCTTCAAAGTAAGTCACCAACATATTCATTTCAGATGCCAGCCAATTTTATCATAGAAGTTCGGTCCATTCCCTTGTCACAAAAGTTCAATTCATTCTTCAATAATTCCACAATACACAATCCGATTCAGTATTTTCAGTAGCTCATTATAGCTATTCAAGGTTAATCAAAAGTCCTCAGGAATTTAAGGTGAATTCAGGCACTGATTCCCCGAGTCAACAAAGATAACAACGAAGCAATCAACCACACGACATACGTAACTCATATATCCCCATAGTACCAATTGTAAAATACAATAACACTGAGGCAGTCGACTTCTAATAGAATACACGTGTTCTTCATTCATTCAACAGTTTACAATTCGGTTCAACATTCAATTCACTATTCCATCGAGTCTTTCCACACAATTTCATAGTTGCCAAAAGCATAAGGCAATTCATATATTAATCCCTATGATGTCAAAGATAATACCAAAACAGTCAGTCACATGTTAGACCCAATTTACACATCCTCAGAGCCCCAATCACATAATAGAATGGCAATGAGCAGTTATTTACAAGGCGTACTTGATTCGCACATTTCTGGATAATCTGGGTTTTTTCAAAACTTTTCGGATGTTAATAACATCTACATAATACCAAAGGATGACATTCCGGACAAAACAAAGGAATAATCGTCTCGGAATCAAAGCACACCCGTTCATGACCGTCGGTGGCCGACTCGAGATCGATTAGACAAACCCACCCGTACAAAATTGTCCGTGGCGAACCAGATTTCTCAACAAAGGTGCTACATAGGCTTAATGTCCCCTAGCACAAAAGGGCGTCTCAAGAATGTCATCAAAACAAACACAATACCATTTACTATAACCCGATTTCCCAAAATCCGATAATGCTGAAGCAAACACATGAAACATATTCTGATTAGTCGAGGATAAATATTCAGTACGATTCACAATCAAATCAATCTGTTGTCATCGATTTCCATAGCGTCAAACAAGCAAGAATATGACAACACACCAGCATTGTTCCTTAAGACACCCAATCACGGGATTTGTACAATTCTATTCCTTTATAACACACATGCCCCAATTGTTGAAGGTCGGTTCTCAATGGTGTTCATGGTTAGATCAATCTGTTGATAGCCTACAAAAGGCCTTTCAAACAAGTCAAGCATTACAAACGAATTCAAGTTTTAGGTCTATCAGTTTTTCTGCCAAGAATAATCTGGCTATTTATGCATGAACAATTCGTGGTCTTCCCTTAACAAAATCAAATCAACCCAAGCAAAGGTCTTATCGGATTAAATCAAACAAAGGTTCCATCAAATTATATCCAATGAGGGTTCTATCAGGTCAAATCAGACAAAGGTTCTATCGGACCGAATCAGATAAAAGTTTTCTCAAATGGGGTACACTCGGTTCTGTGAGGCTCACTTCATTTGTTTAGGCACACGGCTGATAGTTTCACAACTATCCTAAGTTTATCAGTTCTCAAAGTCATATCAGAATTATTCATCACAACTGTTCATATCAAAGCATTTCAAGTCATGTACAATATGGCATTGACTACATAAATTCAGGGGTAGTTGCATAAACATGCAGTTATTGAGATCAGGAGGTATGTACCATAATCTATACAGCAATTCCCAAACAAGTCTTATGTACAAGCACATGGTGCACAGTAACACATTAAACAGAGTTCCTCGATTGTACATCAGATAGGGTCTGTTACACAAAAGTTCCAAATTAGTCACAAAATGTAGGTTTATGAGTCGAGCCCAGTATAGTCACATAATCCAGTCAATCTTCTACCAATCAAAATGCATGGTCTCACAATTATAGAGTTTATCATTTAGGGTGCTCAACTCCGTCACAGAATCACAAAGTCATAATTCTGGTGGTTTAGTCATGGAGGACAGTAGTATAACAAATCGCCTTGAGCATTGGTTTAGATGTACATGCGCATATGCAGAGTTAATTGATATCCCAATAAGTATTTCACAAATTTCTCAAATGGAGTATATACATTTAAGGGATACGGTCTCGATCTTGTGGGTTTAACCAATCTAAATACACATGTAGTAGATACGAAAGAACATGCCAATCCGAATCAATTAATATCCCAAGCAAAGATGTACACATGTACTAATTTAGAATCAATCAACACATAAGCATTCGTTTATAACGACAGATACACGGGATAGCAGTTACTGACATTCTAAGTACTTCCTGGGACGAGTGCAGTTACTCTATCTTGATCGGCAATTCCTACCATTGGTACGAATCCAACTGAGGCAGAAGATTTATTCACATTTGTTCAGTTCGGGGACAGTTCCTTACCATATGGTCCATTTTACCACACCTATAACAAACCCCAAAAATCCGATAACAACTCCTTAGTGTTTCTTACACTTTTGGTGGCAAAGGTTCTTGTCGTAGCGACAACTGACATTGTTGTCTCAAGATCTCTGCCATCCCTTGTACTATTCTTTCCGGACTATTAAGTCGGGCTGTGAAAGAGTCTGCCAACTCGTATTCCCTCACTTTATCCACGTTCTACACAAATTCTTATTAAGCCTTGCCAAACACTAGGATGCCTAATACAAAATAAACACAGACACACATTGTAGACACCCTATTTTTGACCGTCCTCAAGACTTGGACATCACCGTTTGAACACTCGGTGATCATCCTTGTTTGTGTTCGTCTTGAGTTCCCGGAGGTCTCGGTTGCGCGCCTTGCCTCAGGATCTCTCGACTCGACTGTTTTGTATCTGGTTTTGCACCAAACACTTGTGTTTTGCCTTTGAGGGGCAGGGTAGGGCTTGTAGACCATCCCCACCCATCACCGGCCATGGCTTGAGGCCACCGGCTGTGTTTTGTTGCCACCGGCCAAATGTTTGGCCGGCCGGCCGGCACTATAGATGGCCGGCCGACTATCTTTTTTTGGTCAATTGCATCTTTGGCCGGCCGACTACTGTGCATCTGCTTTTGCATATATTTTTGTGCTGCTAGCATGCACTTGGCTCCCCTCCATACACGTGTATGGAGGGATCTCCCTCTATTTAGCTTCCTTTGGAAGCTTTACAAGATGGGATTGTCTATAAGAGAGAGCTTCTTCTCTCTTGTTTAGGGTTAGACATTTTTAGACAACATTTTAGAGAGCTCTGGTTCTAGGGTTTGAATAGTGTGTGTATTCTATCTCTATATCTCTCTTTCTTTGTCTTGTGTGTGTTTAGGCTTAGTATTTCTCACAAACACCTACCATTACAGCTTGCCTTGGTTGTAGAGGAGCCAAAGGCTTGTTCTTGGAGGTTTTAGACTGATTTCAACCTAAAGAAGCTGCTGGAGCTCCATTGGTGAAGAGGGTCTTCAAGGGTGAGAAACTTGTCCCTTTATTTCCCATTTTTGCATTGTATTTTTGCCTACCTTACAACTATTTTTGAGCTTTGTGTATAACATATAAAAGTTTTGATTTTTAGTACTCTAAATAGTTTGTTAAGGTTGCTTTAAGCTTTGGGTTTGTTTGACCCCTCTTAAGCCTTGTAAGGCTCCATTTTTGTGCCCTTTTGAGTGAGCTCCGGGACCATTGTGTTTGGGCCTCCTCACCACTGAAATCTTAAGAGATTTTAGATGTGAGGATGGTGCCTTGAGGTCCCAAGAAGGAGGGGGCCACCCCCTCTCCTTGTTGTCCTTGAAAAGGGCCATTTTTGCCTCTTGAGGGAGCATCTAGTTTAATTGTGTGTTGACCATGCCTTGGCTGATATTTATGCTTATTTTTCCATGAAATAGCATTGTGCTAAGTTGGTTTAGACACACCATGCTTTCTTTGCATACTTGTCTTGTAATGCCATGAAATTGCCTTAACATGTGCCTAGCCTTTGGACTATCATGCTCATGTGTTTTGGCTTAGCTTTGTGAAGATTTTATGCTTGTTTTGACATACTTAAGGACTGTTTTGGGTCATTTGAGTCATCCATGCTTTGCTTTGTATAGCTACCATGCAACCTCTCTTGTATACCTTAAGCATTGACCCCTCTAGCATGTCATCCTTGCTTTGTTTCAGCGGTTTGGAACCATTTGTCATGCCATTTCAGTCCTCATGGTGTGCCTATATGCCTGCATTTGATGTCTCTTTAATGCTTTATAAGGTTGTCATCTTATGCTCCATGTTTGGCCTCTTTTGTATGCTTGTATGTTTAGACCATTTAGATGCCATCTAGGTGTGTCTTTGGTCTTGTTTAGATCTACATTAGGGCTGTTTGGGGTCCCCTTGGCCCTTTGGGGTTTGGTTGGCATGGCCATGGTTTGACCCCTTTGATTGGTCTCAAGCTTTGGGCTTGTTTACATGCTTTGATTGCTTGGTTTAATTGGTTTGGCACCATATTCTTGCATCTTTTCAGAGTTTAATGTGCATGCCATATGCCCATGTTGTTCCTCTTTTAAGTGTGTTTAAAAGTTGTATCTATGTGCCTAAGTGTTGGACATTGCATGCATGCCTATTTGTATGTGTTTTGGCTTCCATTCTTGAGCATGTTGGCCACTGTTTTGGGCCTAGTTGAGGGCTGCCCAAATTAGTTTAAGTCCACTCTTTACATGTTGTTACATGTCTTACACTTTGCATGCTTTGATTGCATCATGTCTTGCATGTCCACTAGCTTGCATACTTGTTCATTGTTTGCTTGTTTGCATTGCCATGTTGCATACTAGCTCACATGCCTAGGATGCATTGCATTGGCATGCATGCTTTGCCTCTTGACTTAAGTATGATAGAGGTTGAGCTCATTGTTTGTTTATGTGCATTTCATTCCACATTGAAAATGCACACTTGGTTTCTTGGGCCATCACGCATTGAAATGCGCGATTGGTGGTCCGAGAATCAAGGACTATACTCCTTTGAGTCATAAATATGATAAGGAGTGTGGTTGGTGCAAATATTGCTTGAAATGCATTGCCATGCCTTGTTTTGGCCTCTGCTGCTGTCAAAACAGGATTCTGCAGGAAGCTTTGGCCGGCCGGCCATCTTCAGTGCCGACCGGCCATCCATCAATGGCCGATAGCTTAAACAAGTGGCCGGTGACCATTTCCCTTGGCCGGTGGCCATTCCTCTCAGCCGGTGGTGTTCCACAGCACTCTGAGAAGCAACCCTGGGGCTTGTGAAGTCTTCAGAAGAGCAGAACAGTCAAAGCAGAGGCATCTTGTGCATGGCAATGGATTTCCGGGCAAAGCCAATCCGAACATGCGTGTGTAGACGTGCCCGTGGGCTTCACTCTACAGTTCGGACTCCCTTTTTGTGTCGGTTCTAAATCTGAACCAAAGAGTCCAAATCTGGCAAGTCGTTTTGAAGAAAAACAGATTTTGAAAAAGAAGTGCCAAACATGGACTGCTTTGCCAGATTACAGAGTCGCCACCTAAATATTTTTTAATGGGAAATTTAGGAAACCCTGACTCGGTGCCGAAGGCCACGTGTCCGTCATCACCAAAGTGTCTTGGCTCGGGAGCTTGGGTACGATTGGGGAAGGTCAGCTATGAGCACCCCCTTTCGCTCGGTCCGAAGACCGGCCTCTACTAATCGTGATATCCGTTTTTGAAAACATTATATGCCCTTATTCCAATTGTTAGCCTAGAATTACTATGTTATGCGCACAGCAAACAAGTATAGACTAGATTGCCTAATTTGGAAACAAGCATTGCATATCCGTTTGTTTTGGAAAACAGTTTGGATTTTGCTACTCGCAAGTAGGCTAAAATACGGATTTCAATGAGTTTGTTCCAACCCAAACAATCCAACCTCCACCCACAGGCATTCAAACAGTTTATCACATAAGCAACTAGCCGCATGGTAAACCTACTGTCATGTTAACATTCACACGCATGTGGTATGCTAAAGCGTAAAAACTCACCTAGTACTCCATGCCAAAACAATGAACTAGTTAGCAAACATGCATGCCCTAGTTCATGTTAGGTGACTAATGCAACACAGGCGAAGATGCAATTTAGGATAGGCTCGGCTAACCCTAAACATGGCATGTGAAATGCACGAATAACACGTATTCAAGTTAGATTCGGAATACAATGCGGTTTGTATGATGTACCGAGCCCGGTGCACATAAACAAATGCAGGTAAGTAAAAGGGAAGAAAGAAATGGGGGGGTTGGAAGACATACACCACACTCACCCACACTTATTACAATTATGCCCTCACACGGAGGGACCGAATAAATATTACAGATTAATTAACTACGCAAGCTAACTAAATATTACAAATTCACTAAATTAATTAACAAATTAACTAAGTTAATTAAAGCAGTAAATGCCTCGGGAAGAGGGCAAGATGCATCACCGCCGGAACTTCGCTCGGAATCGCCTTGCCATGCATGATTGCCTCGTTTTCCTGCTTTCCATCTCGGAAAGGCGCCAAAACTTCGGAATACTTCCTTGGGCATGGGGATCACCAGTGGGGTGGAACACCACCGTGAAGGATGTGGTCACAAACCTTGAATTCATCCATCGGTGCCGATGGTATCACGGTCGGCACTAAATGCGGTCGGCACAAAATACTCTGAGAACACCGCAACTCACAAAGGCCGAGAGGACACAACTTGCATGGCAATGTAATTCAAAGCATGTATGCACCAAACACACTCCTTATCATGTTTTTGACTCAAAGGAAGATGTGCCTCGGTTCTCGGACCACCAATCACGCATTTCCATGCATGATGGCCCAAAGAACCAAGACTGCAACTTTGATTTCAAATGCATGCAATGCAAACAAACAAATAAGGGTGCCAAACCTCTATCATGACTTGGTCAAGAGGCTTAGCATGCATGTCAATGCAATGAAGTCCTAAGCATGTCAACTAGTATGCAATATGGCAATACAATGCAAACATGCCAGTAAGCATACAAGGCAAGCATGCGAATCAAATGGAGGATGGACTTAGACATGAATTGGGCAACTCTAAAAAGGCACAAAACAGTGGCCAAAATGCTAAATCATGGAGGCCAAACACACATGCACACATGCAGAAGTTAAGGCACCAACACTTAAGCATAACAAACAACATTCAAGCACACTTGAAATGAGTTAAACATGGACTACTAGCATGCAATTTAGGCTCTGAAAATCATGCTATGAAGTGATGCCAAATCATGTTAAGCAAGATAAACAAATGCATGCAACATAGGTTCAACACTTGAGGCAAGTCATGGAAGCATTGAACTACACTTATGCAAAACAAATATGACATGCATTGAACAACCTAAAACAAAGTTTTATCACATAAAACTAAGCCCAAAAGACTACTTAGATGGCATCTAAGAGGCTTGAAACCAAAGGCATGCAACATGACCAAAACATGGAGCATTCAACACATGCTTTTAAAGCATTAAAGAGGCCACTAAGGCAAGCATGCAAACATACCAAAGGGACTGAAATAGCATGTTAAATGGTTCCAAACCATCAAAAATAAAGCAAGCAAGGCATGCTACACTCTCATGCTCTTAAGGCCAACAAGCCAAATACAAAGAGGCTATGAGATACAAGTCATGGCCGACCAAAGCAAGCATGGACAGACCTCATACATGGCAAAGTAAGCATACAAGCTTCATGAACCTAAGCCTAAAACATGCTAGAAATAAAGGCATACAACCTAGGCATGTTAAGGGACCAACAAGGCATTACATGATAGGTATGCAAAGCATGCAAGATATATCAAAACCAACTTAAAATCATGTTATATCATGGCAATATAAGCATGAAAAACAGTCCAAACATGCTCAACACACACTCAAGCATAGGCTTCCTCAATAGGCCAAAACTTGCCTTTTTCAAGGACATCAAGGAGAGGGGGTGGCCCTCTCCTTCTTGAGACTCTAAGGCATCATCTTCACCACTGAAATCCCTCAAGATTTCAGTGGTGAAGAGATCCTAACACCAAAGTCTCGGATCCCTCACAAAATAGCACAAAATGAGGCCTTTTCAAGGCCTAAGGGTGGTCAAACCTACCCAAACCACCAAGCACTCTTAATAAACAATAAAGAGGCTTAAAAAACAGAACTTTTATGTGTTATAGACTAAGCACAAAAACTGTTTTAAACTAGGCAAAAATGGAGTGCAAAAATGGGGGAAAAAGGGGTAGTTTCTTACCCTTGATGATCAACTCCAACAATGGTGACCTTGATGCCTCTTTAAGCTTCAAACCAGCCAAGAACACCAAGAACAAGCCCTTAGCACCTCAGTTCCAAGAGGAAGGTGAAACACTAGATGTTGATGTGCAATAGTAAGTCACAAACACCTAGTGTACAAAACAAGAGAGAAAGAGAGAGATAGGATAGATACACAAAACCTAACTTAAAACCAGAGCTTCTCCCTCTCCTAAAATGTCTAACTCTCCAATTTTTCTAACCCTCCTAACCAAGAGAAGAGACCCTTCTCTTATGAGGACAAAGCTTACAAGCTAAGTCAAAACAAAGGCTCATCCCTCCATACACGTGTATGGAGGGGAAACAAATGCAAGAAAGCTGTCTGAAAATATCTCCAAAAACAGCTGTAAAGTGATCGGCAGGGCAAAATGGTCATTTTGCCAAAAAGAGTGCCGACCGGCACAATATAGTGCCGATGACAACACCAACCAGCCGGTGGCCTCTAGCCAGTGCCGGTGGTGTGTGGGGATGCCTCACAAGGCATTCCCTGCCCCTCCAAGGCAAAGCACAAGTGTTTGGTGCAAAACCAGACACAAAACGATCGAGTTCGGAGGTCCTGAGGCAAGGCGCGTAGCCGAGAACTCCGGGAACTCCAAACGAACACGAACATGGATAATCACCGAGTGTTCGAGCGGTGACGTCCAAGTCTTGAGGACGGTCAAAAATGGGGTGTCTACAGCGTGCATCCCTCTTCTCGAGGCCTTTTACTGCTTTCCATAGCTTAGTTAATTTGTTTAAATTAGTTAAGTGTTATGTAATATTTAATTAGCTAGGGTAGTTAATTATTTTTTCGGTTTGTATTATTTATTCGGATCCTTCGAGGAGGGCGAATTTGTAATAAGTGTGGGTGAGTGTGTGCATGTCTTCCAATCCCCACTTCTTTCTCCCTTTTACTTACCTGCTTTCAATGGTTAGTATTAGGGCATATTTAAATTAGCATACCTTATGATATGCATGTGTGCATCCATACATTTGTCTTGCATACACCGGGCTCGGTGCATCATACTAACTGCATTGTATTTCGATTCCAAGTTGAATACGTGTTAGTTGTAGTATCATCATATGCCATCTTAGAATAGCCGAGCCTGTCATAGTTGCATCTTGCATGTGTTGCATTAGCCATCTTAACATGAACTAGGATCATGCATATGATTACTAACTAGTTTCTGTTTTGGCTTGTAGTACTAGGTAAGCTTTTTATGCTTTAGCATACCGCATGTGTGTGAGTGTTGCCATAATAGCATGATTACCATGAGGCTAGCTGCTTATGTGATATAACTGCTTGAATGCCTGTGGGTGGAGGCTGAGTTGTTTAAATTGGAACAATGCATTGAACACGAGTTTTAAGCCCACTTGAGAGTGGCAAAACCATATTTTCTAAGCCCACTTAAGGGTGGAAAAATTCACGTCTTAGCCTACTTGCAGGTAGCACCATCAAACCAATTTCAAATAAACAAGCATGAAATGTTTTGTTCTAATTTAGGCGACTTAGTCTATACTTGTTTGCTGTGCGCATCACGTAGTAAATCTAGGCTAATAACCAGAATAAGAACACGTAATGTTTTCAAAACAAGATATCATGGTTAGTAGAGGTCGATCTTCAGATCGGGCGAGAGGGGGTGCTCATAGCTGACCTTCCCCAATCGTACCCAAGTTCCCGAGCCGAGGTAACTTTGGTGATGACGGACACGTGGCCTTAGGCAAACGAGTTAGGGTTTCCTAAATTCCCCCATTAAAAAATATTTAGGTGGCGACTCTGTATCTGGCAAAGCAGTCCATGTTTGGCACTTCTTTCAAAAAATCTATTTTCTCAAAACGATTTGCCGGATTTGGACTCTTTGGTTCAGATTTAGAACCGACAACAAAAAGAGAATCCGAACTGTAGCGGGAGGCCCCTCACGGGCTTGTTACAGTTTCTGGCGACTCTGCTGGGGAGATTAGAGAGCTTGACTTGAACTCGTGATATCTTATTTTGATTACACTTATGTGTTTCTTTGCATTGCATGTGCATCGGTGCTCCTAGGACACCGTGTTGGCCATCTGCTATTCCTGAACGGTTTGCCAGAGGCTTGTCTTGTCAAGGCATGACCATAAGGCTGACCGGTTGCGGGCTCTGCCAGTATGGGAACACAAACCCCGGTTTTACCGGGGCACCCTTTTCGACCATTCGACCTAGTGCATATTCGGAATCCATAGTGACCATTCCAAGATAGGACAGGTTGCTTACCCGAGGTTAGGTTGTTTGAAACCGCTATGTGCGTAGTGAAACCTTAGCTCCTGACAAAATAGGACAGGGAAACCCTGCCCCAACATAGGGGTGTTTTGGCTCTCTTTACTTGTTATGTGCTTCTAGAGTGTATCTCTACAGGAACGCGCATATCAGTTTGCAAGTTTGAGTATCAGGCCTGAGGGCACCAGTATCAGTTTGTGAGAATCAGTTATATCTGTGGGTGTCCGATTCAGTATTTTGGGGTAGTAATGCAGATGATTACGGGAACAAGTGATCGAGTAGTAGCAGATTGTTCACTACACCGTGTTTGATCCGTTTGGGCTGAAATGCTGTTTGTTTTCCTTTCGATTCGAGAGTTGATCCAGAATAGTTAGTGTCCCCCCTTGCTGAGGCAGGACTTATGATGACGCAGAATTCGGAAGAGATTGTGGTTATGACAGCCGCATTAGATCAAGGAGTCACTCTGCAAAGTGAGACCGGCGTTGATATGCCGCATCCACCCAGGTCGCCTGTTGCGCACCCGGTCTGGGCCCCCCAGTTATATCAGGCTCGCGAGCCCACTACATTCGAATTAATGGGGATAATAGGTGATCTCCAGAGGTCCGTGGCGGATCTCGCTTACGGAATGTCAGCTTCGCCACCAGCTGCACCATATGCCGGGAGTTTTGTACCCCAGGAGCCCCCGCTGTTGGGGCGGATCGTAATTGAACTTAGCCAACCGGAGATGGCCTCCAACTATGGCAATGACGTATCAATATCAACCCGAACCCTCAATCAGGCTGAGGCCAGAGGTAAGGACAAAATGAAGGCAGACGCCGATCCCATCGAACAACTGCTATGGGCAGTCGAGGCTTTGAAAGCTGGGGGGATGAGTAAGCAACAGATATCCGTAGTTGTGGCGAAAACTGTGGAGGATGCTTTCCCCACTCCACCTAAGGGTAGTTCAAGTCAGTCAGAAAATCGGGATAGGCCCCGTCATGCCAGAACAGTTCCTTCCATTCCCAACCCTGCACCCGGGAAAGATCAGAAAGTTAAGGCAGTGCCTGCCGACCGTTTCGCTAGTGCGTCTAGCAAGAATGCTCAAGCTTCAAAGTACCTGTCCCGAGGGCGCAGGGTCTTTCACGCTCTCTACATGCCGTTGTCGAAGGCGCTTCAGATCCTGGCTGAAAGAGGGCATCTTAAACCCTTGGAGCCTCGGCCTCTTCTGAAGAATCTCCCTACTACACATGATGCTGCTTTGTACTGCGCGTACCACCAGCAAACAGGCCATGCTACTGATAACTGTTTCCGCCTTCGTCATGAGGTGCAGGATTTGATCGACAACGAGGTTATTCTCCCGCCTACCTCAGCCAAGTCCGTTACTACCCAGTTATTGGATTTTGAGGACACTGATACTGCGAGTATGTAATCAGGGAGTGAACTATCTACGGGCGGTGCTCGGTGTATTTTGGATGTGGCGTCTGGCACGCATCTTCGAGCATCTGCGAATGCTAGTTTTGTAAGTTCTAGCTTGGGTGTCGAGTCAGTCTTTTATTTTGTTTTGAGTCTGTCTCATCGTCTTGAGTCAGTCCTTCTGCTTACGGGTCTGTCTTGTTGTAGCGAGTTAGTCCTCTTGTATAGAATGCCAGGTGATTCCAGGGTTGTTGCCTCAAACACCGTCTTGTTTTGTAATTACCCTTTTGTTTTCTTTTGAGTCTATCTCTGCTATGGTGCCAGTTACAACCAGGAAACCTGAATGAAACAGTTGCGGCTATCGTGTTTCCATGCTTATTGCTTGTTTTGAGCTAGTTGTGCCAGAGGATTTGAATGGAACGACAGTACGTTCTACCTATTCTTTTATGCCCTAGAAATCATCATAATGACCTAAGTTTTTCAAAAAACCTTTTTGAGCACTGCGGTGATAAAAACGAAGAGGAAGGAATTCCTCGGGATTTGCAAAACTTTGATCAATTTGAGAAAAAGATAGGCGTGCTAAGTCTTTTAATGAATGAAATCATGCTTGTCAGCATGAGTACTGAGAAGGACCCTGACTTGACCCAGATTGGTTCCACACTATCTTCAGCGCGAGCGATTTGTCGCTTTCTTAAAAACTTTCAAAAACAAAATGTTTTGCGTAGTCCTGTGAAGACCTGTGTGGAATCGCTCTTGAGATTGTGCAGCCTAGGATCGGTCTCAGTCTCGAGATTCAATCCATTTGTTTCGCACCTTGAATTCATTTAGAACGTTCAACGGTCAACCGCCATGTAAGGCCCGTGTGGCCCAATTTGAAGCAACCCTCGAACAAGAGGCACCAAAATCAGATTAAGAAGATCAGATCTCACCGGAAGAAGCTCGTGAAGCAACCGTGATGGACTCTTCTGCAAATCAGTGCAACAGCCATTCTCCTGGATACAGAGAGGCTTCAATTTCAAAACCATTTGGCATGGACTTGTTACACTTTTACCCTTTGAGAGGCTCGCTGGGTCGAAAACCCGAAAAGGCGACCCAGGCAAAAGTTAGAGCAAGAGAAAAAAAGAAATACAAAAAGAAATAAAAAAAATGCAAAAAATATATATATAAAGAAAAGGAAAAAAAATACAAAAAAAATAATGCAAAAAAAGAAAAAGAAAAGAATGGAAAAAAAAAAAAAGAAAGGAAAAAGCTCGCAAGGTCGAAAACCCACATCGGGCGCCTTGGCAAAAGTTAGAGCCTAAAAAAGGAGAGGTTAAAATACCCGAGTGTACCTTAACCAGAACTACGTAAGGCTTGATTCCCATGTTTGGGATACGTAGGCAACTTCATCCTAAAGTCCAGCCCCCAACGCTTTCATAGCGCCTCAGTCCATGTAATGGTTTTGATTATCCTTGCCTTCTCTGAATCCGATAGTTTGGTTACAACCGTGAACTACGTAGGCTTGATTCCCATGTTTGGGATACGTAGGCAACTTCATCTTGAAGTCCAGCCACCAACACTCTCATAGTGACTGTGTCCATATATTGGTTCTGATCATCGTCGTCTTCTCCGTGTCTGAGAGTTCAGTCGTCACTGACAAAGACTATTTACAAAATGCTGCGGCATCATCCAAACAAGGGGCAACTTTCCATTGCCGTGCATTGCCGTGAGTTGCCATCCAAACCAGGGGCAACTTTCCGTTGCCATGCAGTCCTTCCAAGCAAGGGGCAGTTTTCCATTGCCCCCGATCCGAGGTTGCGCGTCTCGAGGGTAAGTTCCACGCTCGTTTAGCATTGACCGTTTGTAAAATAGTTTTTGAAAATTTTTAGTGAGGTTGACTATTTTCTCGAAAACTATTGCATTTTTCCAAAATCGGACCATTTTCTTGGACCCAAAAAGGGAAAATTTTCAGTGCTTACAGCTTGACTTGCATGATTTTCAAATCAAAAATTGAACAAGTATGTTAATCCGACTCTCATTTTGGTCAAAACTGGTTTAGTAGAAAACCAAAACAAAAAATGGTCAAAGTGATGCACTAGGGGCACAGTTGAGTCAGGTATTCTGTCTTTCCCCCGCCGTCAACATACTTGCCAGAAAGGCACCCTATTCGCCGGAAGAAGCTTTCCCTATCCGGAACCCTGACTGGATGTCACCGGAAGAAATAGCCGCGAGCTAATAGTGTTGGGCGTGAACCCACAACTTCCTATTCATCTATCAATCACCCTGGGGAGGGATGAAAAATGAGAGATTGAAGAATAGAGAGATGTGCACTGAGAGAAAAGTGAGCGAAAGGGTTTTGAGAAACAAACTGAGCTTGAGGGCCGTGTGATGTGAGGATCACAAATCAGAAAGGGTGGGAAACATACCCGGAGGAACTGGCTCTTCGAGATCTGAGGTCTTTTGTTTGTAAACACGTCCGTGTGTCGTGTCTTTTGTCTTGTCTACCTCAACTTTCGTTTTGAGTCTTTTCCGAGCGTGTCTCATTGCGTTTAGGTCATGTACCCTTTTGTTTGAGTCTTTCTCGCTGTGTTCAGTTGCAGGCCCGATACCCCGGTTGAAAACCCTTCTTTATTTCAAAAAATCATTTATGCTCAGAATGCTGTGCCATTCTCCACATTTATGCGAAGCAAAAGAAGAAAAAGGAAAATTTGGGGCATCTGAGTGTGTTTCAACTTCAGCCGGTTTCAGCCTTTGCAGTCCGTTTTGTCAGATTGGGCTGTTTGTTCAGCATTTGCTATGTGCAGAATGAACTGAATCTTTGTATCAGACACGTATGTAGTCTAATCCTCGGCCAGTAGTATGGTGTGTTCGAATAGAGCGATGGGTTGCTTGAGAATTTTTGCTATTAAATTGGTTCGTTATCCGGTTATTACAGTGCCAGTGTTCAATTTTTCAAACAACAGATCAATTTCATTTACATTAAGGTGTCATATGATGTAATGCGATGCAATGCATGAGATATACAAATGTAACACTTTTTGTAGATAAAAAGTTTGTTTTATTTCATCATCTTTTTCAAGTACATAGCTTTGGAAATAAAAATCTACCTGCGGCAGTACAAGGTACCCTAGCTACCAACAAAAAGGAAAAAGTACAAAAAGAAGAAGAAAAACAGCAAAAGTCTGTATCAATATCAAGTGGCCTCAGGCCTGAGGGTTCGTCCTAGTCCTCTTCCTGGACAAAGGTCCAGGAGCATCATCAGGAGCATCACTATCTGAGTCTAAGCCCGAGCTGTCTCCGGTCTCCTCCTCCGATTAGTCCGCATCTGCCTCCGCCTCGGACTCTTCCTCATCATCGTCATCAGGGACTGGAGCCTGTGAGCTACTCCCGACATGAGTATGCCCCGCCTTGGTGCAGGGGTATACTCGGCCCTCCTCATCTCTCCCTCGGACAGGAACGGAAGGTCCAGCTAGAGCACCTCCTACAGTGGGAATCTAGAAGGGAGGCTGAAAAGCACAAAATTGCAAACGCATTAGTATGCTACGCAAGACAGAATATCGGTACAGAATGCAATATATGAGTACAGTGTATGAATGCCGTGAGCAGTTTATCAGGTGTTGTGTAGCGCATCAGATCATGTGAAGCAGTTTGTGTATGGTTTGAGACCGTGGTCAGAAGAACATACCGAAATACTGTAAAGGGCCAAAAGGTCAAAAGTCCGTTGCAACATCCCCATCATGGAGGCATTCAGCTCCAAGGACTGTCGGGTGTACTCGGAGGAAGCCTGCAAGATTATCAAATGCATCAGTATTCTGCGGAATATCAAATAAACTGAAATAAAATGACAATGCAAGATGCAAAATGCAGTAGTACATACCGGAGGCAAGTCATGGAAACCGACCAACTCGTGATCAGCCGGAGGAGGAGCAAAGGGGATCTGGTAGGTCGCCCCACCCTGCCCTCTGTATGTCAATGAGGTGGGCAAAGCTGGCCAGCTAATCTCCCATCCTCTCTGAACTCCACCCCTGCCGCGGACCCGAGCTCTCCTTGATGCTCCTGCCCCAGCTCCCGCTCCTGCCCTAGCCGCTGGCGCCACGGGCCTCACTCCCTCAACTCGACGGCCACCACTCAGAGGCTGCATGATATATGTCTCCACGTACTCTCTGTAGTCGCCTATGCCTCTGAAGCAGGTCGCGTCCCAGCCAATCGTGTAGTCGGCCATCTGCTCGGCAGTGAATCTCTTGGTCTCCCTCATGTGCTCTGGAGGGTGAACCGGGACTATCTGCTCTGGTAACCCTAGGGTCTAGCGTAGGAAACGCTCGCCCAGGTACCAAGCCTGACAGACCGGGCCCTCCAGCAAAATCCGAAAACGCGAGGTCTCCTCAGCACCGGCGAACCTCTCCCGCATCACGGTTGGCAAAGGAGCCCAAGGCTGCCAGGTGATCTGAAAATGAAATACAGATTGTTATCTACTATTATTGAAAATACAGTGTAAAGCGAAGCTTAAATGAACTGCAAGTAAAACATACCTCCGCGGGGGTGATGGTGTCAAAATAGCGGCGGAAGAAGCTAAATGTCTCTCGCGGCCTCCGCACGCATCTCCCGTCGAAGCGGTGCGAAAATGGAACGACGAGAGGGGTCTCCACATCTGGCACAGGTGCAAGCCGTGGAAAGTAGGCATAGACCCACAACTGCAGAGTAAATGCCAGTATGCTTATCAGATAAAGCAGAATACAGAATAAAGCAGAAATAACAGAGCCATGTATTGTGCAAAGATTAAGGTGTGAAGCAGAGCACTACGATTGTGTGCAGTACGAGTCTGAAAGTAGAAAAGCAGAAATGAAAAAGCAGAAAAAGGAAATGTACCTCCCAAGCGCGCTAGTAGCCCCCGAGCAACTGTCCGCTACCACGGGAAGCTGAGCTCATGTACCCATAGAGAGTGGCCAAGCCGGCACCACCCCAGTCATAGTCCAGGATCCGGGTGACGTCCACAAGAGCACTCAGCAGATAGAGGGGCACGGTATTTGCCCGGTCGGCGAAAATAGTCATCCCCAGCAGAAACATCAAGAAGCCGCGTGCATATCGCTCCACCACCTCCTGAGTCATCGGAGCCGCCTCAATTAACATGGGATAGACCCTGAACTGGACCTCGAACCAGGAATATCGAACAAAGCCGGGACGGGCGAAAGGTGGCACCTCACCAAGCAGATAGATCTGAGCAGCCGTCCACTCGTCCATATCAGTGTCAAAGGGGATCGGATCACCCCCTACCCCGATGCCTGTGAGCATCGAGAAATCATAGGGAGTCATCATCATGTCTCCTGTCGCAGAGAGGTGGAATGAATCGGTGGTGTCCCACCACCTCTCCGCTAGAGCGGCGAGGAGAGGCCTACTCGTGGTAAGTCTGGACAATCCTCTGCAGAATGCGCCAAAGCCGGCCTGATCCACGATGTGGCGAACCACATCGGGTAGCTCTGCGTACCAATCTCGAGCGGCGATGTTCCCATACCCCCAGACGGTATGGGAATCTCCTTGTTTTCAAACAAACAGTTGCGAAGCAATGCTAAATATACCAGTTTTGTAAGGCATTCAGAATTAAGGTAAATACAGCATGTGTGCATATTTTCAAATTCAAACAGATATCGGGTGCCGGTGTGCTTGCAGTGAACTACAACATGTGATGTGTCAGTGTGTTTGAGTGGTTCAGTACAGATACAGCATGTGTGCGTATTTTCAGATTCAGATATCGGGTGTCAGTGTGCTCGTAGTAAACTGGAGTGAAATACAGTGTGTGATGTGTCAGTGTGTTTGAGTGGTTCAAGGCCAGTGCAGCGTGTGTGCACGTGTCAGTTTCAAACAGATATTAGTTGCAATTGTGTTCACAGTTAACTACAGTATACAGTGCATCAGTGTATCTGAGCTAAGCAGTTAAAGAACATAATCAGCTATGGCAGTTGGCAGTTAAGTATTCTACGTTGCAGAAAGTAAAACAGAGGAGGAAATATTACCTTGGAAGCACCAAAGGACAGATGAGATGTAGGCTCATGCAAAAGAAGCTCTGGAGGCATCGCCCTGTCAAAGCTCCGAAACTGACGAAGACCGTCGGGAGGTAGCACATGAATCACCGGCCAGTAGGTCGCCGGGTCGAATGGACGGACGCTCAGGGGAAGAAGCTCGGCCCCGGGATCCATCTCATGATTCGGGGGAGTCCCACCCCGTGGAATATCGTCGGCCATGTCGAAGTGTTGAGAAAATAGCCGGAAGAATGAAAATTGGGTGAAAATGCGGAAGGTCAACCGGAGGGTCAACCCTAGGAGGGTGAAAAATGGCCGGAAAAACTGGAAAGTGAAAGAGACACGAAGATCGAGAAAAACTCGAGGGGAACAAACCCCAAAAGGTGGAAATAGCAAAGGAAGCACCGAAACGAAGTTTCGATCGGATGAAAATGTTCGAAACGCGAAGGAGAAAGCGAATCGAACAACGAAACGGGGGCTAAAACGCAAGAAAATCGAGGAATAAAGGAAGAGAAATGCTCTAGAGAGAGAGAGTAT
Source organism: Camellia lanceoleosa (assembly GCA_025200525.1). Lineage (NCBI taxonomy): Eukaryota > Viridiplantae > Streptophyta > Magnoliopsida > Ericales > Theaceae > Camellia > Camellia lanceoleosa. The sequence continues at coordinate 74,757,139 of CM045771.1, read as the reverse complement.
GAAATTTTGGCTAAGGGGAATGAGGGAAATAGGGTTTAAAACCCTATTTTAAAAGACCCAAGGCGAAAAGTCAAAACTGCCCCGAATCAGGCATTTTTGGCCGGTCGGCTACATTTTTGGCCGGCCGGCCAAATATTTGGCCGGTGATGTGTTTTTGTGGCCGGTGGATGGCCGGTGGCTTCCCCTTCCGGCTGGTGAGCCTCCTACAACCTTGTTTGGGTCAGATGTATAGTTTGGGACCTTCATTGCTCAAGATAGGGCAAGAAATGGCATTTCTGAAGCTCAACCGGCCTCCGTTTTGACCTCAGACCGTGTCTTCTGTGCGTGGCACTTGAATTCGCACAAGGTGTATCCTTTTTGAATCCTTTTGTCTTTTACAAAATTTGAAAGTTGCCTCATGTGCATTTCAATCCGCATCGTGTTGTTTAGCGCATCGCACTGTCTTGTGCAGTCGCGTTGTCTAACGCATCGTGCTGTTTAGCTCATCGCACTTTCTTCTGCATCGCATCTCATTCGCGCTATTTTGTGCATCTTATTGCATTTCGCATGCATTCAATCGCGCTATTTAACGCATCGCATTGTCCCATACACTCCGCACGGTCTGGCGAGACCTTAAACCCGCTTGGTCTGGCGAGACCTTAAATCCGCTCGGTTGCATTGTCATGCACCCCTCCCTCGCATTGACCTACAACCCGCTTGGTCTGGCGAGACCTTAAATCCGCTAGGTTGCATTGTCATGCACCCCTTCCTCGCATTGACCTACACTCCGCACGGTCTAGCGAGACCTTAAACCCGCTTGGTCTGGCGAGACCTTAAATCCGCTCGGTTGCATTATCATGCACCCTTCCCTCGCATTGACCTACACTCCGCACAGTCTGGCGAGACCTTAAACCTGCTTGGTCTGGAGAGACCTTAAATCCGCTCGGTTGCATTGTCATGCACCCCTCCCTCGCATTGACCTACACTCCGCGCGATTTGGCAAGACCTTAAACACGCACGGTCTGGCGAGACCTTAAATACGCACGGTCTAGGAGACCTTAAATCCTCGGAAGGTGCAAAACCTTTGGTGCTTGCATGTCTGCATATGTTGTAGCATTCATCGTCCCCTAAATCGTTATACATGCATACACGCGTTGTAACGCGTACAACTTGCATTGCTGTGAACGATGCTCATGAGCATTGTCATGCATCTCAAGCCGCGCGTTGTCACACATTTACAGTTCATGCATTGTCATGCATTTCAAAAGCCGCGCGTTGCCGCGCATCAAAAAAGGTCATGCATTTCAAGCGACTTGCATTGTCGCGCATTCCATGCAACATGCATTTCATTCATTATTTGTATTTGCATTAACAAAAATAAAAAATAAAAAAAAAACAACAACAAACATGCATATGTCATGCATTTCCATTGTAAATATCCATTCCATTTGCATATTGTATATATTGCATTGTAGCTGGCATGCATTCACTGCACCTCCTCTGCCTATGGCTTGCGCCTTTCCATGTTGAGCTTGGTCTGGTATGTGCCCATACTTTTCACGTCGAAGCATAGTTCAGTCGACCGTTCTATGTTAGACATGGTTCGTTTGTGTACATGCCTTTCCTAGGCAAGATTTGGTCTGGCCCGCGTGCCTTAACCATTGCATCCATTGCATTTCCATTGCATATTGTATATATTGCATTGTAGATTGCATGCATTCATTGCATCACCTCCTCCGCCTATGGCTTGCGCCTTTCCATGTTGAGCTTGGTCTGGTATGTGCCCATACTTTTCACGTCGAAGCATAGTTCAGTCGACCGTTCTATGTTAGACATGGTTCGTTTGTGTACATGCCTTTTCTAGGCAAGATTTGGTCTGGCCCGTGTGCCTTAACCATTGCATCCATTGCATTTCCATTGCATATTGTAGATATTGCATTATAGCTTGCATGCATTCATTGCATCTCCTCCGCCTGTGGCTTGCGCCTTTCCACGTTGAGCTTGGTCTGGTATGTGCCCATACTTTTCACGTCGAAGCATAGTTCAGTTGACCGTTCTATGATAGACGCGGCTTGTTTGTGTCCATGTCTTTCTTAGGCGAAGTACGGTTTGGCCGCAGGCCTTATCCACTGCATCCATTGCCATTCTCCCCAGTAGATCGCATTGTGCATATTCCATTATATTACATTGTAGTGTAATTTTTGCATCCAGCATTAGGATCATTGTTCTTTCGTTAGCAGGTTGTTTCCCCACTTATGTCATTCCACCCCATTACTCGTTCTTGTGTCCGTCTACATTACTCATAGTTCTGTTGATCGTTCTATGGTAGACGGACTTGTTACCTCCATCAATCTATTTGACATTTGTGTGGTTTTGAACAGCTCATGATTGGATCATGATTCAATTGCATTGCATTTTCATTTGCATTGTTTATACACAGTTTTGTATATATTGCATATCATTTTGCATTTATTTTTGCATTGTCATGCATGTTGCTAATAACATTGTACCTGTTAAGTTGTTTTCTTTGCAAGCAGGATATTTTATGTACGGTTCATTTGGGGCTGGTGCAACCAGACGAACCGGACAGGTATTGTATCCTCCGCGTGAGATGTATTGAGAATTGCATAATTCTCTTACATCCTTTCTGCATTGTAATGTAGTTTGATGTATGCTTGCTTAAAACTGTCGCATGTTATGCTTCGTTATACCTTTCTTTGCATGATCATAAGTTATGCTCGGCTTCTTGCATTGTCTTGCATTTTGCCCCTGCCATCGGGCGCATATCTTGTTTGTCTTGCATGTTTGTCTAAGTCTTCGGCCTTGTCAAAAATGGGTCGTCTCTGGGCTTTGACATTCACTCACTTCATTGTTATGGCTTTAGATTTCTGTCAAAGAGGGGAAACTGTAGACACCCCATTTTTGACTGTCCTCAAGACTTGGACGTCACCGTTTGAACACTCGGTGATCATCCTTGTTTGTGTTCGTCTTGAGTTCCCAGAGGTCTCGGTTGCGCGCCTTGCCTCAGGATCTCTCGACTCGACTGTTTTGTGTCTGGTTTTGCACCAAACACTTGTGTTTTGCCTTTGAGGGGCAGGGTAGGGCTTGTAGACCATCCCCACCCATCACCGGCCATGGCTTGAGGCCACCGGCTGTGTTTTGTTGCCACCAGCCAAATGTTTGGCCGGCCGACACTATAGATGGCCGGCCAGCTATCTTTTTTTGGTCAATTGCATCTTTGGCTGGCCGACTACTGTGCATCTGCTTTTACAGATATTTTTGTGCAGCTGGCATGCACTTGGCTCCCCTCCATACACGTGGAGGGATCTCCCTCTATTTAGCTTCCTTCGGAAGCTTTACAAGATGGGATTGTCTATATGTGAGAGCTTCTTCTCTCTTGGTTAGGGTTAGACATTTTTAGACAACATTTTAGAGAGCTCTGGTTCTAGGGTTTGAATAGTGTGTGTATTCTATCTCTATATCTCTCTCTTTCTTTGTCTTGTGTGTGTTTAGGCTTAGTATTGCTCACAAGCACCTACCATTACACCTTGCCTTGGCTGGTGAGGAGCCAAAGGCTTGTTCTTGGAGGTTATAGACTGATTTCAACCTAAAGAAGCTGTTGGAGCTCCATTGGTGAATAGGGTCTTCAAGGGTGAGAAACTTGTCCCTTTATTCCGCATTTTTGCATTGTATTTTTGCCTACCTTACAACTATTTTTGAGCTTTGTGTATAACATATAAAAGTTCTGATTTTTAGTACTCTAAATAGTTTGTTAAGGTTTCTTTAAGCTTTGGGGTTGTTTGACCCCTCTTAAGCCTTGTAAGGCTCCATTTTTGTGCCCTTTTGAGTGAGCTCCGGGACCATTGTGTTTGGGCCTCCTCACCACTGAAATCTTGAGGGATTTCAGAGGTAAGGATGGTGCCTTGAGGTCCCAAGAAGGAGGGGGCCACCCCCTCTCCTTGTTGTCCTTGAAAAGGGCCATTTTTGCCTCTTGAGGGAACATCTAGTTTAAGTGTGTGTTGACCATGCCTTGGCTGATATTTATGCTTATTTTGCCATGAAATAGCATTGTGTTGAGTTGGTTTAGACACACCATGCTTTCTTTGCATACTTGTCTTGTAATGCCATGAAATTGCCTTAACATGTGCCTAGCCTTTGGACTATCATGCTCATGTGTTTTGGCTTAGCTTTGTGAAGCTTTTATGCTTGTTTTGACATGCTTAAGGATTTTTTTGGATCATTTGAGTCCTCCATGCTTTGCTTTGTATAGCTACCATGCAACCTCTCTTGTATACCTTAAGCATTGACCCCTCTAGCATGCCATCCTTGCTTTATTTCAGCGGTTTGGAACCATTTGTCATGCCATTTCAGTCCTCATAGTATGCCTATATGCTTGCATTTGATGTCTCTTTAATGCTTTATAAGATTGTCATCTTATGCTCCATGTTTGGCCTCTTTTGTATGCTTGTATGTTTAGACCATTTAGATGCCATCTAGGTGTTTCTTTGGTCTTGTTTAGATCTACATCGGGGCTGTTTGGGGTCCCCTTGGCCCTTTGGGGTTTGGTTGGCATGGCCATGGTTTGAGCCCTTTGATTAGTTTCAAGCTTTGGGCTTGTTTACATGCTTTGATTGCTTGGTGTAATTGGTTTGGCACCATATTCTTGCATGTTTTCAGAGTTTAATATGCATGCCATATGCCCATGTTGTTCCTCTTTTAAGTGTGCTTAAAAGTTGTCTCTATGTGCCTAAGTGTTGGACATTGCATGCATGCCTATTTGTATGTGTTTTGGCTTCCATTCTTGAGCATGTTGGCCACTGTTTTGGGCCTAGTTGAGGGCTGCCCAAATTAGTTTAAGTCCACTCTTTACATGTTGTTACATGTCTTACACTTTGCATGCTTTGATTGCATCATGTCTTACATGTCCACTAGCTTGCATACTTGTTCATTGTTTTCTTGTTTGCATTGCCATGTTGCATACTAGCTCACATGCCTAGGATGCATTGCATTGGCATGCATGCTTTGCCTCTTGACTTAAGTATGATAGAGGTTGAGCTCATTGTTTGTTTATGTGCATTTCATTCCACATTGAAAATGCACACTTGGTTTCTTGGGCCATCACGCATTGAAATGCGCGATTGGTGGTCCGAGAATCAAAGACTATACTCCTTTGAGTCATAAATATGATAAGGAGTGTGGTTGGTTCAAATATTGCTTGACATGCATTGCCATGCCTTGTTTTGCCCTCTGCTGCTGTCAAAATAGGATTCTGCAGGAAGCTTTGGCCGGCCGGCCATCTTCAGTGTCGACCGGCCATCCATCAATGGCCGATAGCTTAAACAAGTGGCCGGTGACCATTCCCCTTGGCCGGTGGCCATTCCTCTCAGCCGGTGGTGTTCTACAGCACTCAGAGAAGCAACCCTGGGGCTTGTGCAGTCTTCAAAGGAGCAGAATAGTCAAAGCAGAGGCATCTTGTGCATGGCAATGGATTTCCGGGCAAAGCCAATCCGAGCATGCGTGCATCCCTCTTCCTGAGGCCTTTTACTGCTTTCCATAGCTTAGTTAATTTGTTTAAATTAGTTAAGTGTTATGTAATATTTAATTAGCTAGGGTAGTTAATTATTTATCCGGTTTGTATTATTTATTCAGATCCTCCGAGGAAGGCGAATTTGTAATAAGTGTGGGTGAGTGTGTGCATGTCTTCTAATCCCCACTTTTTTCTCCCTTTTACTTACCTGCTTTCAATGGTTAGTATTAGGGCATATTTAAATTAGCATACCTTATGATATGCATGTGTGCATCCATACATTTGTCTTGCATACACCGGGCTCGGTGCATCATACTAACTGCAATGTATTTCAATTCCAAGTTGAATACGTGTTAGTTGTAGCATCATTATATGCCATCTTAGAATAGCCGAGCCTATCATAGTTGCATTTTGCATGTGTTGCATTAGCCATCTTAACATGAACTAGGATCTGCATATGATTACTAACTAGTTTCTGTTTTGGCTTGGAGTACTAGGTAAGCTTTTTATGCTTTAGCATACCGCATGCGTGTGAGTGTTGCCATAATAGCATGATTACCATGAGGCTAGCTGCTTATGTGATATAACTGCTTGAATGCCTGTGGGTGGAGGTTGAGTTGTTTAAATTGGAACAATGCATTGAACACGAGTTTTAAGCCCACTTGAGAGTGGCAAAACCATATTTTCTAAGCCCACTTGAGGGTGGCAAAATTCACGTCTTAGCCTACTTGCGGGTAGCACCATCAAACCATTTTCAAATAAACAAGCATGAAATGTTTTGTTCCAATTTAGGCGACTTAGTCTATACTTGTTTGTTGTGCGCATCACGTAGTAAATCTAGGCTAATAACCAGAATAAGAACACGTAATGTTTTCAAAACAAGATATCATGGTTAGTAGAGGTCGATCTTCGGATCGGGCGAGAGGGGGTGCTCATAGCTGACCTTCCCCAATCGTACCCAAGTTCCCAAGCCGAGGTAACTTTTGGTGATGATGGACATGTGGCCTTAGGCAAACAAGTCAGGGTTTCCTAAATTCCCCCATTAAAAAATATTTAGGTGACGACTCTGTATCTGGCAAAGCAGTCCGTGTTTGGCACTTCTTTCAAAAAATCAGTTTTCTCAAAACAATTTGCCGGATTTGAACTCTTTGGTTCAGATTTAGAACCGACAACAAAAAGAGAATCCGAACTGTAGCGGGAGGCCCCTCGCGGGCTTTTTACACACATGCGTACATTCGTACATAGGCACATTGTTATATCCTCATTTTATGTATCGTCAAGACACAATTAACCACATACGTAATAGATGATTGCTTACTTATCAGATATCGCATGCTGACATTTATTAAGTAATTATATACTCAAATCATGTTCATATTTCTCAGACAGGATCACGTTTGCCATGCTTATATGCACACCATAACATTCCATACGTACATATGTTAATAACTCACAACAGAAAGTGTAATGACATAAGATTCTATACAGACAGGATCATCCAAACTAAGTCAACCCATGAAAACTATATACAGACGTATTCAAAACTTCACCAACCTGACAAGATGTAAATACATAACAAAAGGGCGAAGACAGGTCTCGTGCGTGAGACACAAGGGCTGACTCTCTCAAAACCTTAGTTGTTCCATCTGAGACTTCATCGAGGTGAGTGCGGACTTCTCTTGGCTCACCTACAAACACATGAATGAGCGTGAGCAAAAGCCCAGTGAATAATATCAAATAAAGAAGTTATACGAACGATATATAGAACAACATACTTCAAACGGCCTTAGGCCCAATTCATATTTCCATTTAACATATATACACAATTTAGGTCAAAAGGCCTTAGGCCCAATTCATATTTCCATTTAACATATATACACAATTTAGGGCTAGTGACTTTGGTTCCAAACATACCGGCCTCTGGCCCATTTATCTTTCCACATCAAACTAGCCTTTGGCCCATTCATACTTTCATTTATGTCAAAACGGCCTCTGGCCCACTCATTCATGTCAAAACGTCCTCTGGCCCATCCATACTTTCGTATCAAACTGGCCTTCGGCCCATTCACACTTGTCAAGCGGCCTTCGCCCACTTATACTCAGTATCAAACTGGCCTTCGGCCCATTTACACTTTCGTGTCAAACTGGCCTTCAGCCCATTTACATTTTCGTGTCAAACTAGCCTTTGGCCCACTTATACTTTCATATCAAACTGGCCTTCGGCCCATTTACACTTTCGTGTCAAACTGGCCTTCGGCCTTTTCAAACTTTCATATCAAACTGGCGTTTAAGTCTCTCAAACTTTCATTTCAAACTGGCATTTAAGCCTTTCAAACTTGTCATACTAAACTGGCATTTAAGCCTTTCAAACTTGTCATATCAAACTGGCATTTTAGCCTTTCAAACTTGTCATATCAAACTGGCATTTAAGCCTTTTAAACTTTCATTTCAAATTGGCGTTTAAGCCTTTCAAACTTGTCATATCAAACTGACACTTAAGCCTTTTAAACTTTCATTTCAAACTGGCATTTATGCCTTTCAAACTTGTCATATCAAACTGGCATTTAAGCCTTTTAAACTTTCATTTCAAATTGGCATTTAAGCCTTTCAAACTTGTCATATCAAACTTTGTCCACCATTCAAAATTTATGAACTTTACAAAAGTTACACAGAAGTAAGCAATTGGACAACAACATATTTCAGATATTACTCACAGTGATCGGCTTGTGGATTTGCCCTTGAGCTTGACCCTACATATCACATAACACATATGGGTCACAAATAATTCAATCCGTTCTTTAATTCACATATTCCTCTTTAGGCTTCATTCTTATCTCTTTAATTCAATTAAAATGCTCAATGTATGCCTAAGAGTGCTTGGAAGTGAAACGGAACGGAAAACAGAACACAGAATGCATTTTGAAAATTTCAGAAAACAAGGTCCCCGCTCGAGCGTGGACTTCCCCACTCGAGCGGACCCTAACGGCCTGCCAAAGTGCTGGTTATATCAAAAATACGCTCGAGCGTGAAATAGAGCGCTCAAGCGGAAGGCCTGTCTAAAAAGTTCCCCGCTCGAGCATGAACTTACTCGCTCGAGCGGACATCCAAGTCTGCAAAAAGTGCTGGGAGCACGTATTTCCCGCTCGAGCGGCACTTTCCCTCGTTCGAGCGGATATCAAAATTCTGGGTTTTCCAGATTGTGTTCTTGGGCTCCAATTCGACTTTCAAGCCAACACTTCTTGCATGCAATGACTCAAATCTCAAATATAATTATACTAACATGGTATAAACCCCAAATTACAACCCAATGAAGCTCAATTTCACAAATAAATCACATGCATGCCCCAATCTCCCATCAAACTCACTCTAACATAACAAATTCATGCATTCAAGCTCATAGTCTCATGAATTGTACATGCATGTGCTATATAACCCTTACTCCCAACTTAGATGATGAAAAGGTAATCAAAACATGAGCTTCAACTACAATTTACATGGATCATACCCTTTGAGCTCAAACATGCAATATTCAAAGCAATTACACACATGCATGCTCGTATGGGTCTTTATTACAACAAATTCAACTCAATCTCCTTATGATCAAACTAATCCATGTTCTTGACCCTCTTTCAAACTTGAATTCACAAGATGATAACTAAAAATACATGAATTACTCACCAAGGAGCTTAATCTTCACAATCTATGGCAAATTCTGGAGTTATCTTCAAGACTTTCAAAGTTCAAGAGCAAAACTTGCACAATTCTCCCCTCTCTCTTTCTCTATAGCCGGCCTTCACACCCTCTCAATGCCTATCTCAGATTTTTGAGTTCAAAAAGGAGCAAAGAGAGTGTATATGGCCATAAATAAAAAGTCCTACTAATGCTTATTTAATAATATTAAATAGTTGGGCACTAATTCACCAATTTAATCGATTTAATCTGACCCGAATCAATTTTCAATTAAACTTCACCGTAGGCCCTAAAAATTATGCCAATCACAATGGCGTAATCAATTTTAGGTTCTGTGGCCATTAAGGCCTTTAATTTAATTTTCAAAGCAGATAATTAGACAGATATTCCTACGGTGAACAGATAGGAATTCAAAACCATATATTTTCACATAATCGTACACAAAATCATATTAAACACATCATCATACTCATATTAAGGACCAATTAGCATACTACAGAATAGGGGTATTACAGCTTAAATCCACGATTTTCACATCGGCAAACTTCCTCGGTGAGTTTCTCCTTGGTCTTCTCTATTCTGACCTTTCGGCCTTCATGAAAGCCTTTTTCATAGGTCGTGGACCTTGCAGTCTCAATCGCAAACATGCTAGTCATGTTCCGATCGGCAATGGCATGACTTATTAGCCTCTAGGTCACCCTCTCTTCCACAATCGGGTTAGGATGGCTGGCCGACTAAGACTTGGTAGACTTGATTTTCCTTAGTTCACGCTCGGCCTTCTCCGCGCAAGCTTCTAAGTTCCGAATGTGTTCATCTCTCTGTTCTATATCCTGTCGAGCGGCTTTAAGACATATGCCGATTTCATAAGCAGTGTACAGCCCCTTCACCGCCCCATGAACGCCTTCACGAAACACTTCAAAATCCTGTCGACTAGCCATCGACTACTGGACTTCGGGTAGAAAAATCTATCGAGCGAACTCGATTGCCACATTTGGATCACAAACGATTGAATCTGCCTCTGTCATTGGTCTATTCTCCACGAAGACCGCAAAACTTAATGGGCGCGGTGTCGCATCGAATTCCCTTCCAGAACGGGGTTGAGGAGATCTGCCCCATGGCTGCTTGTCCCTCATGGGCGACCTACTTCGACGACGAGGAGATTGGTGTCTCTCTCGATCCCTCGATGTCCTACTTCCCATGTGCATAGGTTTGCCACTTTGATTCATATCTCCTTCCAGCTTAGCTAATGTTCTCGCCTCTCATCTGCTATTGAAGAAAAGTCTACTTGACATTCCCACTTGTTTAACCTTCCTCAACGAATTTGACTGAATTACTGACTCTGAGCATATGAATAGGGCCTTCATGCACGGAGTACACGCCCCATTTATTCTCTACGGGGGCAGCACCTCCGAGGTGATCTCATTAATAGTAAAACCTCAATAGCCTGGCGCCGATTAATACATGTGCCCCAACCATCCCATGAACCTCCGTTATTCGGCGCTCTAGTTCATGAACCAGCTGGGGCAAGAGCAAATTCGTCAATCTAATCGCGTATTTGCCCCAGCCGCCCCATGAACCTCTGTTATTTGGCGTTCTAGTTCATAACCCAGGTGGGGCAAGGGCAGATTCATCAATCTAATCAGCATATGTACCCCAGCCGCTCCATGAATCGATTTATCGGTACAATATTAATGAGTTCATTTTATTTGGCTTTCCAGTTCATGAACCAGCTGGGCAAGGGCAGATTCGTCAATATAATTGACGTATTTGCCCCAGCCGCCCTATGAACCTATGTTATTAGGCGTCCTAGTTCATGAACCAGCTGGGGCAAGGGCAGATTCATCAATTTAGTCGGCTTAAGTGCCCCAGCCGCTCCATGAATCGACTTATCAGTACAATATTCATGAGTTCATTTTATTCATCAATCTAGTCGGCTCATATGCCCCAACCATTCCATAAACCTCCGTTATTCAGCGCTCTAGTTCATGAACCAGCTGGGGCAAGAGAAAATTCGTCAATCTAATCGGTGTATTTGCCCCAGCCGCCCCATGAACCTCTATTATTCGGCTTTCTAGTTCATGACCCAGCTGGGGTAAGGGCAGATTCATCAATCTAATCGACTTATGTACCCCAGCTGCTCCATGAATCAATTTATTAGTACAATATTAATAAGTTCATTTTATTCGACTTTCTAGTTCATGAACCAGCTGGGAAGGGCAGATTCATCAATATAATCGGCGTATTTGCCCAACCGCCCCATGAACCTCTGTTAATCAGCGTCCTAGTTCATGAACCAGCTAGGGCAAGGACAGATTCATCAATCTAGTTGGCTTAAGTTCCCCAGCCGCTCCATGAATCGACTTATCAGTACAATATTCATGAGTTCATTTTATTCATCAATCTAGTCGGCTTAAGTGCCCCAGCTGCTCCATGAATCGACTTATCGGTACAATATTAATGAGTTCAATTTATTCGGCTTTCCAATTCATGAACCAGCTGGGGCAAGGGCAGATTCATCAATCTAATTGGCTTATGTGCCCCAGTTGCCCCATGAACTAATCTATCAGCACCTCACGAGTTCATTTTATTCAGATTCATCAATCAAATTCATTAATATAATCGGCTAATAAGTTTGCCATCTCACGTAGTCTTGACATTTTGTTCTAACTGCTGATTCTTTTAATTATGTACTCATATAACAAACAGTATAACCAATAACTTGAGAGCGTAGAAAATTTTTATTTATAAATTGGGTGCTAACAACGGACATTTTACACATGAAAATCGGTTGACATCCAAAAAAGATGAAAATCTACTAACAAAAAACTGTGCATCTAAGATGCCTTCCAAAAATGAAAACATGCCTTGATCATTCCTCAAGGTCAGATGCCAGCGGGTCAACATCCACCTACTCGTATGGAATCGGCTGTGCCAATGTCACATTCGCAGCAGTGAGGGCTTTGACCCAGCCGTGTTTGAAGCCCCGATTCTCAAACTTCGGCATTTCATCTACGTAGCTTTCCAAGGCGGCCTCTTGCCCAGCTTGGAACGCTTTGGAAGTCTCGGAGTCGGCCTTTTCCCTTGCCTTCTTCGATTCCTTTAAGTCAGTTTCCAGCTTGGCGATTGCCTCCTGGGCTAACTTAAGCGCCTCCTCGTTGGCCTTTGCCTTTTCTTCGGCGACAAACCTTAACTGATCGAAATTTCTAGCTCGCTCGGCCTTCGAGTTGGCTCTGTCACGTTCCACCGCCACTTGCGCTGCCTTATAATCGGCCCTTTGAGAGATTGCCACAACCTTGTTCTGTTCTTTTTCAATTTCAGCTTTCAATACGACGATCTGTTCTATGGCGTCATGTTGACGGTGGCCCATCTTGGCTATCCTGCCCACCGCCTACAAAACAAAGAAACAACAAACAAATTGCAAACGTGCATGCGTGAAGACGAAAGATTACAGATAAGATAAGTAACGTACCGATAGGGCCGACTGAGCGGCCAAAGCAATTAGCATCAGATCTGGCTGCGCTCAAAATACAGCTCTGTCGACCAGTAGGGATATCGAGGAGGCCATGCTCAAGGCCACAGCCGGGTACCTCAAAGCCGAGGAGTTTGAGGAAATCGGCATATTTCTGACCCTTGGTTGAATCGTGAATGGAAGGACCAAATCCGACTCCTCAACTCGGGGCCGTTTATCGCTTTGGTCCTCTTCGTGCTCGGCCTCTCGATCGGCGGGGCGCTTTTCACTCATTTGTTCACCTTCATTGGCCTACCCCACCTGCTCCATCTCGGCCGTTTCAGGGTGAGCCGTCTCTTTGGCGATGCGGAGGAGAGTAGACTTCGGCGACGGCCGGTGTAGACTCAGCGACTGCAGCGGGTGGAGTTTCCGATCGAACGGCCTCGGGCCTCCGCCTGGCGGCCATCCTCTCGGCGTTCTTCTTCCGCCCAAGTTGCGTAAGTGATTCCCCAGCCATATCCTCTAAATAAGCACCGGGAAGATCTCCTAAGTTTTTAAAAATGTCTTCAAAGATGTCCCCTCGGCCGGACGTGGATGGAGGGTCGGACAAATTCAGTCCATCCTCCTCAAACGCCGAATTGAGGGCTTCGTCTCAATTGGTCCGGGTCCTTGGCGATCTGATCGGCTACGTGTTCTTCTGTGTGTTTCGAATCAGGGGCTTCTAAACCGATTTCCTTCAGACTTTTAAAGCTGGGAAAAGCAAGGGCTGTAAGATGATCTTCGCCTCTTGGAATTGGAATATAATCTGCTGCCGAAAATGTTGCATAGGACGGCGCGTAGCGCAAGAGAATATGGGCCACCCTTCCTTGCTTCTGAAGATTTGGACGGCCAACGAATTGTAGAGTGATTTTAATATCTGCAAGTACAGCGTCGTTGGCCGAACCTAACACTTTCTTCAACTCGTTGCCTGCGCAAACAAAATGGTAAGTACATGAAAAGAGAGCCGAATACACATGCGAAAATATAAGCAACTAGAATGAGCTATACGGCCACCTTGATCGCCTTTTCGCCTTGTCACGAGATCTAGGCGATCTTCACCCTCGCCGAATTCCCAGTTGCCTTGAACAACGACCATCACGTCGTCAACACGCTTGCTAGAGCTGGCAAGCATGGTCACTAAATGATGATAAGTGTCCTTGGCCCTAAGAAAATCACGTCCTAGGCGGCTAGTGGACTTGGCTAAGACATAGCAATACCGAATCGCAGGAATGCCTAGGTTAATCCTAAGACGACGGTTTAACTCTATGATCCCCATTATGATGCAAAAAAAATTCACGTTAGGCTGGAAAGCGATTAAGCCCCAATGTCGAAAGACGGCTCTCAAAAACGGATGAAGGGGAAAATGGACGCCGCCTTCAACAATCGATAGGAGACGAAAGATGATTGTGCTCTCGTCTATCCTTTGCATATCGGTGGTGCTGCCTTCCACGAGTGACAGATGAACATCATCGGGGATGGAACAATGGCGTCGGAAGCTGGAAATTCGATCCGCAGAGAGGAGTGCTTTCAAATTTTTTGCCATCGTAGCCAGCCTAAGGATTATGCAAAACTAATAGTAAACGAGAAAATGGTATTGGGAGTGAAAGAAAAGAGAACTTACAGGGAGCGGAAGAGATAATGAGAGACAGATGAGAGTTGCAGAGGTCGCGAGGTGGAGGAGTTGTACTATAAGGCGAACCAAAAAATCTTGAGTATTCAAAGTATACATTCGAAGAGAAAAAGTTTTAAATCACATTAAATGGAGGAAGCATACGAAGAGGCCGGAACTTGTAATGATGACTAGAAAACATGTGCATTCTGACACGCTTTGGAATAAGGTTAACCGCTGAATTTTTGACTTTTCAAGATCGAAACCAAACATGTCGACTAAACAAAGTTAGCGGGGTGTTCGGGGGGCAATTATGGTAGCCGAATAAAAGAAGACACATATAGGCAGTGCATATTTTCCTAATCGGTGTATAGTATGCATTCGGGTCCACCCCTGACGTTTCAGATGCTAAATAAGTTGAGCAGGGGGCCGATTAAAAGTTGGAATACAGCATAATGGGGTGGGGGCCGAGTGAATAAGTACATGACAGATCAAGAGCGGGCCCTACCTAGAAGATCAGGAGCGTATATGAATAGAAGAACGACGAACAAGAAGAGGTAGGTGAGAATTAGTACGCTTAACTTAAGACACACGCAATCTAGAGAGCATACACTGACTTATCCATCGGAGTGCTAATTCTGGCACCCCCGACCGAAGTGTTCATTCTTTTTCAGGTTACCAGCTGAGGATCTCGATCGTCCCATTGGATCTAAAGAGTATTTCCGAACCACCTTCCCCACAAGTATCTTTTTCTTAAAATTTTATTTGAACATTTAAGAAAACTCCCTGCCATAAATGTTGCCTTTCATGATTAGGAAGCTATAAATTCTCTTTGAAAGCAAGTTTACTTAAGAAAGAACATCATCTTAAATTTATTAACCCAATACCAAATTATTCCTCATTTCATTTCCATTTTCCCCTTATACTATTTCCAATTACTGTAACTCCATAACATCAAAATTCAAATTTCTTTTATACTTAAAAAGACGATCCTCATACACTCAACTCCCACTTGTCTAACAATTGCATCACATTAACATTTGCTTTATCAATTAGAGTTCAAACATAACACAAGAATAACAATCCCTTTTTAATTCGATTTCTCAATTATTTACAAAACAACACTCATAATCTTCCCTTATAGTCACAAGCAATCCATTGAGTTCATCATCACCAACCCTAATCCAATTACCATTTCATTTTCCATTCTTTCAAATACCGAATCTATTAACAAGTCATCTCCATGAGTCACATGCTTTACCGGTCACAAGCTGGAAGGAACGCGGAACCTCATGCTTTACTAGTCACAAGCCGGAAGGAATGCAGAACCTCAACATACCACACGCTTTACCGGGCACTACTCCAAAAGGAAAGCAGAACCTATTTCCAGCACCACGCTTTGCCGGCTCAAAATACGATGGGAAATGGACCCCAAGGTAACATCACAATCCATCATTATAATTAGTGGGCAATGCCAACAAATCTTCCATTATTTCCAAAACACATTAGTTCAATACACATCCACCATATGTTAAAATTTCATTTACATAGCAAGTAGACAATATGTTCCACCACCTTCTCTATTATCCATCAAATCATTCACTGTTTTTGTTACAAAAATATAATAGCACATCCATAGAGGCATAAAGATTCATCTTTAAAGTGTTCACAACTCTTGGGTTCAAACTATTTCTTTACTTTTCCATATTATTATCAAGTCTTCAAATTCAATTTTTCACAACACATTGACTATCAATTACTATACCTAAGGCTATAAATCAAATCTCCAACATTAATTTCTTTGATACAACTCCTTCGTATAGTACCTTCATATTTCACAATCTCCCATTTATCATTACTCATACTCATCTTAACCCAACCTAGATTTAACACAATTTAACATAACTTAATGAAATTCAACATAACACAATAAAATTCTTAAATATTCACTTCATCATTTTATCACAAATCTCATATCATCCATACCATTAAAAATTCATTTACCCAAATTTGGTTTCATATTATAACATAATTTAAAAGATCAACAATAAGAGTTCAATCGCAACTTTTACATAAATTTCCAAACACTATCAAACTTCAATTAAACTTGTATATGTGCAATTTAACACCACAATTTCATAATACTACTTTCAAAATAAGCAAAGCCACCATCTATCTTCCTGAATCAAACTAGGGTTTTTAAGAGAAATTAAAACTTCAAACAGGCATAACTTTCTCATTCGGACATCATTTTAGGTCGTTCTTGTATCCAAATCGAAGCCACAAAAACCATATTTCCAGTGGTTCTAGCTTCACACCCAAAGTCAAAGTGTGGAAAAATAAAAGGGCAAAAGAGTGATAGTTGTTCATAGGAAAATTACCCGAGTCAAAGTTTTTGGTCCATTCTTACTCGACCATCATGTTACCACTTCGATCAATGTTCCAAAATAAAATAAGGAGGCTCTAAATACAATAATAAAAATGTCAAGAGAAATCACACTTGTCCCGGATATTCAGACTTGACTAGGCAGACCGCTCGAGCATCCAATCTTGCGCTCGATCGAAAATTCACAACTCTCAGAATCTCGGATAGACTGTAAAAGTACTAGGAGCTGCATAAGACCACTCGAGAGTCAACTCTTGCACTCGAGTGGAGGGAAAAATTCAGGGGTGTTACAGTTGTGGCAGTTGGAGCTACTGTCAAAGAAAAGACTAGTAGTACTGGCGGTACGTGAATGTGGAAAAGCAACAGTTGCAGAAGTGCACATATAAGGTGCATGAGCACATGGCTATGAGACCACAGATGGGTATGCCAAAGTGTCTTACAAGGTGCAGACGTAAAGTAGTGCAAGAGTACGTAGGAGTGTCGTATAAAGGTACAGTGTGCAAGATATTGGCTAGGTGATAGAAACCAATTGTTAGAAGTTCACAGAAGAAAGCTCTAGACAAAGAAATCAAGACGGATAAGTGGCAACAATGCATACTCAAGGAGAGGCATGTCTCTTTCTATGTCTTGAATTTGGTTCATGGTAGTGGAGGGACAATAGTTGTTACGATCCAGAATTTTTCCCTCCTCTCGAGCGGGGGAGTTGACGCTCGAGCAGACTTGTGAGGCTTCCAGTACATTTGCAATCTGTCCAAAATTCTGAAAGTTGTGAATTCTCGCTCGAGCGTAGGAGTGTTCGCTCGAGCGGATGACTTTGTTGGTCTGTGCGCTCGAGCGCATGATTGGGCGCTCAAGCGGTGTGCCTGGTTGAGTTTCAATTTCTAAGACTAGTGGGATTATTTTTGACCTTTTATTATTGTGTTTGGAGCCTCCCTATTTTGTTTTGGGGTATTGATTGAAGTGGTAACATGATGGTAATGTAAGATTGGACCAAAAACTTTAATTCAGATAATTTTCCTACGAACAACCGTCACTCTTTTGCCCTTTTCTTTTTCCACATTTCGAATTTGGATGTGAGGCTAGAACCATTGGAAATCTTGTTTTCGGGGCTTCAATTTGGAAACAAGAACGACCTAAAACGGAGTTTGGATGAGAGAGTTATGCCCGTTTGAAGTTTTAGTATCTATGCTGGAAGCAGGTACGCTCGAGCGGGAAAAGCGACGCTCGAGCGGACTGTGTGAATTCAACAACTTAAAAAGTGAATTTCTAGATCGTTCTTTGCACATTTCTTTTTCTCCTTCCTTCCTCTCACCCTAGGTCCAAAAACCCTTGATCTCTTGACCCAAATATCTTCCATTCAATAAAGATTTGGCCAAAATCTCTTGCCAAAAAGTGAAGAAGGCTTGAAGATCTCACTTTTCAACTGAATGAAGTTTGGATTTGTGAGGGAATCTCATAAAAGCTTTTCTCTTTTGCTTGATTTATGACGTAGGGGTCTTAGTTCTTCTTCAATACTTGCATTAATAGATAGATTTGTGGTATTTTGATTATATAAATACAAAATCTACATTTTTGAGCATATAGTGTACATCATGAGATTTGGGGGTTTAGGGTTTGAAGTGTTGGGGCTCAATTGTTGGGTTAAGATGGTGGATTATGAACCTTAGGTGTATAATCAATAGAAAAATTGGAATAAAAAGTAATGGTGTGAGAGGTATTAATTTTCTTTGAAAGTCTTGATTTTTCTTGAAAACCCTAGGTTGATTCATGATGATAAATAATGATTTTGCCCAAATTGAAAGTAGCATCATGAAATTGAGAGGTTGAATTATATATATACAAGTTTAATTGGATTTTGGATGTGTTTGAAAATTATGTTAAAAATTAGCGATTAAACCTTTGTTATGGATATTGTAAATCATGCTATAATATGAAAATGATATTTGGGGAAAAAGATTTGTTAATAATATGGATGACATGAGCCTTGGGATGAAATGATGAAATCGAGATTTAAGAGTTCATCTTGAATTATGTTGAATTACATTTTGTGGTGTAGACATGAATTGTGTTGATTACGTTGAATTGTATTGACTATGTTGAATTGTGCTGAATCATGTTAAGTTGTGTTGGGTTTTGTTGAGTTGTGTTGAGTTGAGTTGTGTTGGGTTTTGTTGAGTTGTGTTGAGTTGAGTTGTCTTGGGTTGTGTTGAGTTTCGGTTGAGTTGTGTTGGGTGGTGTTGTGTTGGTACCCCGCGCGGGGAGTTGAAAAAGGTTTTTGGGGTCCACATCCCGCCGTATAGTAGCCGGCAACTGTGGGGGTGGTTTTGAATTAAAGGTGCCCAATTGCCCTATCTAGGCTTATCGCTGGACGAATGTGGAAAAATGTTTTTGGGTGTCCACACAATCCCGCCGTATAGTAGCTGGCGAAAGTAGAAAAATGATTTTTTGGTGTCCACACGGTCCTGCTGTATTGTAGCCTGCAAAAGTAGAAAAAATGATGGTTTTCGAAAATGTTTTGGGTGTCCACGTCCCGCCGTATAGTAGCCGGCAAATGTGGGGGATGGTTTTAAAAAGTTGAAAAATGGTTTTTGGAGAAATATGATTTTTGCAAGAAAATGACTTTTGAGAAAACAGTTTTTGGGAGTTCACTTCCCGCTATATAGTAGCCGGCGAAATGTGGAAAATGTTATGGATTGGGTGCCCGCTATCCCACCGTAGTAAGTCGGCAAAAGATGGATTGTGTTGAGATGTGTGTTGAGAAGTTTTTTGAGTTGATGATGTTATTTGTGACTTGTGATGAATCTGTGAAATTGCAAGTTTATGTGTAATTTGGTATAAAGAGCAAATGTACAAAGACATTATTTGTAAAGAATGGAACCTAAAAATGAGTAAGGGGATTATGGATTGGTGATGGTGAACTTAATGAATTAGTTAAGACAATAAAGGTAACTTGTGAGTGTTGTCCTATAAATAAACGAGAGATTGAATTGAAAGGGGTTTATTAATCTTGTGTTATCTTGAAATGAAATTTGAGAGTGTAATTAATAGTGTGAATTGAGTATAGGAGAATTGTTAGTGAATCAAAAAGGGATAATTTTTAATGGTTGAAGGTTTTTCTTAAAAGCGTTAAATAATTGTTTTTTGAGAAAAAGGTACTTTACTTATGATATTTTGAAATTATAAGATGTCACCCTACTATATGGTATCACCCTGCATGTATGATCATTTCTATTTGTGTGTTAGTTATTAATTCAGAACAATGAGATTCTTACAGGGCATTAGTGCTCACCCCTTTGTTGTTTTATCTTTTTACAGGAAGAAAGTTTGGATTCTTTGGTTGAAGAGTTATGGATTCCTTTAGTTTCTTTGTATAACTTCATAGTAGATGTAAATGAAATGGATAATGTATTTGTATTTATTTATTTGTAGCTTCATAGAAGGAGATTGACATGTATTGTTGTCTTTATAATATTCATTAAGAGGGAGAACATATATTATTATATTTCTATTACTCAAGGGTAATAGATAATTGTTTAAAAAAATGGATCTAAATTAAAGGCTTTGGTAATGTTTTCGTGTAATTAAAACTTGGGGCGTTATAACAGTCACCTCAACAGGGAAACAGTAAGCATTCTATTAGAGGATGCATGTGACGATCTGTGTGGCCAGATTCGAAGCAGCCCTCGAACAAGAGGCAAGAAAGTCAGATCAAGAAGATCAGTTGTGATCGAAAGAAGCTTGCAAAGCTAGATCAGAAGCACCCTCGAACTAGGGGCAAAAATATCAGACATGCTTGAAGAGCCCAAAATGGATCGCTCCGCAAATCAATTAAGATCGGCAAGAATGCCAAACCCCAGAAGGGAGGAAAGAAGAAGGTATCGCTGAAAGATGACTGAGTTTCGATCCACAACACTAGGGGCAAATTCAGCCCCCATTGGATGGACTCCTACATCGTCAGCAAACAGCAGCCACTCTCTTGGATTCAGACGGATTCAAGATCTCAGAACCATTTGACATGGACCAAGCTACACTTTTACCCTTGAGAGGCTCGCTGGGCCGAAAACCCGGAAGGGCGACCCAGGCAAAAGTTAGAGTAAGAAAAAGAAGAAAAAGAACAAGAAAAAAAAATGCAAAGAATGAAAAAAGATGAAAAAAAAAAAAAAGAGAAAAAAAAAAAGAGAAGAAAAGAAAAGAACAACAAAGCTCGCAAGGTTGAAAACCCAAAAAGGGCGGCCTTGGCAAAAGTTAGAGCGCAAAAGGTGAGGGTTAATACACGAGTGTACCTTAAACCCGAACTACGTAAGGCTTGATTCCCATCTTTGGGATACGTAGGCAACCGTCTTGAAGTCCATACAAACACTTCAATTATTTGTGTCCATGTGATGGTTCTGGTCATCTTTGTCTTCTCTGTATCCGAGAGTTCGGTTGTGATCGTCACTCTGAGGACTGATTACAATGCGCTGCAGTGCCATTCGAATAAGGGGCAACTTTTCGTTGCCATACAAAGCGCTGCAGTGCCATTCAACCAAGAGGCAACTTTCCGTTGCCATACAGTGCCGTTCAGACAAGGGGCAATTTTCCTTCAGATCTGAGGTTGTGCATCTCAAGAGTAAGTTCTGTGCTCGTTGAGTAGTGGCCATTTGCAAAAATAGTTTTTGAAAATTTTTACTGAGATTGACTAATTTCTCGAAAATTATTTCAAAAAATGAACCATTTCTTGGACCCAAAAAAGAAAAAATTTCAGTGCTCATAACTTGACTTGCATGATTTTAAACCAAAAAGTGAACAAGCGTGTTAATCCAACTCTTATTTTGGTTTAAATTGTTTTAGCAGAAGCCAAAAAAAAAAAAAATGGTCAAAATGATGAGCTAGGGGCACAGTTGAGTCAGGTGTTCTGTCTTTTCCCCTTTATCAACGCACTTGCCAGAAAGGGCACCCTATTCACCAAGAAGGGCACAGCGGAAGGTAACAGAGAAAGCTCTCATATCCTCCGAGCAACGAGGCATCAAGTCAAGTACAAAGCACAAGCTGGAATGGGGCAAGATATTCTATTCCCTCATCTGGATAGATCTAATCACGTCCAAACTCCCCAGCAAAGCATTGTCAACCGATGTCAGCTGCAGATTTGCTACACACCCAGTTGTGGCGCAACCCCTCTGTGGGAAAGTTCACTACTGTGCGTAGAAGAAAAAGAATCTAGCGGAATGCTAGGGGCAAGACCCCGCAACTTTCTATTTATCCATCAACCACCCAAGAGAGGGATAAAAAATGAGAGATTGAAGAATAGAGAGATGTGCGCTGAGAGAAAAAGTGAGGAAAAGGGCTTTTTCAGAAAAACAGAGCCTGAGGGCCGAGTGATGTGAGAATCACAAATGAGAAAGGGTGGGAAATAATACCCGGAGAAACTGGCTCCTCGTGCACTGAGAGGTCTCTCGTCTTTGTAACACGTATGTGTGTCGTGTCTTTTGTTTTGTTTGTCTCGATTCTTGTTTTGAGTCATTTCGAGTGTCAATAGATGTGTTTAGGTTGTTTACCTTTGTTTGAGTCGTGGTGCGTTGTGTTCAGTCGTAGGCTCAATACCCAGTTGAAAACTTATTTTCACTCTCAATTCCAGAATAAAATCGTTTTGTGCTCAGAGTGCTGTGTCATTCTCTACATTTGTGCAAAACAAGATTCTTTCTTTCATAAACCGCAGGGTTCGACCCAGGTCATGTCAGAACAGTAGAACCAGGACCTATCTGAAGCTACATGGGTTCCGGGCTGCAAAGCAAAAGAAAAGAGGGAAAATTTGGAGCATCTTAGTGTGTTTCAACTTCGGCAGATTCCAAGACTGCATTCCAGGTGCACCTTCTCAGGCCTCACCATTTCTCTGGAGTATGAGTGTATCTCGACCCCAAGTGTAAGCCTACTTCAAGTCAGAATGGCAGTCCAAGCAGCACCTGTGGTTTTTCACATGCAGATGTTATCTCTGGCCAGTATAGACAGGGTATCCCCTTTTGAGCCGAGTGTGTTACCAAGTCCTCCGAGAGGTAAGTCGGAGGTTATGTTGAATTGGTCTCGTTAAGGCATATATTTCCTTGTTCAGTAGTTTACTTCAAACATGCTGTTAATGTTGCATTGAAAATGCATTGTTATGCACCGTTCTCTTTGCAGTGTTATGCACACTCCACCTGCATTGTTATGCACCCGCTTCGCTTGCATTGCGATGCACTTTCCAGTTGCATTGTTATGCACCTTTTCACTTACAATTGTCATTCTTTCTCCTCGCACGTGCGATGGGTTAGACCTCCTTTGGTTTAGAGCATTTGGAACACGTTCCAATGCTTATATCATTCTGAAACACCGGGATACGTCCCTATTTTTCTCCCTTTTTTCCGAAACAACGGGATATGTCCCTACATTTCTCCCTTCCTTTCGAAACACCGGGATACGTCCCTATGTTTCTCTTTCCTCCCGAAACACCGGGATACGTCCCTATGTTTCTCCCCCTTTGGTTACGAGCATTTGGAATACGTTCCAATGCTTATGTCTTTCCGAAACATTGGGATATGTCCCTATGTTTCTCCCTCTTTGGTTAAGAGTATTTGGAATACGTTCCAATGCTTATACCTTTCTGAAACACCGGGATACCTCCCTATGTTTCTCTCTCTTTCCGAAACACCGGGATACATCCCTATGTTTCTCTCTCTTTCCGAAACACCGGGGATACGTCCCTATGTTTCTCTTTCCTTCCGAAACATCGGGATACGTCCCTATGTTTCTTCCTCTTCGGTTAAAAGCATTCGGAATACGTTCCAATGCTCACACCATTCCAAAACACCGGGATACGTCCCTATGTTTCTCCCTCTTCGGTTAAAAGCGTTTGGAATACGTTCCAATGCTCACACCATTCTGAAACACTGGGATACGTCCCTATGTTTCTCCTCCTTTGGTTACGAGCATTTGGAATACGTTCCAATGCTTATGCCTTTCCGAAACATTGGGATATGTCCCTATGTTTCTCCCTCTTTGGTTAAGAGTATTTGGAATACGTTCCAATGCTTATACCTTTCTGAAACACCAGGATACGTCCCTATGTTTCTCTTTCATTCCAAAACACCAGGATACGTCCCTATGTTTCTTCTCCTTGTTCTGAAACACCGGGATACGTCCCTATGTTTCTCTTCTTCTGTTCTAAAACATCGGGATACGTCCCTATGTTTCTTCTTCTTTTCTGAAACACCGGGATATGTCCCTATGTTTCTTCTCCTTTTCTGAAACACCGGGATATGTCCCTATGTTCCCCCCTCTTTCGTTCAGAGCATTTGGAATACGTTCCAATGCTTATACCATTCCGAAACACTGAGATATGTCCCTATGTTTCTCTCTTTATTCCTTCCTCACACGATTGCAGCGTGTTTGGAATTGCTTACCTCTTCTCACGAATTCAGCGTGGTTAGAGTTTGTTCCTTCCTCACACAATTTCGGCATGTTTGGAATTTGACTTAGGTTGCGTTATATGCACTCCTAATTGTTTGTTTTGGACCTCCTCTCATGATTCCGGCATGGTTGGAGTTTGTCACCCTTTGCATCTTTACTACCATAGCATTTCATTCGCGCTATCTTGCACCTTACTGTACTTATTAGTACATTGCATTGTTTGCATACAAACCTGGCAAACCCATGGCGTATAAGTCAATTACAAGCGGCCAGCGGCGTATAAGTCTAATTACAAACCGACTTTCGCGGCGTATAAGTCAGTACAAACCGGCTTCGTGTCAGCGTATAAGTCCAATTACAAACCGGCTTCGCGAAAGCGTATAAGTCCAGTACAAACCAAGACAGCGGCGTATAAGTCCAATTACAATTAAACCGGCGGCGTATAAGTCTAATTATCAAAATCTTCTTGCATACCATTTGCATTTTGCCCCAGCCTCCGGGCGCATCTCTGCATGCCTGTATTGATTGCTTTGTCTAAGACTTCGGCCTTGTCAAAAATGGGTCGTCTCTGGGCTTTGACATTCACTCCCGACATTTTTATGACTTTCGAGTTCTGTCAAAGAGGGGCAACTGTAGACACCCCATTTTTTACCGTCCTTAAGACTTGGACGTCATCATTTGAACACTCGATGATCATCCCTGTTCGTGTTCGTCTTGAGTTCTCAGAGGTTTCAGCTACGTGCCTTGCCTCAAGACCTCTCGACTTGTTTGTTTTGTGTTTGGTTTTGCATCAAATACTTGTTGTTTTGCTTCTGAGGGTAGGAAATAGCTTGTAGGACATCCCCACACCTCACCGGCCATGGCTTGAGGCCACCAGCCTTGTTTCCTTGCCACCTGCCACTTGTGATGGTCGGTCGGCACATTTTGTGGTCGGTCGGCCAACTTTGTTGGCCGATTAGCCACTTTTTCTGGTCGAGACCTTTTCTTGAGGGGGTTTGAACCTTTTGAACCCCCTGTTTTAGCTTCTTGAGAAAGCTTGAACCTTTTGAACCCTTGTTTTAACTTCTTGAGGAAGCTTGAACCTTTTGAACCCTTGGTTTTAGCTTCTTGAGGAAGCTTGAACCTTTTAAATCTTTGTTCTAGCTTCTCCAAGAAGCTTGAACCTTTTGAACCCTTGGTTTTAGCTTCTTGAGGAAGCTTGAACCTTTTGAATCTTTGTCTAGCTTCTCCAAGAAGCTTGAACCCTTTTGTCTAGCTTCTCCAAGAAGCTTAGCCCTTTTGCCTAGCTTCTCTAAGAAGCTTGGCCCTTTTGTCTAGCTTCTCCAAGAAGCTTGGCCCTTTTGTCTAGCTTCTCCAAGAAGCTTGGCCTTCTTGGCCCTTTTGCTCCAAGCTTCTAAAAGAAGCTTGGCCCCTTTGCTCCAAGCTTCTAAGAGAAGCTTCGACCCTTTTTCCTCTATAAAAGAAGAGCTCCTCTTCCATTGCAAGGGTTCGAACACTTTTGTCTAAGACAAAAACATATATCTCTCTTGATATCTCTACATCCAAGCCTCCAAAGTGTTTGGTTCTTGACCCCTTTGCACCACAACTCCTAAGCACACACCTCCACCACTCACCTAAGGTTCTTGGAGGGTCTTGTGGGGACTCAAGACTTGGTTTTGACTCAGAAAAATCTGCTGGAGTGCTGGTTTTGAAGAAGGTCTTCAAGGGTGAGTTTCTAAGCCTTAAATCCCCCTTTCTTGCACAAGCTTTTAACCTATCTTGCATGCTGTTTTGGGCTTTGTCATAAACTGAAAAAAGTTTTATTTTTGAGTGCTTTAAATAGTTTTTTCAGGTCACTTTGTTGTTTGGGGTTGTTTGGCCGCTCTTAGGCCTTGTTTGGCCCCCATTTTGTGCTATTTTGGTGAGCTCCGGGACCACCTTGTTTGGGCCTCCTCACCACTAAACTCTTGAGGAATTTCAGTGGTGGGGATGGTGCTTTAAGGTCCTAAGAAGAAGAGGGCCATCCCCTCTCCTTATTGTCTTCAAAATGTGCCATTTTAGCCTCATGTGTGAGCACCATTCTTGAGTTCATGTTGGTCATGTCTTAAGTGTTATTTGTGCTTATTTTGCCATGATATAGCACTTTTTTAAGTTGGTTTAGACACACCATGCATGCTTAGCATACTTGTCTTGTAATGCCATGAAATTGCCTTAACATGCTTTGTGCTTTGAGCCTTGTTTCTAGCATGATTTTGGCTTAGCTTTGTGAAGATTTTATGCATATTTTGGCATGATTTAGGTCTGATTTTGGTTGTTTGGGTCATCCATGACATGCTTCATATAGCTACCATGCAATCTAGCTTGTATGCTTTGAGTGTTGGCTCCTCTACCATGCTCTATTTTCATCATTTCAGTGGTTTGGCACCATTAGTTATGATATTTCAGTCCTTTCTCCATGCTTGTATGCTTGCATTTGATGCCCCTTTAATGCTTTAAAAGGTTGGTGTTCCATGCCCCATGTTTGGACCTTTGTGTATGCTTCCTTGTGTAGGCCATTTAGATGCCATCTAAGTGTGTTTTGGGCCTTGTCTCGACTTACATTGGGACTATTTTGAGTCCCCTCAGCCCTTTGGGACTTGCTTCATATAGCCATGGTTTAAGCCCTTTTGGCTTGCCTTGAGTTTTGGACATAGTTGCATGCCTTGCTTGCATTGATAGGTTGATTTGGCATCATCCCTCATGTATTTTTCAGAGTTTAATGTGCTTGCCATTTGTCCATAATAGTCTCTTTTAAACGTGTTTAAAAGTTGCTTCTTTGTGCTCAAGTGTTGGACCATGTGTGCATGCATGTTTGTATGAACATTCACCCTCATTTCCATAGCATTTGGCCATTGTTTTGGGCTTATTTGAGAGCTGCCCAAATTAGTCTAAGTCCACCTTTTGCATGTTGCTCAAATGTTGTTACATTGCTTCATGCCTTGCATGCTTGTTTGCTTAGGTTGTGTGCCTAATGTACATTACTTGCTTGCATGCTCATATTGCATATTTAGCTCACATGCTTAGGTTGCATTTGGCATGCATGCCTTGCCTCTTGAATCACCATGATTGAGGTTGGGTTCCTTATGTGTTTGTGTGCATTACATTTGACATTAAAATGCACAACTTGGCTTCTTGGGCCATCATGCACGATTGATGGTCCAAGGGTCGAGCACCATACTCCCTTGAGTCTTAAACATGATATGGAGTGTGGTTGTGCAAACATTTGCTTTGAAATGCATTGCCATGCCTTGTCTGTCCTCTGTTGCTGTCAAAACAGGTTTCTGCAGGAAGATATGGCCGGTCGGCCATCTACAGTGCCGATCGACCAAACATTTGTAGCTGATATCAATATCCATGGTCGATGGATGGCCGGTGGCCTTTACTTTTGGCCGGTGACCTTCCACAGTGCTCAGAAGGTGGTTCTAGAGAATCCTTGGGATCTGTGCAAGTCTTAGAGGTGTAGAGCAGTGTAAACAGAGGCAACATGTGTCATGGTAATGGATTTCTGAGCAAAGCCAATCCGAGCATGTGTGCATCCCTCTTCCCGAGGCCTTTTACTGCTTTCCTTAGCTTAATTGATTTGTTAATTAATTAGGTGGTCTGTAAATTATTTAATTAGCTTGTAGGTTAATTAAATTGTATTATTCTTTTGGTCCCTCCGAGCGAGGGCGAATTTGTAATAAGCGTGCGTGTGTGTGATGCATGTCTTCCAACCCCACGTCTTTCTCCCTTTTATTTACCAGCTTATGATGGTTAGATTAGGGCATGTTTCAATTAGCATACTTATGCTCGCATGTTTGCATCATTCATCTGTATTGCATGCACCGGGCTCGGCGCATCATACTAACTGCATTGTATTTCAAATCCAAGTTGAATACGTGTTAGTTGTAGCATCTCATATGTCATTCTTAGGATAGCCGAGCCTATTGTAGCTGTATCTTGCATGTGTTGCATTAGCCATCTTAACATGAACTAGGATCATGCATATGATTACTAACTAGTTTCTGTTTTGGCTCGAAGTACTCGGTAAGCTTTTATGCTTTAGCATCCTTGCATGCGTGTAAGTGTTGCCATGTTAGCATGCTTTACCATGAGACTATGTCCTTAAATGATATGACTGCCTAAATGCCTGTGGGTGAAGGTTGGATTGTTTGAGTTGGGACAACTCGTTGAAATCCGTGTTTTAGCCTACTTACGAGTAGCAAATTTCAAACCATCTTTCAAACCAACAGATATGCAATGCTTTGTTCCAAATTAGACGGTCTAGTCTATACTTGTTTGCTGTGCGCATAACATAGTAATTCTAGGCTAATAATCGGAATAAGAATGCATAATGTTTTCAAAGCTAGATATCATGGTTAATAGAGGCCGATCTTTGATCGGGCGAGCGGGGGTGCTCATAGCTGACCTTCCCCAATCGTACCCAAGTTCCCAAGCCGAGGCAACTTTGGTGATGATGGACACGTGGCCTTAGGCAAACGAGTCAGGGTTTCCTAAATTCCCCAAAATAAAATATTTAGGTGGCAACTCTGTATCTGGCAAAGCAATCCATGTTTGGCACTTCTTTTCTAAAAATCTGTTTTCTCAAAACGATTTGCCGGATTTGGACTCTTTGGTTCAAATTAAGAATCATGACAATTTGAGTCCGAACTGTAGCAAGCCCAAATGAACAGAACGGGATTCATCCCCCGGGGCGTTCGAGGACATCTACATGATCCATATTGAAAATGGTTTTGAAAAGTTTTAATAAAAGTTGATTTTGTTCAAATTAATCTTTTTACAACTTAGACCGTTTTTGGACCATAATGAAAAAATTTTAGTACCCACAACCTTCAATTTTATTGATTTCACTATAGAGTTCTCTGACTCTCGATACAAATTGAAGTTGCTTTTTATTACATTCAAAAAGAAAACTTGAAAGTACAGATTAAAGCAATAAACTAGGGGCATGTTTAAGTCAGGTGTTCCTGCGCCCCTTCCTAGAGCTTGTGGAAGCCTCAGATGCCAAAGTAGGCCCAGCTTGTGCCTCATCTTCAAGCCAAGCAATGCATTCTCCAGAAAGAGTACAACTGAAAGTGGGAGCGGGGGCCAGAAGTTCTCTAGTCCTCCATGTTGTGGCATATCGGGCTAGGTGTGAGCCTTTGATCGGAAATGAAGCTGGGTATTCTATCCCCTCTTCTGGGCAAGACTGGTCATGGCCGAACTGATGCCTAAACCGAAATGGAAAGTAAAAGACACAGTGTGTCAGGCCAATCAGCTGAATCCCAGGCTGCCGAGACATGCTGTAGCTCATCTCCGGCAGGTCAAGCCAGGGACAACGCCAAGCGATGTTGATAGCAGAAAGGCTGCACATCCATTCGCACCACCATCCCTCGTCTGGGGCATCAACTAGTCATTGTTGGAAGAAATAGCCGCGTGCTAAATATGTTGGGCATGAGTCCACTACTTTCAACTTATCCATGGGCCATATCTGGGGAGGGATAAAAAAATAAGAGAGATTAAAGAATAGAGGGGTGTACGTAGAGAGAAAAGTGAGAAAGGATTTTGAGAGAAAAACAAAGCCTGAGGGCTGAGTGATATGAGAAATACATATATGAGAAAGGTGGGAAACATTACCTGTAAGAGTAGTGGACTTCCTGCAAACCTAGTTGTCTCCCGACGATGGAAAGCATCCAAGCCCATCAAGGTTTCGGCTAATGTCATGCCAATACAACTCTTGCCCTCTTTCAAGACTTGGGCAACCTCAATCAAGAGAATACTAGACCCTCCAAGGCCAGGGGCAAGTAGAAAATGAGATAGAATGCACAAACAGAGGGCATGTCGCCAAAAACTTTGCCAAAGATAATCGTCGCGGTTACTGGCGTCAGAAAAGCGATGAATTAGACTGGGAATGTCCAACTCCCCGTTGCGAATCAAAGACTGAGCGTCGTGCAAAGTAAGCCCACATGTCCGTCCTAAAGCTTGGATGTGGCCGAAACGGAATTGAGGCAAGATTTCCTCGTCGCGTCGTGATTCCATCAAAGCTTGGAATTCTTCAAAAGTATGGCACATCTCTTGACCCCCAAAGCTAAAAACATGAGATACCGGATTCCAACACCTAGTCGCAGCATGGAGGAACGGAAAACACAGCGGGGTACGACTCAGCGTGAATAGTGCATTTATTTTGAAATCTCAAAAATTCAACTTTTCCGAGCCATCCAAAGTCGCAATCCAATTGGAGAGTTTTTCGGCGAAGAACGGTTCCATTTGAAATCAGAACAACCCTCGTCTTGATTCGACAGATAAACTCTTGAATTAGTTCTTGATTCTTTGCTAAACTGAACGGATAATGACTGATAATTAAACTAACTGAAGTACTGGACGGACTGATTGAAATCGAAACTGAAATTGAATAAGTTTATCTATTGAATTGCATATTGCATCTGTTTGATTGAATGACTATCTGTTTGAATTCGTATGTTTAAACTGCTAATTGAAGGCCTTATCGGCGGCCGAATTAGGAACCGTATAGAGTTTTGGGATCAGTAGAATATTTGTGATTCAATGGTATATTTATCTGAAAATTGATTAGGAATCATTGAATTAGATTAAAAATTGAGTTAATTACAAGTTTGACTTATTTACTAAATTGCCACCTTTAGTGGACCTTTGTTTATCATTTTTACTTGAGCCTTATACACTTGGAGACATACCTTCATCAGCCTTCTTGTTGCCTCTAACCGACCAAAACATAGAGAGAGTGAGGAAGGAATGCTTTCATCTTGTTCATTTAGAGAATTGCTTGGGAGAGAATTGCTTGGGAATTGAAAGATTTGAGGCATAGATTGCATAATTGAACTTCTAGACAAGTGATTGAAGACTTAGGTAAGGAAATTCATTTTCTTCTTGTAGTCTTTGAGTCCCATCTTGCATGTATCATGGTTCTAGAGAAGTTAAGTCATGAATTTGCTTATATATGTTGAATTGGAACTCCATTGTTGCATGCATGCTTGAATTGGTGCATTTTGAAGTTGAATTCATGGTGGATTGTACATGCATGCTCATGTTTCTAACAAAGTCCATGTTTTCATTTTGTTTTCCAACTATTAAGCTCATTAGAGCAAGATTTGAACCTTGAATTTGGTTAAAAACTCACGCATTGCATGTTTTAAATGGTTCTTGAAAATGGGTTTGAATGTTGGATTTAATTGACTCACCTTTGGGGCTTGAATTCATAAATTGGCTTTTGAAACTTGTTATACATTGTTTTGGGATGTATTTTCCAGAATTTGGGCCCAAGAGGTCGAGAATCGAGTTGAGAATGCTTGGTTTGAGCTTGGGAGGCAAATCTGGAAATTCCAGATTTGGCTTCTTCGCTCGAGCGAAGGATTCCTCGCTCGAGCGACCAACGTTTCCTCTGAGCCACGCTCGAGCGAAGGATTGGTGGCTCGAGCGTAAAAATCGAGCATCCAGTACTTTTACTGTTTCATCAGACTGCTCGAGCGAAGGATTGTTCGCTTGAGCGAAGCCTTTGATCTTGCAACCTCGCTCGAGCGAAGGAAGGCTCGCTCGAGCGAGACCCCTGTTTTCAGCAACTTTTGAAAAATGCCTTCCAACTGTATTTTTGCATCCTCATCCCATCCTAGGCATCCTTAGGCCTAGTTTAAGGCATCTCAATGAGGATTTAGACATAGAACCACACCGAGGAAATTTAGGGATTTAATTATCATCCTTCCCGACTGTGAAACTTAGTGTTTGTTCTATTTGGTTAACTGTTTAGGGTTGGCTCTCGGGGACGCGCTCTAGCTGCTATAGCCCAATCTCTGTGAGTAACAATTGTGTAAAGATATGTTCAAAATGATTATCTTTTGAATCTTGAATCGAACTTTATTGAACCGATATTGTTCTTGAATGAATGTATGTCCTGTATTACAACTGTCTTGTGGCATCCTTAGCACTTCTTGTTCTTTATTCAGAGATCTCTGTCGGTTTCCTTGTGGTACCATACTGTTTACTGATTGATGGCCATCATTACTGTTGGGTCTGTTAAGACCCGGTCCTTTAGGACCTACTGTTCATAGGCAAATGGGTGTACCACATATGGTGATTGTAAATATCTTGAAAAATCAAATACTGTTAAATGAATCGATTTCATTACTGTAAGGACATTCATTCATAACCTCTTTACGCTTTATGTTATTCACTGGGCTTTAGCTCACTGTTTATATATATATGTAGGTTTTCAGCAGCCAGACCGGAGCTAGGAGCGTGGGTTGGTCCCCAGTTTTGTCAAGCCAACCTATGTGCCTCACTGCGAGGTTCCGTGTTGCCATGTTATGGCTTGGGATTTTGTTTCCGTTTCTCCATCGGTCTCCTTACCGTTTTGTATTACTGTATAGATTGTCTACTATTTTACTGTACTGTTATCGAGGGATTAGGTCCCCGTACTGAATGTTTGTATATGATTGTATAGACTGTATATCGACCGTACTGTTTTGAACTGTATGAATGCATGAAAAATGTTTTTGACATACAGATTTTCACAGCTCAATGGACACTAGTTATTTACTGTATTGGCTTCCGCCAGTTCCAGATTGCTTAATCAGACATCGTTTAAGCGTATTCTTGTTAATCTCGGATTCTTGGCGATTCTGATGCTAAACCCATAGGGCCGGGTTTGGGTCGTGACAGAGTGGTATCAGAGCGATACTTAACCACGAGTTATGCCCCACACACGTGTCCAAATGAGCTATAGGGTGTCCTAGAAAGTGATTAGGGCATTTCATGAACTGGAAAAAGTGTGGCTATGTGATGATTGAATACATGTCCACGTGTTAACTGTCTAAACATGCAATTGTTAAATGTTATAATTGCTCTCACTGTTATAACTGCTTATAGTGGAATGGACAATGCAAATGAACCTGAATCCTCATCTACCGAGGCAAGAATGGCCCGAATGGAAAGAATGATGGAACTGTTAACTGCCAGACTTGAACAACAACAGAATCCACAGCCACCTCCTCCTCCTCCGGTACAGCCGGAGGCAAATGCAAATGTGAATGATGGGGATATTATTGCTCTTACCCAGAAATTCAGCAAACTGAAACCGCCATCCTTTCAGGGAGGCCTTGAACCGCTAAAGGCTGAGGCTTGGGTACTTGAAACAGAGAAATTATTTGAAGTGTTTCCGTGCTCGGAAGCGCATAAAGTGTTGCTAGCAACTTTCACCCTACAAGAAGAAGCAAGAAGGTGGTGGATGTTGACCCGCGATGCAAATACCATTATGACTTGGGCTCAGTTCAAAGAGTCCTTCTTTGAAAAGTATTTTTCCCAGTGCATCAGGGACAGAAAAGTGACTGAGTTTGAACAATTTGACAGAGGCAAGAGTGTCATTGCAAGAGTATAAGAAGAAATTTACCGAACTTGCTAGGTATGCACCACATGGTGGACACCGATTATAAGAAGGCCAGGAGGTTTGAAGGCGGCCTTAGTGTTGCTATACAGGACGAATAAATGTTTTGAAAGCCAACTTTTGTGGGTGTTCTCGGAGGCGTTGATGGCGAGTCAAATATTGCAGCAGTGAAACAATCAAACACCAACAAGCGAGTGGCAAGGTAAAAGCGGGGTTTCAAATTTAAGAAAGGCAAGCATAACCCGGAAACAAGAAAGCGAATCACGGGTCGACCACTAGCCCCAGCCAAGGGAGTGGGTTCACTCCACCCTGCTCCGTATGTGGCAACAAGCACAAAGGGGTTTGCTACCAGATTTCTGGAGCTTGTTTCAGGTGTGGCAAGGTGGGCCACAGGATTAAAGACTGTCCATCTGCCCCGCAATCCAGTAGTAAAGCTGCACCAAGCGTAGCAGCATCAACTGCAACACCAAAATCGAACCCCAAAGCTATCGGGAAAGAGCCTATGAGGCAGGGCCGAGTGTTCGCCCTAGTACCGGGAGACGTGCAAAACACTGAGACTGTTGTGTCAGGTATCCTCTCTATCTGTGCTCAAAATGCATATGTGTTGATTGATTCGGGGTCTACACATTCGTATGTATCGCATGCTTTTTCACGGAAATTGAATAGACCCTTAGAACCCATGAACTATCTGCTAGCTGTATCATCACCTG
Organism: Camellia lanceoleosa; assembly: GCA_025200525.1. NCBI lineage: Eukaryota > Viridiplantae > Streptophyta > Magnoliopsida > Ericales > Theaceae > Camellia > Camellia lanceoleosa. The sequence continues at coordinate 74,722,923 of CM045771.1, read as the reverse complement.
TTGGGGGATCCATGACATGTGCATATATGTATCCTGCTTGTGAAATTATTGTTGGGGATGCGCATCTATTTATTGATTTACTGCCATTGAATATTGATCATTTTGATGTAATATTGGGGATGGATTGGTTACAAAAATATCATGCCACTATAGACTGTGTAACAAAACAAGTAGTTTTCCGTCCACCTGGTTTGCCTGAATTTGTCTTTAATGGAAGTGGAGTAGTACCTCCCCCGTACTTGATTTCTTCTGTGAAAGCCGTGAAACTGATTAGAAAGGGGTGTAAAGGGTATTTTTGTTCTGTATTGACTGTGTCTACCGATAGTGTTAAAACTGATGTGAATTGCATTCCTATAGTCAGAGAATTCCCAGATGATCTGCCAGGAGATTTAATTGACAGGGAGATTGAATTTACCGTTGATGTGATTCCGGGTACACAGCCGATATCTAAAACTCCCTACAGAATGGCTCCAACTGAACTGAAGGAACTGAAAGTGCAATTGCAAGAGTTGTTAGACAAGAAGTTTATCAGGCCCAGTACTTCACCGTGGGGTGCACCTGTTTTGTTTGTAAAGAAGAAAGATGGTTCACTGAGACTGTGTATTGATTACCGCGAACTGAACAAGGTAACTGTAAAGAATAAATATCCATTACCGCGTATTGATGATTTATTTGACCAGTTACAGGGTGCACAAGTGTTTTCCAAGATTGATCTCAGATCGGGGTATCACCAACTGAAAGTTAGACCGGAAGACATCGATAAAACTGCTTTTAGAACGAGGTATGGCCATTATGAATTTTTAGTTATGCCGCTCGAGTTACTGAATGCCCTCGCATTTATGGACCTCATGAACAGAATTTTTAAACCATACCTTGATGATTTCATTGTGGTATTTATTGACGACATCTTGACTTATTCTAAGACTAGAGAAGAACATGAACATCATCTGAGACTTGCCCTGCAAACCTTAAGAGAACAGAAATTGTATGCTAAATTGTCTAAATGTGAATTTTGGCTTGATCATGTTATGTTTTGGGGGCATGTTGTTAGCAAAGATGGAATTTCTGTTGATCCGCAGAAAATTGAAGCTGTAGTGAACTGGCCTAGACCAACAAATGTGACAGAAGTCCGAAGCTTTTTGGGTTTGGCCGGATATTATAGAAGATTCGTCAAAGATTTCTCCAAGATTGCCTTACCACTGACTCGATTGACGTGAAGGGACACCATTTGGTGGATCGACCAAAGGAATCGGCATTTCAAGAATTGAAAACTTCGACTTGTGTTGCAGGTTCGACTCTACCTTCGTGTACGGATGGTTATCTTGTATTTAGTGATGCTTCTCATAAGGGTTTGGGGTGTGTTTTAATGCGAATGGGAGAGTTATTGCTTATGCTTCCTACGCTTGAGACCACATGAAAAGAACTACCCGACCCATGACTTAGAACTTCTTTCGATAGTGTTTGTCTTGAAAATTTGGCGTCACTATTTGTATGGAGCAACATGTGAAGTGTATCTTGACCACAAGAGCCCTGAAATACTTTTTCACTCGGAAGGCGAATATGAGACAGCGGAGATGGCTAGAACGATCAAAGATTATGACCTCTGATTTTGTACCATCCGGAAAAGCCAACACCGTTCTTAGATGCATTGAGCCGAAGTCAATTGCCAACTTAGCTTGTTTGCTCACGAAGTAAAGAATTGCTTCATGATCTGGAAAAATGAAATTGAAATTGTTTTGAGAGAACAAGGTGGAACAATAGTCGTCATTCTTGCTCAACCAAAGATTGATTGAGGAAATTAAAGAAAAACAACAACTGGATGATTTCTTGAAAAAGGTTATTGAAGAAAAAGATTCTAAACCGAGACCGGGGTTCAAATTTGAGAACAATGTATTGAAATTTCAAGAAAGACTGTGTGTGCCGAATGACACTGAACTGAAAAGAAGAGTGCTGCAAGAGGGCCACAATTCAAAATTGTCTATCCACCCGGGAAACACGAAAATGTACCAAGATCTGAAACAGAATTTCTGGTGGCCAGGAATGAAGAAGGAAATTGCCGACTTTGTGTCCAAATGTCTACACTGCCAACAAGTCAAAGTTGAACATCAACGACCCGCGGGCTTACTGCAGCCCTTACCCATACCAGAGTGGAAATGGGAGCATATCACGATGGATTTCATCGTTGGATTACCTCGCTCCAGAAAAGGTATGGACTCTATTTGGGTTATTGTTGATAGATTGACTAAATCTGCACACTTCCTACCTATCAAGACAATTTATAATGCAGACAAATTGGCTGTTATCTATATTGATGAAATTGTGAGATTGCATGGAGTGCCTGTATCTATTGTTTCTAACACTAGTAGCCGACCAGCCAGTGTTTGTGGCCGACCGGCCAATTTTTGTAGCCGACCATCCAGGGCTAGTGGCCGATAGCCATTTCTGGTGGCCAGCAGCCTCCTTTTGTGGCTGACCGCCTCTTCTTTTGCTCCTTGGGCCATCCATGTATTGGAAATACCAAGAACCTGTATTTTGTTCCACTCTTGGTGCACTTTCTTCCGTCTCTCTTTAAGAATTTTGTCAAAATTGCTTATCGAGTTGTTGTATTGCTTATCGAGTTGTTTTTGTTTTGGTCATTCAATTGTTATTTTGTTCATTGTTGTTTTGTTCATTGAGTTTTCTTACTCTTTTCTTAGTGTGTCAGTCGGTTTACTACCTGATTAAGCAATTGCCAATACAACATTCAATTTTCATCAAAATCCTATTTTTGTGAAAATGGGTGCTATGCGATGTTTTGCGATGCTCAAAATATACAATGCAACACTTTTTGAACAAAAAGTCTGTTTTCATTTCCAATTATAGTCACCTTTTTGCAATACAAGTTTTTAAAGAAAAGTAAAACTGCCTAAGGCTATAGTGTTAATACTGCCAGCAAAAAGAAAACTAAGCAAAAAAGAAAAGGAACTAAAAAGAAACATCTGAATCAACCTCGGCCACCTCAAGATCGAGAGGTCATCCTCGCCCTATTCCTGGGCATGGCGTCAGAGCTGTCACCATCAGCGCCGCCGTCTGCCTCTGAGCCAGAGTCGAATCCAGAACCATCTTCGCTCCCCTCCTCGAAGCCGTCCCCAACATCGTCACCACCCTGAGACGACACTAGCTAATCGCTGCTCATGGCTCCTCGTCCTCATCAGACTCATCATCATCTGGGACAGGCCCCCGTGAACTGCTCTCGGTATGAGTGCGCCTGTCCCTACCTTGATTGTGTACCGACATCCCTCGTCCCTGTCTCCCTGCTGCTGAAGGAGGCGCTGAAGGTCCTGTTGCAACTCCTACTGGGGCGCCCGATGGGGCTGGCATCTGGAAAAGAATCTGAAAAGGACAGGGTATCAGATACAGTATATGATTGCAGTGTATGAGTGCTGTGAGCGATATATGAAGGACAGTGTATCAGATACAGTATATGATTGCAGTGTATGAGTATTGTGAGCAGTATATGATTACAGTGTATCGGTGCCGTGAGCGATATATGAAGGCGGTGTATCAAATGCAGTATTGATAATGTAATGCATCAGATCAGTATGGAGCAGATTATAGAGGGTTTTGGAACGAAGGTTGAAAGAACTTATTGGGATCTTGTAAATATTGAGCAGATCCATGCTCGTCTGCACCATCCCCATCAGAGAAGCTGACAGCTTGAGAGCCTGCCCGGTGTACTCTATGGGTGCCTGTAAATGTATTGAGATGATTAGTAATTCGTAACGCGTAAATTGAAATGAATTGAACATACAGAATGTAATGTATGGTACATACAGAGGTCGGGCCTCGCACTCTGACAAGCTCGTGGCTAGCTGGGGCAGGAGCGATGGGAATCTGATAAGTCTCTCCAGTACGTCCCTGACAAGTCATGGTAGTAGACAACTCCGGCCATCCTGCTCTCCGCCTCGCCTGGGAGCCCCTCCTGTCATGGCCCTGAGTCGCCTTGGATCCATCCACTCTCTCTACTGCAGCTGCAAGTCTATCTCTCTCACCCCTACAAGTGCCGGTTAGAGGCGGCATGAGATATGTCTGGATGAAGACAGTGTAGTCGCCATCAAGCCTCAAGAGGTCGGCGTCCCAACCTATCGTGAAATCGATCATCTCCTATGGGGTGTACCACTCTATAATCCTCATGTGTGTGGGAGGGGGCATCGGAACCACTGGCTCGGGCAAACCGAGGCTCTGTCACAGGAAGCGCTCCCCCAAGAACCACGCTCGACAGACCGGGCCCTCAAGCAAAACCCGAAATCGGGATGTCTCCTAACACAAGAACCGATCCTCGACCCGGAGTATCATCGCCACAAAAGCGTGATCTGCAAATGGCGAATGTACAGGTTATTAGCTACCGTCAAAGATACAATATGAAGTAGAGCTGAAATGACTGTAAGGTTTGAAATACCTCTACTGCAGCTACAGTGTCGAAATATCGGCGGAAGAATGAGAAAGACTCTCGGGGCCTCCGCTGGCATCTCATGTCATATCTGTCCGAATATGGGACCATGGGAGGTGTCTCTACCTCCGGCTCTGGGGCAAGCCTCGAGAAGTAGGCATATACCCATAGTTGTGGAATGTAAAAGGGTAACAATGAGTGTGTGTCGAACAAATGCAGATAAAGCAGGAATCAGATGATATGCAATGCATTATGCAGTGTGAGCAGTGTACAGATGATGTAAAGCAGTAGGCAGTGTGTGCAATGTGCAGTGTACGGAGTACAAGTAATGTAAAATGGAAATGCAAAGCAGAAGAGAAGGACATACCTCCCAGGCCCTCCAATATCCTCCCAGCAGGTGCCCGCTCCAGCGAGAAGAGGAGCTCATGTATTCATATAATGTGGCGAGGCCGGCGCTGCCCTAGTCATAGTAACGAACCTGGGATAGATCCACCAAGGCACTCAGGAGGTAGTGCCCAACGGTGTTCGCCCGGTCGATGAAAAGAGTAGTGCCAAACAAGAACATGAGGAACCCCTGGGCGTAGTACTCGGTCTCCTCGTGGGTCGTCGGTGTCTCCCCTCTAAAGTAGCCCGCGAACCATGAATACCGTACCATCCCTGGTTGAGAGAGGGGTGGGCGAGTCCCCAGCAAGTAGATCTGAGCAGCATCCCACTCGCCCATGTCGGTGTTGTAAGGAATCGGATGACCCCCTACCCCTATGCCGGTGAGCATAGAGAAATCAAAGGGAGTCATCGTCATCTCCCCTGCTGTAGAGAAATGGAAGGAGTCGGTGGTATCCCACCACCTCTCTACTAAAGCGCCAGAGGAGAGGCGGTGGCGGTGAGACCGGGCATGCGAGAATCTTGATGCGCCGAAACTAACCTCATCGACGATGTGACGGACGGCATCAGGCAGCTCCATATACCAATCCCGTGCGGCAATGGTCCCATAGCCTCAGAAAATGTGTGAATCTCCCTGTAAGTAGGATAAACAGATGTAAGGTGGTGTCAGGCTTTGATACACTGTGTGAAGGTGTTCAGAATAAACAGAGAATACAGTGTGCAAGTGTGATTGGTTTGAATGGCTGAAGAGCGATATGAATGCAATCTACATTGCGAAAAGTAAAGAGGAAGTGTATACCTCAAAGGCGCTGTGGGATAAGTACGACTTTGACTCGCGTAGCAGGAGGTCCTCCGATGCACCTCACGTGAATCTCCTAAAGTGACGGATTCCGTTAGGAGGCAACACGTGTACCTCAGGGTCATACATCGCCGGATCAAATGGTCGAATGCCTTGCGGCAAAGGCTCAAACTTGTGATCCATCTCCATCCCCGGAGGAGCTCCGCCGTGTGGGATGTTATCCGCCATCTCAAGAGGGATGAGAAGATGGTCGGAAATGTGAAAAATGGGCGGGAATATCAAAAGTCAACAGAAAGTCAACTCCGAGGAGGGAAAAATGGAAGAAAATGTCAAGGCTCAGAAGAGGGCACGAAAACCAAGGGTGACTCAGGGGAAACAAACCCCAAGTGAGGGAAATCAAGAAAGAGGCACTGAAAACACTTTCCAATCAGTTCAAAATGTTGAGAACAACGAGGGTTTTGCGAATCGAAAGTTTTGAGAGGTTTGAAAACGTGTGTAAAGCATGGATCAGAAGGGGGAAATAGTCTCGAATGAGAGGAAATAGTCTCCATGCTTGTTTAGCATACATGTCTTGTGATGCCATCATTTGCCTTAACATGTACTTAGCATGTAGATTGCCATGCTTGCTTGTTTTGGCCAAGCTTTGTGAAGCTTTTAGGCTTGTTTTGCCATGCTTAAGGTCTGATGTAGGTTGTCTTAGCCATGCTTGCCATGCTTTGCATACCCTTTTTGCATTTTAGCTTGTGGGCTTTAAGTGTATGGACCATGAGCATGCATTACTTGCATTATTTCAGTGGTTTGGAACCACTTACCATGTCATTTCAGTCCACTTAGCATGCTTGTATGCTTGCATTTGATGCCCCTTTAATGTGTTAAAGGTTGTTGTCTTATGCCCCTTGTTTAGGCCCTTGTGCATGCTTGCATGTTTAGGCCACTTAGATGCCATCTAGGTGTATCCTTAGCATTGTTTAGGTCTGCCTTGGACCTATTTTAAGTCCTCTTGGCCTTGTGAGGCTTGGTTGACTTAGCCATGGTTTAAGCCCCCTTGGGCTTGCCTTGAATCTTGGACCATTGTTGCATGCTTAGCTTGTCTTATTGACTTGGTTTGGCACCTTTCATGACATGATTTGCAGAGCTTATAATGCATGCCATTTGTCCATGTTTGCATCCTCTTAAGTGTGCTTGAGAATTGCTCTTTAATGCTTAAGTGTTGGTCCTTGTGTGCATGCATGTTTGCATGTCATTTTGCCTTCATTCTTGAGCATGTTGGCCACTATTTTGGGCCTAGTTGAGGGCTGCCCAAATTAGTCTAAGTCCACTCTTCACATGTTGTTACATGTCTTACACTTTGCATGTTTTGATTGCATCATGTCTTGCATGTCCATTAGCCTTGCATGTTGTTGCGTACTTGGCCTATCACATGCTTGCTTGCATGCTTGAACATCCCCATTGTATTTGGCATACTCATTGGTTTGCATTGCCTCATGACTTGCATGCTTGCTTGCATAGGTTGCATGCCTAGTGTGCATTGTGCATTGCATTCCCATGTTGCATGCTTAGGTTGTATGCCTAGGTTGCATTGCATGAGCATGCATGCCTTGCCTCTTGAATTAAGTGTGATAGAGGTTGGGTTTCATTTGTTTGTTTGGTGTGCATTTCACTTGAAATCAAAGTGCATACTTGGTTTCTTGGGCCATCACGCATTGAAATGCGCAATTGGTGGTCCGAGAACCAAGGACCATACCGCTTTGAGTCATAAACATGATAAGGGATGTGTTAGTGCACACATTTGCTTGAAATGCATTGCCATGCCATGTTTTGCCCTCTGCTGCTGTCAAAACAGGTTTCTGCAGGAAGCTTTGGCCGGTCGACTACATAGAGTGCCGACCGACCATTCATGGATGGCCGATAGCTCAACTAATGGTCGATGGCCATCTTTCCATGGCCGGTGACCATTTGCCTCAGCCGGTGGTGCTCCACAGTGTCCAAACAGTGCACCTTGGGACTTGTGCAGTTCTCAGAGGAGCAAAGCAGGGAAAATAGAGGCAACTTGCACATGGCAGTGGACTTCCGAGCGGAACTGAGCGCGCGTGCATTGGACCCTCTTCCCGAGGCTGCTTTTACTGCTTTCTTAGATTAGTTAATTTGCTTAACTAGTTTAATTTGTCTGTAATAATTAATTAGCTTGTAGGTTAATTAATTGTATTATTCTTTTGGTCCCTCCGAGTGAGGGCGAATTTGTAATAAGTGTGGGTGCGTGTGTGCATGTCTTCCAACCCCCGCTTCTTTCTCCCTTTTACTTACCTGCTTTGATGGTTAGTATTAGGGCACGTTTAATTTAGCATACCTTATGCTACGCATGTGTGCATCATTCATCAGTATTGCATGTACCGGGCTCGGCGCATCATGCTAACTGCATAAGTATTTCAAATCTAACTTGAATACATGCTTTAAATGGCTGCATTTCACATGCCATCCTAGGATTAGCCGAGCCTATCCTGATTGCATTCTGTATGCATTGCATTAGGCACTTAACATGAACTAGGATCATGCATGTGATTACTAACTAGTTCATTATTTTGGCATGGAGTACGATGTAAGTATTTATGCTTTAGCATCTCGCATGAGTGTGAATGTTAAACATGACAGCATGCTTACCATGTGGCTACATGCTTATGTGATATGAACTGCCTGAATGCTTATGGGTGAAGGTTGGATTGCTTGAGTTGGAACAACTCATTGTAATCTGTGTTTTAGCCTACTCGCGAGTAGCAAATTTCAAAAAATTTTCCAAACAAATGGATATGCGATGCTTTGTTCCAAATTAGGTGATCTAGTCTATACTTTTGTGTTGTGCGCATCACATAGTAAGATTAGCTAATCAAACGGAATAAGAACACATAACGTTTTCAAAACTGGATATCATGGTTAGTAGAGGCCGATCTTCGGATCGGGCGAGAGGGGGTGCTCATAGCTGACCTTCCCCGATCGTACCCAAGTTCTCGAGCCGAGGCAACTTTGGTGATGACGAACACGTGGCCTTAGGAAAACAAGTCAGGGTTTCCTAAATTCTCCCAAAATAAAATATTTAGGTGGCGACTCTGTATCTGGCAAAGCAGTCCATGTTTGGCACTTCTTTTCTAAAAATCTGTTTTGTCAAAATGATTTGCCGGATTTGGACTTTTTGGTTCAAATTAAGAACCGCAACACAAAGGGAGTCCAAACTGTAGCATGGGGCCCACGGGCGCGTCTACAGTTTCTGGCGACTCCGCTGGGGAGTTTAGAGAGCTTGACTCGAACTCGTGATATCCTGTTTTGATTACACTTATGTGTCTCTTTGCATTGCATGTGCATTAGTGCGCCTAAGTCACAGTGTTTGCCGTCTGCTATTCTTGAACGGTTTGCCGGAGGCTTGCTTTGTCAAAGCATGCCATAAGGCTGACCGGTTATGGGCTCTGCTAGTATGGGAGCACAAACCCCGGTTTTACCGGGGCACCCTTTTGACCATTCGACCTAGTGCATATTCGGAATCCATAGTGACCATTCCAAACTAGGACAGGTTGCTTACCCGATGTTAGGTTGTTTGAAACCGCTGCGTGCGTAGTGAAACCCTAGCTCCTGACAAAATAGGACAAGGAAACCCTACACCAACATAGGGGTGTTTTGGCTCTCTTTTACTTGCTATGTGCTTTTAGAGTGTATCTCTACAGGGAAATGCACATGTCAGTTTGCAAGTTCGAGTGTCAGACCTAAGGGCATCGATGTCGATGCCTTGAGAATCGGTCATATCATGGTGCTCGATTCGATATTTTGGGGCGATAATTTGGGAACAATGATCAGTCGTCGGAAATGGTTGTTCATTGTACTTTTGTCTATTACGATAAAGTTAATTTGAAATCTTTCATGTTTTTCCCTTTCGATTGATTGATACAAAATAGCCAGTATTCTCCTTCACTGACGCAAGACAACTATCTGATCTGTCAGTCACCGTCCAGTTCAGTGAACTCATGACGACCCAAAGTTCAGAGGAAATAGTGGTTATGGCAGCTGCATTAGATCAAGGAATCACTCTGCAGAATGAGACCAATGTTGATGTACCGCATCCGCCCAGGTCACCTGTCGCGCACCCGATCTGGACCCCCCAGTTGTATCAGGCCCGTGAGCCCACCACATTCGAGTTAATGGGGATGATTGGCGACCTCCAAAAGTCTGTGGCTGATCTCGCCTACGGGATATCGGCTTCGCCACCAACCACATCATATGCCAGGAACTTTGTACCGCAGGAGCCCCCACTACTGGGGCGGATTGTGATCGAGCTTAGCCAACCAGAGGTTGCCTCCAGCTACAGCAACGACGTGTCAACAACAACCAGGTTTCGCTCTGATATAGCAACCCAAACCCTCGATCAAGCTGAGGCCAGAGGTAAAAACAAAGTGGGAATGGATGTTGATCCCGTTGAACAATTGTTGTGGGCAGTCGAGGCTTTGAAAGCCGGGGGGATGAATAAACAGCAGGTATTCGCAGTCGCGGCCAAGACTGTGGATGATGCTTTCCCCACTCCAACCGAGGAGAGTTCAAGCCAGGCGAAAAATCGGGATAGGCCCCGTCATGCCAGAACAGTTCCTCCCACTCCCAACTCTGCACCTGGGAAAGATCAGAAAGCCAAGGCAGTGCTTGCCGACCCTTTCGCTAGTGCGTCTAGCAAGAACACTCAGACTCCAAAGTACCTGCCTCGAGGGCGCAGAGTCTTTCATGCCCTCTACATGCCTTTGTCTAGGGCATTTCTAATTTTGGCTAAAAAGGGGCATCTTAAACCCCTCGAGCCTCGGCCTCTCCCGAAGAATCTCCCTCTCTCACATAATGCTACCTTGTACTGCGCGTACCACCAACAGTCCGGTCACAACACCGACGGTTGTTTCCGCCTTCGCCATGAAGTGCAGGATTTGATTGATAATGAGGTCATCCTCCCACCTACCTCAGCAAAGTCTGTTACTACTAAGCTGTTGGACTTCGAGGATGCTATAAGTTTGTGATCAGGGGTTAGACCACCTGCGGGCGGCGCTCGGTGTATTTCGGATGTGGCGTCTGGCACGCATTTTTGAGCATCAGCGAATGCCTTTTTTTTGTAATTTCTAGCTTGGGTTTTGAGTCAGTTCTTTGTTTTTGTTTTGGATCTGTCTCGTCGTCTTAAGTCTGTCTTTTTGCTTAAGGGTCTGTCTTGTTGTATCGAGTCAGTCCCATTATATAAGATGTCAGGTGATTCTGGGGTTGTTCCCTCGAACACCGTCTTTGTTTTGTACAAACCCTTTTGCTTTCTTTTGAGTCTGTCTCTGTTGTGGAGCCAGTTGCAACCAAGGAACCTAAATGAAATAGCTGTGGCTATCTTGTTTCTGTGCTTGCTACTATTTCGCGCTAGTTGTGCCAGAGGATTTGAATGGAATGACAGTACATTCCACCTGCTCTCTTGTGCCCTGAAAAACACTGCATGGACCTAAGTTTTTCAAAACCCTTTTGAACACTGCAGTGAAAACGAAGAGGAAGGAATTCCTCGAGTTTTGCAAAATTTTGATCAAATTGAGAGAAAGAGAGGCATGCTAAGCCCTTAATGAATGAAATCATGCTTGTCGGCATGAGTACTGAGAAGGACCCTGGCCTGATCCAGACTAGTTCCACACTATCTTCAGCGCGAGCGATTTGTCGCTTCTTTAAAAACTTTCAAAAATTCAAAAAATGTTTTGCGCAGTCCTGCAAAGACCTGTGTGGAATCGCTCTTGAGATTGTGCAGCTTAGGATCGCTCTCAGCCTCAAGATTCAATCCCTTTGTTCTCGAAAACCTTGACCTTGGGTTCGGAGTATTCAACGATCAACCATCAAGAGAGGCCTGTGTGGCCCTATTTGAAACAGCCCTCGAATAAGAGGCACTGAAGTCAGATCAAGAAGATCAGATCTCATCAGAAGAAGCTTACGAAACTAGAACAGAAGCACCCCTCGAACTAGGGGCGAAAATGTCCGATGCGCTCGAAGAGCCGAAGATGGATCCTTCTGTAAATCAACACAGCGGCTATTCTCCTGGATTCAGATGACTTCAGGATCCCTAAAACCATTTGGCATGGACTTGCTACACTTTTACCCTTTAAGAGGCTCGCTGGGCTGAAAACCCGTAAGGGCGACCCAGGCAAAAGTTAGAGCAAGAGAAAAATACAAAAAAGAAAAAAAAATGCAAAAAAAAAGAAGAAGCAAAAAAAAGAAAAGAAAAGAATTGAAAAAAAAAAAGAGAAAAACAAAGCTCACGAAGTCGAAAACCTGCAACGGGCGCCTTGGCAAAAGTTAGAGCCTAAAAAGTGAAGGTTAAATACCCGAGTGTACCTTAATCGGAACTACGTAAGGCTTGATTCCCATGTTTGGGATACGTAGGCAACTTCATCCTGAAGTCCAGCCCCCAACGCTTTCATAGCGACCATGTCCATATATTGGTTTTGACCATCTTCGTCTTCTCTGCATCCGAGAGTTCACTTGCAATCATCACCGATGAGGACTGTTTACAACATGCTGCGGCATTATCCAGACAAGGGACAACTTTCCGTTGCCATGAGTCGCCATTCAAACTAGGGGCAACTTTCCATTGCCGTACAGTGCCATCCAAACAAGGGGCAATTTTCCATTGCCTCCAATCCGAGGTTGTACATCTTGAGAGTGGGTTCCGTGCTCGTTGAGCAATGGCTGTTTGCAAAAATAGTTTTTGAAAATTTTCACTGAGGTTGACTATTTTCTCAAAAATTATTTCATTTTCCAAAACTGGACCATTTCTTGGACCCAAAAAAGGAAAATTTTCAGTGCTCATAGCCTGACTTGCATGATTTTAAATCAAAAATCGAACAAGCATGTTAATCCGACTCTCATTTTGGTCAAAATTTGTTTTAGTAGAAAACCAAAACAAACAAAAAATGGTCAAAGTGATGAACTAGGAAGCGATTGAGTCAGTGTTCTATCTTTCCCGTCGTTAACATACTTGCGGAAGGGCACTCTACACCAAGCGAAGGCAATGGCGAGGTTGACAATAAAGGGCTGAAAGCTCTCTCACCCTCCGAACAACGAGGTACCAAACCAAGTGCGAAGCACGAATTGGGGTGGGTCAAGATACTCCACTCCTTCATCCGGAACATCAACTAAACGTCACCAGAGAAAATAGCCGTGGGCTAATAGTGTTGGGCATGAACCCACTGTCTCTTGTTTATCCACCGACCATATCTGGAGAGGGATGAAAAATGAGAGAATAAAGAATAGAGAGATGTGCGTTGAGAGAAAAGTGAGCAAAAGGGTTTTAGAGAAAAACCGAGCCTGAGGGCCGAGTGATGTGAGAATCACAAATCAGAAAGGGTGGGAAAAATACCCGAAGAAACTGGCTCCTCGCGACTTCTGAGGTCTCTCATTTTTTTTTTGTAATGCGTCTGTGTGTCGTGTCTTTTGTTTTGTCTACCTCAACTCTTGTTTTGAGTCGGTTCCGAGCGTGTCTCGTTGTGTTTAGGTAGTCTACCTTTTGTTTTGCGTTGTTGAGTCTTTTTCACTGTGTTCAGTCGTAGGCTCAATACCCGGTTGAAAACCCTTTCCTCAAATCGTCTGTGCTTAGAGTGCTATGCCATTCTCCACATTTATGCGAAGCAAAAGAAGAAGGGAAAATTTTGGGGCATCTGAGTATGTTTCAGCTTCAGCCGATTCTACCTTCGTATTCCATCTTGTCAGGTTGAACTGTTTGTTCAAGATGGGTTATATCGAGTTAATCTAGCAGTAGTATGAGCCGAGTGTTCGAACTGAGCAATGGGTTGTTTGAGTTGTTTTGCCATGGGCCAGTTCGTTACCTGAGTATTACAATACAAGTGTTTGATTTTCAGATAGGAGATCAATCTCATTTACATTGAGGTGTAACATGATGCAATGCGATGCAATGTATGAAATTTACAAATGTAACACTTTTTCAGATAAAAAGTTTGTTTCATTTCATAATCTTTTTCAAGTACAAAGTTTTGGAGAAAACAAAAAAACTGCTTGCGGCAGTACAAGGTACTCTAGCTACCAACAAAAAGGAAAATACAAAAAAGAAAAAGAAAAGCAACAAAATCTGGATCAATCTCAAATGGTCTCAGGCCTAAAGGTCCGTCCTCGTCCTCTTCCTGGACGAAGGTCCAGGAGCATCATCATCAGCGCCGTCATCTGGGCCCGAGTCAGTGCCATCTCCGGTCTCCTCCTCAGATGACTCCGCCTCCGCCTCGAACTCGTCGTCATCAGGAACTGGCGCCCGTGAGCTACTCCCAACATGAGTGCGCCCCGCTTTGGTGCGGGGGTATACTCTGCCCTCTCCGTCTCCCCCTCGAACAGGAACGGATGGTCCAGCTGGAGCACCTCCTACAATAGGGATCTGGAAGGGATGCTGAAAAATACCAAAGGCAAACGCATCAGTATCTTTGCGCGAGCAGTATGAATCAGAATCGGTGTATGAGTCAGTGTGTGAATCTTGTAGGCGATGTATCGATGCAAAATCGATTAGTATGAGTACAATGTGTGAATACCGTGGGCAGTGTATCAATGCAGAATGTAGTGTATGAGTACAGTGTGTGAATCCGTGAGCGATTATCGTCGATTCGAGAATGCGATGTATGAGTACGATGTATCGATCGATTAGTGAGGGCCGTGTATCCAGTGCTGTGTTGTACATCAGATATATGAAACAGTTTATGTATGGTTTGAGACCGTGGTCAGAAAGACATACCGGAATACTGTAAATCGCCAGAAGGTCGAGGCTCTGCTGGAGCATCCCCATCACCGAAACGGTCAGCACCAGGGACTGGCGAGTATACTCGGAGGAGGCCTGCAAAAATGTTAGAAGTATCAGTATTCTGCGGAATATCAAATGAATTGAAATGAAATGACTGTGCAGAATGCAAAATACAGTAGTACATACCAGAGGCAAACCGTAGAACCCGACTAGCTCATGATCAGCCGGAGGGGGAGCAATGGAGATCTGGTAAGTCGCCCCACCACGCCCTCAGCATGTCATCATCACAGGCAGAACTGGCCAACTAGCCCCTTGTCCCCTCCGAGCTCCACTCCTGCCATGGCCCCGAGCCACCCTCGGCTCCGCCCGCTCCTGCTCCCATTCGCCTCTGCGCCAAGAAGTCTCCTCTCTCAGCTCGGCGGCCACTACTCAAAGGCTGCATGATATATGTCCTGACGTACTCTGAGTAGTTGCCTATGCCTCTGAAGCGTGTCGAGTCCCAACCGATCATGTAGTCGGCCATCTGCTCGGGAGTGAACCTCTCAGTGTCCCTCATATGGTCAGGAGGGTGAACCGGGATTATCTGCTCCGGTAAACCCAGGGTCTGGCGTAGGAAACGCTCACCCAGGTACCAGGCCCGACGGACCGAGCCCTCCAGCAAGATCCTGAAGTGGGCAGTCTCCTCCGCACCGGCAAATCGCTCCCGCATCGGAGCTGGCAATGGAGCCCAAGGCTGCCAGGTGATCTGAAAATGAAATGCGGTTTGTTATCTACCTATTATCAGAAAATACAGTGCAAAGCGAAGCTCAAATGAACTGCAAGTTCTAAACATACCTCTGCGGGGGTGATGGTGTCAAAATAGCGGCGGAAGAAGATGAACGACTCCCGGGGTCTCCTCACACACCTCACATCGAAGCAGCGAGAAAATGGAACGCCGAGAGGGGTCTCTACGTCTGGCACGGGCGCAAGTCTCGGAAAGTAGGCGTAGACCCACAACTGCGGAGCAAATATCAGTATGCTTATCAGATAAAGCAGAATGCAGAATAAAGTAGAAATTACATAGTCGTATATTGTGCAGTGTATTGTGCAGAGTGAACAGTGTGTGTAGTGTACTGATCGATTAAAGCGAGTATATGTGTATGTATGTGCGGATACGATCAACGTGAAACAAGCCGATGTGTGCGATGTACAAAGTACAGAAAATGTAGAGTAGAAACGAAAAACAGAAGAAGAGGACGTACCTCCCAAGCCTGCCAGTAGCCTCCGAGAAATTGCCCGCTGCAACGGGAGGCTGAGCTCATATACCGTAGAGTGTGGCCAAGGCTGCCCCACCCCAGTCGTAGCGCAAGATCCTGGTGACATCCACAAGAGCGCTGAGCAGACAGAGGGGCACGGTGTTCGCCCGATCGGCGAAAATGGTCGTCCCCAGCAGAAACATTAGGAAGCCGAGGGCGTACTGCTCCACCTCCTCCTGGGTCATCGGTGCCTCCTCAGCCAAGGCTGGCTGAACCCTGAACTAGACCTCGAACCATGAGTATCTAACGAAGCCGAGGTGTGCAAGAGGCGGTATCTCGCCCAGCAAGTAAATCTGAGCGGCCTCCCACTCGTCCATGTCAGTGTCGAAGGGGATCAGATCACCCCCTACCCCGATGCCGGTGAGCATCGAGAAGTCATAGGGAGTCATCGTCATATCTCCCATAGCAGAGAAGTGAAAGGAGTCGGTGGTGTCCCGCCACCTCTCTGCTAGAGCAGCAAGGAGAGGCCTGCTCGCAGTGAGGCGCGAGAGTCCTCTGTAGAAGGCACCGAAGCCAGCCTGGTCTATGATGTGGCGGACCGCATCTGGCAGCTCCATGTACCAGTCTCGAGCAGCAACGTTCCCATACCCTCTGCAGGTATGGGAATCCCCCTTTATTCAAAAACAACAGTTGCGAAGCAATATTTAAAATGTACAGTTTTGAAGAGCATTCAGAATTGGCGACAATACAGCGTGTGTGCACGTTTTTAAGTTCAAACAAACATCGGGTGCCGGTGTGCTTGCAGTAAACTACAACACGTGATGTGTCAGCATGTTTGAGTGGTTCAATACAGATACAGCGTGTGTGCACGCTTTCAAGTTTAAACAGATATCGGGTGCCGGTGTGCTCGCAGTGAACTACAATGTGTGATGTGTCAGCATGTTTGAATGGTTCAGGGCAAATACAGTATGTGTGCGCGTGTTCCAATTCAAACAGATATCAAGTGCAAGTGTGTTCACAGTCAACTATAGCATACAGTGTAGCGGTGTATCCGGGTTAAGTAGTTAATGAACCGAATCGACTATGGCAGTTAAGTGTTCTACATTGCGGAAAATAAAACGGGGAAGAATATACCTCGGAAGCGCCATGTGACAGATGTGACTCCGGCTCGCGCAGGAGAAGCTCTGGAGGCACCATCCTATCGAAGCTCCTGAACTGACGAAGTCCATCGGGAGGTAGTATGTGAATCGCCGGCCGGTAGGTCGCCGGATCGAACGGGCGGACGCTCAAGGGCAAGAGCTTGGTCTCGGGATCCATCTCATGATTCAGGGGAGTCCCGTCCCGTGGAATATCGTCTTCCATCTCAGAGAAAGTGTGAAAATGGCCGGAAGAGGGAAAACCGGGCAAGAATGTGAAAAGTCAACCCCGAGAGGGCGAAAAATGGCCGGAAAAGCTGAAGTGTGGAAAAGGCATAGAAATCAAGAAAAACTCGAGGGAAACAAGCCCCGAGTGGCAAAAATCAAGAAAGAGACACCAAAACGGAGTTTTGTTCGGATGAAAGTGTTTGAAACGCGAAGGGCTTCGCGAATCGAACAACGAAACAGGCACGAAAACCAAAGAAAACGGTGAATGCAAGAGAGAAAAATGCTCTAGAGAGAGAGGGAAACAATTTTTGCACAAGTGGGAAGTGGCAAAATAGGGTTTGAAACCCTATTTTAAAAGACCCGAGGCCGAAAGACCAAACTGCCCCAATTCAGGCACTTTTGGCCGGTCGGCCACACTGTTGGCCGGTCGGCCAAATGTTTGGCCGGTGGACTATTTTGATGGCCGGTGAATGGCCGGTGACCTCCCCTGATGGCCGGTGAGCCTCCTACAACCTTGTTTGGGTCAGATCTATAGTTTGGGACCGTCATTGCTCAAGACAGTGCAAGAAAAGGCATTTCCGAAGCTCAACCGATCTCCGTTTTGACTCCAAATTGTGTCTTCTGTGCGTGGCACTTGTATACGGGCGCGGTGTATCCCTTTTTGTATCCTTTGATCTCTTTCAAGATTCAAAAGTTACCCCACATGCGTTGCGTTACAAACGCCCTGTCGTGAACGCGCGCTGATTATACGTCCTTTCGTTCACATTGTTGTGCACACATCTTGCATTGTCATGCACATGTCATACTTGCATCGCTATGGATTTTCATAACGGTCTGGCGAGACCTTAAATCCGCTTGGTCTGGCAAGACCTTAAATCCGCTCGGTTGCATTGTCATGCATCCTTCTCTCACATTGTTATGCATGCACCTCGTGCATTGTAGCACACGTCATCCCTTGCATTGTTACGCATTACCGACGGTCTGGCGAGACCTTAAATACGCACAGTCTGGCGAGACCTTAAATTCGCTTGGTCTGGCGAGACCTTAAATCCGCTCGGTTGCATTGTCATGCATCATTCTCTCGCATTGTTATGCACGCACCTCGTGCATTGTAGCACACATCATCCCTTGCATTGTTACGCATTATTGCCGGTCTGGCGAGACCTTAAATACGCTCGGTCTGGCGAGACCTTAAACCCGCTCGGTCTGGCGAGACCTTAAACCCGCTCAGTCTGGGAGACCTTAAAACCGTCGGTCTGCATTGTCATGCATGATCCTCATTACGCATTATCATACGCGTGTAGACACCCCATTTTGACCGGCCCTAAGACTTGGGCACTTTATTTTGACCACCCTCACCAGAAAAATCAAATTGAAATTTTAATCCCAAAACTCACCCATTTTGGTCAAATTAAAATATTTTTATTTGAATTTATAATTTTGTATAATTTTATATAATTTTGTGTGTTTGTATAAATTTTTAGGTGTGTTTATATAAATTGACATGTGATATTTGATAAAAAATAATAAAAACAAAACAAAGAAAAAAAATAGAAAATAAAAAAAAAAAAAAAGGAAAAAGAAAGGTGATGGGTGGTGGTGGACAATATTTATAATAGGATTATGATGATGTTTTGGTGGGTGAGGGACATAAGGTATCTTAAAAAAAATAAATAAATAAAAAAAGAAACCATCTGTGTAAAAGGGGCAATACATAGATATTCGGTAGGAAAACAAAAAAAGAAAAAAAAAGAGAGATAAAAGAAAGGAGTGAATGGGGAGGTTGGGGGAATAATCATAGAGGGCAAGGGGACAGTTTTTTGGTGGGAAAGGATTTTAGAGTGAGTGAGGGAATATAGAAAAAAAAGGAGCATCATATTGAAGCAGGGGAAGACAATTTTCAAGGAGAGAAAAAAAAGAGGACAACCCACACACCCATTTTCGGGAGGAGACACAGGCACACTGCGAGGGGGCTCTCCCTCTCTCTCAAACAATGAATACACACGGGTAGAGAGAGGGAGGAGAGACGGCACACACCGATACCCACACATCTCACTCTCACTCCTCTCCAGCCATGAGAGGCTGATCAAATTGTTTTGTTTCACCTACACACTCAAGACACAACCCAGATACACTCATTCTCATTCACAACACACAACACCCAAGGGGGATTCATCAATCTCTCTCTCTCTCTCTCTCTCTTATCACAGACACAAGAGATACACATGAGGAGAAGATAGACGGCAGCAGCTGGGAGAAGGAGAGGAGAGACACATGGGTTAGGGGAGGACAACACACACACCCCAAACCCACACCACCACTGCCATCTCCATATACACACAACATACCATACACACGGACACACGGCATTACAGCCAAGACACCATTGATACACACACACACACCCAGCAAGCACAACACCACACACTCACGGTTGACCCACGGCACACGGACGGAGAGGGGAGATACACACAGGTTCTCTCTCTCTCAACCGGGGATATACACCCAGCATCTTCACACCTCTCTCTCGGGGCTGGCTCTCTCGGCTTGGGGAGAAGAAGAGCTGGACACTCACACGCCATATACACGAACACACAACATTACCGCCAAAACACCATTAGACAGCAGCACGGGTAGAGAGAGAGAGCAGACACACACCACCAACTTCATCCTCTCACCCACGGCAGCAACACATACACCCAGTAGCCACAACACCCGTCACGGCCATGCACACACACTCATAACAGCAGCATTCACATGCATAGAGAGACACACACAACACCAAAAAGCCAGCTCTCTTCTCTCTCTAGGACACACCACACACCCATGCACACGGGCACACACCCAGCAAACACACACCATTGACACAGAGCTACACACCTCCCACACACGGCATTCACAGCATACACAAACCTGGCACACACCCATGCACATCACCACTCATCGCCCACGTGCACTCACAATACACGACTGATACACACCTAACACACATGCACATGACACACACCCACATCCACACTCTCTCTGCTGTCTCTCTCTCTCTGCAACATACTCACCAAGCTCCCTCTCTCTCGGTGTGCATGGACGGAGGAGGACATGGTCTGAGCTAACAGTGCATGAACGAAGGAGAACATGATCTGGATCAAAGAAGTGGCAAGAATATTTTCAACATCGGACGAGGAGAAGCTTGAGAAGGAGCTTGAGAAGGAGCCCAAATTCTTGAAGAATGGTGATACTGGTATGGTGAAGATGATTCTCACAAAGCCCATGGTGGTGGAGACTTGTTCAAATGCAAAGACAAAAGACTTATGGATGGACTGTCCTTGAAGAGGAATCTGGTGAACCCGTCAATAACCTGATGAATTCAGGGACAAAGCAAAAGTGTTGATTCATAGTGTAATTAATTAGTTTAGTTAATTAGAATTTTATGTTATATTAATGTTGTTATTAGTTAATTAGTGTAATTAATTAGTTAGTTTAATTAGAATTGAATAATTAATTAGTTTCATTAATTAGAATTTTATAAGTAAGGTCATTAGAATTTTAGTGTAATTAACTAATTAGATAGTGAATTTTATAATTAATTAATTAGGTAATTAATTACTTAGTGTAGTTAATTAGTTAGTTAATTAGAAGTTTATAAATTAATTAGTTAGTGTATTTAATTAGTTTCGTTAATTAGAGTTATAGAAGTTAATTAATTAGTGTAATAGCTAATTAGTTTAGTTAATTAGAATTTAATTAATTAATCGGTGTTAATTAATTAGTGTAGTTTTTGTAATGAATTAATTAGAATTTAATTAATTATTTAATTAGTATAGTGAATTAATGAAGTCATTAGAAATTTAGAATTAGGTTTAGTGTAATTAATTAGTTTAGTTATTTAGAATTTAATTAATTAATTAGAATTGTATAAATTAATTAATTGGTGTAGTTAATTAGTTAGTTCATTATAATTTTATATTTAATTAATTAATTTAATTAATAGTTAGTTTAATTAGGATTTTATAATTAATTAATTAGTGTAGTTAATTAGTTAGTTTCAATTTGTAATAATTAGCTAGAATAATGAATTAGTTTAATTATTAATTATTAATGTCCTAATTATTTAATTAGACGATTTAATTGGAGTAATTATTTAATTAATTATTCCATTAGGTAAGTTATTTAATTTGATTAGCTATTTAATTAGTTAATTCATATTGTAATTAATTAGTTACCTAGTTTAAATTAGTTACTCTGTAATTAATTAATTAATGTAATTAGCTAATTAAATTTGCATTGTACTTATTTAATTAGCTTAAACTAGTTATTTAAATTAGTTCATTATCATAATTACTTAATTCACTAGCTCAGCATAATTAATTATTTACTTCTTGTAATAATTAATTAGTTTAGTCAACTAACTTATTTATTCAAATTTTGTAATAATTAGTTAAGTAATTTAGTTAGCTACTTAGTTCATTCGGACCCTCCTGCGTGAGGGCGCATTAGTTCATTCGGACCCTCCTGTGCGAGGGCAAACAAACTTGTAATAAGTGTACGTGTGTGTGTGCATGTCTTCTAACCCCACGTCTTTCTCCCTTTTATTTATCAGCTTATGATGGTTAGTTTAGAGGCATCATGTTTAATTTAGCATACTCATGTTTGCATCCACTTGTATTGCATGCACCAAGGCTCGGTTTATCATTCAATTCGCATTGTCGTTTCAATACTTCTCTAAATACATGCTTAGCCCGCATGCGAT
Organism: Camellia lanceoleosa; assembly: GCA_025200525.1. Classification (NCBI taxonomy): domain Eukaryota; kingdom Viridiplantae; phylum Streptophyta; class Magnoliopsida; order Ericales; family Theaceae; genus Camellia; species Camellia lanceoleosa. Next base: position 74,701,198 of record CM045771.1, on the reverse strand, counting down.
TAATTCATTTCATATGCCATATTAGTAACCGAGCCTAATAATTGCATATCACAATGTGTTGTATAGTTAGGAATCATGCATATTTTCTAACTTTGTTTTGTAGTTGTTCGCGGGACGTCGGTAAATATGTGAGTTGTTATGCTTTAGCATCCCGCTTGTACATAATTTTCTTATTATGTTTAGCATCCTACCATGAGGCTAATTGCTTAAATGATAAACTGTTTGAATGCCTGTGGATGAAGGCTTGTTGCTTAAATTGGAATGATTCAACGAACGTACATTTTAAGATTCACAAACCTTAAGCCCACTTTGTTAAGTGGCAAATTAAGCCCACCTAAGGGTGGCAAATTAAGCCCACCTAAGGGTGGCAAATTCAAACCTTTTTCGAGAAACAAATATTAAATTGAATTGTTCCAATTTGAGCAAACTAGTCTATACCTTGTATGCTTCACATAATAAATTTTAGGATTTATTAAATAATCAGAATAAGAACATATATTGTACATAAGAATCACATCATAATTAGTAGAGGCCGATCTTTGATCGGGTGAGTGAGGTGCTCATTATTGACCTTCCCCTCTCATACCTAAGTTCCCGAACCAAGACACTTTGGTAACGACGGACTAATGGCCTTTGACACGAGTTACGGGTTTCCTAAATTTCCCATAAATATTTAGGTGGCGACTCTGAAATCTGGCAAAGCAGTCCATTTTTGGCATTTGATTCAAACATCGATTTTCCAAAAATAATTGCCGGATTTGGACTCTTTTTGTGTTTCCACTGTTTCACATTGCACTTGTGAAATCAGATTCAGAACCAACACAAGTGGAGTCCGAACTGTAAGGGCTATTTCATTCTTCCGAAGAAGGCGCTGAAGCAGAACTACGGTTCTGGCGACTCTTTGAGGATTTAGAGAACTTGACTTGAAAGTTATGATGTGAATTTTTATGTACACTTATATGTTCTTTGCATTGCATTTGCATTGGTGCTTAAGTCCCTGTGTTTGCCATCTGCTATTCTGGGACGGTTTCTTTGGAGGCTTGCCTACAAAGCTTGCCAAAAGGTCGACGGTCATGGGCTCTGCCATGTTGGGAACACAACCCTTGGATCTGGACTATCATTTGTCTTGTTTGATCCTCCTTTCACTTCTCGGTGTTAGGTGTGAGAGGTATATTAGGTAGTCTTCTTTGAGGTACCCTTTTGACCAATCGGCCTAGTGCATATAGTAAAGCCATAGTGACTATTCCAACTTAGGACAGATGCCACCCATTTGTAGGATGTTGTGAAGCCGCTTGTTTGAATAGTGAACCCTAGATCATTTCAAAAGGTAGGACAGATAACCCCACCCTCCATAGGGGTGTTTGTTCTCTTCCTGCTATGTGTTCATGCAATTTATTGGATCTATCTGGGGTTCTCAAATTACGAGCAGTGGTTCGAGCATTTGATTTGTGGGGTTGAGTTCGTGTGTCGAGATGAGTTAGCGATGTCGGTGATCAGTTGAGTCGAAACGCTGCTAAAATTCTGATTGGGGGTCCCATTGTTTTATTTTTGTTTTCCAAGATAGTTTGCAAACATGGCTTCAAAAAAAAAACAAAAAAACAAAAAAAACAAAAATAATAAAAAAGAAAAACATAATACTAAGTCAACTCATTTTATTTGTGTTGTTATTTTACACCCAAAAAAAAAAAAAAAAAAATCATCACTGATTGTGTTGTAAAAATAAAAAAATAAAAAAAAAATAAAAAGGGAAAGGGGTTTGTTTTCTTTTATAATGTGTTTTTGTTTTTCTTGAGTATATATATATATATATAATCATTTTATTTGTGTCGTTTTAGTAATTGTTGTTTTTCTAAAAAAAATTTAAAACAAAAAAAAAAATGGGAATGTGTTTTGTTTTCTTTTGTTTATATAAAATGTGTTTTTATTTTTTGAGTGTATAAATTTTGTTTTTTAAAAAACAAAAAAAAAATGGGAATGGGGTTTGTTTTCTTTTTGTTCATATAAAATGTGTTTTTGTTTTTTGAGTATATATATTTAAAAAAAAAAATCTAATATCCCACAAGTCCACCAGTGTAAATAAATAAAACTTGTGGGATATCCGACCATTTCTGTAATTGGGGAGTGACCACCTGTTGATTGCACGGGCTTTATTTTGACTGTTGTGGCTGGCCCACACTTTGACTAGCAAAATTGAGAATGGTTTTGTTCTGAGTTCTGAATTGAGTATTAAGTCTAAGTTTGATTCCACCAAGTTTGTAGAGTTGGGATCAGACTCGAGTCATTCTAGTGAGTCAAGTCTGTTGATCTGTTGATTTCAAGAGTGCTAAATCTAGACATTTATGTCCTGTCTAGATCTTCTTTGTCTTTTTCTTTTGAGTCTGTTGTCATTGCTGAGTCATAGTCTCTTTCCAATAAACCAAAAAAAAAAAACAAAACAAATTGCCATAGAGTCTGCCTACTTCTCTGTGCCTTTAAATCATTGCATTGACCAAAGTTTTTCAAAACTCTTTCCAAAACTCTGATAAAAACAAAGAGGAAGAATTTCCTCGGGATTTGCATATTTTGATCAACTGAGAAGAAGAGAGGTGTACTAAGCCCTTGATGAATAAAATCATTTTTGTTATTGTGGGTACTGAGAAGGATCCTAGCTTGGTCCAAATTGGTTCTATCTTGTCTTCGTAAGAGTACAAGTGCTTAGTCACTTTGTGAAAAGATTTCAAAAAACTGTTTTTGCGTGGTCCTAGGAAAACATGCCTGGAATTGATTATACAGCATGGGATCCCTCTTGACTCGAGGTCCGACCTCCTTAGCTCCTTAGCTTTTAAACCTTGATTCGAAATATTCAATGATCATTCAAAGTGTAAGGCTTGCATAGTCGAATTGGAAATAGCCCTTGAACTATGGGCCATGATGTGATTCAAATGGAGGCAGCCCTTCAACTAGGGGCAATAAGGTCGAATATGATTTAGAATGGAAATAACCCTTGAACTAGGGGCAAGGATGTGATCTAGATTGGAAATAGCCCTTGAACTAAGAGCCATGATGTGATTCAAATGAAGGCAGCCCTTCAACTAGGGGCAATAAGGTTGAATGTGATTCAGAGTTGAAACAGCCCTTGAACTAGGGACAAAAGTGTGAGGCTTGCATAGCTGAAATGGAAGCAGCCCTTGAACTAAATAAGGTACCACCCTTGAGAGGCTCGCTGGGCCGAAAACCCGGAAGGGCGACCCAGGCAAAAGTTAGAGCAAAAAAAAAAAAAAGCTCGTAAGGTTGAAAACCCGAAAAGGCGGCTTTGGCAAAAGTTAGAGCGTAAAAAGAGAGTGTCAATACCTGAGTGAACCTTAGCCACAACTATGTAGAGCCTACGATTCAGATTGGAAGCAACCCTTGAACTAGGGGGCAAAAAGGTCGAATGTGATTTAGATGTGAAGCAGCCCTTGAACTAGGGGCAAAAGGTTGGATGTGATCAAAGAGTTAAAACTGAATTGTTTCCCAATGAAGACCGCCCAGAAAGGCAAAACCCAGAATTTGAGAAAATGAATTTTGTTATTGAAGGACATCAAGTTCCTATCCACTACACTAGGGGCAAATTCAGTACTGGTCAAGTGTAGCAGTCGTTCTTATAGATGGCCTACATATTTCACACCTAATCAACATGGACAAGTTAAAATGAAAGTAACCCTTGAGAGGCTCGCTGGGCTGAAAACCCAAAAGGGCGACCCAGGCAAAAGTTAGAGCAGAAAAACAAAAAAAAAATGAATGAAAAAATATATAGAAAAAAACAAGAAAAAAAATAAAAAAATGAAATAATGATGAAACAAAAAGGAGAGTGTTAATACCCGAGCAAACCTTAGCTGGAACTGCGATGGCCTGATTCCTATCCTGAGGATACGTAGGTAGCTTCATCTTGAAGTTCGGCCCCAATAATTTTTGTTAACTCATTCATTTCGTCCATGTTTGATTGATGTATCTATAGTCGACTTGGTTGTCCTATCCGTGTTTGATTGGTGTATCTTCATTCTGCTCAGTTCAGTTGGTTCGAGTCAACTTGGTTCAGTTCGGTTCGGCTTTGGTTCGGCGGTTCGGTTCGGTCCAGTTCCGCTCGGCTTCATTCGGTTCGGATTGGCTCGGTTCGGGTTGGCTTAGTTCGAATATCAACTTTGATTATCTGGTTTGGGACTATGCACCTGGTTTGGGACTATGCACCCCAATAATTTATTCCATGTTAGTTGAGTAATGGTCATTCGTAAAAATAAGTTTTGATTAATTTGAATGAAGCTGACTAATTTTTCTTAAAAATTGTTCCATTTTTGCAAAACTTGGACCATTCTTTGGATTTGAAAAGGGAAAATTTTCAGTGCTCACAGCTTAGCTTACGTGATTTCAAAACAGAAAATGGAATAAGTAGGCTAATCCAACCCTCATGTTGATCAACATTTTTTACAAAAAAAAAATAATAATAATAATAAAAAAAAAAAATCAAGGCAATGAATTAGGGGCATGGTTGAGTCAGTGATTCTGTCTTCTCCACCACTCGAGTCAACGCCTCAGTGTATATGAGTGTGTATTCGTACCAGTCAGTGTATTTATACCAGTCAGTATATATCAGTGTGTCTTCATACCAGTCAATGTATTTATACCAGTCAGGGTATTCATACCAGTCAGCGTATGTCAGTATGTATTCATACTAATTAGTGTATTTATACCAGTTAGGGTATTCATACCAGTCAGTGTATAGAGTGTGTTTGGATTATTTTGGCTTCGTTTTTTTTTTACGTTGAGTCAGTTTTATTTTTATTCAGGTCAGTATGGATCAATGTCCAATTCAGAGTTTAAATTTCAATCAATCTCAAATTTGATCAAACAAAAGTATTTTCAAAATCAAAGTGATATGCCAGTCACACTATTGAGATACAAAACTGAAACTTTTTATACAGTCAGGGGAGGACATCCCCGATTACAGAGACTCCAAAAATAAGAGAAAAAAAAAACAACAACAACAACAACAGAAAATACAAAGAAAAGAAAACCAGAAATACAAAAAAACAAAAAAACAAAAAAAAAAAAAAAGGGGGAAGGATCTTCTTCTTCTTCTTCGCCGATGCCAGCCACACACGGACTTCACTTACTCGGCTCTGAGCTCTTCCGCTTTTTGTCGTCAACCTTCGAAGGCCCTACTCCAGTACTTCCACCAAGAACGACCACAGTGTTTCCGCCGACAGAGTCAACTCCCCGCCGACCATCAAAGGTGAGGTACGAAGATGCCCCAAATCGGGCCATAGAGGTGGAATGCCTTTTCAGCTCCTTGTTTTCAGTCTTCAGCTCCTTGTTTTCAGCCTTCAAGGCACAAATCTCTGCCCGTGCATCTCTGTACATACACTGGAGTAGGGAGAATTGGGCATTGACCTGGTATACCTCACACGCCTTGCCCTGCAGACGGTGAGACAGGTTAGTGACCGCCGCCACTGTCTCCATGCAGGACCTCAACATGTAGTGGTTGGCCTCGATATCAGTTTGAGCAGCCATCACTTGCTCAACTGTTAGTGTAGGAAGACTAGGACGAGTAAGAGCAGGGGCACTTGGCCCAGAGGAGCTCGATGGATCATTAAGATCTGGAAAGAGAGCGAGGGGGCAAGACGAAGCCATGTATAGAAAGAGAGAGGAAAGAAGGGAGTCACAGAGAAACGGCAGAAAATAGATGAGGAAAAGAAGGAGAAGGAAAAAGATGGAAGAGTGATGGAGAAGAGTGATGGTGAAGAAGCAGAAGAAGAGAGTGGTTAAGAAGAAGATAAAAGAGATACTGAAGAGAAGAAGAAGACGAGAGAGAAAGACAAAGAGATGGAGAGAGTCGAGGCGAGCGACGTTCGAGGGGCTGCTTTTGTCGGTCAGCCGACACAAAAGCAAAGCCCACGTGTCAAATGCGGCAAGAGACGCAGGAGAATTGTGTACTCATATATGTATATATATATTATATAGTTATGTAATATATATTTGTTTGAACATTCGAGTCATAGGTGTGGCTTAGGATCAGTGGTTTAGCCTAGTGGGTTGAGGGTTCGGAGAGCCCAAGCCCGAAGTCAGGGGTTCGAACCCCACATCGAGTGTTTCTTTTATTTTGTTTTCGTTTTATGTATAAATATGTCTTATATATTTGTTTGAACATTTGAGTCACAGGTGTGGCTTGGGTTCAGTGGTTCGGCCTAGTGAGTTAAGGATTGAGAGGCTGAGCCTGAGGTCAGGGGTTCGAACCCCACATCAAGTGTTTCTTTTGTTTTGATTTTGGTTTTATGTATTGATGTCTCGTATAAGTCTATATAAATATTTGTTTGCATATCTTGTCACAAGAGTGGCGTGGCTCAGTGGTAGAAGACTTGAAGACCAGGCCTGAGGTCAGGGGTTTGAAACCCCGTATCCCATGTCCATCCATTTTGTGATTTTCCTTTCTTTTTTTTTTTTGTTTTTTGTATGTTTTGCATACGTGTCTTGTATATGTATATATATATATCTTTGCCTATCTTGTCACAGAGTGGCGTGGTTCAGTGGTCGAAGACTTGAAGACCAGGCCTGAGGTCAGGGGTTCGAAACCCCATATCCCATGTCCATCCATTTTGAGATTTTTTTCCTTTCTTCTTTTTGCGTGTTTTGCGTACGTGTGCTGACTTCAGCAAACGGAATATGCCTTCTCAGTAACGGCATCTACCCGCTGACGGTTGCAAATGGAATATTCTCCATCTGTGTATATATCCGTATATGTTTGTGTATAGGTCCGTATATGTCTGTGTCGTATATACCTGTATATATACTGTATATGTCTGTGTATATATTTGTATATATCTGTCTGTAAATATCTGTGTGCATTTATATGTAAATGTCTGTGTATTATCCTACCTGTGTTTGCAATGAGTTCCTATGAGACCAACTGCGACGGTGGAAACTAGAGTTCGAATGGCGACGCCTAGAACGCAAAAGGTTCGGGATTTCCAAGACTAAAGTCTGGTTTAAATACCCAGAGGTGAATCTAGGGGTGCATTCTCGGCTTGAAATCTGTATGGTAGCCCCATAGGTTAAGATAGCTTATATGCGTTTCAATTCTGGATACTGAACCAACCTAGTCTGTCACCCCGTTGGAGAATAGGGAAAGTTGTGAATATGATCAGGAAGAAAAGAGGCATCTGTGACTTCTACATGTAGAGATTACCCATTGTCAAAAAAAAAAAAAAAATTCATTCTACCATACTTTTTTCCATTCACGTAAGGCGCGTTTGGATTGCAAATTGGTTAAAAACAACAGGTGCGCCTGTCTGTTTACACCACCCTTCCCCCTTTCGCGAAAAGACGCGTTAGGACTACAATAGCCCCCTCTCGCGAAAAGATGCGTTAGGACTACAATAGCCCCCTCTCGCGAAAAGACGCGTGAGGACTACAATAGCCCCCTCTCGCGAAAAGACGCGTTAGGACTGCAATAGCCCCCTCTCACGAAAAGACGCGTGAGGACTACAATAGCCCCCTTTTGCGAAAAGATGCGTTAGGACTGCAATAGCCCCCTCTCGCGAAAAGACGCGTGAGGACTACAATAGCCCCCTTTCGTGAAAAGACGCGTTAGGACTGCAATAGCCCCCTCTCGCGAAAAGACACGTGAGGACTACAATAGCCCCCTCTCGCGAAAAGACGCGTGAGGACTACAATATCCCCCTTTCGCGAAAAGACGCGTTAGGACTGCAATAGCCCCCTCTCGCGAAAAGACGCGTGAGGACTACAATAGCCCCCTTTCGCGAAAAGACGCGTTAGGACTTCAATCTCCCCTTTTCGTGAAACGACGCGTTAGGACTTCCATATCCCCCTTTCACGAAAAGACGCGTTAGGACTTCAATCTCCCCCTTTCGCGAAAAGACACGTTAGGACTTCAATATCCCCCTTTCGCGAAAAGACGCGTTAGGACCATTTCAAATCCATCGCACTGTTTTGTGCACCACACTCGCACTATCTTGTACATTCCCATGGTCTAGGAGACCTTAAATCCTCTAAAGGTGCAATTCCTTTGATGTTTGTCGTGCCCGAACGACTTCAATGGTCTAGGAGACCTTAAATCCTATAAAGGTGCAATTCCTTTGGTGTTTGTCATGCTCGAACGACTTTGGGTGGTCTGGTATAGCCACCTGCCTGTGATTGCAATGAGTTCCTAGGAGACCAACTGCAACGGTGGAAACTAGAGTTCGAATGGCGATGCCTAGAACGCAAAAGGTTCAGGATTTATGAGACTAAAGTCTGGTTTAAATACCCAGAGGTGCATCCAGGGGTGCATTCTCAGCTTGAAATCTGTATGGTAGCCCCATAGGTTGAGATAGCTTATATGCGTCTCAATTCTGGATACTGAACCAACCTAGTCTGTCACCCCGTTGGAAAATAGGGAAAATTGTAAATATGATCTGAAAAGCGGCATCCATGGCCACCCAAATCGGTTAATAACAGTAGGTGCGCCTGTCTGTTCACACCATTCTTCCTCATTTCGCATGAGACGCGTTAGGTTATTTTGCATGATCATAAGTGTTTGTTTTTCAAAAATACCCGGCTTCGCATAACGTATAAGTCCAATTTTCAAACCGGCTTCGCGTAAGCGTATAAGTCCAATTCTCAAAATCTTCGTTCATATCATTAGCATCTTGCCCCTGAACTACGCTGGTTTGATTCCCTGCAAAGGGATACGTAGGCAACATTCGGGTTCAACCACTTACATTACATCTGGTTTGTACTTGCATTACACCTGCTTTGTTTGCCCAAGTCTTATGGCCTTGTCAAAAGGGTCGTCTTCGGGCTTTGACATTCACTCACGTCATTTCATGACTTCGAGCTCTGTCAAAGAGGGGCAACTGTAGACACCCCATTTTGACCGGCACTAAGACTTGGGCACTTTATTTTGACCACCCTCACCAGAAAAATCAAATTGAAATTTTAATCCCAAAACTCACCCATTTTGGTCAAATTAAAATATTTTTATTTGAATTTATAATTTTGTATAATTTTATATAATTTTGTGTGTTTGTATAAATTTTTAGGTGTGTTTATATAAATTGGCATGTGATATTTGATAAAAAATAATAAAAACAAAAAAAAATAAAAAAATAGAAAATAAAAAAAAAAAGAAAAAAGAAAGGTGATAGGCGGTGGTGGACAATATTTATAATAGGATTATGATGATGTTTTGGTGGGTGAGGGACATAAGGTATCTTTAAAAAAATAAATAAATAAATAAAGCATCTGTGTAAAAGGGGCAATACATAGATATTCGGTGGGAAAACAAAAAAAGAAAAAAAAAAAAAAAAAAAGAGATAAAAGAAAGGAGTGAGTAGGGAGGTTGGGGGAATAATCATTGAAGGCAAGGGGACAGTTTTTCGGTGGGAAAGGATTTTAGAGTGAGTGGGGAAATATAGAAAAAAAAGGGGCATCATATTGGAGCAGGGGAAGACAATTTTCAAGGAGAGAAAAAAAAAGAGTAATGCTATGCTGCGTCGGAAAAAGTTTCTTGAAAAGCTTGAGCAGGGAAAATCTTATCCATCACATTAAAGAAAAAAAAGGACAACCCACACACCCATTTTCGGGAGGAGACCCAGGCACACTGCGAGGGGGCTCTCCCTCTCTCTCAAACAATGAATACACACAGGTAGAAAGAGGGAGGAGAGACGGCATACACCGATACCCACACATCTCACTCTCACTCCTCTCCAGCCATGAGAGGCTGATCAAATTGTTTTGTTTCACCTATACACTCAAGACACAACCCAGATACACTCACTCTCATTCACAACACACAACACCCAAGGGGGATTCATCAATCTCTCTCTCTCTCTCTCTTATCACAGACACAAGAGATACACATGAGAAGAAGATAGACGGCAGCAGCTGGGAGAAGGAGAGGAGAGACACACGGGTTAGGGGAGGACAACACACACACCCCAAACCCACACCACCACTGCCATCTCCATATACACACAACACACCATACACACGGACACACCGCATTATAGCCAAGACACCATTGATACACACACACACCCAGCAGGCACAACACCACACACTCACGGCTAACCCACGGCACACGGACGGAGAGGGGAGATACACACAGGTTCTCTCTCTCTCAACCGGGGATATACACCCAGCATCTTCACACCTCTCTCTCGGGGCTGGCTCTCTCGGCTTGGGGAGAAGAAGAGCTGGACACTCACACGCCATACACACGGACACACAACATTACCGCCAAAACACCATTAGACAGCAGCACGGGTAGAGAGAGAGAGCAGACACACACCACCAACTTTATCCTCTCACCCACGGCAGCAACACATACACCCAGTAGCCACAACACCCGTCACGGCCATGCACACACACTCACGGTAGCAGCATTCACATGCATAGAGAGACACACACAACACCAAAAAGCCAGCTCTCTTCTCTCTCTAGGACACACCACACACCCATGCACACAGGCACACACCCAGCAAACACACACCATTGACACAGAGCTACACACCTCCCACACACGGCACTCACAGCATACACAAACCCGGCACACACCCATGCACATCACTACTCATCACCCACGTGCACTCACAATACACGACTGATACACACCTAACACACATGCACATGACACACACCCACACTCTCTCTGCTGTCTCTCTCTCTCTGCAACATACTCACCAAGCTTCCTCTCTCTCGGTGTGCATGGACGGAGGTGGACATGGTCTGAGCTAACAGTGCATGAACGAAGGAGAACATGATCTGGATCAAAGAAGTGGCAAGAATATTTTCAACATCGGACGAGGAGAAGCTTGAGAAGGAGCTTGAGAAGGAGCCCAAATTCTTGAAGAATGGTGATACTGGTATGGTGAAGATGATTCTCACAAAGCCCATGGTGGTGGAGACTTGTTCAAATGCAAAGATAGAAGACTTATGGATGGACTGTCCTTGAAGAGGAATCTGGTGAACCCGTGAATAACCTGATGAATTCAGGGACAAAGCAAAAGTGTTGATTCATAGTGTAATTAATTAGTTTAGTTAATTAGAATTTTATGTTATATTAATGTTGTAATTAGTTAATTAGTGTAATTAATTAGTTAGTTTAATTAGAATTGAATAATTAATTAGTTTCATTAATTAGAATTTTATAAGTAAGGTCATTAGAATTTTAGTGTAATTAATTAATTAGATAGTGAATTTTATAATTAATTAATTAGGTAATTAATTACTTAGTGTAGTTAATTAGTTAGTTAATTAGAAGTTTATAAATTAATTAGTTAGTGTATTTAATTAGTTTCGTTAATTAGAGTTATAGAAGTTAATTAATTAGTGTAATAGCTAATTAGTTTAGTTAATTAGAATTTAGTTAATTAATCGGTGTTAATTAATTAGTGTAGTTTTTGTAATGAATTAATTAGAATTTAATTAATTATTTAATTAGTATAGTGAATTAATGAAGTCATTAGAAATTTAGAATTAGGTTTAGTGTAATTAATTAGTTTAGTTATTTAGAATTTAATTAATTAATTAGAATTGTATAAATTAATTAATTGGTGTAGTTAATTAGTTAGTTCATTATAATTTTATATTTAATTAATTAATGTAATTAATAGTTAGTTTAATTAGGATTTTATAATTAATTAATTAGTGTAGTTAATTAGTTAGTTTCAATTTGTAATAATTAGCTAGAATAATGAGTTAGTTTAATTATTAATTATTAATGTCCTAATTATTTAATTAGACGATTTAATTGGAGTAATTATTTAATTAATTATTCCATTAGGTAAGTTATTTAATTTGATTAGCTATTTAATTAGTTAATTCATATTGTAATTAATTACTTACCTAGTTTAAATTAGTTACTCTGTAATTAATTAATTAATGTAGTTAGCTAATTAACTTTGCATTGTACTTATTTAATTAGCTTAAACTAGTTATTTAAATTAGTTCATTATCATAATTACTTAATTCACTAGCTCAGCATAATTAATTATTTACTTCTTGTAATAATTAATTAGTTTAGTCAACTAGCTTATTTATTCAAATTTTGTAATAATTAGTTAAGTAATTTAGTTAGCTACTTAGTTCATTCGGAACCTCCTGCGTGAGGGCGCATTACTTCATTCGGAACCTCCTACGTGAGGGCGCATTAGTTCATTCGGACCCTCCTGTGCGAGGGCAAACAAACTTGTAATAAGTGTGCGTGTGTGTGTGCATGTCTTCCAACCCCACGTCTTTCTCCCTTTTATTTATCAGCTTATGATGGTTAGTTTAGAGGCATCATGTTTAATTTAGCATACTCATGTTTGCATCCACTTGTATTGCATGCACCAAGGCTCGGTTCATCATCCAATTCGCATTGTCGTTTCAATACTTCTCTGAATACATGCTTAGCCCGCATGCGATTAATTCATTTCATATGCCATATTAGTAACCGAGCCTAATAATTGCATATCACAATGTGTTGTATAGTTAGGAATCATGCATATTTTCTAACTTTGTTTTGTAATTGTTCCCGGGACGTCGGTAAATATGTGAGTTGTTATGCTTTAGCATCCCGCTTGTACATAATTTTCTTATTATGTTTAGCATCCTACCATGAGGCTAATTGCTTAAATGATAAACTGTTTGAATGCCTGTGGATGAAGGTTTGTTGCTTAAATTGGAATGATTCAACGAATGTACGTTTTAAGATTCACAAACCTTAAGCCCACTTTGTTAAGTGGCAAATTAAGCCCACCTAAGGATGGCAAATTCAAACCTTTTTCAAGAAACAAATATGAAATTGAATTGTTCCAATTTGAGCAAACTAGTCTATACCTTGTATGCTTCACATAATAAATTTTAGGATTTATTAAATAATCAGAATAAGAACATATATTGTACATAAGAATCACATCATAATTAGTAGAGGCCGATCTTTGATCGAGTGAGTGGGGTGCTCATTATTGACCTTCCCCTCTCATACCTAAGTTCCCGAACCAAGACACTTTGGTAACGACGGACTAATGGCCTTTGGCACGAGTCACGGGTTTCCTAAATTTCCCATAAATATTTAGGTGGCGACTCTGAAATCTGGCAAAGCAGTCCATTTTTGGCATTTGATTCAAACATCGATTTTCCAAAAACAATTGCCGGATTTGGACTCTTTTTGTGTTTCCACTGTTTCACATTACACTTGTGAAATCAGATTCAGAACCAACACAAGTGGAGTCCGAACTGTAAGGGCTATTTCATTCTTCTGAAAGGGGGCGCGAAAAGCCGAGCTACAACGCGCCTTGCATGCGTTGTTTTGCATCTTCCCTATCCCGCGTTGTCACGCATCTCAAAAGCTGCGCATTGTCGCGCATTTCGAAATCATGCATTTTCATGCATTTTTAAAAAATCATGCATCTCAAAAGCCGCGCGTTATCGCGCATTTCAAGTTCATTTGCATCACCATGCATCTCAAAAGCCGTGCATTGTTGCGCATTTTGAAACCATGCATTTTCATGCATTTCAAGCGACTTATGTTGTCGCGTATTTCAAGTTCGCATGCATCAACATGCATCATGCATTTCAAAAAACAAAAAAAAAAAAAAAACCATGCATTTTCCCTTTATCATGCACTATCATGCATTTCAAAAAAAAAAAACCCAACAAAACAAAAACAAACATGCATATGTCATGCATCATTGTAAATAGTGCATGTGTCATGCATCATTGTAAATAAGGCATATGTCATGCATTTTTATTGTTTATTGCATATGTCATGCATTCCACTGCAAATATTGCATTTACATTCCTTTGCATATTGTATATATTGCATTGTAGCTTGCATGCATTCATTGCATCACCTCCATCTATGGCTTGCACATTTCCATGTTGAGCTTGGTCTGGTATGTGCCCACACTTTTCGTATCAAAGCATAGTTCTGCATGTGTACGCGCCTATTCCACTGCTGATATTGTGGTTTGAGGGTTGCGGCACCTTTTCTGTGTTAGGTGCGGTTTGTTTGTGTCCATGCCTTTCCTAGGCAATATATGTTTTGACCCGCGTGCCTTATCCATTGTATCCTACCCATCCATTGCATATTGTATATATTGCATTGTAGCTTGCATGCATTCATTGCATCACCTCCATCTATGGCTTGTGCCTTTCCTTGTTGAGCTTGGTCTGGTATGTGCCCATACTTTTCACGTCGAAGCACAGTTCTGCATGTGTACGCGCCTATTCCACGCTGGTATGTTGGTTTGAGGGTTGCGGCACCTTTTCTGTGTTAGACATGGCTTGTACGTGTACATGCCTTTCCTAAGCAAGATACGGTTTGGCCCGCGCGCCATATCCATTGTATATATTACATTGTAGTGTAATTTTTGCATCCGGCATTAGGATCATTGGTCTTTCGTCAGCGGGTCATTTCCCCACTTATGTCATTCCACCCAATTACTTGTCCTTGTGTCCGTCTACATCACTCATAGTTCTGCATATGTACGCGCCTATTCCACTATTGATATTGTGGTTTGAGGGTTGCGGCACCTTTTCTATGGTAGACGGATTTTGCATCTCCATCATTTCTATTGAGATTTGTGTGGTTTTGAACCGCTCATGATTTGATCATGATTCAATTGCATCACATTATTATTTGCATTGTTTATACATAGTTTTGTATATATTGCATATCATTTTGCGTTGTCATGCATGTTGCTAACAATATTGTACCTGTTGAGTTTTCTTTCTCTTTCAGGCACGATATTGTATGTACGGTTCATTTGAGGCTGGTGCAACCAGACGAACCAGGTAGGTATTGTATTCTCCGAGTGAGACGTATCGAGAATTACATAATTCTCTTACATCCTTTCTGCATTGTAGTGTAGTTGGATTTGTGTACGCTAGCTTAAAACTGTTGCATGTTATGCTTCATTACAGCTTTCTTTGCATGATCATAAGTTATGCTCGGCTTCTTGCATTGTCAGTTGCATTTTGCCCCTGCCCTCGGGCGCATATCTTTGCTTGTCTTGCATGCTTTGTCTAAGTCTACCTTGTCAAAATGGGTCGCTCGGGCTTTGATATTCACTCCCGCCATTTTTATGACTTTCGTTCTCACAAAGAGGGCAATCAGAGACACCCCATTTTTGACCATCCTCAAGACTTGGACATCACCGTTTGAGCACTCGGTGATCATCCATGTTTGTGTTCGTCTAGAGTTCCTGGAGGTCTCGGCAGCGCGCCTTGCCTCAGGATCTCTCGACTCGACTGTTTGGTGTTTGGTTTTGCACCAAACACTTGTGTTTTGCCTTGGAGGGGCAGGGAATGGCTTGTTGGCCATCCCCAAACTCCACCGGCCATGGCTTGAGGCCACCGGCTGTGTTTTGTTGCCATCGGACAAATGTTTGGCCGACCGGCACTCTAGATGGTCGACCGGCCATATATTTTGGTCAAATTGCATTTTTGGCTGGTCGACCACTGTGCATCTGCTTTTGCAGATATTTTTATGCCAGCTGTGCTAGTTGGCATACACTTTGCTCCCCTCCATATACGTGTATGGAGAGATCTCCCTCTTGACTAGCTTGCTTGGAAAGCTTTACAAGAGAGATTGTCTATAAGAGGGAGCCTCTTCTCCCTCTATTAGGGTTACAAAAATTCCAGAGGAGAGCTCTGATATTAGGGTTTGTGTAGTGTGTGTATTCTATCTGTATATCTCCCTCTCTCTTTGTCTTGTGTGTATTTAGTCTTACTATTGCTCACAAACACCCACCATTACACCTTACCTTGGCTACTGAGATGCTAGGGAGTTGTTTTTGAAGTTCTTGGCTGGTTTTGAGCTCAAAGAAGCAGCTGGAGCTCCATCCTTGAAAGGGTCTACAAGGGTAAGATTTTTGTCCCTTTTTACTCCATTTTTGCATACTCTTTTTGCCTATCTTGCAACTATTTTTAGACTTTGTCTATAACATATAAAAGTTCTTTTTTTGAGGGCTTTAAATAGTTTTTTAAGAGTGTTTTGGTATTTGGGGTTGTTTGACCCCTCTTAGGGCTTGTTTGGCCCCATTTTGTGCCATTTTGGTTGAGCTCCGGGACCACTTTGTTTGGGCCTCCTCACCACTAAAATCTTAAGGGATTTTAGTGGTGAGGATGGTGCCTTAGGATCCCAAGAAGGAGAGGGCCACCCCCTCTCCTTGTCGTCCTTGAAAAGGGTCATTTTTGCCTCATGAGTGAGCACCATGTTTAAGTGTATGTTGGCCATGCCTTAGCTATTTTTTGTGCTTATTTTGTCATAATATAGCACTATGTTGAGTTGGTTTAGGCATACCATGCTTGTTTAGCATACATGTCTTGTGATGCCATCATTTGCCTTAACATGTACTTAGTATGTAGATTGCCATGCTTGCTTGTTTTGGCCAAGCTTTGTGAAGCTTTTAGGCTTGTTTTGCCATGCTTAAGGTCTGATGTAGGTTTTCTTAGCCATGCTTGCCATGCTTTGCATACCCTCTTTGCATTTTAGCTTGTGGTCTTTAAGTGTATGGACCATGAGCATGCATTACTTGCATTATTTCAGTGGTTTGGAACCACTTACCATGCCATTTCAGTCCACTTAGCATGCTTGTATGCTTGCATTCGATGCCCCTTTAATGTGTTAAAGGTTGTTGTCTTATGCCCCTTGTTTAGGCCCTTGTGCATGCTTGCATGTTTAGGCCACTTAGATGCCATCTAGGTGTATCCTTAGCATTGTTTAGGTCTGCCTTGGACCTGTTTTAAGTCCTCTTGGCCTTGTGAGGCTTGGTTGACTTAGCCATGGTTTAAGCCCCCTTGGGCTTGCCTTGAATCTTGGACCATTGTTGCATGCTTAGCTTGTCTTATTGACTTGGTTTGGCACCTTTCATGACATGATTTTCAGAGCTTATAATACAAGCCATTTTTCCATGTTTACATCCTCTTAAGTGTGCTTGAGAATTGCTCTTTAATGCTTAAGTGTTGGTCCTTGTGTGCATGCATGTTTGCATGTTATTTTACCTTCATTCTTGAGCATGTTGGCCACTGTTTTGGGCCTAGTTGAGGGCTGCCCAAATTAGTCTAAGTCCACTCTTCACATGTTGTTACATATCTTACAATTTGCATGTTTTGATTGCATCATATCTTGCATGTCCATTAGTCTTGCATGTTGTTGCGTACTTGGCCTATCACATGCTTGCTTGCATGCTTGAACATCCCCATTATATTTGGCATACTCATTGGTTTGCATTGCCTCATGACTTGCATGCTTGCTTGCATAGGTTGCATGCCTAGTGTGCATTGTGCATTGCATTCCCATGTTGCATGCTTAGGTTGTATGCCTAGGTTGCATTGCATGAGCATGCATGCCTTGCCTCTTGAATTGAGTGTGATAGAGGTTGGGTTTCATTTGTTTGTTTGGTGTGCATTTCACTTGAAATCAAAGTGCATACTTGGTTTCTTGGGCCATCACGCATTGAAATGTGCAATTGGTGGTCCGAGAACCAAGGACCATACCCCTTTGAGTCATAAACATGATAAGGGATGTGTTGGTGCACACATTTGCTTGAAATGCATTGCCATGCCATGTTTTGCCCTCTGCTGCTGTCAAAACAGGTTTCTGCAGGAAGCTTTGGCCGGTCGGCTACATAGAGTGCCGACCGACCATTCATAGATGGCCGATCGCTCAACCAATGGTCGATGGCCATCTTTCCATGGCCGGTGACCATTTGCCTTAGCCGGTGGTGCTCCACGGTGTCCAAACAGTGCACCTTGGGACTTGTGCAGTTCTCAGAGGAGCAGAGCAGGGAAAACAGAGGCAACTTGCACATGGCAGTGGACTTCCGAGCGGAACCGAGCACGCATGCATTGGACCCTCTTCCCGAGGCTGCTTTTACTGCTTTCTTAGATTAGTTAATTTGCTTAACTAGTTTAATTTGACTGTAATAATTAATTAGCTTGTAGGTTAATTAATTGTATTATTCTTTTGGTCCCTCCGAGTGAGGGCGAATTTATAATAAGTGTGGGTGCGTGTGTGCATGTCTTCCAACCCCCGCTTCTTTCTCCCTTTTACTTACCTGCTTTGATGGTTAGTATTAGGGCACGTTTAATTTAGCATACCTTATGCTACGCATGTGTGCATCATTCATTAGTATTGCATGCACCGGGCTCGGCGCATCATGCTAACTGCATAAGTATTTCAAATCTAACTTGAATACGTGCTTTAAATGGTTGCATTTCACATGACATCCTAGGATTAGCCAAGCCTATCCTGATTGCATTCTGTATGCGTTGCATTAGGCACTTAACATGAACTAGGATCATGCATGTGATTACTAACTAGTTCATTATTTTGGCACGGAGTACGATGTAAGTATTTATGCTTTAGCATCTCGCATGAGTGTGAATGTTAAACATGACTGCATGCTTACCATGTGGCTACATGCTTATGTGATATGAACTGCCTGAATGCCTGTGGGTCAAGGTTGGATTGCTTGAGTTGGAACAACTCATTGTAATCCGTGTTTTAGCCTACTCGCGAGTAGCAAATTTCAAAACATTTTCCAAACAAACGGATATGCGATGCTTTGTTCCAAATTAGGCGATCTAGTCTATACTTTTGTGTTGTGCGCATCACATAGTAAGATTAGCTAATCAAACGGAATAGGAACACATAACGTTTTCAAAACTGGATATCATGGTTAGTAGAGGCCGATCTTCGGATCGGGCGAGAGGGGATGCTCATAGCTAACCTTCCCTGATCGTACCCAAGTTCCCGAGCCAAGGCAACTTTGGTGATGACGGACACGTGGCCTTAGGCAAATGAGTCAGGGTTTCCTAAATTCTCCCAAAATAAAATATTTAGGCGGCGACTCTGTATCTGGCAAAGCAGTCCATGTTTGGCACTTCTTTTCTAAAAATCTGTTTTCTCAAAACGATTTGCCGGATTTAGACTCTTTGGTTCAGATTAAGAACCGCAACACAAAGGGAGTCTGAACTGTAGCATGGGGCCCACGGGCGCGTCTACACCTTCCTCCTTCTCCTTCTCTTTACACCCAAAATCTAAAAAGCCCTAACCCTAGTTCTCCCCTATCACCTCCACCAGCCCACTACCAGCTCCACCACCTTTCGCCTCTACTCAGTCCCTCTCCGCCTCACCCTTTTTTGATGATTATACCACTCTTAATTCTCTCCCTCTTTGTGTGCAGGTTGGAAAGGGCTCTCTCTCTCTCTCTCGTCATTTTAACCGCTATAGAAAAGAAATTGAAGTTGTGAATAGATTAGGTGGGTCTACAAATACACCCATATATTGAAATCAACCATTTATCCCCAACTCATCATCATTTTCAACATCAAAATCATTTTCAACGATCTATTTGAAAAACCCTCTTTTGATTTTTACCCAAAACCCTAGATTTGTTCCAAACACTAGAACAAAACTGTGTTTTTACGGCTTCACATCAACGACATACAGTAATTACAAGTCGTGGTTTCTCACTTTTACAACTTGATTTTTTTGCATGTTGTAAATAATTTCCCAACTTCGGCGTGTCTATTATGTAGATCATAAATGCTAATAATGATGATTTTTTTTACGGTTTGGAATGTTAGCCGTAAATTATAAAACTTTTCAAGATGTGCATATGGCATGCCATTAATATATCAACGATACACAATACGTGTACATCAACTATTAAAAATATTGAACATTTCAAGACGTACAAAAAACTAGCCATTGAAAATTACACTTTTCATGACGTACGAAAACCAACCGTTTAAAATATTACACTTTTCGCGACATACAATTGCTACCGTGGAATGTACGACCGAAACGGGAAAAAAAAAAAACCGATCAAAACCCTAACTCTTCAGCCCCAACATCAATCTTTAAAAAATCTCTTCCTTTTCTCTGGGTTTCATCACCCAAACACCCTGACAAACCGTGAAGAATTTGATCTCCCCAACTCTTTAGCCCCAACTCAGTGAAGAATTTCATTGCCCAAACACCCTGACACACAAAATTATCCCACTCTTTAAGAATTTCATCTCTCTCTCTGATTTTCTTTGTAAGAATTTTCCACTCCTTAAGCATAACGCCTGAAAAACGTCCCTCATCTTCTCTTTTCGTTTCTATCTATATATGTTTTGAGCAAAAACAGAGAGATTTTGAAGGTCTGTGATGATAATAGTGGTAGTAGTGTGTTGAGAAATGGCGGCTTGTGTATCGGTCCGTAAACACCTCGATTCAACATGAGGTTTCACTATCGCTTCCGTCTAAAACTAACTGATTCCTCACCTCACCCTCACCCTCACCCATCAAAGAGAAACCCATCATTTATGGTGACCGTCTGACGCCTAAGTCGGGTCTCAAATCTCATGGTCACCGCTCTACCAAAGGATTAATCGCTCATGATTTTGGTAAGATCCTAACCCTTGCAATCTATACATACATAATTGGTGCTAAATTTTTTGTTCTGATTTTAGTTGTTGCTTTATTCTTGCCTTCACTATGCAATTGGGTATTATTTTTTTTAATCTTATTATTTTATGAATCATCTTTGTTGAAATTAGCTGCTGCTTCTTCTTTTTTAAGTAATGATGAAATGGTTATCTGTTGTGTGGATGATTAGTGTTTGTTGTAATGCCTCTTAAAAAAAATTATTTTCAGTTATTTAACAATTCATGATGACAAAGGTTTGAAAGCCATATCAATGGTGCTATGATGTATGCATATTATATATATCTATATATATTGGCAATAAAAGAAAAAATGGTTTATTAGGCTTTTATGAGATAATTGATAGTGATGGTCTTGGTTAGTACTTACAGGGTAAAATTTATGTCTAGTGCTTTAACATAGTGTGAGATTGAAACACAAATTGTCCCAATCTAATATATCAAATCGAAAATGTAAACATTTTCTTTCCTCGAGGAATTATAGTTTTCGATTGATATTCATGTCTTTGTTTGCTTCTGTTGGAAAATGACTCACAAAATCCATATTGTTAAAAATTTCATAATGTTTTTTGATTAGTAATAAGTTCATTGCATAAATTGTTGTAAGTTTCATATCACCATCCATATAAATAGTTGTGGTAGCCGAATAATTGGCGAAGATAAAGGAGGTATATTTCAGAAGCTTGACGCTAGCCGGCAGATATCCCGCAAGGATACGGGGCTGAATAGGATAAATAGGCCGAATGGGGAAGGATCCCTAGAGCCGAATAGTGGAAAAGATAATGATTGAAAAAGTAGGCCCTGGCCCCGAGGATCAGAAGAAACGAGTATAAATATAATGGCAATGGACTAGAAAAGGTATGTAAGAATCACTTCTAAAAACTTAGTCAACAAGCTTTCTTGAGTAGAAGAACTGACTTGTCCGTCGGAGTGCTAATTCCGGCACCCCCGACCGGAGTATTTGTATCATTGCAGGTGACTAGCGGAGAATTATTGGCGTCTTCCAAGATCTGAAGAGTATTTCCAAACCACTTCCCCACAATTGGCGCCGTCTGTGGGAATACTCAAATACATCCATGGAAGGCGTGACCGAAGATCCTCCGATAGCCACCAACGAGATCACACAGGAAGACGACCTCACCCCAGCTAATATGCTCGGAAAAGAAACCATCGCGGCACGACGCGTCTTGAACTTCGATTCGCCAACAACTTCAGCACAAGAAACAATGCAGGCTATCATAGAACAAGCAAAGCAGAACGAACAAAGGCTCGAGAACATAATCGCTGAGAACGAATGACTCCGTCAAGATTTGGCCCTGGAGGTAGCAAAATCTACAGAGGCCATGCGCCATTTAACGCAGCGACCCCCGGGCGGGCGGGCAAAGACCTCGGGCTCGACCAAAGGATACCGATAGCAACTCCAACTCATCATCCACGAGCTCGGCGCAAGGACGATCCGAGACCTCCATCCTCAAAAGGATCTGCGAACAAGGAACAAGCGCGGAGAAGCGGCTCAAACGAGGAAGACCAACACGATCCTTTCATTCGACAGATCGCAAGGCGTCCGCCCAAGAAATTCAAAGTCTATCATTCACTCTTCTGACGGAAAATCAGACCCCTCGATCATATCCGCTATTACAAATAAAGCCATGACGCAGCGGCATAATGAAGCCCTCATGTGCCGAATATTCCTTAGCGACCCTAGGTCCACTAGCCGTCGGTGGTATTACAAGTTGGAGCCGCCGATTAAAAGCTTGGCACCGCAGAAATCCTTCAGGGCCAGGTTCATCACCAACGAGGTACAACCGAAACAGGCCGACTCCCTCTGGCCTATACAGATCCAGTCGGGAGAGACGCTCAGAGCGTACTCGGCACGATATTGGGAGTGCTTCAACCTTGTTGACGACGCTTGCAACGACTCCATGGCCATCACCGCCTTCAAAATGGGTTTACATCTGACAAAGGTGCTCTGCGCGGTTCCTCGACGAAGGCCCCCAAAAGCGATGCAGGCGTTGATGAAGAAAGTTGAAGAATATTGTAAAGTCGAAGATGATGCCCTGAGGATAAAAGCCGAACAAATCTCCAGCAAAATGGCCCTCTCCGAAATCGCTCGACCAATAAGCTCCGTGCCGCCACCGAGCCCTGAGCCCCGGCAACGAGCCAAGCGAGATAAAAGGCGGGACTCCCGCCGATCAAGCGATCAGTGCCCCCACCGAACGAACGAACAACTACAAGTCGACAGCAGACGCTCAAGGCGAACCGACAAGAAGTATACAGAGTTGACAGAGCCGATCGCGGCAATAATGACCAAAGTCCAGCACCTTCCATTTTTCAAGTGGCCGTCGAAGATGGTGGGGCCTCCCGACAGACGGAGGAGGGACAGACGATGCGAATACCACAAAGATCATGGCCATGAAACCGAGAGCTGTTATGCGCTAAAGGATCATTTGGAGGAACTGGTGCAAGATGGTCGATTGCAGCAATACGTGAACAAGGGAAGGCCAACCAAAGCATTAGCCTTGAGACAGGATTCACCTCCGCTTGGTGTGATCCACATAATCTACGGTCTGCCGGCATCCCCGACCGTGCATATGATCCAATCGCACCCAATTTCCCAAAAACATAACATGTCAACCGGCAGGCCCAGAGAAGCTCTGACAATTAAGTTCAATGACTCCGACCTCATCGGAACAGTGGCCAGCCACGTCGATCCTTTGGTCGTCAAATTATGCGTACGACAGTTCAGCGTTGAACGCATTCTCATAGACCTAGGAAGCACTTCGGAAATCTTGTACTACAGAACTTTTGTTGAACTCGGCCTCAACGAGTCGGACCTATCACCGTCGTCTCAGCCACTGTTCGGCTTCAATACGAATCCAGAGTATCCGTTAGGGAGGATCGTGCTACCTGTTCGAGCGGGCTCAAAAACGGTTGACGTGGAATTGTTGGTTGTGAAGCTTCCGTCGCCATATAATGCCATCATGGGGCGCCCCTGGTTGCATGTCATGAAGGCTGTCCCAAGCACCTACCATCAGCTTATGCGCTTCCCAACAAACCATGGCATTGAGGAGATCCGTGGCTCACCGCAATCCGCGCGAACGTAGACTTTATCAAGATCCATTTACAGACCCGACTTGTGGGATCTGATGCTTGTACTGGTACCACGTTTTAATGAAAATCGACTTTCTTTGCCACTCTCCTTCAAGCCTCTTGGGCCCAATTAAGTCTCCAGATTCGAAGCCCCCTTTGGTGCATGACACCTTAGGGCCGAATAAGTCTCCGGATTCGGAGCGCCCTTCGTGGATATCACGATTGGCCAAATTAAGTCTCCGGATTTGGAGCCCCCTTTGGTACAGGTCACCTTAGGGCCGAATAAGTCTCCAGATTCGGAGCCCCCTTTGGTGCATGACACCTTAGGGCCGAATAAGTCTCCGGATTCGGAGCGCCCTTCGTGGATATCACGATTGGCCAAATTAAGTCTCCGGATTCAGAGCCCCCTTTGGTGCAGGTCACCTTAGGGCCGAATAAGTCTCCGGATTCGGAGCCCCCTTTGGTGCATGACACCTTAGGGCCGAATAAGTCTCCGGATTCGGAGCCCCCTTTGGTGCATGACACCTTAGGGCCGAATAAGTCTCCGGATTCGGAGCGCCCTTCGTGGATATCACGATTGGCCAAATTAAGTCTCCGGATTCGGAGCCCCCTTTGGTGCATGACACCTTAGGGCCGAATAAGTCTCCGGATTCGGAGCGCCCTTCGTGGATATCACGATTGGCCAAATTAAGTCTCCGGATTCGGAGCCCCCTTTGGTGCATGACACCTTAGGGCCGAATAAGTCTCCGGATTCGGAGCGCCCTTCGTGGATATCACGATTGGCCAAATTAAGTCTCCGGATTCGGAGCCCCCTTTGGTGCATGACACCTTAGGGCCGAATAAGCCTCCGGATTCGGAGTGCCCTTTGGTGCAAGTCACCTTAGGGCCGAATAAGTCTCCGGATTCGGAGCGCCCTTTGTGAATATCACGATTGGCCAAATTAAGTCTCCGAATTCGGAGCGCCCTTTGGTGCACACCTTAGGGTCGAGTAAGTCTCCGGATTCGGAGCCCCTTTTGGTGCAGGTCACCTTAGGGCCGAATAAGTCTCCGGATTTGGAGCCCCCTTTGGTGCATGACACCTTAGGGCCGAATAAGCCTCCGGATTCGGAGTGCCCTTTGGTGCAGCTCACCGTAGGGCCGAATAAGTCTCCGGACTCGGGGCACCCTTCGTGGATGTCATGATTGGCCAAATTAAGCCTCCAAATTCGGAGCCCTCATTGGTGCATGACACCTTAGGGCCGAATAAGTCTCCGGATCTAGAGCCCGTTTTAATCAACTAATTAAGCCGGAATCACTAATATGGTTCGCCGGACAAGGCGTGCCTTAGCCGGCCCACGAGTACGACCCATTCTGGTTAAACTCGCATCCCGCCTAAGGCAAGGGCCGATCCCTGAATACAGGAAAAATATTTAAGCTAAAATATTTAAGCTACACAAAAGTTCCGATAGCAAACTAATAGCAAACTATTAAACCATACGAAATGACGTGCTTAACCATTAAAAGTTGGGATCAGGAACATTCATCCGGCATAGCTAAACAAAAGATTTTCAGAGTAAGAGTCAACTATATGAAATAACACTTTTTATTTGATTAAAAAGTTGTTACATAGACGCAATCCGCGTTCGAATATTACAATATCTATCTCTAACTTCTAAGACAAATCAACCCATCGACCCAACTCTTGTCATTTGAACAACCATCGCGCCTCAAAACGCATCGATCTAACCGCACCCGAATCGGCATGTCGCCGGGCCTCTGACACCATCGACAATGTCAAGGCCAAGATCCAAGACAAGGGAGGTGTAACGCCCTCAAAATAAACCCATAATACATAATATTAACATGCGGAATTATAAGGAAATAAAGTATCTTATTCCATTCATCAGAGTACCATGAAATAAAACATCATAATAAATGCCCTACGGGCTTACATCTTGCCAAGCCAACACTTGGACACAATTCCATGAGTTCTAACTCAAAAACAAATAAAGCCCTAGGCTTGAAAGTTTACATAGTTCAAATGAAACAAATAAAACAAATAAAGCAAATCTTCAAGTCCAAATCCTCATAAGCTAAATCTTTGGAGGTAGTGAACCACCTGAACCTGAAAATGAAGTTCCCATATAGGGTGAGCCACAGCCCAGTAGAGAAATACTAAACCAAGCATAAGAATTAACTAAAGCAGCAGCATCCGATACATGGTTAACACCAAATAATCAATTTACAATTTTATGACACGAATGTCTACTTTGCCTATGACACTTTGTCTATGGCATAACTCACCTTCCAACTATGGCACAGAACCTGGCCAAACAACTCAACATGGATAACAAATCAGGTTAAACCTTTCTTATAACAAAATAAACACACATACTGGTGTTATAACAATCTCAATCAAATCCACTTCTATACTTCCCAACTGATACACATGGTGGTGATGTATCATATCAACAACAAATAGATAAGCATATGAGCTGTATCTCTACTATAGGCGCGCATATAAGCAGCAACCCTGGGTTCATCCCCTATCTTCCCATTATCATTAACCGGTTTAGAGGTACATCCCTCATCTTCCCCTAAACCGTGGAGTACATCCCCTATCTCCTCCCATACACAAGTAATGCATATAAACATAAAGTCATATACATAATAAATCAATACATAAATTTAATGTATTATTCCAACCTTTATACTCAACAACTTAACCAAATGATTAGTTTCAATTTTGCCTAATCCACATGCAGTGTCTACAACAATCATGACTATCCTCCACCGATAGCCCAAAACAATTATTTCTAAACAAGAAATAAATATAACAACAAATGTAATTTCAACATTCTCAAAGGTAAGTATTTAAACTAACCAAATACATCATTAAACCACTAAATTCCCCAATCTCATGAATTAAACCCAATATCACAATCTTCCCTTAAATTAATTATATAAATTAATCTATGACAAACCCTAGGGTTTCTCCCAAAATTACCAAACTACCCCCACATACCAAAATACCACCACTTAGGATTAAAACGTATAAATGGAGTAGGAAATCCCTACCTCGAAGCAAAGAACTCGAATGGAGAAGATAGAGATGATGATCCAAAATCCAAAGTGCTCCAAACCAAGAATTGTTCAGATTAAAACGAAGCCCTCGACTCACTCTATCTTTTTAATAAAGGATCTAGGTTAGAAACTCACTCTAAGTAGATCAAACCTAAGAGAGAATGTATGTAGGGAGAGAGAAAACGGTTTTAGGGTTTTAGAATCAAGAGGGAGATGAAAAATGGTCCAAAAAGTCGGATCTCGCCATTTTATAACAGTCGCCCCGCTCGAGCGGCGGATGCACACTCAAAGATTTCGATACAGCTCCCCCACTCGGCGTCAATTCCGCCGGCGGCACACAGACTCCCGCCGGCGCCAATCCCCGCTCAAGCGTCCAACACAACACAGGAAATACTGGAAGGTTGTATTCTCGCCGAAGCGGCCAAACCCGCCGGCGACAAGCAAAATTTTGGGCAACTGGGCTTGGTTCCAAAGCTCAACCAACCTGCTGCAAACACGCTCAACACATCCTAAAACTCAATCAAATAGACCTAAAGGATGACAACAACAAGGGAATCTACGGAACTTAAGTCTGAATACAATAATCAATTTGGGAAAAGACCGGGGTCGCTATAGGAGGTTAGGGGCAGCGGTCGTTGTGTCTCCTTTCGGGGCGATCTGCTTCAACGACTTGGAGGCTGACGTGTTTCCAGTCTCTCCTTTCAGCAGTCCACCTCCCACACCGGAGAATCCTCCGCCGCAAACGGAGAATCCTCCGCCGCAAACCATCTGAGCGCCAAGTTCGGCCGGAATTTGAGCTCCTGCAACTATCATCACCATCTGATGGTGAGAACTCTTGATCATCCCACGCAATAGATGCTGGTGAGCCAAATATGTTTGATTGCATGAGGCGCCTGCCACTTTTATTCTCAGTAATGGCCGTGATCTCGAGGCCCAAATCCCGAAGTGATTTTATCAACACTAAACCCCACGAAGACAGGCGTCGGTCAACATTCTCCACGACCTAGTTAACCCAACGGTTGGCTAAAACGCAGCAAGATAGGTCAAGTAGGGTAAAAATTACCTAGCCCAATCGGCTAGACATCTGGCATTCGAGCCAAGTCAAAATGCCATAGCCCCTCCGACCCTTGGCTCACGGCTTCTTCAAATTTCAACAACACACGCCGCAATGGCTTTATTCAAAAGTAAACGGCCATTACATGTAGGCCGATCACACACAACAAATCGGCGCATCGATTTAACATGCTGAGTCCGATTGATGTATTTACGTCTATCCAAATATTTATGCAATCAAATTAAACACGCACACGCCGAATGCGGGAGACAATTTGATATTTTCAATAAAGCGTCTTTTATTCAAAAAAACCAAGAAATTACATAATTGCGAACGCGACCAGCGTTCGAACCTTACAATAATTAAAGTCATACGGCGTCGCCCTCATCCTCACTCTTCTCGACCTCGAAAGCAGAAAACGGAAAGTCCTCACTGTGGTAGAGAGGTGACGCCAAATCGATGCCTGACAAGCGAAGAGATTCGGCGACTTGAGATGCCTTGATCCAACCATGCCTGAACCCATGATTTTCACATCGGCAAACCTCTTCGGCAAGCTTCTCCTTGGTCTTTTGGATTCCAATCAAGCGCCCTTCGTGAAAACCTTTTTCATAAGACCTCCCCTTGGCGGACTCCAATGCGAACATGCTCGCCGTTTCACGATCGGCAATGGCGGCTTATAAATCGGTAACCCTCTTCCACGATTGATTCACCCTTCGGGTTGTACTTGAGCCGCTTTGATCTTTCTTAACTCACGTTCAGCCGCCTCCACGCGAGCCTCCAAACTGCGGATATGCTCTTCCTTTTTCTCCATTTTTCGGCGGGCGGCGCGCAATCGCATGCCGACTTCATAAGCCGTATAGAGCCCTTTCACCGCCCCATGAATGCCCTCGCGAAACACTTTGTAGTCCTGACGACCAACCATTGACTGCTAAACTTCCGGAGGAAATATTTGTCGAGCAAACTCGACCGCCACGTTTGGATCTCGAACGATCGAGTCCGCTTCCGTCATGGGCTTATTCTTCACAAATACTGCAAAACTTAATGGGCACGGATTCGCGTCTGATCTCCTTTCGACTTGGGCGTGTGGCGATCTCCCCTAGGACTGCCTATCCCGTCTGGGCGAGCTACTACGACGTCGAGGAGATTGAGGCCTCTCTCGACCCATAGAACTCTTACTCCCAGCACGCAAGGGCGCACCACGGTGTTCACTTCGATTCATATCACCGCCAAGCTCAGCCAATGTCTTGGCTTCCCCTTTGCTGTTAAAGAAGAGTTTGTTCGACATTCGCACAATAGATTTTCTCTCAGGAGTCTGAATCAGATACCTACCAGACTCTTAAAAGCTGTGCCTTTGATCATTTAACACTCGCAGAGGCAGCACGATCGAGGCAAGTTCATTAATCGCGAAACCCAATCGCCTGACGCCGACTAAGTTGACGGTAGGACAAGCTTTTGGCTCAAGATCTTCAGCCTAAGTGCGAAATACCCCAGCCGGCTCGCAAGTTGATTCGGGCAAGAGCAGATTCATCAATCTGTTCGGCTAAACTACCCCAGCCGGTTCACGAATTGATCCCTCAGAGCCAGAGTTCTTATCATGAACCCACTGGGGCAAGGGCAGATTCATCAATCTAAGGGTCCAAGATCGAGGGCGTGAAATTGCAAATGGTGATTTTGATGGGATATGTATTGAATTTGCAGAACCCGGATATTGACCAATCTTTTTCCTCTCTACCTTCAAGGTTCTATTCGCTCAAGTACCCAAAGGCCAATAAGTTGATTCGGGCAAGAGCAGATTCATCAATCTGTTCGGCTAAACTACCCCAGCCGGCTCACGAATTGATCCCTCAGAGCCAGAGTTCTTATCATGAACCCACTGGGGCAAGGGCAGATTCATCAATCTAAGGGTCCAAGATCAGTAGGCAGTGAAATTGCAAATGGTGATTTTGATGGGATATGTATTAAATCTGCAGGAACCCAGATATTGACCAATCTTTTCCTCTCTACCTTCAGTGGTTAGCGACTTCAGATTCAAGTAAGGAAAAAACTAAAGTTTGGACAAACGATATTCTATGTACGGCTTGTTTAGAAGAGTTCTAGATAAAATCATTCGTGCCACAATAAAATCATTCGGCTCACGAGTTGACTGGCAAGAGCAGATTTATCAATCTATTCGGACCAAGTACCCCAGCCGGCTCACAAGTTGATTCAGAGCTAGAATTCTTTTTATGAACCCCCAAGCAAGTGATTCACAAATCAGGGTTTCCCCACAGTATATGCAATTCCATTTTACCAAATGCATTGACAAACACAGAACTCTTTCATTAAAATTAAACCACAAAACTCTTTCATACAAAGTGTGTGGTGGTAGCAAAAATTACAAGAACTCTTTCATACAAAGTGTGCGGTGGTAGCAAAAATTACAAGGAAATTTTCATTAATAAATTGCGCGCAGATGCTAACCAATTTATACATGAAAACTACCCTGAACCAACAAAGCATTATCCAAAAGAAGAAAAACAAAAACAAAAAGACGCCTGCTCAGTAAATGGCTCCCAGATCATTCGTCGGTATCGGATTCAAGTGGCTCAACATCCACCTGCTCATAAGGAATTGGCACATCCAATGTAACCTCAGCGGCAACAAGGGCTTTGAGCCACCCATGTTTGAACCCGCGATTCTCAAATTTGGACACTTCTTCAACATATTCCGTCAGAGTGGCGCCTCTCCCTGCCTCAAAGGCCTCCGATTCGGCTTTGTCGCGGGCCGCCTTAAGCTCCTCTAACTGAGCTTCCGCTTCAGCAAGTGCTTCCTTGGAAAGTTTGAGCGATTCCTCGCTCGCATTTGCCCTACCCTCAGCATCAACACGAAGCTGTTCGGCGACACGAGCCCTCTCTTTTTTCGCTTCGGCTCGCGCGCTCTCCATTTCAGCTCTCATAATTTTGAACTCGGCCCTACTTTTCTGACCATGTAACTCTGTTTCCAAATGGTCAATTCTCCAGAGAGCATCATGCAGGCGGCGACCCAAGTCGGCGATCCTTCTGATCGTCTGCAAAACAATTCGGTATGATTAGACGCCTTTAACAAACAAGAGCGAGATGAAGGTGACCTACCAGGAGTGCCGATTGAGCAGTTAGGGCAACGGCCATAATATCAGGCACGGCACCGAAGGCTTTGTTGTCAGCCGGCAGAGAAATTGAAGCCGCCAGGCTCAGAGCCACTTTGGATCCTCGACGGCCGAAGCGTTGGATAAAATCAGCATATCCCTGATCTTTGGCTGAATAACGAACGGAGCGACCACGTCCGGTTCTTCAAGCCGAAGCCGTTTGCTACCAGGGCCAGCTTCTGAACTCGCTTCTCCCTCGGCACCACGCTTTTGGCCTTGCTCCGGAATCAGCCGTTCCCCATCGGCCTGTTCTCCACCCTCTTTTCCCGTATCGGACGTAGCAACCTCAACCGTCCCCTCAGAAACAGGTACGAAGGGCTTGATCAAGTCGATCCGATGCGCGATTCAAATTTCTTCGGGTGGCTATCCGCTCGGCATTTCTTTTATGTGCCATCTGTGTTAGGCTTTCCTTCGCCATACCCTCAAAGAAATCGCCGGGTAGATCCCCCAAATTCGCAAAAATATCCCCGGAAGAGAAATATGTTCGTCCTGAGGCGGATGGCTCGGTGGCCTCAAATGCCGAGCGTACGGCCTTATCGCCCTCTACAACCCCCTCAGTAGACTCCCCAGCCGGATTGGCAATCACCCCTACAACCGGCTCGACGTCTTCCCCCGAATCAGAAGCTACGAGACCGATCTGCCTAAGGTTCTTGAAGCTGGGGAAGATAAGGGCCGAGAGCTGTTGATTGCCGGCTGGAATCGGAATGTTATCTGCAGCCGAGAAAGTAGTGTAAGTGGGTTCGTACCGAAGGAGAATATGGGCGGCTCTCCCTTGCTGTTGTACGTTTGGGCGGCCGAAATATGTGAGTGCAGTCTTGATTTCCCCAAGAACCACGTCGTCAACCGAAGTCAGAATTTTCTTCAACCTATTACCTGCAGAAGATAAAAAGCGATTTAGGGAAAAGAGCCGAATAAGAGATAGTCCAACAAACAAGACATTGCGTGGCAACCTGGGTCACCCTTATGTCTGGGAATAGGGTCCAGGCGATCCTCCCCTTCAGCGAACTCCCAATTACCTCGGACGTTGACCATCACGTCGTCAACCCGTTTACCAGAACTGGCAAGCATAGTCACCAAGTGATGGTCAGTATCTTTGGCCCTGAGAAAATATCGCCCCAGCCGACCGGAGGATTTGGCTAAGGCGTAACAATGCCGAATGGCCGGAATCCCAAGGTTAATCCTAAGGCGTCGATTCAACTCTACAACCCCCATGATGATTCGAAAGAAATTTACATTGGGTTGAGAAGGAATCAAACCCCAATAGCGGAGAACGGCCCTAAGAAGTGGGTGTAGGGGGAAACGAACCCCACCCTCCGCAATGGATAAAAGAGGGAATACGATCGTGTTTTGATCTTCCCTCTCCATGTCGAGAGCGTTGTCCGTTACAAGGGATAAATGGACGTCGTCAGGAATAGAAAAATGTTGCCGGAAACCGGAGATACGATCCTCAGAAAGGAGGTCTTTCAAATGTTTGGCCATCTTAGCAAAGAACTAAGTATTTGCTGAAGCTAAAATAGCAAATAGAAAATAGGATTACAAAGAAGGGATAAGGAAACTTACGAAGAGTAGATGAGACAA
Organism: Camellia lanceoleosa; assembly: GCA_025200525.1. NCBI lineage: Eukaryota > Viridiplantae > Streptophyta > Magnoliopsida > Ericales > Theaceae > Camellia > Camellia lanceoleosa. Next base: position 74,668,811 of record CM045771.1, on the reverse strand, counting down.
GGGAAGACGGGAAGAAGTTGCAGAAAACGCAAGTCACGGAGGGATATGCACTGGCGATCCAAAAGTCTCAGAAAATCGACGAAATGTGAATTCGAAAGGACCGAAGTTTCAAATCGCAATAAATGCTGAGATACACATGAATAGAGCGGGAAAGCGTAATGATGAGCAAAAAGGTGCGCGCCTCCTGACATATATTGAGGCACGCGAAGCCGCCTGACGCTAAACTTCTCAAATTCTGAACCGAACACGCCATTAACCGCCACAACAGGAGTTCGAGGGCAATGGTAGCCGAATAATTGGCGAAGATAAAGAAGGTATATTTGAAGCTTGACACTAGTTTACAGATATCCCGCAAGGATACGGGCGAATAGGATAAATAGGCGAATGGGGAAGGATCCTAGAGCCGAATAGTGGAAAAGATAATGATTGAAAAAGTAGGCCCGAGGATCAGAAGAAACGAGTATAAATATAATGGCAATAGACTAGAAAAGGTATGTAAGAATCACTTCTAAAAACTTAGTCAACAAGCTTTCTTGAGTAGAAGAACTGACTTGTCCGTCGGAGTGCTAATTCCGACACCCCCGACCAGAGTATTTGTATCTTTGCAGGTGACTAGCGGAGAATCATTGGCGTCTTCCAGGATCTGAAGAGTATTTCCAAACCACTTCCCCACAATAGCTCGTGAAGCAACCTCTGTTATGGACATAACTCTGTGATGTTTAGCAGATATAACTCTCTTTCTTATCATCATTTATCACACACAATACATGAATGGAGTATAAAATTTTTTCTGTTCTTTCTTAATTTATTTTCAATGAAAAAAGTTAGAGCATTATGTTTTATTTCACTTGTAAGAAGATGAAACAAAAGTGATAGTTACTTTGGTTGGAATGGCTTTTTGAGATTCTCAAAAAATTTCATATTCCCTCATTTCTTTAGAACCTCATGTTTCACTCATGATATTGATGTTAGAAGTATTTTTTTTAATTTTTTTTTTTTAAATTTTTTGGTTTTCCCTTTTTAGTCCTTAAATAGCTCTGCTTTGAACTGTGGTAGTTGCATTACATTTTTCTAGAAATAAAGATATAGACAATCTTGTTGATGGTGAGTTTGAGCAGCCTCTTCAGTAACTGCATGACTCGGACTCGGAGCGTGGGGGTGGTATTTTTTCCTTAGCAGTGCTGCTATTTCTTTCACTACCTAAGGTTGAAACTTTTTATTTTCTTAAAAACTATGTGGAACATTTTTTCCCCTTCTTTCTAAGTTAAAATGAGGGTGGTGATAAGATGGAGGGTTTTACAAAATGGAAATTTCAAACTTTGCCATATCAACCCTGCAGATGAGCTAGAGCTCAAACGAGGGCATTGCTTAAATGTAGCATAATATCAAGTGTTGAACACTAAGTGACCTCCAGGTTAAATAAGAGCTGGTTGTTGAACCCTTTTATTTTAAGAAATTTCAGCTCATACTGACACATCTGCTAGAGATGGCAATTTAAACCCGGCCCGATGGGGACCCGACCCTCCGATCCCGATTAACACGGGGTTTCCTCGAAAAATACCCCCGACGGGCCGGGAACGGTATTAAAAAAAAAATCTCCGCCCATTTTTGGGCCGGGGACGGTGATTAGTGATTCAACCTCGACCCGGCCCGACCCCGGCCCCGTTCCCCGTCGTTTTTCCCCGCCTCCCTTTCCCTCTCTCATTTCAGATTTAATATAATATATTCATCTAATATAATATAATATTATATTATATCTATACTCTGTGTTGTGTTGACTAGAAGGGTCAGAACCAATTACTTTTCAACATAAATAATAATATACTCTTCTCTCTCTCTCTCTCTTATCTCAGAACTCATTTCACAATCCGAAAACCAGAACACCCACCTCTCATCTCCCTCATTTCAGATCTCTCTCTCTCCCATTTCAGATACTCTCTCCTCTCACACACGGCTTCATTTCACGTGAGAAAAATGAGAGAGAGAAGAGCCGATCTCACAGCGCCGATCTCACAGCGCCACTCCTCCACCGCCGATCTCACAGCGCCGCTCCTCCACCGCCCTCTGCCGTCGTGCCGATCTCCTTCGCTGTCTTCCTCCGCGATCTCCTCCGCCGCCCGACCTTTCCGCCTCTCTTTCTCTGTGTTATATATACACACACACACACATATATATATATATATATTAGATTGCAGCTAGATCTATCTCTCTCTCTACTTAGCTCTACCTCTCCTTACTGAGATTTGTGTGTTGTTGATGTTGTTTGATGATATTGTTGTTGATGATGTTGTTTGCATCGTTGTTGTTTTTTTTCGTTTTTTTTTTTTTTTTTATCCGGGGAATTTTTGGGGTCGGGGAAACCCGATCCCCGTTAGGAGACGGGGATGGGGATGGTAATAGGTTCCCCGTCGGGCATCGGGGCCGGGGTCGGGGACATTCTTATCATCGGGGACGGGAAGGGTGATCCCCGGCCCCACCCCGCCCCGTTGCCATTCCTAGCATCTGCCCAACAGCTTACCCACATCTCATTTGGATGAGTCGATTACTAATTTATGGATGAAGAATTATTCACATAATCGATTAATAGAGTATAACTAGGTCCTATATATGAGATGGTAAGGCTTGCCATTGAAATTGTTGCTCTATCACATTGCCCACCTAATTTTTTTTGAAAAAGTCTTATCATTTCAAAAAAACCTAACGAAAAAAAAAAAAAGAAAAGAAAAACCTAACCTGAAACTTCACTAGTATTTAAGATCTTTGGTGCACATTTATAGTTGCAGTGTGGGGTCACTCCTTAATCTTGATCATTGATATTGAATTTTGAACATTTCTAGCTTTTTGTTCCGAAACTGTAGTATTGCTCTATTTTTTTATGGTCTATGATGTGGTTGTTGATCGGTTCTATATCTATTAAATTATTGCATATCTAGTCATCAACAAAATAATTATTTCACAACAAATCCAAGTTTTGGACTTCAATGTGGCTACTATTATAGGCTACAAGGGGTAGCACTCACTTATCCTTAACCCTTTACCAAACCCATGAAAAATATATATATATATATAGATGAGCCAATATGCCCAGAATGTTCATAACTTTTTCATAGTTACACTGATCTTGAAATCTTTGACAAATTGAAACAAACCAAAATGAAAGACAAAAGTACCCATTTCTACCTCTGGTTTCTTCTCCTTTTTTTCCTGTGTTTATTCTTTTGTTGAGAGCTTCAAGGAAGCAGAAGACATCAAAAGATCACAATTCCTAGATGGTTTCTTCTTTGGAACATCCACTTCTTCATACCAAGTATGTCTCTTCTTCTTCTTGCCTTCTAAATTGTGTCCTCTCTCTCTTCCTTAGACTTTTTCCATATTGTTGTCATAGATTGAAGGAGCAATTCTTGAAGATGGTAAGTCTCAAAGAATCGATGTTTTCATTCGCTTTCAAGGTAATTGAAGAAGGTCTGTCTAATGCGACTAAAGCTAAGCGTAATATGATTCGCTTTTTGACTAACTGCTTGTTTAATTCATTTAGGTGGCCAAAGAAATGGAGCAAATGGAGATGTAGCCAATGGTCATTATCGCCGCTACTTGGTATTAGACTTGCATTTCTTTTATAATTAGTTTGTACATTTAAATTGCATAACAAAGATATGAAAAGAGATCGTCAAATTAATTTTATCTTATTACGATTGTTACAGACATTGAGTTAGTGCGTCTTTGGGGGTCAATGCTACGATTTTCAATCACATGTTCCGAGTTCCACCTAGTATATTTTCCAATAATCTGTTATTATTTGTTACTCATAATTTGATTGGTTCATATAACTTGATTAATGACCTTCTTGAGCTTTATTAGGAGGAAGATTTGGAGAAGTCAATCCAACTGGTATCATGTTGTATAACAAAATCAATGACAATCTTTTGCTCAAAGGTACTGTGAGAAAAATTTCAATCTACTCAGAGAATTCCTCATGTTGTAAACAAGAATATATTTTAACGAGCGAGGCAAAATATTAATGCAAGAATTGAGCCATTTGTGACGATAAATCATAATGACTTCCCTCAAGAACTCGAGGACGATATGGGCCTTGGCTCACCTCTTATGCAAGATGCCCAACTCTCTCTCTCTCTCTCTCTCTCTCATAAAAATTCTAGGTACACGTAATTAAATCACGTAAAATACCCATAATGATTCCTGTGGTTTAATTTGTGTACTTATTTTTCTCAATCAAGTTAGTCTCTACCTAGTATTTAATATAATTTTATTGCAAATTCTGTCATTAAATCTTTGTCCATATATATATGTTTGTGTTTTTGTAGGGAAGATTTTGTGTTTTTTGCTGAAACTTGTTTCAAGAACTTTGGGGATCGAGGAAATCTTGGATCGATCACAATCAACGAGCCAAACTTATTTGTAGAAAGCGCCTACTTGCGGGAATCATTTCCATCGCTCATAGTTCTGAACCTCGTAGCAACTGTTCATCTAGAAATTCTATCATGGAGCATCTTATTTCAATGCACAACATGTTACTGTCACATGCCAAGGCTGCCAAGCTCTACCATGAGCATTTTCAGGTAATTAAAGTGAAAGCACTCTTAATTATAGTTGCACATTGTATTTGATAATTTGATTCATGAAATCGATGTTGGTGCAGCCAAAACACGGTGGATTCAAGTAACTCCTTAGAAACTTAAATAAAAATTCATTTTATGCATTAATAATAAAACTATACAAGTATTTGGGGGATAGTTTATTGATATGCATACTGTTCTTTGTCATATTTTTATTTATTTATTTATTTATATTTTTTGGGGGGTGTTGTTGTATCATGATATATATATGTTGAGAGCATAAATATTTTTTTTCTATCTTGTTGAAACACTAGTAATGCTTTTCTGGACTTACCATGAACAATCTTATAAATTGTAAAGAACTCCTTGAAAACTTAAATTAGAAGTTCAAACCCTTTTATTGGAATGGTCCTGTTTCAATATCTATAAATGGAATGATTGAAATTTATCAAAATTTGTAATTCCAAGCTTGCCTTGTTGCACCAGTGAAGTGTCTGGCTGGTGGAAAATAATTCCTCTACTAAACCCAAATAATTTGTATGAGGTCGTAATTATTATTGATTTGTGAATGATGCTACTCGTGTTTTTCGATCTCGCTCAAAACACAACTTCAAGGGCTGAAAATTTTAGAATTATACAATTTAGCGTTGGGTTCATGAGATTACTTTAAATTGGTTGCATGAATTATGCTTAAAGGTTACAAACTCAATTCGAACTCATGAATTTGTCCAATTAAATTAGGTTTAATTTGGTTGCTCATGAATACCCATTTAAAAGAATATGGAGGCTACTGTTATTATTTATTTTAGTGGGGTAATTGTGTCCTAAATGTTTTACATCTCCAGAGACATTTTATGTAGTATACGTAGCATAGAATGTGTTTGGTTTTTTGTTTGTTGGATTCCTTGAAGCAATTTTGCAACCAATATAATTCAAAGCTACATAACTTTATATATAATACTTATTAAAGTTATTATATATGTTCTGTCATTATTTGTTAAAGTGATTTCATATTGCATGTACTCTGGAGATGAATAACTATTGCAGGCTTTCTTGTATGATACTCACCAAGCTAATGCATTCTTAAGGTTTGCATACTTTGTTTCTGAACTTGGCAACTAATCGAGTGGAAGAGTTAATGCTCTAGAGTGGCTCAGTCTAAATTTCTATCAATTTTTCTCTAGATGGTCATAGTGGTGGGTTTGGTCCATTGGAGGGCAACATGCTATCAAGGTTGGCTTCTCATGATTTTTTTGAATGAATGTTAACTTTTTTATTTGCACCCCATTGCTGTTTGTAATGCAAGTAAATGACTAGGAATTTTTATTTCTCGTCTTGAGCCTCATTTTGCTTCCCTCTTCAACATGATTTTTCTTGGTTTAATTATGTTAACTAATTTGGAAACATTTACATAGGATTAGGAGGAGATTGATAGATAATAATATAAAATGTCTTTCTTACTATGTGGCAAAGAGGCAACCTGTGAAATTTTTGTAGAAGTTGGAATTTGAGCTATCCTAGGCAAAAATGAGTGCTAAAGCATCTCCAACCCACTAGGTATATCATGCTTGTTAGTCAAAATGCCTAGTATAACTCATTTTTTTCAACTCCAATGCACAAGGCATATGATTAGGCATTTTAGCTCAACTCACATTCACTAGCTACATGTAGCTAGCCTTCAAGACTAGGAAAAATGTATTTAATCATTAGGATCATTTCCCTCCATCTTTGTTGCTGATGTGGCATTTTATAAAATTAATAGTATTTAGATGAATAGGTAAAATAAAGAGCATGGTTGGAGTAAAAACATGAAATAGTTGATAGGCAAAATGAAATATATACTTTATAGTAATATTTAGATAGGTAAAATGCCTATTACCATTGGAGATGCTAACTTTATAATTGTTATTATGAAGTAATCAAATCAATTTAATTCATGCAGGTATGAGCCGCTATCTTATTTTCTTGGGAGGGAGTGTTTTATCCATGCTTATGATCCAATATATGCTCTTTCTACTGATTTTGTTTCAAGCTTGGTTGCTCTAAGAAGGGAAACTTCTGAAGATGAAATCCAAGCTAGTAGGAATTTTCTAATATAAGATATGGATGGCATAAGGCGAGTGTTGATGCAATTGAATCAACCCATAAAGTTTGTACCGCTTAGAACTTAAAGATAGGTTTTTTTTTTTTTTTTTTGAATGATTTAGAACTTTTTGGACGGTTTTAAAGTTGAGGACAATTTTTGATGTTAAGAAACATAGTTTTTGGATGGTTTGTAATGTACAGACAATTTTTGGATGTTCGAAACTTTTAAATAGTTTTTTTAATGCTTGAAATAATATTTTGGTGATTGATTGATACTTATATATATATATATATTTATGAAACTTGTTTGTAATGTTTTTTTATATTGTACAGAGCAAGTGAAATAGAGCTTGTCGAATTTTTTTTTTTTTTTAAAAACTAAATATATTCTATGACGGGCAGAATAGGCTGTTGTGTTAAGTATTTAACGACCAGTAATGAGCGTCGTGATTTGCCTCTTGAATTAACGGCGTGTAAAATTAGTCGTAGAAAAATTAAACATGACGTGTAACATGCACTGTTAAAAGTTTTAACGGCATGCTATGACATGCCGTTGAAAGTGAATGACTTTTCATGACTGGTCATAATATGACGTTATCTTGTGCGTCGTAGAATCGTATTCACAGCATGCATTTGGCGCCTTAAAAATCCTTTTTTGTTGCAGTAAAATCTTTCAAAATCTCAATATTGTTTTGAAATAACGAATAATTAAGTTAAAAATCATAAAAAGTGTGGAGATATCCTTACCTCAGCTTAGAAGTCGAGGGAGAGAATGGAGAAACTTCAAAAACACCGAAACTCAACTTTGTTCGAATCAAAAGAAAGCTCACGGCGTGTTCTATCTTTTTAACAAAGGGACATGGGTAAAGAACTCAATGGATCTAAGTATATTTGTAGAGAGAATGTGAGTTTTAGAGAGAGAGTCACAATTTAGGGTTTTGAAATGTTTTGAGGGAGAGATGAAAAGTGATGTAAAAAATGATTTTTACGGACTAATATACGCGCAGACTGCTCGAGCGCAAGAAGTGTCGCTTGAGCATCCAAACACGAGATATGACCACTCGAGCATAGGAAATCATCTCTCGAGCGTAAAATACAAACTCTTAGAAGTTTTGCGGACAAAGGATCACCATTCGAGCACAAGAAGTACCACTTGAGTGCAACACCACTCAAGCATAGGAAACACCACTAGAGCGAAAAATGCACACTCCCAGTAGTTTTGCAAGCCTACAAAATTACAGAGAGCTCACAAGAACTACTCGAGAGCAGGAAGCTACGCTTGAGTGTAGAAGCCAAAATCTAGGCAACAAGGGTTTTGAAAAATTAACTCCCGACCTGTTCCAAACACAACCAAGACACTCCAATGACCAAACTCAATGAGGAAGAGGAAGACAAGACATGAACAACTGTAGAAGATAATAAAATCCGGATCCAAAACATCAAATGAGTGGGGTCTAAACCAAAATCGCTATACCTAGACACTAAACACTTTGGCTCAACTAAAATTAGCAAGGTCTGTGAACCAATCGGTCCCGATCACTATAATCTGTTCCCCATCAATTCAACCATGACACATGGTGTTTAATGCTTATCCTGTTGAATAAAGTTAATGCTAAATTCTAATACACATTCATTATTTCCTCATATTCGATCTTAGTTTTTTTATTGTCAATCAATTACTTCCTCTGATTTTCAAATCAAATAAGCATTGAGGTCCCAATACAATTTTTAAATAATAAATAAATCTAAAATTCCATCATTAAATAACCCACTGTGTACCAACTTTGTTCCCAATCAAAATCATCAAAAATGCACAGAATGAATTTCACTTTTTAATAAATAACCAAAATGCACAACTAGGTATAAAACCTAGTATGAAGACAGTGCAGACCCCATTTATGGCAACATTGCTGACTCTGAAGTGTTGCAAAATAGTCCTTTCATAGTTTAATTCACCAAAACATATATTCAATATATTCTTGCACAACTAAGAGTCCGAAGGCTGATTCATCATTTCACAAAGAAAAAATATAAACGGCGTGAAACATGTGTTCACATGCAACAATTGAAGAAACACATTTAGTAACACGAGTAAAATCAATGCACGGAAGTTTTGGAAATAAAAATAAAATAATATAGTTTCACATCTCCACATCTTGATTGATGCACATAATGGCACAATCATAAATGGAAAAATTATGGTTTCAACTCATAACCAAAAAAACATCTAAAATTTAGAGTTCAAAACAATAGGACCAAAATACCAAATTTTCATTGTTAGAATTGAAAACAATAAAAGGCTTACGTAAAAATATAAAACCCATAACAATTGTGGAAATAAACAATACAATTTTGTCTTGTCATGAAATCCACTACCCTGTTCAAGCAACCTATTTTATATGTTGATAATCTATCACCATTCTTAAGCGCAAATAAATTCACCATTCTGTGCTGTCAATAAATCAATTCCTTGCCCTATCAAACAATACTTAATTAACTCCTTTGCCATCTAAAATGACTCCTAAGCAATCTACACCGGGTTTGACATAGAACAAAATACCTTACAAATAAATCTGACAAAAGTGACACAATAACCAAATCTTTTACTTTGATTTAATTGAGAGTTAATGACATTACCTTATAAAGCTCTGTCACAACTCCAATGACTTTCATAGTTCATCGTCAACATGGACACTCTACAAAGTAGAGCATCTAAAAATAAAAAATTCACGATTAGAAAGACAAAATAAATAATAAAAAAAAAACTAAAATATATATATATATATATATATTGTTTAAAAAATTTAGGCTTAAAAATATTTTTTTTCACAATTAAATCTAAAAATCTCATGCAAGTTATTGAACCCATTCACATTAAAGAAATATAAAATATAAGGGCTCACAATAAGAGAGAAAAAGAGGAACCAAAGTTGATATACTTTCATTTTGAAACAAAAGTGAGCTTGTTCAACCTAATTAAAGGGAATGGGATTGTTCAACAATTGTCCAAATCTATATAACTATCCAAAATCTTTCATAGGTAACAATATTTAGCACCACTCTAATTAACGCAAAGGGCTTTCCCTCGGGGTAAAGAGAAGAACCCCTTATCTAAAGGTAAAGCCAGAAGGGAGTAAAAAAAAAATCTCAAGATAACAGGCCTTCTCTTTTAGCCTAGCCGTCTGCTCTGTTTAAAGAACTTAGCCGTCTGCGCTGTTTCACTTAAGCTTTTACATTCTTGACAATTTAGTTTCATCGAATTCTCAAATCATGTCTTACAATGTTAATGGCTAGAATTAAGGTTTTGTTTGTGGGCAAGTATGTTGAGTAGTGTCATATATGTTTCATCAAAACAATTATTGCTTGGCCTATACTCATCTAGTTTAGCTCCTTGTGGGGGTCTGTAGAACTGTAACTTAATCTGATATTAGCTTTTGACCATGACAAGGAAGGATGATTTTCTTCTTTTATATGGGTCTTGTTTCTTATTTTGGTGATGTGTCTCTGATACTTGATTGTTGACTTGTGTTTCAAGAAATGATAAATCTATTGAAATTTACAATGATTAACAATCTCAAAATGAGAAAAAAAATTGAGATTAACTATACTTCTGATGAGAAATTGCAAACAAATGAGGATTCTGGCTAGATTATCTATTCTTGCAATTCAGACAATAAGTACCTAGATGATGATTTTAGACACATGACAACACGATTATGCTTCTTAATGTTGTTGCATAGCTGACCTGTTCAAAGGCAATTTCTTGTTCTTTAAAAAGGGCTGAGTACATCAGTTTTACCCTTGCATAGATGCTGCCTTTAGGAAGAAAAAGATGATGAAAGCCTATGGACTAAATTGTTTCTGTAATGTGTATGGTTAAGCAATTTCTTGCAAATAGTTTTGAGCAAGTTAATGTATTCTACTTGAGCAAGCCATCAAGCACGTAGAGCATCTAGGCATCTAAAAGCATGTTAGAAGGTATTGGAACGGGTTTGACCGTTTTGCTGTTCTTTGTTATTTGCATTGAGATGTTGAACTTTATGATTATTGTAACATTTGTTTCATCTAAAGGAATGGCAATTATATATATATATATATATATTACATGGACAAATTGGCAAATTCTAAGCTCCACATTAAAACTTCAAATGTAATTATTAAAATCATGTGACAGCCTGATGGGTTCAGCTAGCAACTTATGTGATTGCTATCGTGTAGCTCAAACTATTTAAGGTGAAGCCAAAGGACTTGGTCTATGTTTTTTATTTTATTTTTTTATTTTTTTTAAAATTAAAAATACTCCTTATATGTTAAAAGAGCATAATCTTTAGGAACCTCATGAATTCGAAGTCCTCAATTCTACCAGCTTATCTCTCGCCTTTTTTTAGAAATTTTGTGATATCTACCAAGTGGTAGGGGTGTTGTAGCTATTCCAAGTCAAACGTTAAATTCACCTATTAGGACACACATGTAAGTTACCTGTTCTTTTTTTATATATGTGATATTTCAATAAAATTTAATGAATTATAATCATATTACATACAATACACAATTAATGTAAAAACAACTTTTAAAATGAGACAAAAACTTTAGGCTAGGTTAAATAGATAATACAAAAAAATGAAAGAAAAAGTTTTTTTTTTTTTTTTTTTGTGTTTGTTTAAATAAGTCCCCCTATTTTTTTATGTGTTCGTGTGCAACACTGAACAGGTTTGGGCAACCAAACACTTCCCTTTCACTTTGTTTCAGTAGTAGTTTATGATTTATTAACCCGTATCTAATAGAGTGATGCTAAAGATTTTAAATAAGTTATCAAAATTTTTATCAAATTTTTCACATGAGTGTGGAACCTACATACATGTAATTTGTATGGGTTTCATCCCATATAAGAGATTTGGTAAAAAATTTGATAATTTATTTAGAATCTATAATATTTTCTGTATCTAATATCCAAAATATTTTGAAAAAACATGATCCCATTTCAATGGTGTGATTAGAGTACGCTGTGTGAGTTGGAAGGTATACTGAATCAATATAATATAATATAATATAGTCTTGTGAATATTAGTCCTAGTTTGAGTGTTCATTATTTTTAGGGTAAATTACACTTTGCACCGTTGTACTTTGCATCAAATATTACTTTGGCCCCTACACATAAAATCATGACAGTTAATCCCTGTACTTCTGGTCAAATCTCACTTTGGTTCCTCCACATGAAATTATGACAATCAACTCACTGTACTTTTAGTCAAATCTCACTTTGATCTTTACACAATTGTCAATATCCAATTTTTGTTACTCAATTGTTTAAAACTTTAACAGAATCTACTCATGTGATAAGAATGTGGCTACGACATACGGGTAAGGAATGAAAATCATATACATTTTCCATCAATACAAAGTGTATTGGTAGGAAACATAGTGTATTGGTAGGAAACATAGATGATTTTCCTTTTTTATCTTCATTTCGTAGTCACATTTTTGTCATATGACTGGATTTTGTTAATGATTTAAAAATGAAGTAACAGAATAGAGACATTGACACTTGTGTAGGGACTAAAGTGGAATTTGAGAAAAAGTGCAGGGGTCGTCTGTCACAATTTTATGTGTAGAGATCAAAGTGAGATTTGACCAAAAGTGCAAGGAATTAACTGTCATGATTTCATATATAGGGGCCAAAGTGAGATTTGATGTAAAATGTAGAGGTAGAAAGTGTAATTTACCCTTATTTTTATTTATTTTTGAACGAAAGACCCTATGGCTAAAGGGTATAAAGCAGGGTTGAAAAACTTAGCACTGAAAATAGCAACTGGTGAACCCAGCAGTAGCAGTGTTCATTACCTTAGACCATCTTCAACCTTGAACCAAATCTGGCATCAAATTTAAAATTTGGTGAAAAAAGCACTTTTTCATGCTCCAACGGTTTCACCAAATTGATATCAAATCGAGATTTCACCAAACGTTTCACCAACACTGTGCATGACCGTTGGGGGAGACCAACCGGTCGACCAGCCGGTTGACCGGCCAGTTGACCAACCGGTCGACCACTAAAAGGTTCAAAAAGTTCCAAAAAAAAAATCAAAAAAAAAATTAAACCAATTGGTTATCCAGCAGACAGATTTGATGAAAATTTGATGAAAATCAACCGTTGGAGCACTCGGTATCAGATTGAGGAAAAAGTCATTTTTTTACTCAGATTTGATGAAAACTTTGGTTCAACGTTGGAGATGCTCTTACATATTCAATATATATACATATTAATGTATATATTCAGATTTAAGTACAAATATTTTATTCTTTTACAAATAGATATAGATTCAAGTGTCTACAAAAAAAAATAAGGGCAAAATGAGAAAGTAGTGTTTTAGAAAGTCGGTAAAATGTCGACATTTTGACTTTTTTAGTCTATTTTGTCTTTTTGTGAGTAAAAAATGTGAGAGGTCATATGATCCAAAATGGGTAAAAAGCTAAAAGTTGACTTTTTTTGTTTCCTTAATATAAAATTTTACTAACCTCAACAAATTCTGTTAAGTTTATTAACAGGCTAATACAGTTGTGCTAGGGACTCCCAGTGGGGGCACCCCCAGCACCACCAGTAGGCCAAATATATATATATATATATATATTTTCTTTCCTTCCAATCACGCGGTACCACGTGGCACTAGGGGGTCACTGGGGGGGTCTTAAGCTTTATTCCAAGCTAATAACATAAGGGGAAAGCAAAACAGAAAAGTGAACCAAAAGGGAGGTTATTGTCATTTCAAAAATTTGAAGAGAGGTTTGTGCAATTGTCATAAACCTCAGAGGAGGTTATTATAATTTACCAATAAATTTTTTTTTAAAAAAAATACCTATGAAGGGGTTGCAGAGCTACTAGAGCTCAAAACAAAAAAAAGAGAGAGATTTCTTTCATCATTTGTTTAGTCTTGTTTCTCATTGTTTTTACTAAAATTTTTCTATATCATTTTAATATATATTTTTATTAATTATTATTGTATTTAATCTGATTTAATTGATTAAATTTTATTATAATATCATATATAGAAAACACTAGCCTCTCTCTCTCTCTGTTTGTGTGTGTGTGTGTGTTAATAGAATGAAAGCACAGAAACTAAGAAAATTGCTTCTTCATTTTCAAAACATATCCTAAAATTCCAATCCATGGCTTCTCGTAATGTTGTCTCGTTGTTCTTCATCTACATTTCTTTGTTCTCAACCCTCTATTTCCTTGTCAACCCGTTTGTTAGCTACGAATTTGAGGTATCTTATTACATTACTGCTCCTCCTCTGGGTGTGCCACAACAGGTTTGCTTTTAGATCATTTTTTTTTAATCTCCATCTCCTCTCTCACTGTGTGTTCACTCGATTAGTCTATAATCATTCCATTTGGGTTGTTTGAATTTAGTTGATTCTCTCTCTATGCCAAATTCCTATCCCATCTTCTCGTCTCACTCTTCTTAGACCATCTCCAACAGTTAAGTAAAACCATTACCAAATTTGAATTTGGTGATAAAAAGCAACTTTTTTGGCTTCAACAGTTTCATCAAATTGATATCAAAATGAGAACCGTCCAAAAATTTCACCAAACTGAGGAGCTGGGCAGATTTCACCAAAATACTGTGCGTTTACGTTGGAGGTGGGTCCCATCGGACAACCAGCCGGACGTCTCACTGGTTGTCCCACCAGTCGTCCCTTGCATACAAAAAATGCCAAGCTCTTGTGCATTGCGTCAATGTTTGGTTAGCCTGTGAACTGTTTCACAATTAGGTTGTTTTTGTGGCACTAACAATTAATTCAAGGTTGATATAGATTTAATTTTCTATCAAAATGCAACATAGAAAAGTTCTGTATCGATTCGAAGTTATATATATACAAATTGATATTTTTTCATAGAGGATTGTTGGATATTTTTGCATCTACCTCTATATAGAGGATTCATTTGTATATATATATATATACAGATTACGAAGACAATTGATATTTTTTCCATCTACCTCAATATAGAGGATTCATTTGTATATATTTATATAACTTGTTTCAGGCAAATTTACAGGTCATCCTCAGGTCGATCCCCAAATTTACGGATTCATTTGTGAAAATTTACATTGACAGGGTCAACCCCCAGGTTGACCCACAGGTCATCTCCTAGGTAGACCCACAGGTCATCCCCTGAATCAATTTCCATCCTATTCTCTTTTTCAATTCTCATCTTTGATCCACTCTATACCTCCATTTCTATTTCCATTTCCATTTCCATCATATTCTCTTTCTCAATTCTTATCTCTGATCCACTCTATACCTCCCATTCAAATTCTAATTCCATAAGTATAGATTGAACACCCAAGAGCTCAGGCCTCGTTTGGGAACAGGTTAATTTAGTAACTTTTTGGCTATTTGGCTAAAAAGGTAGCTAAAAAAAACTTGTATGTTTGGGATGATTTTTTGGCTAATTACGAAAAGATGTGCAAAAAGTAGAGAGAAAAGATAATCTTTGACTTTTTGGTATGGGTTGTTGACTTTTTGGCTAATTTAGTAACTTTTTGGCTAATTGGCTAAAAAGGTAAGTCCCCAAACAGTCTCAAATAGAAGACCACTACAACAAAACTGACTTTTTACGGCACCACATCAACGGCATACAATAAATGCACGTCGTAGTTTCTCATTTTTACAACTTGCTTTTTTTGCACGTCATATATACTTTTCCAACTACGGCGTGTCTATTGCGTAAGCTGTGGATGGTAAAAATGATAATTTTTTTACGACTTGCAATGCATGCCGTAAATAATAAACTTTTCAACGACATGCATATAGCGTGCCGTTAATACATCAATTATACATGACGCACATATGCCAATCGTGAAAAGTGAATATTTTTCACAGCGCACAAAACGCCAGCCGTTAAAAGTACTGTCTTTTTACGACACATAGAATGTCTGCCGTTAAAAGTATTACTATAATTTTTATGACAAACAATGTATGTCATAAATTATATAATAAAAAATAAAGAAGTGCCAAAATAAAATTGCTGGCGCCAATTCACCAAAAAAATAAACGAAAAAACAAAAAAGACAAACAAAACCAAAAAAAATATTTGGCAAAAAAAAAATATATATATATATATATCAACTGTTTGGGCTTCTAATAGATTCTAATCATCAGAGACACTGGTTCGAAGGGAATCCATAGCCGACAGCGGCATCCATCGCCGTTTCCCTCATCGTCTCTTTGCTCACTTTCACTTCCATTTTCTAACTCGTCTCTTTGCAGCTTCGATTAGCAAAACGACGTTAACAACTCCACTTAACATCGTCGGGCACAGGGAGGAAGACAAGGGAAGGTACACAATCATACTCTTCTCTTCTCTTCTCTCTCAGATTTGCCCTAAACACATCTTATTTGGGGCGTCTCTCTCTCTCTCTCTCTCTCTCTCTCTCTCAGATTTGCCCTAAACACATCTTATTTGGGGCGTCTCTCTCTCTCTCTCTCTCTCTCTCTCTCTCAGATTTGCCCTAAACACATCTCATTTGGGGCATCTCTCTCTCTCTCTCACAGATTTGCGAAGGAGATTGAGTCAGGCCGAGTCGAGTTGCAGAGTTATTCTGACGAGTCGTCGCTCGTGTGGGAGGCCGAGTCGAAGAGTAGTCAAACCTCGTTTGGGTCGGCAGCAAAGACAAAGCACGGTGAGGTCGAGAGGAAGAAAGGAACTCCGTGGACAGAAGAAGAACACAGGTACATTTTCTGAGTTGTTTAGATTCTTTTCTTGGCTACGAAACAGAGTTAGCACTTGCGGAAAATTAAACTAAGCTTCAAGTGCTGCTTCATCATTTGTTTATTTATTGATTTGATTGTTTATAATATTTTGTGACTGGAATTTCTTTGATGAGGAATTACATTGCAAAAACACACCCTATTACGGGGTTAGTGTCATTTTTTGCCAGGAAGGTTGAGGCAAAGTTTCCCAACTATTGCGTTCTTTTGTTGAGAATTTATTTTTGTTAGCTTCTATCAAATTTATTGTAGTCAGAAAGTACGACACGGTAGGAATGTAAAGCAGAGAGAGAGTTATAACAGGCAACATTGGTCCCAAAGTATGCATGCACTCTGCTATTTATCTGGATTTGAAGAAGAGCAACAAGGAGAAATCTGAGAAGCTTGAGAGCTTGACATAATGATGGTGAAAAAAGATTAACACAAAATGCCTACTCTTTTTTAAAACAGAGCCTTGAATTAAAACTTATAGAAGAAGCAAATCTGTTACCGAGTGTCTGAAGGGTTGCTGAAAAGTCTGTTGGAAGTATGTATTAAGAATTTTGGAAGAGTTCATCATATCTGTTTTATGCTCTTTCTTTCCATCTTAATGCATTTGAATCTGAGATGCATGTACTGATTAATCTATGACTATAACCTAGTCACGATGGTCAAGAAATAATGTATATAGAACTTAATGCCCCACATTAATTGTAATCATAGCTTGTGAAATCTTCAGCTGGTGTCATTTGCATTCTCTTTCCCTTTTAGATGAGATTTTATGTTATTTTTATAATTGTGCTGTTCTTTCATTAAATATAGGAAATTATTTTTATGTAGTTGTTATCCAGATTACCTAGAGTACTGTGTGACTGTCTAATATATATGAAGGAAATAGATGCTTCAAAATTGTTTATCTTGCTGACCCTCCACACATTACCATTTGTAGATATAGATGACAAGTAAAGGGTTGTAATTGAAGTAGCCACTAACTACGTGATTTCCATCTGACAGACCTCTGAAAGAGTTCATTACTAGATTTCATATAGATTCTTTTATCTGAATTGATACATGAAATGTCATATTTGTTAAACGTTATATCTGAATGCTAACTTTCATGTCAAGTAGCAATGGAATTATTAACTATAGTACTCATTTCCATGTCTTATCTATGTTGTTAAATATCTATTTTTCCTTGCACCATATTTTTTATTTGTTTTTTTATTTTTTATTTTTTATTTTTGCACCTTTGTACTAATGTAAAAAACAATCCGTATTATCTTACTATATGTGGAAAGATATGATACACTTTAATGTTCCTATTGCTTCATTGGTTTCTTCTATCACTAATTTGATCTCTTAGAATTTCCAGTTTTTTGGAATTCTAAATGATTGCAAATCATTGAATTTGCTTCCTTGTCATCTATTCTTGACCATGTTTCTTTGGCTAATAACTCTCTTGATAAAATCCAGAATGTTTTCTTGTGAGTCTTTTTTTGATAGATTCATTGATGTTTACTTAATTTGTCACTGGAAAGAGAGTTGAGCTCCACTGCTCATAATCTACAAGCCGGTCAAATAAAATAAAATAAATAAATGCTCATGATTTGCTGGAAAAATGACGAACATGTCCATAAGAAACACTTTAATCTCCAAAGTTGGTGCAAGCATCGTCAACCTTTGGTTTTATTGGATGTTATCAGCTCTATTTGGTGTAAAGTTCTGAATCAGATTAAATGTTTATATCGTACTTGTTAAAGTTTGTTTCCTTTTGGAGGGATTTTTAAAGCTTTGTTTAGTTTCTTCATAAATCGTTATGTGCTAGTTGGATAAGCTGTGATCTTGTATTTGATTGAATCAATCTTAGTTCATCCATTGCGTAAGCCTCCCTTACCTGCTCTCATTGCTGATATTTGGTTTAGGTTTGGATATGATTAGGCCTGGCTTAAACTGAGTCCTGTCCTTGAGTTTTTAGCAACTTTTTTGTAAGCCTGGAATAACTTTGGAAGCTTTAAAGTTTGATTGATTATGATATAACTTGGAATAAGAGTTAGTGGTTTGCCACATAAGATTGTGTGAACTGAATCAAAATTTCCCTATACACTCTAATGGGACGGGCAATTTTTCTTCACTCAACCTCCAAGTCATTGGAACATTCATATACATAGCTTGTATGATAGTAGTCCAGTTTTTCTGGTATCATCCCAGGTTTCTTGGATGATAAATAAATGTTGGATGATAGATTTCTTGGGTGATATGTCAGGAGGGGATATCTATGTCTTGTATTGATAGATTTCTGAAGATTGTTCATTAAGTTCTTCTGAGACCAGTTTCTAGTCATCTAGTTATGTACTTGAGTTTCTTGATTGAATTGTTTTTTGTGTTTCCCTCTTTTGATTTTGTGTTTTATTAAGAACTACCCTAAATTGTATGATGACGAATATGCTGTTTGGCTTTGGGCCACCTCTGTGATGTACACCTCTGTGATGTATCCTAAACTTCTATACATGGTTGTTTTCCTCAATTGTAAGTCTCCTTTGCAAATTTTTAGATGTTCCCCTAGCATTTGTTCTCCTTTGTAGAACAAATGAGGTGTAAGTCAGTGATGGATGCAGTGGTCAGCTATGAAGCACGGACACGGACACGCATACGGACACGGACACGGACACGGGACACGGTAATTTTAAAAAAATGGGGACACGGACACGGCTGGGGACACGGCAAAATTTTTTATATATAAATATTTTTATTTTAATACAAGTTAATTATTTTATTTAATTATTATATTTTTAAATAAATATGATTCTATTAATTTTTTACTTTATTTTATCTATTTTTTTTGGATTAATATATATATATTATATAAAATATAAGATATAAGATATGTTTTTAATAAGATATAAGATGTTTTTCTTATTAATATTAAATAAATATATATATATATATATTATATAAACCTAATAAATACATAAATAAATATACTTATTTAAAAATATAATAATATAAACCTAATATATATAAACCTAAATATATATATATATATATGCAGATCATATCAGAGCTGAGAGAGTGATCGGCCTTGATCGATCTTGAGCGAAGGCGAGAGAGAGGGACGAGAGAGAGAGAGAGAGAGACTTACGGATGGAGGTCGACAGGCGAGTCAAAGTCGAGGTCATGGATGGAGGTCGACTGGCGAGAGAGAGAGAGACTTACGGTGGTCAACTGACAGGCGAGTCGACTGGATCGAAGGCTAGGTTTGTCTATTGACCTTTGCTCTTCTCTTTTACTCTTCTCTTTGCTCTCTGTGTCCAGATTTGGTGGACACGCGTGTCCCCGCCGTGTCTACGCCGTGTCCCTGCAAAAAAAATAATTAAATTAAAGGGACACGCCGGATAGCGTGTCCCGTACGTGTCCCCGGCGTGTCCCCGTGTCCCCGGCGTGTCCCCGTGTCAGACACTGCCACGGCATGAAATCTGGCGTGTCCATGCTTCATAGGTGGTCAGACTGTCATTTTTTGATTATAGGAAATGGCTGCTACGGATTATTTAGAAAACTAGATTCAGTCTGGGTTCTGTTAGTCCTCTAGTGTGCTAAACTAAAAATTGTGATTGATTTCAAATTCTGGTTTTGAACTGTAGACCTGCTTTTCCAATATGTTGTGATAAAATGTGAGGCATGTGCTAATATGTTCTCTATATACTAAAAGTTGAGATTTAAAAACCCATTTTAAATCATTTTGCTTCCCCATTCCAAACTTTTCAAACATGAAGAGGAAATGAAAAAAGAACAGCAGGAGCAGGACACAGGATGAGGATCATGACCACTTATTTTTCAGATGTTCCTATTCTTCTAGTGTGCTTGGCCCTTTAGTTCACAAATGTAATATGAATTGGCTGGTTTTGAATTGGAGCAGTTGTGTGGAATGGCTATCTGGGCACTTTGCTGGCCAGTCTTTGGCCACTACTATTAAGAAACTAATGTTTAACTGCACTGTTTATTGTATTTGGCAGGAAAGAAATTCAAGGATATTCTCATCTGTGTGTACTACTAATATTGTTGTGAACAAAGTTGAATCTCTGGTTCGATGCAGGCTGTTATCTGTTAACAACTTCAAGGATGATGGGGCAAATGCTTGGTTTATGGATTCATGGCATCTCCCTCCTACAGTGTTAAGGGCTCATGCTCTTTGAGCTGACTGCTCTTTTACTCCTAGTATCTATATCTCTGCTTGCTGTGTGTTTGGCTTCCCTCTTGCAGGTCTCCTGGAGCGATCTTTTGGAGCTGCCCCACTTTCCCCTTTGATTGTATGGCTGAGCTGGTTCTCTCTTAGGAAGTTGTGGGTTGAGTGTTTGTGAGCCCTTACAGTTAGTTTGTTTGATTGAGACTCTTGAGAGTGAATGTGAGCATATATATGAGTGTTTGACCTGTGTGAGATTTCATAATCCTATTATTTTGCTCATTATCTGTCTTTGCAAGTTGTCTTTGCTGGTTTATTGTAGGGAAGAGGGTTGAGTTGGTGAGGCCTATATTTGAGGGTGCCTTTGTGGGTTGAGTGATGGTGAGCCCTATAGTTTTTTTTTTTTTTTCTAATGTTTTTGTTGCAGGTTGCCTAGCTGGTCCATTTTGTGAGGGAGTTTTATTGTTGTGGGTTGAGTGATTTAGTCTCATATATTGTTTTTGAGTGTTGTTGTTGCATCTTGAGGGTTGAGTTGGTGAGGCCTATATTTGTGGTTGCCTTTGTGGGTTGAGTGATGGTGAGACCGTATAGTTTTTTTTCTAATGTTTTTTGTTGCAGGTTGCCAAGCTGGCCCATTTTGTGAGGGAGTTTTATTGTTGTGGGTTGAGTGATTTAGCCTCATATATTGTTTTTGAGTGCTGTGTGTTGTATCTTGAGGGTTGAGTGATTGAGGACTATATCTGGTTCGTGTTGTCTTCCCAATCCTCTACTTTCTGAATCTGTTCAACCTCTCCATCTTCTAAATTATGTGGAGGTTGAACAGGTATCTGTTAGTATGTGTGATCATCTAAAATCTTGGGTGATTCTTTTGCGGGATCTTGCTGTGTTTTTTTTTAGAATTGCTGTTGCTATTTTTTCTGCTGGTGTGGTACTGCTGTGTTTGATCTGGTTCATGCTGTGGATCTCTGGATTTGTTGTTTGCCATCACTCTGTTTGTGGTCTCTGCTGTGGCTGGATTCCTTGCTGCATGGTCTGCTGTTGCTGTTTTCCATGCAGCAGTGATGTCTGCTATTGCTGTTTCTGTTTGCTTCGGTGATGCCTGCTGGTCTGGTTTTTTTTTTCTGGTCTTCTGGGGCTGTCTTGATCCCAGTTTCTGTGCTGGCTGGTTTAAGTCCTTGCTTGAAGGGTGTGGCTGAGCTGCTGGTTTGGTGCTTCAGTTGGGGTTTGGTTTGCAGGGGGCTTGTCCCTGCTGCCTCTATTTTTTGTTTGTTGTTTTGTGTCCTTTTCTCTGTTTGCTATGTCTAGCTTGTTCGTTTTTGGGATCATTTCTGTCTGGGCTCTTGTGTAGTTTTTTTTTTGGGTGGTCTTTTGTTGCTTTTTAGCTGCCTGAGGTATGCCTCTTGTAAATCTGTATATTTCTCTGTTTTATTTTATAACTTACTTACCCAAAAAAAAAAAAAGGACACAGACAAAGAGGCAGTGTAAAATCAGCCAAAACCCATTACCCCAGATGAACAAACTGTCCTGAAGAACGTGCGTACACCTATCAGGCAATTTCTGTTGGTTCCTTTGTTGGTTCCTTTCAAATCTGACCTTGATAGTTCATTTATCACATTGGTAGGAAATCAATGAATCAAGAGCAATTTCAGATGCATTTATCTTTAAAGCAGTTTATATATATGAATGAATCATTCATTAATTTTTGTTGTTTCTTGCTTTAATAGGAAAAGTATAAGGAACAGCTGATGGTTATCTTAGAATACGTGAGTAGAATTGAGGTATCTAAGAATTGACATTATTATCTTTTCAATTCCACTAGGTTATGTTTCAAATGCTTCATATGATAGTGCAAGTTCTGAATGATTTATTTCATGTTGTGCACTTTCTTAAATAGTTGCAGTAAGGTTGCTGATACATTAAATTTTTTGAATTTAAAATATGTAGATCAAATTCATTTTGAGGTGTGGGTCATATGAAATGAGATTTAAATCTTCGCCACATATTTAAATTTTGAACAATTTTTTAGTTCTTTTTGATAGCTGAAGGAAGGACTCTTTGCTTATAGTAAAATTGTAAGAGTAGTCTGAACTTTCTAATGAAATATAAAGAAACTGCTTTTTGAGTGATAGTGTTAAACACATATGCTATGATATTGGTGATGATTGGACTTCCAGATAATCTGCAATATGTGTTTTTCTTTTGTGTGCAATACAACTGACTCTTTCACCAATTGTGAACTCAATCTTTTAGCCTCTAAATCTTCAGTGATGAGTGATGAGTGATGATGATAATTAGTTTAGTCCATTATTTGCAGGTTGGTATGTTTCATATATGGGGCAGATTCCTATACAAATTAAGATATGGTTTAAAAAACTTATAATTTATGCTATGCCTGTTGATGTATGGTATAGGAGAGTTGCACATCGTATTATTTTTGACATACAAACATACATAGAATCAAAATCATCATGACATGGATCATGATGAAGTTGTTAATATGCATATAGCATGACATTTATGTACTATGGTCTCAGGAAGAGATAAAAAAGCTTAAGTCCATGGTGGAAGAAGAAGAAACAAAGTTGGACTCATCAGCATTAATGGTGGTGACAGAGTGTTGTACTGAAAAAGAGAAAGAAAGTGGGAGAAAATGGCAAACAACAGCAAGTGGGAACAGAAGGAGCTGATAATCAGAGCCAAACAAACACAGCAGCAGAAAGGACAGCAGCAGAGGAAAAAGCAGCAAAGATACAGAGGCTGAAGAATGGGTTTAGGATCTGCAAACCCCAGGGGACTTTCCTTTGGCCAAACATGGTCAGCAACAACAACAAAAACAGCAACACCAATACCAGCATGTTGTCTTCTTCTCAGTTTGTGGTCCAGGTTGAAGATCTTTTAGTGGTCCAGATTTTTCAATTAAAACTTGTAGGAACCAAGCGAAGATGCAACGGGCAAGAAAAATTTTCATAGAGAAACTCAGGTAGCTTTTTTCTAATTCTTTTTTTTTTTTTATTTTTTTTTTATTTTTATTTTTATTTTATGAAAAGAACTACATAGTCCATAGACTTCTATTTAAGTTTAGGAGTAATTACAGTTTAAGGTAAGGATTGTTATTACTTTATTATTGAGTTGCTCAATAATAGGATGCATTTGAGGATTGTTATTACTTTAAGGACTACTATAAAATTTAACTGTTTTTTACTTTGGTGCTTTCCATCTTAGATATAAGGATATTTCACAAAGTTTGTAAAAATAAAAAATTGGTTAATACTTGTTGGAGCCAAGCAAAGGGGCAAATGGACACTCACATTGCTCAAACTGCCGAGTTCTTTTTCTTTTTGCAATCTTAATTTTCTACTAACTTTCTGGTACCCAAGTGATAGTTCTTTTTCTTTTTGTTTGTGTCTAAACTTCTATACCATGTGAGTTATACATTTTCTCATGTTCTCTTTTGCATTCCCAATGGCTATATATATGTCTTGTTTTCCTTTGAAAATAATCTAGAATAGAAATTGTATCCCTTAGCCTTTTTGTAACTTTGCTGATAGTTGTGAAGTTATTATGATATAATTGTGCTTTGAAGCAAGCTTTTCAGTTGGCTAATGTTTCAATTCTTCTGGTTAAACTCACCATTTTTCTCCTACATTATTTATTTATTCAAAGCTAATCTTCTTTTCAAAGAAGCATGGTCCTTGATCCATCCAAATTTCTACTTAACCAATGCCATAGGTTTTAAGCCATCGGGATTATGATAGTGTTGCAGCAGATGTCTGATCATGTGGAGTCATCCCTTATGTTTTGATGGCTGGATATTTTCCATTTGATGACATAGACCTTCTAACCTTGTACAAAAAGGTTACTTGCCCTTATTCTTTTACATGCAATTTTGCTTCTCTCTAGTTGAATTAATTTCAGTGTGTGAACACATTGCTCAACTGATCATAGAAAAAAAATATTATATTTGACAGATTGAGATAAGTCCAGTTATCTCCATCCTAAACGAAACCCACCTTAGCTTCCATAACTATTGCTTAATCTTTCGTTCTTTAACTTGTTCTTGATCGTTAAGAAATTAGAACATGGTTAAAGCAATTCTTTTCAACTTAGAAAGTAAAGTTCTGGACAAGTTATTCGTTTCAATTGGAGGAAGAGACATGTAAACTTATATGTTAGGTATTATAGAGCTTAGAATGCATTGTTTGGTCGCTGAGAATCTGGGAAAAATATGAGGAAAATAGGGAATTACTAGTCTTTAGGTGGGTTGGAATTTGTTGGATCCTAAATGAAGTATAATTTGCGCCTATATTGTTAGTTTAAATAGATTTATCTCATCTCATGCTTATGTTTCTTGTATAATTGTATTGTTTACTTCAATAGGTCAGATCACCATATTTCTATATACTAATAATTCAATAGTTGCACATCCTGGGTTCTTCACAATCTATTGAATATGGCTTCTGCTAAATGCTAATAGCGAGAGCTTAAACTATTTTCTCCTTTTCATCTTCCCTGGAGAGCAGATAGAATGGTTTTATTGGTTTGTATTGCAGTCTAGATATTTGCTTGTCTGGTGTTTGACTAGACTGTGCATTATTGTTTTGTGCCTTTAGGTACAACAGTAGCACTTTAAATCTTTCGGGTTTCTATTTTTATGGCTATGAAAATCGTGGCAGAGAAGTGTTTCTATTGGATATTTATTTCTTGGTGGTGATGTGAGTTTAGGGTGCATTGCAAAGAAAGTGGTGAAGAAAGCTCAGAGATGGAATCGGGTGTATGCACTGAAGTGCCACATATCACATGAAGTGAACCATTTACATGAGGGGCTTAAGCGTGTAAGTGCTATTGCTGAACTGATGTAAGGCTTCTCCTTCTTTGGGCCATAGGGCGATTTACATTAAAGATTCACGTATCACTAGCTTGCCAAGGTAAAAACTGGCTTTAACTTTTCTTGATTGTTGGCTTGAAACACAAAGCATTAGGTCTCAAATAGTACTTGATTTGTTTACTATTTTATTATTTTTTATTTTTGTTCCCCCCCCCCCCAAAAAAAAAAAATGTACTTGACCATTCAGTTTGTGCGGTTTTCTGGAAAAGGGAATCAAATCAAAAGGCCAAGATTTTGTGGGTAACTTCAGTTTTCAACATGCTCATATTTTTTAAGGAGAATGCATCCCTGCACTGTACCCCTGTTTACTGTGGCATGGTTAGGTCTTATCTGGTGAAGTTGGTGGTCAAGCTCCCAGGAGGACAAAAACCTTGACACTAAGAGAAGTCCTTAGTAAAAGTTTAAATGCTTGGATAATGGGTGGTCTATCAATCTAAGTTCATGCAACTTGGGCCTGTGACCACCTCTCGGGTGCTTCATTGTAAAATAAATGTACTGTATTCTTTGAATTTGGCCAGGAAAACTTTACAGATATTTTGATCATACTTTTGTATGCCATTTTAATGATATTCTTTTTGGACAATTTTGAAGTTGATGATAATTTTTTATGTTTAGAAATATAGTTTTTGGATGGTTTGGAATGCACAAACAGTTTTTGGATGTTTGAAATTCATGTTTAGTTTTTTTGATATTTGAAATAATATTTTAGTGATTGATTAATGTTTTGTAATGTTTGTTTATAATATTTGTTAGATTGTACAAAATTGGTTAAATAGAATTTGTTGAATTTTTTTTTTTTTTAAAAAAAAAAATTACATATTCTACAACAGGCATAATAAGTCGTTGTATTACATATTTTACTTCGCGCAATCAGCGTCGTTATTTCTCGCCAATTAACGACGTGCAAAAGTAGTCGTAGAAAAAGCAATAATGATGCACAAAATTCGGCGTATTATAGTATGTTGTAGAAAAAGTAACAATGGCGCACAAAATCTGTCGTTAAATAGTTTTTAATGGCGTATAAAACATGTCGTTGAAAAGTGAATGATTTTTCATGACTGGTCATAATATGACGTCCGCTACACGTCGTAAAAGGGTTTTACGGCATGCATTGTGCGCCGTAAAAACTTTTTTTTGTTGCAAGTCCATATTTCTATCTCTTTATTTTTATGTTCTTGTTTTCAGTTCTGTCTGGAAATAGTTTGATGGTGATATGTTGATTTGGAATTTAACAACAATCTTTATACATCCCACATTTTACAAATCTCTCTCTAATTACCAAACCACTGAATCTTTTTCAATTCCTCAATCTTCCAATTTCGTGTTCTTGTTAACTGCATATGTATATATACGTATTCTTGACTAATAGTTGTTCAATCTTTTTCAATTCCTCAATCTTCCAATCTTCTTGACTAACAATTAAATTATGTAAAGATATATAATTTGTATATGTACGTATTCTGAAGAATTCTCACCGTCAACAATCTGAAGAATTCTTGCTTGAATTGAGGAAACAGAAATGAAGGGAAACAAAATCGGAACAGAAATGGAGGGGGAAAAAAAAATTCAGTGGCATAACCGGTCGATCAGCCGGTTCTCCGGCCGGTCATTCTACCAAGCGTCCTTAGGCATTTGATGCAAGCAACAGTGTTCACCGTTGGAACAACTCGTATCAGATTGAAGAAAGAGCCTTTTTTTCATCAAATTTGATGAAAAAAATAATTCACCGTTGGAGATGCTCTTATCATGACAAATGTATGCAGAACCAGTTCAGTTTTGTGTCTTTTATTGTCATCAGACCACCTTATTCTGCTCTGCCATGCATCATAGGTTGTTTGGTCTTTAATTCTTGACTAGTGGGGTGTCTTGGCTAGTGGGTCTGCCTTTCATCAATTCACTCGTTATTTCATTGGTGGTTCGGTAACAGCCACAAAAGTTTAAACAGGTTCAAAGAGAGAGAGATTTTCTTCATCATTTGTTTAGTCCTATTTCTCAATATAGAGAGAGAAAGAGAGAGATAGAGCATGCCAACATTACACTAGCCACTGGTTTGTCACTTTGCTCCTCCTTATACACATTTTATTTGTTTTTCTCTATTTTTATCTGTTTATTTATTGTGAAATTTCTAATAAATCCTTCTTATCCCATGATATTTCATGAAAAATGACTCATTTGATAGTTTTCCCGATTTATTTTTGGAAGCTTCTGTTGTGTATTCTACAGTTTTTAAAATGACTTTCATCTGATTAGTTTTTGGAGATAAAAACCTCAGTTGTCTTTATGGCATAGCTAATATATGAGTGTATATATATTAGCTTATTTTTTACTATAACTCTGTTCTTTTCAAAACTTTCGGAAATCAAAAGTGCTCGAAATTGCGTTTTCAGCACACCATAAGGTCTGTATCGACAAGAGGAGTACAGACCCACAAAGATCAGCTGAAGAGGAGCCCTAAGACCATCTCTAACCCTGAACCAAATCTGGCATCAAATTTAAAATTTGGTGAAAAAAGCACTTTTTCATGCTCCAACGGTTTCACCAAATTGATATCAAATTGAGATTTCACTAAACGTTTCATCAAAATGAGGACAGGCTCCGCATTTCATCAAAACACTGTGCATGACCGTTGGGGGAAACCAACCGGTCGACCACCAAAAGGTTCAAACAGTTTCAAAAAAAAGATCAAACAGTTGAGAAAAAAAATTCCTTCAATTCGACGACCATTGACCGTGGGTCTCGACCAACCCGAGACCACTAAAGGTTCAAAATGTTAAAAAAAAAAATCAAAAAAAAAAAAAAAATTTTTTTTGGCTTAACCGGTCGACCAACCGGTTATCCCAACACAGATTTGATGAAAATCAACCGTTGGAGCATTCGGTATCAGATTGAGGAAAAAGTCATTTTTTTACTCATATTTGATGAAAACTTTGGTTCAGGGTTAGATATGCTCTAACGCCTTTTCACGCACCAATAAAATTTTGTGACTGAAAGTCTAAAGATTGAAGACAACTTTAAATACCT
Source organism: Camellia lanceoleosa (assembly GCA_025200525.1). Classification (NCBI taxonomy): domain Eukaryota; kingdom Viridiplantae; phylum Streptophyta; class Magnoliopsida; order Ericales; family Theaceae; genus Camellia; species Camellia lanceoleosa. The sequence goes on along the minus strand of CM045771.1, from coordinate 74,640,322 downwards.
ATCTGGAGAAAATGTATCACAAGTGAGTTAGTTGCAACGGTTTAGGCGTATTGTGGTACGAATTTGGTCAAGAGTTCGAGTCGCGCAAGTGATGATTTCGAAGTATATGTTTTTTGAGAGGCACCGCTGACATCTGCACTAACACAGTAGGTGATGTCATCAGGTCAATCGAATGGTTTGACCCGAATCCAACAGAGAGTTTGGAAAATTATAATTTGGCCCCTGTAATTTAGAAAATTACAATTTGGCCCCAAGGTTTTGGGAAATTTACAGTTTAGCCCCTATTTTTGGGGTTATTTTTGATTTGGCCTTTGAAGAGGAAAGAAGTGTGTTCCTAGCCAAACAAGCTGTTTTCAGTCGCAATCGCAAGGTCAGAGTAGTCAAATTCTGAACGTTTTCTCCAACTCCCTCTATATATTGAGTTAGCGTGCTAGAGGTAAGAACAACACAAGTGAGTGAGTAGCAGGAATACACAATTGAGTGTGTATTTGTGAATGTAAAAAGAGAACTGACAGAGAATGTAAGATAGTAGAAAATATGTGAGTTGAGTGAGAGAAAGTCTCCTCATCTGTTATAATCTCTATTTGTTTTAGTGGAAATCTCTTGTTCTATCTGTGGACGTAGGCTTTGAGATTGAACCGCATAAATCTTGTATGTCATGATTGTGTGACTTATTTCTATAAGTTCAAGTGGGTTGGCCTTAAAATCCAACACCTTTGTCCATAAATTTAGAAAAAAGAAAAATAGTAATAAAAGTAATAAATTAAACAGCACCTCGTTCGTATCAAGAACTTCTCGAATGGTGGTTAAGAGATTTCCCTGGAAAACCAAAGAAGAAGATATAGGTTTTCAATTCCCAAAAATCCTCTCATTGGACCTTGGGAAATGGGTCTTATTTATAGGTTTTTCCTTGGCACCAAGAGGATACCAAGGGGCCAAATAAAGTGAGGACATGTGTCCCTAAGAATCACACGGAATATTTTGCCTTGGACTACTAGGCTGAAGGGGTCACATATCCCTCTACATGTACTATGTACTATTTGTTTAGCATAGATGCCTCAGTAAGTGCACTTGCGGCGGGAGTGTTTGTCGCTACAACTTGCCTCCTTAACTTCAACCTCAGCAAGTGCACTTACAACAATAATGGTTGCCGCTGCACTTACCTTTTCAGTTCAATTTAGCCAAGACATGCATTTTCAAGACTTTATAACTTGCTATCAGCTATGTTTGTGTTCACCTCAGTGACACCTCTACCATTATCCACCTAACAATAAACTCCCCAGCTTTCCAGGGCGAAGGCCACAACCAAGCTTGCCATCAGCCATGATATGCCTTAGTACCAAGCCCAAGGGAGCTTCCTTGGTCCTGCCTGTGCAACCAAGGCAGGTCCATGACCTAGGTAATGGAAAGGGAGTCCCTTACCCTTGGGCTGCCTTGCTCCCATTTTCGCAGGGTCACTATGGTATATTAGTATTTCTGGGCCTGCTATCAGCTCCAACTAGTGAGTTTCGGGACCTGCTATCAACGCCAAACTAATAATGACTTTAGGGGCCTGCTATCAGCCCTAGGCCAGTAATGCCTTGAGGCCTACTATCAGCGCCAATCATTAGCCTCTACTTGTGGAGGGGAAGCTTCTCCCAAAGGCTGTTATCACCTTGGTGGGGGATTCCTTCCACAAGTTAGTTGCGGCGGTTGTAGTTGCTACAGCGGCTGTAATTGCTGTGGTGGCTATTTCCTATAGTAAGTTCAAATAGCAACGCCGACAAAGTACCTCCGCAACTTAGCCGCTGCAAGTGTTGCCTTTGCAACTTAGTTGCTTCGGTTTCTGTTTTCCTCAGTAACTTCAGATAGCGGCATCGGTAATATTTGAGATAGCAGTACCAACAATACTAGGAATGGCGGTGCTAAGACAAAGTGCCTCAGCAATTTGACCGCTGCAAGTGCTACCTCCGCAACTTGACTTGGACATTTTTCTTCATGGAGCCTATTCAGACCCTTGGCGGGTCGAACCTATTTCGGTCTGCTGTTGACCCACTTTCCTTAGGTTTTAGCTCATGCTCCTTTAATCATTTTTGGTAGCCTAACAGGGGTGACCTCTGCACTTATGCCTATACTTAATTTTGATCGTAATTTCTGACCTTCTACATTTTGTCCCCTGCTCGCGTAGGGAACACACACCTAGTTTCCCGCATGTGGGTGATGTTAGTCAGCAGACCTAGGGTTGCGTCTACTTGGTCAGAAGTTGCGTCGGTTTCTGAGGAGTCATAATGGTTCTGAAAAAGTGTATTGACTGATGGGTCATGATGGTTCTTGAGAGACGTGCCGGTACTACCTCTTTGGTTTCTTTATAAATAGGATCCTTTAAAATAAAAAAAACATTAAAGGGGAGGGGATCACATAAGAAAAGTTCTGAATTTTTAAGGATAATCTATAAAATAATCATTGATTATTCTAAAATTCAATTTATTTATTTATTTTCCATGTGGATCAATAATTGTAATCTTTGTTAGACAACTTTAAATATGTAGGTGTTTTAAGTTCGATTTCCTTCTTATTTACAATTCAAAATGAGTGTTTGAAATTGCCTCACTAAGAACCCAAAATTTGCTTACGTAGATTAAGATTTTAACAAATCATTACAAGAACTTAAAAAGATAAAAATAAAATAATTTGATTTTGTTATTTCATGGCTTAGCAAGACTCAATATAAAACAAGGGGTATAAAATACCAAATAAGACATAAAGCCGTAAATCAATATAGATTAATCTAAAAGCAACAAAATACCACTTAAATATTACTTTTCTTATATTTTTAACTACAAAATTACTAATTAAGCTTATATAATCAATTTTTTTTTCTTTCATATCATTTTCAATGAATAATTTAGTTAACTGCAAAATAGATTTATCCAATTAGTAATTAAACATTAATCTCTTTTTCTATTGTTTGGTAACTAGTTGCATTATTTTTTTTTGGGGGGGGGGGGGGGGGGGGGGGCTTTCCATTTGAGCTTTCCATTTGAGTGAGGTTGTAAACTAACATTAGACAACTTGAAGAAAAATTCTAGCAGACGTAGGCATTCCCCAAAAATGTGAAATTTAGTCCAATTCTATTGGATTCTTGTTTGGTGAAAAAGATAGTCCAATTTATTTTACTTTATAAATCTTCTAAGGAGAAGGCGCATAATTAAGTAAGGACAAAATAAAAATATCAATTTTTTTTTTTTTTTAACAACATTGCCAGAGTAACATGTTACCACGAATCAAAATAACATGTTGCTATGAACCAGAATAACATGTTACATGTTACTGCTTACATCAATTTTAACGGTAATAATATATATTTTTTTAAGAATCTCATAGTTAACATAGATCTTATTTGATAGATCTTGATGAGAGGATTTTAAAAATACTAATTTTATTAAAAATCGACATTTAGATCAAAAGTTATATTATTTTAAAATTTAATATTTTAGTAATAGTGGTATATACTGGACCCTTCAAAAAAAACTTTATGAGCTTCTCTTTAATGCATTAAAGTTTTATTATAAGGAGACATTGACCAAATCCCCCATTAAAAATCAGAGCAGTTAATGTTTGGAAAAATTATAATTCAATTGGATACTTATAAAATAATTGCAATATAAACTTCTTTTTGGGTAAACTACCCATAAATCCTAATAGTTGGACTTAATTTATATCAAGTCCTATTGAAGATAAGTCATTGTAAAATCGTCGCTAAAAATAATTTTTTGTGACCATTTTTTGCATATGCCGCTAAAAATTGACAATTAGTATTTTTTTGTCACGATTTTTATAAATTGTCACTAAAGCTTACAATTAGAGACATGAGTTTTTTAAATTGTCACTAAAATTTATAATTAGTGACATTTATTGTGATAAAATTTTCAAACTGTCTCTGAAAATTAACAATTAATGACTTTTTTTTAATAGTGTTTGATAAAAAAACATCATTAATTATACCTATTGGATAATAAATCCACTTATTAAGACCTATACATAAGTCCCCGTTGACTTTTTTTATTCCTTTTTGGATGCAACTCTAACACAGATAATATTTGTACCAAACACATGAATGGACTTACACTAGACACGCAAAAAACTTGTACCACTAAAAAATGAAATTATTTCTCCACTATTTTACTGAAAATCAATTTTTCCTAAATATTTTGTAAAAAATTGTAAAATAATATCAGAAGTAGCGTGATAGATATTGATATAATATATATATATATATATGAGTTTAGATTCTTTCACGTTGGTCATCTTAATTTGAGAGAGTGTTTGGATTTGGTGGCTCATTTTGGGACCTATCTCAATGAACCGAACCGTTTATTTTTTAAGATTTATTGAGCAGAATATTTATGAAAAAAAAAGATAATTAGACATTGATAATTACATATTTGAATCACATTTATATTATAAAAAATGAATTGCTATTTTTAAAATTATATTTGCTGCTCTTTTTTTAAAACAAATACGATTCAAATTAGTGGCGACTCTAAAAATATTTATTAGGGTAGACATTTCAAAACTTAAATTTTATAAATTATATAAAAGAAAACACATATCAATATTTATCATATATTTCACCATTTTTCTTCATTATTTTCCAATTGAGATCTTACAATTCTATTAAATCTCATATAAATCTCTCATTTATATTAAATTGACCAAACTACGCTGCTGCATGAAGTCAGTTTCAATTTCTCAACCAACCAAACCGAAAAATTCAATTTGACACTAATTTTTTTTTTTTTTTTTTCAATCTTGACGAAAATAAACCATTTAAACCTCCACTATGGTGATTTTTGTTTCTTAAATTCAAAAAACTTCTTGTTTGGTGTTTAGAGTTGGAGTAACAGAGTGTTCAAAGTTATAATGGGAGGACTTGATGAACACATGTATAATAATAGCAATATATGATAGCAGTAAAAAAAGTTTCAGGGTGAGCCAAAGAGTGGACCTACCCCTATTTCAAACATCTATCTATCGATGTTCGATTATCTTGATTTTTTACATGAATATTTTATTTAATAAGTCTTAAAAAGTAAATAGTTTTGATCACCAAAATTAGTCTCAAAGTCCACTAAACCTAAACACTCTTAATCCAAACCCTATATATAGACAAGAATTGGAGGCTTTGTCAATGTTCTAGTCGAATATCATGGGCCAAGTGTTTTATTACTGCTCTCAAGCTCAGTTGTTACAACAAAAAGGTGTATATTTATAGATAGGGTTGCAAATGTTAATGTTCCCTATTTTCAATTGAGTTTTCTTCTTCTACTACGTGCTCTACAACCCTTTCTTAGATATGTAAGCATTTCATCTTTATAAGCTAGTCCTTTTTTGTTTTTGATGAAGTTAAAAAAATTAATTAAAAAAGTTTACTTACGCACTAATAAACCTATAAACTTATTGGCCTTCGTTTGACATGCCAAGTTTTTTGACTTTTTGGCTATTTTAGTCATTAAAAGACAAAATAGACTTTTTAACTCAATAAGACAAAACATCACACCAAACCCATAATCATTTTATTTTTTCTCTCACAAAAATCAAATAAGCCAAAAAATCTATCACAAACGAAACTTTTTAGCTTTAGACTAAAATAGTCAAAAAATCAACCCACATCCCAAACGAACCCTTAGATTCTTAAAAAATAAAGAAAAAAAAAATGACACAAATGTTATGTGATTTAAAAAATTTGACGGAGGGTAGTATAATTATATAAAAAGGGTGAGGTTAACTGTATTTTTTCAAATTCAAGGGAGGTGAGTGTAATTCACCCAAAAAATAAAATAAAATGAGAGACCATATTTTTGAAGGATTATTTACCAATAAATCCTACTTCACAAACTGTTATACCAAATAGTCCCATCTTTATTCTATTATACCAAATAGTCCTGTTAGTGGGTTGATTTGGTCCCTTTTGATTTTTTTTTCCGTTTTTGTTTCACTATTTGGACGAGAGTGCCCTGGTTTAATGTGGGACATTCAAATATGTTTCACCATTTGTGAGGTAGGGCTTTCGAATTTGAATGTGTCTTCCTCCCAACGGCTGTGTGGCACACCCTCAGAGATTCGGAAGGAAGGTGGTGGTGATGGGTAATGGCAGCGGTGAGTTCGTTTTATCATGTTTTCTGGTTCAGTCTCAATCTTTATGATGATATTCAAACAGAGCAGTCTTCGATGGTGTGGATCCAAGACTCAGTTTCATGGTGTGGATCGAAGAAGGTACTTCGATTTGAAGGGTTTCTTCAGTTTTGATGGATCCAAGACTCAGTTTCATGGTGTGGATCGAAGAGGGTACTTCGATTTGAAGAGGGTACTTCGATTTGAAGGGTTTCTTCAATTTTGATGGATCCAAGACTCGATTTCATGGTGTGGATCGAAGAGCAGAGCTTTATGATGAGGGTACTTCGATTTGAAGGGTTTCTTCAGTTTTGATGGATCCAAGACTCAATTTCATGGTGTGGATCGAAGAGCAGAGCTTTATGATGATATTCAAACAGAGCAGTCTTCAATGGAGATTTGTGTGCTGTGTGTATATCAGTGTTGAAGCCATTACTGTGGGTGTGTGCGTGTATCGGTGTGTGTGTGTGTGTGATGCGCTGGGTGTGTATTAGCTAGAGAAGAGAAAGCCACAGTAATGGGTGTGTGATGCGCTGGGTGTGAAAGCCATACCTATTAAAGCCATTAATCCTGTGTGTATTAGATAGAGAAGAGAAGCTGGACTTGGTATGCGCTGGGTGTGTGATGCGCTGGGTGTGATTAAATCGGTGTGTGTGTGTGATTAAATCCTCTGAGCTCTATGTGTGTGTGATGTGTGTATGAATGTGTGTGCGCGCCTGTGTGAACCCCCAAACACACCAACCCAGCCCAAAACAAAAACCCCTTACAGCACTTTGCCATTGTGTGACACCTTCACAATGTATCACATGCAACACACCAATTGGTTCATAAATGAGGGTAATTACGTCCCTCACAATTAAATGGGACTAAACGGTTTAGTAGAATAAAAATGAGACCAATTGGTTCATAAGTTCAAATTTTAGGATTTATTGGTAAATCTCCCATTTTTGAAATAGACTATTCATTTTATTTATTTATTTATTGTGACAAACGCGATAAATTAAATAAGTTACCATTATCGGATTAATCTAATTTTTTGTGTGGATAATATTCACGAAGTGTTCGACAAAATGAATGGTTCAGATTATCAAAACGAAATCTATGGTGAACCCCACAATCCCGAACAACACCCTCCAATTCAGATTACGATGAGTGCGATTTACCAAAAAAATGAACGACAATAGTATTTTTGAAATAGATAATTCATTTTATATATTTATTTATTGTGACAAATGTAATAAATTAAATATGCTATGATTATTGAATTAATCTAATTTATTATGTGAATAATATATACAAAGTATTTAAAAAAATAAATAATTTAAATTATCAAAACATAATCCGTGATAAACCCACAATCCTAAATAGTGCCCTCCTATTCATATTATTAACTAATAGAAATCCAACTCCTTTTTAAAATATTTATATAACATACCTGGCAACTAATTAATAAGACAGATGTTTACATGTTATTGTTATTTATCTTTTATTGGGACCTACTTATGAGGTAGTAGCTTACTAGCTTGAGAGACCTCTGCTACTTCGCTAGCTAATGTTAGATATAAGAAATAAAACAAGGCTCAACCTATAACCCACCCATCCAATGCTCTTCCCCACGCTCTCATCAAGTGTTGTGCAAAATATTGTCAAATTCATTAAAATTGTACTGATTTATATTAATTTGCACCGCTCTAACCGTTAACCGCGGTTTAAATTTTAAAATTTATAATCCGTCAACCGAACTATTCTGCTTCACTATAGTTAATACATATATATTTTTTAACTTCCAATGAAATACCAATGTAAAAATGAGTGTGATAGAGATTTTAGATATAAAATTTATTACAAATTAGTGGTTATATATGTGAAACATATTATATAAAATTACTTTGTGTTATATAGCTAAAAAATATTATACAAATTAGTGTTATATATTATGTAAATGTATGATAATTAGTTAGAATATTTTTCAATTTGTCAAAAACCGTCCAAATCATAATTTCTCAATCCACTAATCCACTAACCCGCTATTCAGTTTGTAATTTTAATCTCAAATCACCCAAACCACACCGCGCATACCCGTCATCACCATCCACAACCCCTTCTCTCCCTCTCTCTCCTCCCCTTCGACTCCAACTCACCTCTCTCCTCCTCTCTCCTCAACCCACCACCACAACCCCATCTAATTGCACCTCTCCCCACTTCCTCTCTGTTCCGGATCGACCCATCAATCTCTCCGGGTCCCCATTTCGTGTCTCGGATTCTTCATGTTCTCACCTCTCTGTTCTCAAACCATGTCTCCATCCAAATCTCCCAAATTGCAGTCACTGTCCATGGGATTGCAAGCTCATCAAAAACCCAGTTCAACTCTTGCACGATTGTGGATCTAGGCACCAACAAATCTCGGAGTAAGTCAGGGCCGGTCCTGAGTTTCCGGGAGCCTGAGGCAAAAAAAATTTTCGGGGCCTTTTTAGATATTTATAAAAAATAAATATAGTTTTCAAAAATAATTGTTTGAGTTTACAATTCATATTTTTTTTTTTTTGTATTTGGTAACGTTTTTTTTTTTTTTTAAATATAAATAGTATAGTTTTTAAGCGTATCTAAATTAGTTGTATCTACAAAATAAATAAATAAAAATTGTGTAAAATATTTTTTTTTTTAAATACTAAAAAACACATAATTGGGCCATAAAGAGAGGGAAAAAAAAATAAGCCACACAAAATTAGGCTAACGATTAATACATATACATATATTTTATATTTTATTTTTTTAATTGGACTAATAACTAAAACTTATAAATATTTTTTAATTAGACCTTTTATCAATTGACCAAATAGATTTTTTGAGGCCCACTTTAATATAGTGCAAGACTAAATTTGGAGCCTTTTTTTTTGGACTTAATTTTTGGGGCCCTAGGCACAAGCCTCACCGGCCTTAGCACAGGGCCGGCCCTGGAGCAAGTTTGCCAAGGCGACATTTTTGGAAGAGAGAGACACCACCGTTTGTTTGTTTGAGAGAGAGAGGAGAGAAAAAGAGAGGATGTTTGTGTAGGCAGAGAGCAAACAGACACGTTGGTCTTTTTTTGCTTTTGATGATGCCATGTAATTTGGGTACTTCGTGAAACTGAGGAATTTTTATTTTTATTTTTATTTTTTCAATTAAAAAATGTGCTGAGGACTAGAAGGCTTAGTAGCAGTGTTCCTTGTCGCCGGTACTTTGTGAAACCCATTACCGTAGTTAGTTGCGCTTGGCTCCACTACATATTGTTCACCTGCGACGCTGGTGCCACTTGAAGGTCGGCGAGGCCGATTGTGCCCTCTTCCGCAAAGGTGATGAGATCTACTTGCTGCGCAGCAGCGGCTTCACTAAGTATCAAAACATCACCCAAATGGTATGGTGTATTATCCTATGATGGTGGGTATTACTATTGTACGGGAAAGAAATAAATCTTCTCGTATAATCCTGTTGATCAAGCAATAACACAAAGAATTTAACGTGGTTCGGCAAATCGCCTACGTCCACGGGCAGCAGATTTACTATATTGAACAAATGGTATGAATTACAAACAACTCTCTGTAATTCGCTTTCTTTTCTCTCTAAGCTTGTTGTCTATTTGCCGTCTTGTCTCCAGCCCCCCTCAACCCTCCTTCGCTTTCTATATATTGAGATTACAAATACAAGAGAGAATCCTAGAAGTGAGCTGGCTGCCAGCTCACTCTTACTTTTGGTGGCTTTCTTCACATGGCCTCATGGCCTCATGGCCAACTCTCATGGCCTCATGGCTAGCATACCTTTACAGGTCGGCTAGGATCTACAGCTAATTTACAACCAATCTCCGCAGATGATGTTGGTGAGCTTTTTATAGATTTCATGTGGCACAATCCTAGTAGGACTCTTACTCCTCCATGTAAAGTCATCCTAGGATTCATACTCCTGAGAGACAATGTTTCTCTCAACACCCCTCTCACTGCTTAAACCAAGTGAGATGGTTTTTCCCCATGGCCGAACTACTTCGGGGCCGAAATAACATTGCCATGCCGGGCTAACAAGTCGCGACCGGTCTAACTGTTACCTCGATGCTTTTTCCTTTCTACCTCGGCTTCACATGCTAGGCCGAGCTATCCATAGAAGAACCGAACCGAGCTAACCTTTACTTAGGTCCTAGAGCAGGTCCAACATACTTCGGTTCTGAACAGCACGACCGAGCTACCCCAAGGCATGACGACCGAACTAAGTCCATCAACTTACTCCGGCGGCGAACAGTTTACTCGAGACCGGACTACCACTTGAGAGAAGCACCTCTTCTAATCCTTTTTAATACGGCCCACAGAACGGCCCACGATCCTAGCTCGGCCCATTTTAAGTATAAATTACCCTCCCATATAACATGAGGTATAATTAAAGAATTCATGAGTCATATGATAACTAAAATAACGTTATAACTAGAGAAGAAAATTGATCATAATTAAAGAAGAAAATGACATGACTAAAAGCGTATATGATACATCTCTTTCAAGAGTGTGTATATGTTAAAATTTTCCATATCATTATGGATTATTTTGAAAAGTAAAAAAACCTAAACTTATATATATATATTTTAAAATGTGCAAAAATAAATAAATAATAATAATATGATTCAAATAAATTAATAAATCAATAAGATAACTTTTTTTCATGTCAAAATAAGCCAATAAAAATGTCAATATTAAGTTTAGTGTTCATTGTTTTTATTTATTTTTTGAACAAAAGACCATAAGACAAAAGATTCTTTTAAAGGAATATAAGTGTAATAAAAAAAAATTATGAAAATAGTGTGTATTGACAAGTTTGGTGGTGTGTAGATAGAATTTCCCTACATTATATTTAGGCCTCGTTTGGGAACAGGCTATTTTAGTAACTTTTTGACTTTTTACGAAAAGATGTGCAGAAAAGTAGAGAGGTGATGTGATGTGTTTTAGTTGGCTTTTTGACTTTTTAGCTATTTTAGCCACTCCCCAAACATATAATTGATATTGATTTTGAGCTTTTGGTAGAATCACCCTATTGGTTCAACCAATGAGGTGTTGTGTATTATCCAGATATGTGTAAATAAATATGTACTCATCTTTTGAAAGCCCATTTTAGGTGTTTATTTTGGTGATTTGTATCGTTTAAATTTTAGTATTTTTTGTTATTTATGTAAAAAATTAAATTAATCGAATATTAGTAATCTCATATTTGGATCATATTAATCTTAAAAAAATAAACGGTCTATTTTTGATATTATACTTCTTGTTAATTCTTTTTTAAAAAATAAATATAATTCAAATATATTGTTACCAATATTCAATTAATCTAATTTTTTACACAAATAATATATTTTCTGTTTGGTTTAGAATTTTCAAAAACAACTTTTTAAAATTTTCAATTCATTTATAAAAAAAAAAAAGTAACTTTTTAAATATTTTAATTATTTTAAAATCTAAATACACTCAAAAAAAAAAAAAAAAAAAATAGACCAAACAAAATAACTAAAATTTAAATGATTGAAATCACCAACATAAAATCAAAATGTGCTTTCAAAAGAGCAAACTGGGCTCTTTCAGTTGGACCGGAGGTAAGCCTCCTTTTTTTTTTTTTTTTTTGATCAGCAAAAAGAGAAACTTTATTGATGACGAACACATACAATACATATGGGATGACAACAATAAAGGAAATGGAGAGCACAAAGCATCAAAGCAAACGAACCCAATCCCAACTAGGTTGGCACCGGGCAGAAAGCACAATCATCTCCAAGCTCAAATACACAGGGTTGGAGAGAAACCAACCCAATAAACCCCCCCCATAGAATCAAAACCCCAATCTGTCAGCCTATAGGATTAAACAAAGACAAAACACACCCTTGTACAAAAAGCAATTCCACCTAGCAAAACCCCAGCATGACAGAGCAAAATCAGCAGCAGCAGCAGCAATGCAGCAAGGTCAGCAGCATTGGATGCTGATCACTAGCCCCAGCTGGAACCAAATTCAAAGCCACAACCTGCAGTTAGGAAGGCTACCTCAAAACAACTAGAAATTTTGTTTGGACTAATACTAGTTGACTTCAGGCCTGATAATATCTTAGCAGCAGATTTGGAGAATACCAATGATCTACCAAAAGTCTTGAGCAAAGCCTCATTGCTATATATCCTACCCAAATCAGTCAACTCCATCCCCAGCAAACTACTCTGGCAGAGCCTACACAGATGCAGAACTACCCAACAGAACTACCCAGCAACTGCACACTCCACAGCAGATGCAGAACACCGCCATGCTACCCCAGCAGAAAACACCAGGAGCACACTACAGCAGAACCCAAGCCAGATGCAGACCACAGCAAGGACACAATCACCTACCCCCCACACACCTTCGAACCTGAACCAGATTCTCAACCACATCATGGACTGAATACTGTAACAACCCAGAATTATATTTAATCCACAGAGCAATTCTGGTTTTGATCAGATCGTAGACTTCCTCTAAGCAGAGCTGTTTAACCTTGAAAACGCACTCATTCCTCAGAGTCCAAATAGACCATAACACAGCAAATGGGATAACATTCCAAATCTTGGTTTCACACTTACCCCACTTGAACCCGCTCCACCACTCCAGCACACCTCTAGCATTCTTAGGACTCACCCATTGCATACCCCACCAGGACAAAATATTGGACCATATTTTCCAAACAAACCTGCACTGAACCAACACATGACAATCAGTTTCAACAGCACAACCACAAAACACACACTCTGTTGAAGCATCCTGACTAAGGCACCCTACGTGTTGAAGGAAAGCTCTAGACTTGATTCTTCCCTTACAAGCGAGCCATCCAAAAAATTGCACTTTTGGTGGAGATAAATTTTTCCAAATCCACCTATCATCCTCCACCCCGTGTGCGGCATCAGATCTGCTATACAATGATTTCATAGAGAACAGACCCGAGGCTGAGGCTTTCCAAACCCAGGAGTCAACTCTGTCAGATAAAACTGGCTCATGAGTAGATAGGTAAGCTCTAAGTCTACCCACTTCATGTTCCTCCCAAGCCCTCAGACCTCTTTTGAATTGAAAACTCCACCCATCTGAACTGATTTTCCTGTCAATCATCTGTTTAAGATTGGACTCTTTGTCCTCTGACAGCTCAAATAGTCTTGGAAGTCCGGAGGTACCTAAGAATCGAACCTCACTAGGGCCGACTCCTATTCCTATTCATGTTCTGATTAGGTAGATTGTGGGATTATAAATAAACAAACTCATGTCCTGTCTTCTTTTACCAGATTTTTTGATTATGATTGCGAATCTTGTAGATTCCTTCAAAGAGTTTGTTGCTTTCGATGGATGCACTGCATGGCGAAGTTGACAGCCAAGGAGGTGGGAAGGACATGGGTATTTACAACTTGAAGATGAAAGCAAGGAACCACTAAACTCCAAAGGAGAATCCCTTAGTCATACTTGCCTTCTTTCTAATGTGTTTGTTTCTTTGTTACTCATGGAGTACGAAATCATCTTTCTTTTTCTTTTTTGTAAAAAAAAAATAAAAAAATAAATATTTTCTATATTCAGTTTTACTCTTGTGGATGTTATTTTCTATATTCAATTTTACTCCTGTGGATTGTTTTTGATAGTTATGTAAACAATTTTTATTATCATAGTTTCATTAACTTGTTTGCTTGCAATTCAGTTCTATTTTTATTTTACTACTGTGGACTTGATTAATGATTGTACAATGTTACATAGCATGAACCTCTGGAAGTCTTTCCTGAACCATTGCATTTGTTGTTAGATCCTATGAACAGATCCTGTTTGTGGTATTGGATTTCTATTGTTCCCTCTTGAACTCATAAGGGAAGTGTAGGCTCTTAGCAGCCTCCTCTGAGAGACAAGACTTAATTCTAACTCTGATGGTTGCTCTTATGCAGGGACAAAACCAGATTTTCTTTCATTGGTATACAATATGGGGGATTGGGGCAAGGTTGGTGGATGCAAAAAGACTATGGTCTTGATCTACTTTCTTGTGGAATCTCAAAACAAAGAAAGTAGCATATGAAAGTCTAGTTCAAATACTGCAGAGTCATTCCTCTGTTGTGCTGGGGTGAGCTTCATCACATTGTGTTTTATGCAGTTCTTTTTGTTGATATTTTTAACATGTTTTGTTTCTTGTGAGTGGTTAGTTAGTTTGTTTGTTTTTTTTTTAATCGGCAAAGAAAGTAACATTTTATTAATTCTAATAAACATTTAAAAGAGGAATTACATAAAAAATCATGACATTTTCAATATTAGGAGCTCCATTGGATGGAGCCTGGATATCATACACAAGGCAGTCTTATCTGCATCCCTTCTCGACTCCAAACTCAATTCTCATGGTTATTCTGGGAGCTAGCTGCCAAGCACCTTGGTTTTTGGAGGCCCGAGAAAGGAGAACGATAGAACATAGCAGAGTTAAAAGGTCCAATCCGCAGCAGCAACCACACCACACCACACCCCATCCAATCCCAAAAGTGACGACCAAAAATTGGTGGAAACATGATAACGTGAACAAGAAGTAGCCAATGTAGATCAATGCTCCAACAACTCTTCATAAACAGACAGCCCCAGAGTGCAAAAATATGAACCTCCCCTAGCAGAGCAGTATAAGAGCAGCTACAACCATATCACAAATAGTCCACTATAGGGTGTAATCGAAATACAAAATCAGTGACATTGATCGATTTGCATACATCCTTCCCTTTTCCCTAAAGTAAAATTCTGAATTTGATATTTTCCACTTGTTCCTGGTAGTCCATATACTCCACATGATCGCAAAGGGGATGATTTCCCAAACAACCGTTTTCATTAATTTTTCCATCCTCTCCACTAATCACTCAGTGATTTAATTGAGAGAGGAGCTACCCATGACAAACCCCACCATCTTAGGATAGATGCCCAAACTTTCCAAACATCATGACAATCAATTAGGGGATGGTCTGATGTTTCAGGCTTATCATTACAGAAAAGACATAACCCAGAATTCGAAGCTACAGAGACACCAATCATTAGGAGCCATTATGAAGTTTTAACTCTTTAAAGCCAAGCTAGTCATCCAAAACATTTGACTTTAAAGAGGGAAACACTTGACCACCATTCAATTCAGCTAGGGAATAGAGGGAGCGAACTGAAAATTTTCCTGAGGGTTCTGCCATCCAGCGCGTCAAGTCCTTTTTTTTATTATCGGTTGGGAGAAGTTGGATTAGAAGGCTATAAAAGACACCATCTTTTTCTTTTTTTCCTCGTTCAAAGACACCATTTTTGGGGGTGTCTAAAGGTAACAACACAATAGCAATTTAATTGAAAATGGCTCAGAAGAAGATGTTAGGTTGAACTAGTGTGTACTTGTCTTTGTAAAGTAATTAGATATATATAATTTGTATAGCATTATTCAACTATTAAGCTTAAGATTGACTGTAGGATGGAGATAGAACTTGACACAAAATTCAACTGCTAAACAGGAGGGATGATACCTCCCCTTCTCCATTAGAGAGAGAGAGAGAGAGAGAGAGAGTCCCAAGATTGTCTCTATTTGCCTATTGATGTGTCTTTCTTGGAAGAGTTTTATTTGTGATCATTCATTTTCCTAGTGCATTGGTTTAGGTGATTTTTATTCGAGGCATACACCTGTACTGTGGCTGCAACCCTTGGATGAGTTGATTGGGCTTTAGCGGCTGTGGCTGCTGCTAGTGCTGCAGCTGTGTTTTCTGCTCGTACTTCAGTTGTGATTGTTGTGTTTTCATGACACTTGGGCACACACCTGGATGCATAGACTTGATACTCTTATCAGTTTTGTTAATATAAATTTTATTAGTGGCATTGATTAACAATTGCAGACACAAAGCTTAGAGTGTAATCTAGTGCTACAAATGAGGAGATCTTCACACATGGTCTAGGGCCTGATCGACCTGGTCGTGTTCCAACATATGGATTGGGTCCTCCTCCGACAAATGTCTCTGGAGGTGGATATAGGCAGTCACAAGAGTAGGCTCATCTCATCCAGACGTAAGTCCAAGAGCAACTTAGCCAACATAAAGTACAAATGGAGATGCAAGTGAAACAGATTATGGATGCTATGTTTAGTTAGATGCAAAGCACAATCCAAGCTCAACAAGCACGAATAGAGCAGTTAGAGTCTCAACAGGCCATGGGTGTTGCACCAACTATTTCAACAATCTCATGCATACACCTCATCGTTTAATTGCCATCATTCATCCGAGGAAGTGAGTAAATAGTTAATTATGAAATTTTCAATATGGCATTTTATTCATGTTATTTGTTCTTGTCAAATACACATTCAAATATCAAAGGAGGAGGAAGAAGAAGAAGAAGAAGAAGAAGAAGAAGAAGAAGAAGAAGAAGAAATAGTAGATAGGACAAACTCAACGTCAGAGGGACTCTTTTTTGTAGTAAGTTTGCTTATCTGTCTACTTGGCTATTTATTTACTAATATTGATACTAATATCTTCTGTATAATTGCATAAGGCATAGTTGCTAGAATTATGGTTTAAAAGTAGCATTGGTACTGATCATAGAGTTCTTACCGTTTGCTAGTTTAAAAGTAGTAACTTAAGAACATTACTTCATGTTTCATTTTTATCTATTATCAGTTTAGTTCAATAATATATTTCCCTTCTTGATTTGGACACCTATAGGCTATATGTATATTAGTCACATAGATAGGGTGAGTAATCTTAACTTGTAGATGAAGGCCTCTGGATGTCCAAAAATATAAATTCTCCAAAGGCTTGTTTTTGCAGAGTCATTTTTTTGGAGTAACTATCTAGGTAGTTGGTTAATAATGCTCATCATGAATTCTCTTGCTGGAACCTTATTTAATTTTTAGCTAGGAAGCACGGATACAGATACAGGATACGGATACGATACGATACGGATACGGCGATATGACAAAATTTGAAAAATTAGGATACAGGTACGGCGGGGATACGTTCGTAAAAAATATTATTTTAACAATTTTTAGTAATGCAGCATGCATAAAAATAAAACCTAAAGCAAAAGACAACTTCATAAAAAAGAAAGATTCTTATAAAACTAAGACTCTTCAAGGTCAATAGCTTCAACTTGTTCCCCTTCATCAGTGAATATCACAAGACCTTAGCTAAAGCCAAAAAACCATTCTTAAATAAAAATTTTAGCAAATATACTTTTTTAAGTGATCAATGATAGCCTAGGAAGCACGGATACGGATATGGTGATATAGGGATGTGGATATGGCAATATGTCAAAATTTGAAAAAGTTATGATACGGGTACAGCGGGGATACATTCGTAAAAAAAAAAAAAAATTTAATTTTAATAATGTAATATGCATGAAAATAAAACTTAAAGTAAATTAATAAATAAAGAGAGGGATTCCTATTAACCTAAAAGTGCTCAAACATTCATAAAACATCCAAAACTAAAAGCAAAAGCAAATGCAAATTAAACATCATCCTTACATGCCAACACCAAAAAAAGAATGTGAGCAGAGAGAAGAAACGTGAGAGAGTGAGAAAGCGAGAGAGAAGTGAGAGAGACAATAAGGATACATCAATTTGACAAATTCTATTACTTTAACTCTCACTATATTCCTCTTATCAAAGAACTAAACAAAATATTATAAGTAATATGTAACTTTGAGTATCCGATACTTTAAAATTAAGTATCCGATACTTCAAAATTAATAAAAAATTAATTAAGAAGTATCCGATACGTATCCGCGAGTATCCGAGGAGTATCGGTATCCGATAAGTATCCGATACGGATACGTCACCTTTTTTGAAGTATCCGTGCTTCATAGATTTCTAGTGTTCATGTAACATAGCCCATCTCAATTATATGCAATATCAATAGGCTAATCACGGTTATGACGCTCCGTAGCTTAAAATAAAGGTTAAATTCATAAGCAACAAGTAGAAAGGTGAATATGTGAGCTAATCACATCAGACAAGCATAGTTAACCTAGAACTTCATATCCTAAAGTAATGACGAGGAATAATTGGAAACTTTGATCATAAATATAAAGATTGGAGATTGAAAGCCTACTTTCAACCTAGGACATATAGGAACAGTGAAATTTGTGGATGCCGCACAATTTTTTAAGTTTCTAAACCAGGTAACTTCACAATTTTTTAAGGATCCAAATCCTAGGGTTTGGATTGTTCATTGTTGAAAGTTGTATCTTTATTGAATTGGGTTAGTATAATTAGTAGTTTTTCATATTAGAGAGGTTGGTTTTTTTTTTTTGTTTGTTGACTTAAAATTTTATTCCACACAAAACACAAAGAAAACAAGAAACAAGGACCTATCCACACTAGAAACAAAAATACACAGATTAACACCAAAACAAAACAACAAAAGAAAAGAAAGCTAGAAAATCTATTTGTCAGTGCTCAGAGAATGGAACAAGGCAAATTTCTATATAGATTTGCCAATTTTGCAAAGAATTGTAACTTTCTTGAAAGAACAAGCTCTAGCTCTAACTTCCTTAACTATTCCACCACTATCACTTCCTTGTGACTAACAAAATGAGTAAAATTCTCCTATTCCTCTCCAACCATACATGATATAAAGTGCACAAGCCAAGGAAAGTTTGAACATAGTATTTCCAAGTAAAAGGACAAGAGCGTAACAAATGCTCATGAGATTCATTTACAAATCGACACAAATCGCACGCAGATCCACCTCCATTCCCCAAGGCAATAATCTATCATTGGTAGCTAATTATTGTAAGCAAATCACCAATGCACAAAAGCCCATTTAGACACATTTCCTTTAAACCAAACAATAGAACACCATGGGACCATCTTTGCTCTAGATGGCCTCGAGCTTCCCAAGCGACTTTAGAGGAGTAGCTACCACTCTTTTGAAGGTAACCAAACAACTTCATCGATCTGCAGATTAGGAATAAGGGTATGAGGGGTTAAAGCAATAACTTGCTGAATTGCTCTATTTCTTAATCTAGGTCAATGCCGGATCGGTAACTATAATACTTGAAACATTCACATAAAGAGCTCTCGCCAATATTCTCGCACAATTCTACTTCCAAAATGTTGATAAAGATGCCCTCTTGGATGCCGCTTATCAAGCCATAAGAAAGTGGATCTGCCATCCCCTATTCTATAATGAATAAGAGGTTTCCCAATCTCTCTAAGCTTGAATATCTTCCTTATAGTCCATGAGGAATCATTTGGACATCAATAAACCAAAAGCATTGATCCTTTAAAATATAGGTATGTATCCATTCAGCCCAAAGTGAATCAGCCTTCATAGTTATAGTCCAAAGGTGTTTAATCATATTGACTTTATTCTAAATTTTCAGCGATCTAAAACCTAACCCTCCTCCTTGTTTAGGAACATAAATACTCTCCCACTTAACTTTGGCCCCCTGTTTGCTTAAGCTCATAATCAGACCATAGAAAGGCTCTAATCAAACTTTCCACTTCCTTTAGAATTCTTTGAGGTAAAATAAAAAGGGAACTCCAATAGATCTGTACACTAAACAATACTACTTGAATAAGTTGCATGCTTTCCCCATATGACGAGCTCATTTGCCCACGACTGAATCCTAGAGCGTATTTTGTCCTTTAGTTGAAGACAATCCTCATACCTCAATCTTGTGGAAATAAGAGGCACACCCAAGTACTTGACAGGTAATAGACCCTCAGGAATTGGAAGAACAACAAGAATCACTTTTAAAATGAAGAAATCCCAAAGAAAGAAGACAACACTCTTCAGAGATTAGGTTCAAGTCCGCACCATAAATGGGCGATGTAAAGTGTCATTTATGATTACGAATAACGAATATCGGCTCCCCACACGTAACAAAAAGATCATCCGCAAGGGCTAAGTGGATGATACCCAAAGATTGGCACTTAGGATGGAAAGTAAACCGTGAGTCAAATTATACTTAAGAAGAGCACATAACTAAAAGAAAAAGGTAAGGGAAAGTGGATCCTTGCCTTAAATTTTTTTCTCCCTTGAAATAGCCTTCCAATTCTCCATTCAACAAAATGGAATAACTAGTCAGTGGACACACCTTTGAATAACCCAAGAAATAAACCTAATTGGAAACTCCATAGCGACCATTATTTTGAACAAGAAATCCCACGTTACTGAGAGGTTAGGTTATCATTTATATTTGCTTCTTCTATTCAATTGAACCATCAATCTATATGTATTATGTTTTATGGATCCTTACATGTTTAGGTGTATTTCACTTGCAAGTATCGATTATTTGATTCTCCTTTTGATCTTGCCTTATCTACAAATCCTATCTTTGTTTACATCTATTATAATAATCGTCACTATAATGCTTGTATTTATTGTTATGCGATCGTTACTTTGTTTTTATTTTAATTTTAAAATTTTATTTCTTGGTGCAGAAGTGAATGAATCTTTTTAGGGTACTAGTCTATCTCTCGATTTTCCACGATGACTGGCGAAATCGGGGGTGGTGACATCAACGATGCATTTTATGTAATTTTTTAATGCATCACAATTTTGTTCTAGAATAGGGCCCTCTTTGATTTTTTGAAAAGCAAAGTTCTAGGCTTGTTTCTTATTTTTGATTGCACATTTCTAAAGCAAGGATTGAATACACTGTATATTTTTATTTTGATGAAGCAAATAATAAAAACACCCATCAATTGTAAACAAACAACACAAGAAACAAATTGGCCCCTTTTTTTTATCAGCCAAAAGGAAATATATTGATGAATAAAAATGTACAAGTACAATGAAATTACAGCAATAACCTTACTAAGAACGTACATGCAGTTGGCCCTATCATAGCAATAGTTATTGCACAGGAATAATGGAGTCATTTCTTATTTCTTAATGATCATCAAAGGGGTTGGTTTTGTAACTATTGATTGTCCTATATGTTTGGAGGAGTTTAGGAACAGAGAAAGTGTACAAGTGCTCCCATTTGCAAGCGTATTTATGACATTGAATATATCCAAGCCTAGCTAACTTCTTGAGACTCTCGATGCCTAGACTATTGATATAACTATTCAACATAGTAATTGGAAAGATGCCCCATGATTTTCCTTGAGTAAGAAGCACGACTTAAGGTAAATCAGGTGGCATGCTTTCCAATTCCCATGTTGCATAGTCATAATGGCAGTCAGGGCATTGAGTATCTCTAGTTAGCCAAGTCTGGATACAATCAATATGATAAATATGCCTGCAAGTAGGGAGCACTCGTACATTGTCTCCTTAGAGGAACTCCTCCAAGCATATGTGACAATCAATGACATCAAAACCAACCTCTCCATCAATAGGAAAGGTAAGCACAAGAAATGACTCCACTACCCGTGGATCAAGTCCTTGTGCAATAACTGGTGGTGCTAATCTTAAACTAGCTGCATGCACATGTCTAAACCAAATAATAAAGAAAACTACAACTAAAATTAAAACAACACATACAATAATTATTATTATAATAGGACTATTTATTCCTTGTACTTTAAAAAATTTTTTAGTATCAATATACGGTGTTTGTACATTTGCATCTGTACCTTGTGCTGCTACGGACTCTAGACTGATGAAGATGATGATGGCCCAAATAATAACAGTGGAAACTTGAACCTGATTTCAAAAATTGATAAAAAGAAAAAAGAAAAAAAATAAATGAATAAATAAAATAATAAATTGATAAAAAATAAAAATTATTTATTTATAATATAAATAAATAAATAGTTATCTTCACATGTTGTTATCTAACTATAATTAGGGCTACAAATGAGCTGAGCTGAGCCGAGCTTTACTGAGCTCGAGCTCGGCTCGTTTACCTATCGAGCTCGTTTATTGAGCTCGAGCTTGGCTCGATAAGGAATTGGGCTTGAGCTCAGCTTAGCTCGACTCGATAATTATTTTTTTTAATATTATTTATATATATATATATTTATATTATTTAAAAAATATATTTAGTATATAATTTAAATAAAGATAAACGAGCCGAACTTATGTGAGCTCGAGCTTGTTCATGAACAGCTCGGTTCATTTGTAGCCTAGTCTATAATAGATAACAAGTTATGTCTTTCCATTATAGGTTCACATGTGAAAAAGACTTAAAATTTAAGAACACCACACCCATACACCACTTAATGTAAAATGATAAAATTCCATGCCCGACTTAGGTGACGTCCCACTTACCTTTAATTAATTTAGACCACACCCATACCATTCCCTCATTGCCGGCCCCTCTATTGTTAGTTTAGTACACTTCTATTGTTCAGTTCGGTTTACGTTTCTAAAAATTTTATACAATAATAAATATGATATATATTTGATGTTGCTAAATAAATTAATAATAATTAGTTTAGTTGTGTTGGTTAGAGCTTATCAATTTCACAATAACAACTAGCGTTCAAATCTTATAAGAAATATTTCATATCTTAAATTTTTTATATAAAAATATAAAAAATAATGAACAAATATGTCACAGTCCGATTTGGTTTGGAATTGTAGTCAAAGCCTTGGAAGCGGAAGCTTTGGAAACGGGAACGGGACCGATTTGAACAATTCCACCATTTTCAAAACCAAAACTAGCTTAACTAAACCGATGATTTAGACCAAATTAAATTGATTTATCGATTCTACCGATTTTTTTAAACACCCCTAACTAACAACTATTGACCACCATCACCCCAAAAAATATCAAACCCAAAATACCCATTACCCCAAGATCGTGAATGCCTCCAAAAACCACCACAAACACCACCCAATTGTTGTCAACAAACCACTACCAATGAGAACTTGGTGTACTAAACTAACAAGGACAATCTCCTTAGATGGATTTATTGATATGGTTTGAAGAAGCCATCTATATATCATATAAGGAAGAGGGGATTTTTAGTGAAAAGGTTTGTGAGAGTTCCAAAGTCTCATTTCACAACTAATAATTTTTGTGATTTTAAAAATATTTAAAAATAATTCTATTGGCTATCAAAGTAATTATAGCTTTAAAAAAAAAAACAAAAAACAAAAAGCCACCTAAACATTTGAATTACAAGTTCCTAAAATCTCTCCCCCCAACATTTCTCTCTTTCCTAAATCTCATCTCATAACAAAGTAATTATATTTATAAAAAAAAAAATTATAGATTAAAAAGAACGTAAAACCACAATTGCTAATTTTTGTAATTTTAAAAATAGTACTATTGTCTAACAAAGTAACTATAGATTAAAATAAATAAATAAATTTGCTAATTTTTGTAATTTTAAAAATAATACTATTGGCTAACATTTAAAAATAATACTATAGATTTTTAAAAAAAAAAATGAATTACAAGTTTTTAAAACCTCTCTCCTAAGATTTTTTTTCTTTCCTAAATCTCATAATCTATCTATCTATACTATATATTATACCAAAGTGACTTTTCATTTTAGAGGCGTTAAGTGTTTCAAAATATTAAATCTAATTTTTTGAATTTTTAATTTTTATAAAAAAATTAAAACATTTATTGATTATTCCAAGAACATAAATATTAACCTTCAAAATTGTTTAATGCAAATATATTTCCGGTAAAAAGAAAGAAAGAAAGAAAGAAAAAGCACACAATTCTCAACTCCCCTCTCCTTCTCAAAATAAATCAAGCCTCTATTTAAAAAGAATATAAATCTCATACAAACTTCTATCTCTTAAAATAAATCTAATGAAAAGGAAACTCTCTCACCTCCCATAAAATGTATACTATTAATATCTTTCACAACTGGTCTGATCTATATAAACCTAAAATTAAGCCTAACATAAAATAAAAATTATATGTTATATCTAGATTCTCTCTCTATTCCATAATTACACAATATTTTATTCCCAAATAAATTTAAGCATATCTATACTATATAATTTTTTTTTTTAAATCTCCTAATTTATTATTTTTTATAATGATTCCATGATTTATAATTTGAAAAAGGAAAGATGAAAAATATTATTCTTGTGCACTCTTTCTCTAACCAATTTTTTTTTTTTTCTATCCAAAAATCTTAACCATCATACATTATACCTTTTCCAAGACATTCATGTCTTTCTTGCCTTATAAATATTACATTCATGGAACGATGAAACTCATTGTTTTTTAACTTTCTTTTTATGAGACAATTTGGAGATTAGTTTATGCTTAATCTATTGTATTTTTAAACAGATTCATTTATCTTTTAGATATACCATTTTTTCTTCTTCTTTTTTGTTAGTTAATATTGTTTTACTAGAATTTTTATACTAAAATGGTGTGATAAAGTCATTTGTATAATAAAAAACATGTCACTCATTATAAAGTGATATATCAAAATCCAACAAAATCATTATTAAAAAGTTTTTTGTATTGATTTTATATTTATATATCATTAGTTTTTTTTTTTTAAAAAAATTTACTTTTAATATTTTTTTGATATCATGATATGTGTTAATTGACAGTTGGTGCAGAGTATTACTTCAATGGCATATAATAGTTTTCCAAAGCTATAAAAGAAAGTGTTAATTTTAATCAATTTTTTCAAAACTATTAAATGTGTTAATCAATTATTTAATTATTTATCTTTAATATGTGGAGCTCCTCTCTTCCTTTATGGTACTTCTCTCTCTACTCTATTGTGAGTTCATATGTTTTTAGCAAAAAATCATATGTAATTTAAAATTTTAAATCTTTTTATATAGGAAGTTCAAAAATAAATTTTGGAATTTAAAATATAGCCATACAAAACCATATCATTTTAAATATAGCTATATTTATAATTAATTTAATCTATCTATTACCTATCCTTGTTTATATTATTATATAAATAAAAATGACGTACGATAATTGAAATTCAAAGTCCTAATCTATTTTTTTTTTCAAAATTTAAAATTGTTAAAATGCATATGTTGCAAAATCATTAATTTCTTCCTATTATAAATTTTACAACAATGCTAGAGACCTCTAAAAACACACCTCTAAACACACCTCTAATGAGGTGGAAAAAGAAAAAAATAAAAAATAAAAAATCAAGACACACGATTGGTTGTGGCAGTGGTGGGACCCACTGCCACATCATTAGTGGTACCTCTAATTAGAGGTCCCAAGCATTTTTCTAAATTTTATTTTAAATCTTATAAGATTTGTTCAATGATTAATATTCAATTTTTGTAAAAAAAATCCAATATATTCCTTCCAAAAGTTAATATAGCAAGTCTACAAAATCATATTTTAGATCTCAAAATTATTAATATTTTTATTTTTATTTATTTTTGTTTTAAATAAGCATGTTAAAGTATAAATAGATATCTAAATAAAAGTATACTTATTAATAAATATGGCATTAGTTTTAATTGTAATCACATCTTTTTAAAGTCTTTATTCATTTTTTAACTTTTTTTTGATATTTTAAATTACATGTTATGATGATTCTTTCTTACTCATTAAATTTTTAAAATTTCTTCAATTATTTTCCTTTCAAAAACCAATATAACAATTTTTTAAAATTCATATATTTTTATTCTAAAATAGTGAAGTATTAGAACTATGTCATTTTTTTTTAATTTATAACAATGCATAAATAAAATTGTTAATTATCAATACAACAATTTTAATCTATCTATACTATATATTATAGTAAAAGAACATTTGAAACAAAACTGTTAAATTTATATATAAAATTTTATTTACAAGAGACAAAATACAAAAAATTAAATATAATTATCATGTTTTTAATAAATAATATATTATTTTATCCCATGCATAGCACGGGTGACATGCTAGTTTGTCATTAAGCACAAGGGAGTGCTTCTCATCATCTAAGGTCGTGAGGCTGCCCTGATTTTATGGAGGCTCTAAGCAAAATTTAAGATGGAAACTTTTATTTTAGGTGTTGAGTGATTTCAGTAATCTATCTTATTATATAAGGAAAAGGGAATTTCTACTGAGAAGGCTTGTGAGACCTCCAAAGTCTCATACTAATTTTCTTAATTTTTTTAATTTTAAACAATTAAAAAAAATCTCCATTGGCTAGCTTTCATTTAACCATATGAAAATAAAACTCTAATTAGTTTATGATTTATTTGATAATATGACATCAAGGAAAGAAGGAAAAAGTGAGTTGTTTCACTTATATAAAGTGAATCTATACTCTCATTTAATATTAATTAATTGGGTGAATTACACTAATGGTCCCTATAGTTTGGGGCTTGTGTCAATTTGGTCCCTGACTTTTCAATTGTGACATATTTGATCCTGAATTTTTAATCTTGTTCCAAATAATGACAATTGTAAATACTATTGAAGTTTTCAAGGGCAAAATCATCAATTTGATAAAATATAAATTAATTTGACAAAAATAAATGTTAAAAAATTATTTTTAAATTTTTAAAAATTATTTCTAGCTACTAAAAATAAAATTATATAAAATTGATAAATCTTTTAGACATTTTTTTTTTTTACCAAATTAATTTTTGTTATGCATTTAGATGATGATCATGTAAAATTAATTTTTTACATGATCACAAACCAATCGACATCAAATTGCTAAAAAGTCAATCAACTCGAATATCACAAAAAAATCAAATTTGATAGATATATGTAGTACCTGAGTGATCAACTCTGTTTTAGCTTTCAGAGAAACTATAGATAATTAAGACCAAAAAACAAAAGAAGCTTGAGCATGTGAGCATCAAGTGACATCTACAATTATTTCTTGGGCAGAATAGAACTGAGATATTCATATTCTCAAATCTTAATTAATTAGGCCAGTATATACTCAAAAGCTTCAAATGTCAAATTTCATTTTCTTTCATTTTCCTCACCTTTTCTTTCCACCCAAACAGAATCATCTAACTAGGCAAAATGTCAAATTTCATTTTTTTTTTCTTACCATCCAAACAGAATCTAATTATTATCGCTACAACGAAAACCACAAACCAATCGACATCAAATTGCTAAAAAGTCAATCAACTCAAATATCACAAAAAAAATTCAAATGAGAGATATATATTACCTGAGCGATCATCTTATGCTTGAGAACATTATCTTTATCAAGAATCTTTATAGCAACATTCTCACCAGTCTCTATATTCCTTGCAAACTTTGCCTTCGCAAACGATCCTTCACCGAGAGTCCTTCCCAGCTCGTATCTCCCTACTCTCGTCTTCCCACTCCCACCATTGCCACGAGAAGCCATATCTTTCTCTCCCTACAAATATATATATATATATATATATATTTCTCTCTCAAACCTCAAGGTTAATCTCTATTCGTTTCACAAATCAGGCTCGACTAAGTCACCAATATGAGAATGATGAAATGGCAGTGGGAAGGAGAAGGAGTAAGAGGAAGAGGAGGAGGCCAGAGACGAGGGATGTGGGATCTGGCACAAAGGTTGAAATGGCAGTGGGAAAGGAGAAGAAGAAGGAAGAGGAAAAGGAGAAGGAGAGAGACGAGGGATGTGGGATCTGGGACGAGCAAAACAGGTTGAAAGATTGAAATCTGGGACGAGGGACGAGGAAGAACAGGCTGAAGGAATGAAAATATATAAACATCATAGTGGAGGAAGAATGTGCCACAGTATTGATCACAAATTGATTAAAAAAAAAAAGGAAAGTTTGCAATGGTGATGTATAAGTTTCTGCAATGGAAGACCTATGTTTTCAGTATGTCTAACGAGAGAGATTTGGGTAAAATAGTGTCGTGGTGGGTGTGGGTTTGATGAGCAGTATTATGATTTCAAAAATGGAATGTCTGGGTTGTATTTAATAAGGGAAATATTAAATAAGTGGGTTTAGAACAAATAATTATAAATTATTAAAAAATTAATAAATATTAATAATTTTATAATGCTACACATCATGAAATAATTATTATGAAAAGTTTTATAAAACTAATTCAAGGGTAATTGCATAATATACAATAACAGTTGTGATTCGGAGCTCGAATGAGCTGCCCCGAATCTGCCCTGAAACGAAAACGACGTCGTTTTCGCAATTATTATTATTTTTTTTATTTTTATTTATTTATTTATTTATTTTTTTCAGACAGAAAAACGAAGAAGACGAAGCAGAGGAGGGGGAGGAGGAGGACCTGAGGGCCTAAAAATGGGCGTGGGAGGGAGGAGGGAGGAGGAGCAGAGTCGGCGATGGCGAGGCGGCGATCGGATCGCGACCTCTCCCTCTCCCTCTTCATCTGCTCGAAAATGGCAGGAAAAAAAAAATCCTAATGCCCAAAACGACGTCGTTTTGGGCATTAGGGGCGTTCGCGGCTAGAATTTTTGAACTACAAATCTTTATTCATACAATAAAACACTACAAACACTATAAGGTGGAGAATTTTCAGGAAAAGTCTCTTCAGGAAGACTTTTCATGATACTTCTTTCATGATACCTAACATTATTATATAACTTTATATATTTTTGAATAATACTAGGGGTCATGAAAAAAATATCATGAAATGTTTCATGAAGATTTTTTATCCCTTGATTAGTGTGTGGTGTTTTTTTGTATGTGTAATCTAACGGTGAAGAATCTTTTATGATCATTTTCATCATATTTTCTTCACTTTACTTGGAAATATATATATATATATATATACGAGTTCATTTTTTCGAGTTAATAATGTATAAATAAGATGATTTATGAATGATTTAAGAAAATATGAGAACAAGATATGATTTAAATAATTTAATTTAAAAAATAATCTAATTTTTTTAGTTTAAATAACATTACTCTTCAAAAATTATCAAAATCTAACTTGATAACAACCTCAGTTTAAACCAAAAAAACACAAAAAAAAAACAAAACAAAACAAACCTGCTGTAATAAAATGGTTAATTATATAGACTATTCTCTTATTTGAGTTGCTTTCAATGGTAGACTAGAAAGAAGGAAAATTAGGTAGATAAAGGGCTAGAGTAGCTCAGGGTAAAGGCCCTAAATTTTTCATCAGAGATCATATTGGGGAGAGAGAATGTGGCATTTAAAAAAAAAAAACAAAACAAAACAAAAATAAACACACAAAATATATATATATATATATATCTTATTACAATCAAATAGTTATTGATATACAAAATTTTCCATCAGTAATCACATTGGGGAGAGAGAATATGGCATTGAGTTCTAAATTTAATTTAATTTAATTTATAAACATATTCTCACTTAATTTAATTTATAAACATATTATGTTTTAATTTCGGAAAAAAACATATTCTCATTATGTTTAATTTCCGAAATAAACATATTCTCACTTAATCTAAATTAACACGTGATAAATTTTTAGTTTAATTTATCAAAAAATTATTACATATTTCTAAAATATTACGTGTTTATATTTTTTTTTAATCAATTATCATTTATTATGTTCTTTCATGCTGTTTAATCACCTAATATAAAATCATAATATCTCACTTTCTTCATCAATCATAATACTATGGAGTACCATGTAGTCATGTTCCAAGAGTACCCCAATAATAAAATTTTACCCTAAAATCCACCCTAATGATGTGTCTAACCAGTATCAAATTTTGATTTGTCAAATATTCAATCTTATGAGATCTAACCTTAATACCACATCATCTACCTATATAGGGTGTGTTTGATTGGACGGACTGGATAAGGGGTGATTAGAATCAATCGGACTTGAGTCCTGGGACTGTAAATCTCCCGAACTATTAGGTTGGATTGGATATGTATCATGTGTTTATTTTTTTATGGAATTAAATGTCTGGAAATGACTATTTTTAGTGAATCCAACGTGCAAATGACTATTTTACCCCTTTTTAATTGTTTACTAAGTAATAACAATATTAAACATATCTTTAATATTTTAATTTTTTAGCTAGATTAATTAAAATTTTATTTTATTTTATTTTTTACACAATTAAATAATTTTATTTTTTAAAATAAAATAAATAAAATATCAATAAAAATATATGTTATTTTTTAATTAAAATTTTAAATAAATTTATTTTTAAAAATAATAATATTTAAATAATGAAATTAAATAAAACATCTATTAAAATTTAAATAACGAAATTAAATAAATTATAAACAAAATTTTAAAATAAAACATCTATAAAAAATTATTTTAAAAAATTAAATAAATAAAACAACAATAAAAAGTTAAAAAAAATTATTTTATTTTTAAATTGCGATATTTAAATTTTATTCAATTTTACTAAATATAATACATAATTAAATAGTAGAGGATCAAAATGATCATTTCATCACCTAATTCCAACAGTGGATAGTCCCCCGAAAATTGTCCCATAGCCCTCTCAGGATACAATAGTCCCTCATATGAGGGATAAGGAGTCCGACCAAACTCCATGTCCGGTAGACTAAAAAAAAAACAAATACCGGATAAAGAGCCTCCCTCGGATTATAATCCCAATAGTAAATAATCCCCCCTTCCCCTTATCCCTCCAATCAAACACACCCATATTATATAAGCAAAGGGGAGTTTTAATGAGAAAAATTCTATGAAACTCAAAACTTTCATACTATTTGATATGATCGTTTGCACACTAAAATATTATATTTAAAACTAAGTACTAACAACTACTCTGTATAACCGCGGTTAAGACCAGGTGTTGATCCTTAAGGACTAGTCAAGTTATTTTGATACAAAAATAATAATTACAGTAATTTAAGAAAATTGATTTTGAAAATAATAAAACTAAAATTAATAACACATAAAATAAATAATCAAAATAAGAAATTTCTCAGGGTTTTGAATCTACCACTAACCTTATAATCAAGGGTTATTGTATTAGTTTACAGAAAATCATTAATTTGGATAAAATGATATAAATTGATCAAAAATGCATTGTCAAGAGGATTTGTATAATAAAGTCAGAAAGTTACGATTCATCTTCGCTTAGCATGGATCATCACCACTAAACTAAACTAAACTAAGGTTAATGCACGACCTGTCTTACTAGGTATGAGTTGTCTAACAATTTTAATATACAGTAGTTAAAACAATTATATAACATGATTTGAATAAAACATTTATTGCACAAAAATATCTAAAAATTGTATAATGTATCCAAATCAAATCAAAATTAAAAATACTAAATACCACTTATTCCAATTATTTGGCCAATATTTCGTCTCTACCCTAAATAAAAAATATTAATTTCTTACACTCATATAACTACCCACTCTAAATATGGACCAATTACACTCTCCCACTCTGCCTTTCTTTCTTTCTTTTCTCCTTCTCTCTGCTTTGGGCCGAAGCCCTCTGCTCTCTTGCTCTGGGCTCCCCCTCCTCTGCTGCCTCTCGCCGGCCTTTTATAGGCAAAATCCTACACAACCAAACAACAATAATAATGGCGGTAAAAAAAACACAACAACAACAATAATAATATAATATATATATATATATATATCAATTGAGGGCTTCTGTTGCCGACACCCTCTTTTGATTTCTTTTTTTTCTTTTTTAATTTATTTTTATAATAAATATACTATAATATAATATATAAAATATCTAAAGTACATTATTTACATTAATTTATATACAAACACTCAAAATATAGAAAAAAAAAAAATATATATATAAATTTATAAAATAGTAAAAATAAAGGGATTAATAATATAATAATAATATAAATATCAATTGAGGGCGACTGTTGCCGATACCCTCTTTTGATTTCTTTTTAATTTATTTTATAATTAATATGATATAATATATAAAATATTTAAAGTATATTATTTACATTAATTTATATGCAAACAATCAAAATATATAAAACATAAAAAAAATTCTAAAATAGTAAAAATAAATGGACTAATAAAATGTATTT
Organism: Camellia lanceoleosa; assembly: GCA_025200525.1. Classification (NCBI taxonomy): domain Eukaryota; kingdom Viridiplantae; phylum Streptophyta; class Magnoliopsida; order Ericales; family Theaceae; genus Camellia; species Camellia lanceoleosa. Next base: position 74,608,350 of record CM045771.1, on the reverse strand, counting down.
TAGTGGACCAAATATGTAACATTTAGGTTCCAATCATATCCCAAACTTACATTTTGTTAGTTCTCGAGCAAAACAAATTAATAAATAAAAAAATAAAATTTGGAATCAAATATGACTTTTATTGGGTTAGTCAAATAGGGTTAGGGATATCTAAGAGAATGGGTAAGAATCAGTATCTCTTTTTTGAGTGTAAGAGAATAGTTAAAATTATTATTTCATATTTTTGACATTCTCTTTCTTTAACAATATGTACTAAAGCAGACTCCCTTCCATAATCTTACTTTTTTTATAAAAAAAAAAAAATTTTTTTTTGGGTTTTTTTTTTTGTCTCTTCTCTATCCTCTTCCTTATCAATTCCTCCATTCTTTTGCTCCTGAAGATAGTGGCCAATTATCCCCGGGGATTTATTGAATGAAAGGTTTGGCATATTGGCTCAAATTGGTTTCTAAGGTGCCGTTTGGTAACACTTCCGTTTTCAGTTTTCTGTTTATATTTACAAAAATTTAAAAAACTCAAATAAAAACTTATTTGGTAAAATTTTTGATTTATAAATTAGTGGTCTCAGTTTATAAATTTGGCCAAAAAACGAAAACACAAAAAATGTGTTTCCGTTTTGAGTTTTGAGTTTTTTTTTTTTTTACCACCTAACACTAGCCACCACCCGCCACCATTTTCCACAGTCTTCCCAAGAAGACCACCCACCCTCCCCACCACTGCTACCACCACCCGCCACCTCACCGCCACCCACTTGCCTCCACCCACCCTCGCCACCACCACCACCACCACCCAGCTGTCATCCACCCGTTACAACCCACCACCCGCCACCTACTTGCCACCATCACTCACCACTCACCTGCCACTACCATCCACCACCTGCCACTACCAACCACCGCCACCACCACCACCACCACCACCACCTACCACCACCCACCCACCCACCACCACCACCACACCCACCCACCCACCACCACCACCACCCGCCACCTACTGCCACCACCTACCACCACTGGCCATCCGCCATCCACCGCCACTACCACCCACCACCACACCACCACCACCCACTGCCACCACCCACCACCATCACACCCACCAACCCACCATCACCACCCATCACCCACCACCACACCACCACCACCACTGCCACCCACCCACCCGCCACCACCACCCATCACCACCACCCCCATCCGCTACCCACCACCACCACCACCACACCACCCGCCACCACCACCCACCCACCACCACCCACCGCCACCCACCCACCCACCACCACCCACCGCCACTCGTCATCTGCCACCCACCTTCCACCACCACCCGCCACCACCACCACCCACTCGCTACCACCCACCACCCGCCACCGTCACCCACCCACCCACCATCACCAACTACCCACCACCCATCGTCACCACTTTCCACCACCGTTTTCCACCACCACTTGCTATTTCTCACACTTTTTTATATTTTTAAAATTTTTTAAACATTTTGTCAATTACCAAACGCGTTTGTAGTTTATGTTTTTCTAAAAATAAACAAAAAATAAACAAAAACCAATTTATAAAATCTTTGTAAATATAAACTGAAAACGTAACGTTACCAAACACACCCTAAGGATTTTTGAGTGCAGAGAAAGAAATGTTAAAACTCAAATAATACAAAAATAGCCTAAGTCATTACCCAGAATTGGGCACAAATTTTTAACTTTCATGATTTTTAGAAGGTGTAAATGCAACATGATTTCTCAACATTCAACCAAAATGAAAAATATGAGACTGAACAACGAAATAGTGCGCTTCCAAATGAATAGTTAAGAGTAAATGGGTAAAGTACACTTTGCATCCCTGCACTTTACATCAAATTCCACTTTGGCCCCTACACATCAAATTGTGACACTTAACCTCCTGTAATTTTGGTCAAGTGTCACTTTAGCCCTTCTGTTAGCCTCATTGTTAACAGAGGTTAGTCACTTGAAAAACGTGTGAGGATAAATTACACTTTGCACCCCTACACTTTACACAAAATCTCACTTTAGTCCCTACACATCAAAATTGTGACACTTAGCTCCCTAAATGATAACTTCTGTTAGCCTCACTATTAACAAAATGGCCAATGTGACACTTGACCAAAAGTGCAGCGGGTTAAGTGCCACAATCTGATGTGTAGGGACTAAAGTGAGATTTTGTGTAAAGTGCAGGGGTGCAAAGTCTAATTTACCCAGAGTAAATTTAATAACCTTTCAAAAAAATGATAGGCTCAAAATCTCACACGGGTTATAATGTCTCCACATTAGTCATCAAGATTTCAAGTCTAAAGTCAAAACATAATCAAAGAATATTTAAGCGGCTATGTGCATGTGCAAATTATTCGAATACGAGACAGAAAATTATTTTTAATCAAACAATAGTATAGTAAACTAAGATATTATTAAATTGCTAAGATAACAAAATTAACAATTAATTGCAAAACTTTTTTTTTTTTTTGTAACACCACGCACACAACACAATTTTTTTTAAAATTTAATTTATTTTTTTGAAAACCAAACAACACACACACACATATGTATATATATATCAAAACACAACTAAAAAAAAGTATATATATATCAAAACACAACTAAAAAAAACACACAATAAATCCTTTTCCCCCAACTTAAATGATATTGTCTCCAATGGCACATACCACAAAGGACTGACAAGAATAGTGAATGGAAGGAAAACACAACAAATAAAAATTGGTCTTTTATTGTCAGATTGTAATATGTTTTAGGGCTAAAAATGTTATCCTCCTTTATAACCCATCTCAGACCAAATTTCTTTGGTCTTACTTAGCGGTTCCTTTCAAAGGTGTACTCGTCTGTCTTGTCCTGACAAAATACTGAAAACTCATAAAATAAAACAAAAAAAAACAAAATACACTAATCTATTTTACCTAGGTGTAGCAACTTCACTTTTTCCGCTTCTTTTGATTTATGAGATATGGGCATCCCAGCATAAATTATTTGACCCGTTCAACAATTTTGGACTAGGTTTTATATGACTTCGAGGAAAATGATTATCAGAATGGAGAAATATGTGGTGAAAAGTACAGTGTGTAAAGAAATCTCATGGGTGGTCACAGTAAAATCAAAGCCAAAAATAAAATCCAACCCAAGATGATCTGTCACATCACTACACTTCTCAATTGGTAAATCTTTTTTGGTTTGGTCCAGATGAAAGTTCATGCGTCTATGGAGAGAGTTTCTATCAAATATATGGTTGTAACGGTAGGTTCAAGTGACAAAAATTCTAACTCCATATCAAGTGTTTAATCAATGGATAAAGGTGATGTGGCTGCATCAGGTTCAATGGCAACTCTTTTTCAAAAATCTCACAGCGAGCACTCGTATGAAAATTTTGAACAAGTTGATCAAAAGAAATCCATACCTCTTTAGGGAACATTTCAAAATGGTCACTTGTCCACATTGTGCCTATGTCACGCCCTCAAAATAATGGATAAAACCCAACATTCTTAACATGCATAAATATAAAAGAAGTAAATATCCTTGCATTCATCAGAGTATTCTTATAAAAGATATTACATGTTAACGACAAAAGTAAATGCCCTACTGGCTTACATCTTTCCAAGCCAACACTTGGATACAAAATAAATGAGTACTAACTCAATTACACTTTAAGCCCTTGGCCTGAAATTACATGTAATATCCAAATAACAAAACCACAAAAACAGAAATCTTCATCTCTCAGAACCTTCCAAGCTAAGTCCTTGGAGGTGGCATATCACCTGGACCTAAAAATGATGTTCCCATATAGGGTGAGCTACAGCCTAGTAGAGATATACTAAACCAAATATAAGAATTGACTAAAACAATAGCATTCAACAGATGGTCCACACTTATATTCCAACTTATATCGTATTACAGTTTCATGACAATCATGTTCATGTTAGAATTCAGTTACCATTTCTTGTTCAACTATAAGTTTGAAGACATGGCTAGAACCTGGCCAAATAATTTAATGAGATTATGACTCATCACAAAATACTTTAGAAACCCATGATGGATACACATTTTGGTGTTGTATTAATAACACATAGAACCATTTCCATACTTCACAAATGATACACATTTTCGTGCTGTATCAATATAACAGAACACTTCCATATCTCACAAATGATACACATGGTAATGCTGTATTAATGTAACAAAACAATTTTCGGTTTAGAAGTCCATCCCCTATCTTCCCCTAAACCGTGGAGTACATCCTCTATCTCCTCCCACACAACACAATGCATATAAACAATTATCATATACATGCCCAATCAATCAATACACAAATTTGATGTATTATACCAACCGCCATACTCGATGGCATACTCAATTGATTAGTTTTAGTTTGCCTAATCATCATGCATTGTCTACAACAATCAAGACTATCCTTCACCGATAGCCCAAAGCAGTTATTTCTAAACAGAAAATAAATGCACCAAATCGATAAAATATCAACATTTCGTCTAGGTGAGCAATAAATTAATCCAACTACACCCTTTAATCTCATACATTTCCAATTTGAATAATTCCTATTCAATTTCTCATTTCCCAAAACTAATTATACAAATTAATTTATCAAACAATTAGGGCTTTTTCCCATAATCTCAATACCAACCCTAAGGTTCTGTTTTCATCAATAATCCAACATTAACCTCATTTCTCTATGTCATACATGAATATGAGTGATTATATACAAAACCCCCATCTTTTGTAAATTACACAAAGACCCAAACTTTTTCTAAAATTACACAATAACTCCCAACATGTCAAAATGCCAAAACTTAAAGACAAAACTCATAAGAAGGAGTAGGGTATCCCTACCTCGAAGTTAGAGCTCAAATGGAGAAGAAGGTGAACACCCGATATGCTCCAAATCCACTATTACTCAGATTAAAACAAAGCCCTCGTGACCCTCTACCTTTCTTACAAAGAGGTTAGGGTAGAAACACTCAAGAACAAGACCAATCCCTAGAGAGAAGGTCAGTGTAGAGAGAGAAAGAGCCGAATTCTAGGGTTTGTATAATAAAGGGGATGAAAAAGTGAAGTTTAAACTACTGCTGCGATCTGATATAACACAGGCTCGCTCAAGCGAAGGATTGGTCGCTCGAGCGACCAGACACAAAGAAACCTCGCTCGAGCGTAGAAAGCCTCGCTCGAGCCAACAATGAGATGCTTCAGGTCTGCAACTCAGAAGCATGCTCGAGTGACAGAATGCTCGCTCGAGCGAAGAAACTTAAAACATACACCTCGCTCGAGCGGCGAAAGCTTCGCCGAGCGAAGAATCGATCCTTCAGTCCATCAAGATCGATTTCGCCAGCGAAGGACTTCTCGCTCGAGCTACCAGATACAAAAACTTAACTCTCGCTCGAGCGAAGGAACCCTTGCTCGAGCGAAGGATCTAAAACACAGAGCTCGCTCGAGCGACAAAGTCCTGGCTCGAGCGAAGACACCAAAATCTGGGCAGCAACTATTTGTATCAAAACTCACCAAACCTGTTACAAACCTACCCAAAACATCCTATAACTCAAATATAAAGTATTAAAGGACGGAAATGAGATATAAATAACCATCAATATCTACGGAACCAAGTCCGAATTGCACTAATCAATGGAGGGAAAACCGGGATCGCTATAGCCTGCAAAATGTTGCGTAGGAGAATTCAACCCATCATGAAATAAAGCAATGAGTTGAGTCATTGTGTACCCATGTTGTGGACAAGCAGTTAGATAGCTCCTGTATCGTTCCCAACATTGCTAAAATAACTCATTCTCTTCTTGATAAAAATCTACAATTTGGCGTTTGAGAAGAATGAGTTCAGCGGGAGGTTGTAATTCTTTCCATTTAAAATAAGTCAACACCAATATCCCTTGATCTTCATTAAATGAAAATGAGGACCAAAAAAATCATTTCCAAAGTAAGCCATTTTCAATTTTAATTTTTTTTTTTTTTTAAAACAGATATGTACAAGGGAGTCGTAAACTACGCTTTAAGGAAAATTAAATTGTGGTAAGTAAATTACAATAAAGAAAATGCGATAAAAAAAAGATGCAATAATAATAATAATAATAATAATAATAATAATAATAATAATAAAATTATTCCTTTACAGTAGTCCAAATATCATTTGTCCAACATATAGGTAATGATAATTTTCCAATGTCAAGGTATAATTTTTTTATTTTTATGTTTATTTTTATTTATTTTTTAGTTCACCTGCATAAGACAATTTGCACACAAGAGGAGAGAAAAAAAAAAAAAAAAAACTTAGTAACACCGGCACAAGAAAAAATAAAAAAAGAATATATGTACAAAAAATTTAAAAAAAAATGAATTACAACAAGAATTACCTCTAAATCGAACAACCTACCTTTAGTCCCCGGCAACAGCGCCAAAAATTGATATGATCGTGTGTATATCAAAATATTATATTTAAAACCAAGTACTAACAACTACTCACTACAACAAAAACATACTTTAGTGGCACTATACTAGTGGCATATTTTTAGAAAATGTCACAAAAAATGATATTTAGTGGCACGTTTTTGAAAAATGCCACAAAACGACAAACATAAAAGGCTCTAGTGACATTTTAATGAACAAGTGTCACAAAACTACAACAAAAACATACTTTAGTGGCACTACACTAGTGGCATATTTTTAGAAAATGCCACAAAAATGATATTTAGTGGCACGTTTTTGAAAAATGCCACAAAACGACAAACATAAAAGGCTCTAGTGACATTTCAATGAACAAGTGTTACAACACTACAACAAAAACATATTTTAGTGACACCATACTAGTGGCATGCTCTTAAAAAATGTCACAAAAAGAATATTTGGTTGAATTTTTTAGAAAAATGTCATAGAGCCACAAACATACAAGGCTCTAGTGGCATTTCAATTAAAAAAAAAGTGTCATTTCACTACAACAAAAATGTCACTACAACAAATTTACACTTTAGTGACACCACTAATACATGTTTTTAGAAAATGCCACAAAAATAAAAATTGGCATTAAATGTTTTAGAAAAATGCCATAGAACCACAAAACATATAAGGCTCTAGTGGTATTTCAATAAATAAATGTCACATCAATTTTATGGTATTTTATAAAATAATGACACAAAAAATTATGTTCATGATATTTACCAACAGATGCCACTAAACTTTAGTTGTAATGACATTTTTTAAAAAATGTCAGGACACTAGGTAGGTGCAAATTACTTTTTATGGCACTTAGGTGAAAAGTGTCATAAACAAATATTTTATAGCATTTTGAGAAATGCCACTAAGCCAAAAACTTTCCAAGCTTATAATAACATTTTTGAAAAAATAAAAAATGCCAATATATTTTCTAAAATTTTAAAATGCAGTAAATGATTAAAAATAAATGAATTAAACTCAATATACACTGCAGGAAAAAGCATATTCGGCGACTAAATTTCCAGACCAAAAAAATTTGGTTGCTGAAAGTATAGCTTTCAGCGACCAAAACAGCATTAGTTGCCAAAAGTAAAGCTTTTTGGCGACTAAACAATTTTAGTAGCCAAAAGTCTACAATTGGCGACTAAAATTAAGTTTGGTCACTGATTATATGAGTTTTAGTGACTAAAAAATTTTTAGTAGCCCAAAGTAAAGCTTTTTGGAGACTAAAAAAATTTAGTAGCCAAAAGTTTATAATTGGCGACTAAAAATAAGTTTGATTGCTGATTATATAGGTTTTACTGACTAAAAAAATTTTAGTAACCAAAAGTAAAGCTTTTTGGTGCCAAAAAAAATTTTAGTAGCCAAAAGTCTACAATTGGCGATTAAAAAATAAGTTTAGTCACCAAAAGTGGTCATTTTTAGCGCGGAAGAACTAAAATCCTAAGGCGGGAATACAATTTTTTGGTGACCAAAATTTTGGTAGCTGAAAGTGCATCTTCGGCAACCAAATCCGATTTTGGTCAACAAAAGTTAAGTTTTTTAGCAACCAAAAAATAATTAGTAGCCAAAAGTATAGAATTGGCGACTAAAAAATATTTTTAGTCGCCAAAAGTGGTCTTTTTTTATTTTGGTAGTAAATAGTTTATTTTACATAAATTATGTTCAATAAAATAATTATGTTTATACATATTAATATACACTACAAGAGAAAACACCTTTGGCGACTACATTTTTAGTCGCCAAAGGTCCTATTTTAGTCGCCAAATGTCGAAATTCCACTTTTCCCGACTAAAAACGTTAGTCGCTGGTTTTGTCGGCAATACATGGTCGCGAATGGCTTTGGCGACTAACAGTTTTTTAGTCGCCAATAGACAGGTCTTCAGCGACTAAAGATTTAGTCGCCAATAGTCAATTTCGTTTTTGGAAATCATACCTTTGCCGACTAAACTGTTAGTCGCGAATAGTTAATTTTTTATTTTATTATTTACACCTTTGGCGACCAAGGAGTTTAGTCGCTGAAAGTATTTTAAGGAAAATTTTTTTTTGCCTCCGCTTCTACCAAGTTTCGAACCTATGACCACCAACTTCCCAACTTTGTCAACCTTTGCCAACACTCTCCCCCCACTATGCCACTACCACCTCACGCGAATAATAGTGCAATATATATAATTTATATACTAAATTTTCCGGTAATAATACAAACTATATATATAAATAATTACTTTTATTTTAATGTATTTAATGTAAAAAATAAAGTATTTACTAAAAAAAAAATTTGAGAGTACTTTTGGCGACTAAAACTGAATTTTAGTCGCCAATTCTATGCTTTTTGGCTACTAAATGCTTGTTTGTCGCTAAAAACCTTAATTTCCGCCCAAAAAAAAGTACTTCGGGCGACTAAACTTATTTTCCGTCGCCAAAAAGTCCACTTTTGCCGACTAAACTCAGTTTTAGTCGCCGAATTGTTCACTTTTAGCTACAAAAAGTTTGTTTGTCGGTAAAACACCTATTTTCGGTGACTAAATCATTTTTTAGTCGCCAAAACCTATAGTTTTGGCTACTAAATGCTTTTAGTCGCCAAAAACCGTGACTTTTGGCTACTAAATAAACTTTAGTCGAAAGTTCTACATTAGGCGACAAAACTTCATTTTAGTCGCTAAAAACTCGCTCTTCGGCGACTAAACTCTTTTAGTCGCTAAAACTAACTCTTCTACGACAAATTCAAATTTAGTCGTTTCATGCACTTTCAAATTTAAATTTCATATTTTGGTCGCCGTTTGTGCTTTTTCTTGTAGTGATAGATGTATGTACTATATAAATAATATATGTTGCATATATAATCATGTGGTGCTATAGAGGTGTAGTGGGAAGAGTGTGGTGTATAAAGTTTATGGTGTGAGAGGTTGGCGGTTCGAATCTCCGCAAGAGCGGATCAAATTGTCCTACAATGAATTATCGTCACGAATGGCACTTGATAGTGTCACGAATAGTGCCTACCATGACATTAAAGTGTCACTGAAAGGTTTTAGTCTTGATGGTGTAATGACACTTATAAGTGTCACAAACTCTTTTTTTAATGGTACTTGATAGTGCCACAAATAATATCTACCATGATATTAAAATGTCATTGAAAGTTTTTAGCCATGATGGTGCAGTGACACTTGCAAGTATCTGCCGTGGCACTCGTATCTACCGTGGCACCGATAGAAGTGGCACTTGTTCAAAATGCCACAAGACCAAAAAATGTCATTAGAAGAATAGTTTTGTGGCACTTTCAAATGTCACTAAACTAAGAAAATGTTGTAGTGACTATATAGAACAACACTTAAGACCATGTGTCAATTCTAAGGGACTAGTTGAGTTGTTTTGTGTTTTCAATTGAAAAAGAATTTAGATATTTTGTTGTGTTTTCAATTTAGAAATCTCTTTATCAAATTGCAAGTGTTGATATTGGGTATTTTTCTATGAAAAATATAAGACTTAATTTTGTCATTTAAAAAAAAATTAAATAGTTTTTAAATAAAAAAAGTAATGAAATAGTTTTGATAATACATAGTTTTCTTATATGTATTTATTATTAGTATTTGACAATTTACCTGATAATCTTTTGATTATGTTGAGTTGGAATGTTATCCCCAAAAAAAAATTGTTGACAAGTTATATTATATTCAAAATTTGTAAAAATTTAAACCGCTAAATTGATTTACATCCATCTGCCAATCCGCTCAATCCGCTCAATTCGCATCCACTAATCCGGCGGATAGATGCAGATTAATTTTTTTCAATCCGGTATACGGATGAGGGATTAGAAGTTTTCCAATCACAACTGAACCGCAAGCACTCCTAATACATAACCAAATTTACCATGCTCACATCAAGTCTGCATTTATAAAATAATTTATAACTAAAGTGAATTCAAATAATATTCCTTGATAATGAAATATACCTATGTAACCTGAGCTCTCTGCAAGCTATAACTTCATATTCTTAGCTAATTTCCTCACACAGATAAAATTTGCATTCAATTAGAATAATTCATAGCTAAATGGTAAATTCCAATAATACTCTTTAATAATGAAATATAACTAGGAGAGTTTGGTTTTGCTGCAGTCAACAGTAGTGCTGTTGGTGCTGTTGATGGGTTGACCAGCCACGTAGCAGATGTATACCACATTCAAAACATTGCATTTTAACAGAGTTTAGGCCACGTTTGTTTCTTTCGCTCATAGGATTGAGGGGATTAAAAGTTTGTAAAATTGAGTGAAGATATTATTAGTGTGCTGGTATTAGGTTGAAGATATAGGATAAAGAGTATTTATTTGTACACTATCAGATTAATAATACTATAGATAGTGTTATTATATAAAATTATTTTTTTTTAATTTTTAATATTTTTTAATATTATAATTATTTTTTATTATAAAAAATATAATTTTTGCTTAAAAATTATTTAAAAATTTACTAATCCCTTTATTCAATTTCTAATCCCAACTCTCCTATGACTTTGTTAGTCTGACCACATGAAAAGATTACTAGTCTAAGAAAATATTTAATTCCCTATCTCATTTTCCAAACTAAACACTACTTAGATGAGTCTTACATACTATTAGTCTAATCCTCCCTTAAGGAGCCAAATAAACATGACCTTAGTGCTTCTTTCCATTTCACTCTCTTCATTTCCCATTTTCCATGTTAAACTTTTTTTTTTTTGAATTACATTGATACTACCCTAAAAAGTATGTAAAAAAATAAAAATATATTAAAAATATTAATAATTAATATTATAAAAATTTTCATTAATATAAAATAATTTTTTTAAATTTGGGAGTTGTTTAGGGTTTGTTTATTTAATGCAGTTTTTAACTTTTTATAAAAAGATGTACATAAAAATATAGAGGTGATATGACCTAAATAAATACACTTATCAATAAGTGCATTTATTTAGATCATCTCCAAACGACCCCTTACACTTTATAATAATTTCTCCTTTTTTTTTCCACTCTTTCTCTCTGAGATGGTCTCTAACTATTTTTATTTTAATAAATTACATTGATAATTCTTATCTTTTACTCTTTATATTATTTTGGTCCTTGTATTTTTAATTAGTTTAATTTTGATCATTAATTTTAAAATTTATGTCCATTTGATATAATTGATAACGTCGATTAGAATTTTTTTTTTAAAAAAAAAATAATAATAATAATTGGGTTGGTTGAGATTTAACTCACAAAATTTAATAAATTTACAATTTTACTAATAAAAGCCTAATACATATATACTGCTTATGTGTTTATTTTTCATTAAAAATATTAATAATTATAATTAATTAGATCAAATTGAAACAAAATAAAAAATTTAACATCAAAATTAAGCTAATTAAAATTATAGAGGCTAAATAACACAAGAATCAAAATTAAAAAAAAAATTAGTGTAATTTATTTACCCTTTTTTTTTCTTTGTTTTTTTTTTTTTCTTCAATCTCTCTAACAGTTAACTCTCTCTTGCTTTTTATATGCAACATTTGAATATTACTGTGTTATAATATATACATATATGTGTGTATATACACAAATATAGCTGTGAAAAAGATATAACTGTGATCCCACCATTACCCTTCTCATCCTTGATCTATTCCCTATATTTCTCTCTTAAATGTTATTTTATAACTTTAACATTCACTATGTGCATAATATATATATACATATATATATATATATATATAAAAGGTTCAAAGCTGTGTATTTCATGAGTGGGAAAAAGAAGACTGAAAAATATTAAAGAAGGTGAAAAAGGAAAGACATATCAAAAAATAAATAAATAAATAAATTAAATATTATTATTATTTTTTTTTTTTTGAAAAGAGTGGATCTGAAACATTAAAGAGAAAACTGAAGAGTTGAAAACGCCTCCGCTAAGTTTAAATGTTACCCATGATCACCTTTTTTTCTCATCTCCCTCTCTCCTCTGATTCAATGGTCCCCCCCCCCCCTCTCTCGACCTCTCTCTCTCTGTCTCTGTTTCTGTTTCTGTATTATTTACAGAGATGTCAGTTGCAGGAACATGTTCATCAATGGCGGTGTGGACAGCGTAGAGGGCGAAGGTCTACTTGTGGGGGACCTAGTAGACTATGCCGCCGTTGCCATGGTCAAGGGCCTAGAGTTTTTCTAGATCGACAGCAGTGATTGAGAAGGGGGAGGAGTGGGAAGTTTGAGGTGCTGGTGGGAGGGGTAAGGGGAAGCGTGGGCGATTGTCCAAGGGAGTTTGAGATTAAGGTGGCGGCGGTCGCGGACAACTGCCATGGAATAAACCTGCTTGCTTGGCGGGGTTGCTGTAAAAACAAATCTCTGCACTTACACCACGGGATTCTTATTTCACCCTGTCTACCCACTTAACTGCTCAGAAGCTCGTGGTGAGATAGGTTGAGTGTATTTTTTTTGTTTTTAATGTGAGAAGGTATCCCTCCCTTCCAGCCTTAATAGCTTTGAAAGTTGGTGGTGTCGGGTGATTCGACGGTTGATTAAAAGTTAATTTTTTATTTTTTTAATTTATTTATGTATAGAAAATATAAAAAGTGGTTTGACTTAAAATAAATTAAGAATTAAGAATTAAGAATTAAAAATTATCATAATATATATATATATATATATTATGGCCCTGAGTGTTTTAGTTCTGTTTAAGCTCTTTGTACTGTTTTATGTTACTTGGTAATTGTTATTTATTTATAAGAATTTTAGCCTTTTCCTATCTAAATATACTAGCATAATACCGTGTGGTTAAAATAAATAATTAAAAATTATTTTTAAAATTAAATTATAGCAAAAACTTTGTTTTAAAAGAAAATTTATTTAACATTAATTAGTTCTCATATAATAATTATATTTACGATAAAATATAAATATATTTCATCTTTGTGAAACTCATAATTTTAGTTTTTCAATTTACCAATTATCTCATATGTATTATATAAAATCAACTACCTTATTTATTTTGTAGAATTCAATCAATCAAAATTAAATCAGTGACTCCAATCTTCAATTCGATCCTGCACGTTGCTTGGTATAACCTCTAAAACAATTTCAGTAAATATTAGTTAATTATATTTACTAAATTTTTTTTGGAGATTAGACCAATTGAACATTTTGCAAACTCTAAAGTCATTTTCTTAATTTGAACACCTCTAGATCATTTTTAATTTTTGATTTTTTTATATTTTAATTGTTTTATATTAAAAAAAATTTAGAACTAATATACTAAACAAATAAATTAAACTGAATATGTATATAAAACAACTTAACTCTAACTCATAGGTCTAAGTTTTTTTTATTGTGTATTTGATTGAAGATGTGTTAAACCATTTTAATGGGTAGTACCTAAACTTCTATATTTATACAATGGGTAGGTTGAACCAGAATGACTACTTCACTTATAGTTAGCATGATTCAAATAAAATATAATGTATGTACTATATATAAATTTATAATTGTTTTTCTCATTTGTTAATAGATTTATGCATAATCCACATTTTAAATAAGAATTTTATAAAATTTTAAGTGTTAATCATAAACTTTAAAAAAAAATGGACATGATACACTATAAATATGTATGAAATAACCTTGTTAATAAACTATTTTTATTAAAAAATTCCATAGTTAATCAAATAGTTTTTTTAGCATTTGAAAATTTAATACTCCCTCCGTCCTAAAATAATGGTCTCTTTTGGGGAATCCAATTTTTTTTAGTAGTACAATTATTGTACTATAAAAAAGTTGATTTTTCAAAATTACCCTTTGATAGTATATTTTTTTGGGAATATCAATGTCATAATTGTACTTTTTATATTATTTATGAATTTAAAAGAAGGGTAAAATAGAAAATTTATATTATTTTTGTACTTGATTTTTGAAAAGGGACTAATATTTTGGGACAATGAAAAATGGAATAAGGGACTAATATTATGGGACGGAGGAAGTATTTATGAATAAATTTAATATTTTCAAATACTCCTAGTGTAACGCCCTACTATTTCATACATGAATCCATCGCAACTAATATAACAACACACCCCAGAGCCATCCTTTTTACTGAACTAAGAATTAAAATTTACAACTTCCACATTTACATGTCCTTAAAACCTGGTACCCAACTCTGAGTTCCACAAACAAGATGACAATTACAATAGAAGAACCCCATGGGTGTACAAGACAACAACAAAATAAGTCTAACATGTAACACCCCCTCCCCAAAAAAAAAATACAATAAATGCAATCCAAAACATTTATTAATTACTGCATACATCAGAGTAAATAGTCTTTTCATTACATACAGTTGATGATACAAAAGAAGTTTAACATAAATAAACGCCCTATTGGCTTACACCTTTCCAAGTCTTGGTTTGGTTACAACAAAAATGAGACTAGCTCTTACAATTAAAGCCCTAGGCTATACAAGAAATGAAACAAAACATAGAAGCCCTCGTTTTCCAAAAGAAGTACCTCCAATGCTATTGCCTTGGTGGAGGCATGCTATCATTACCTGAAAATGGTTTTCCCAAATAGGATGAGCCACAGCCCAAAAAGAACAATCTAACACAGTATATGAGGTTTAACAAAGATATAAGTGCAATATGCATGTATAGTACTAGTGATAAAACATTCACATTTTATATAGTTACAAAATATCAAGTCCATATTCCGTTTCATTTCCCTTCTATACATTTCAATACATGAGCCAACTTCATTATTTTTCCACAGTCCAAATGAGACTACAACTCAATGGTTCAAAAATTTCACATTCAACACACAAACACTCCCAATTGCCATTTTACGAATATTTCTTTCACGGGATCAACACCCATGTATAATTTCAACTTGCCATTTTACGAATATTTCATCCGCAGGATCAACACCCATGTATAAATTTTGAGACTTTCATTTAGGACACTTCGACCAACTTAGTTATAATGGAGTCCATCCCCTTACTCCTCCCAAACAATCATACATATGAAATGTATAGAAACACATAATCACACATAGAGTACATCCCCTTTCTCCTTCCAAATGATCATACATATACAATGTATTCACAACATAATCATATTCAATGATAATCAACCATGGACAAGTTTCATTTCACCTAATCCACATGCAATTTTTACAACAATCAAAGCTATTCTCCACCGATAGCCCGATACAGATATTTCTAAATAGATATACAATCTAAAGATAGATAATTTAATCAAAATTTCCAAGGATGTGAAGCATATAGCGATCTCGATTTTTCCTCCATTGTTTATTGTATTCCAGACTCGATTCCGTAGATGTTTGTTGTTGTCTATATCGCATTTCCGTCCTTTAATTCTTTGTATTTGAGTTTTGAGATGTGTGGGGTGAGTTTGAAACAGGTTGGGTGTGTTTTGAAACAAATGGCTGCTGTCTAGATTTTGGTTTCTTCGCTCGAGCGAGCTTTGAGTAATGTGTCTATTCGCTCGAGCGAGCACTCTTGCACTCAAGCGTGCGTCTGCGTCTCTTTTTTACCTGATGGTTATGTTTCTTCGCTCGAGCGAGCGAGTTTTATGTTTTGGGTTTCTTCGCTCGAGCGAGAACTCCTGCGCTCGAGCATGCTTCCGGGTTGTAGACCTGAAGCTACGCATTGTTCGCTCGAGCGACGCTTCTTGCGCTCGAGCGAGGTCCTTTTGTGTCTGGTCGCTAGAGTGACCACTCATTCGCTCGAGCAAGCCTCGAGTATATCAGTTGGCAGCAACATATTATATATCACTTTTTCATCACCTTTTTCACCCCAAACCCTAGATCCGGCTATTTCTCTCTCTACACACTACTTCTCTCTACAAATGCCCTTGATTTAGAGTGTCTCTACCTTAATCCCTTTGTAAAAAGGGTAGAGCTTTGCTTGGGCTACACTTTGATCCGAAAAAGTTAGACTTTGGAGCATCTTGGGTTTTTCTCTTCATCTCCTTTGGGTCTCTTCATTTGAGATAGGGATAAACTACTCTTTGTCATGAGTTTTAACATAAATTTTAGTCATTTTGTATAAATGGTGAAGTTATGGAAATCTTGGAAAGTTAAGGTTTGATTTGAAATATATAAAGAGGGGTTTTCAATTGTTGAGTCCCATGTATATGTGAGACCTTGGAAAATGGGATTATTGTTGTAGGATTGATGAAATTGAACCTTAGGGTTGATGTTCAAGAAGAGGAGGAAAATGCCCTAATAATGTTTAAATAATTAATTTGTATAATTAATTCAGGGAAATATGGAAATATGAAATTGAGTTGAAAATCATGAAATTGGGAAATTATGAGATTGAACGGTGTAGTTGGATTGATTAATTACTCATCTATGAAATTGTTGATAATTTATCTATTTAATAAATTTATTATCTGTTTAGAAATAATTGTTTTGGGCTATCTGTGGAGGATAGTCTTGATTGTTGTAGACACTATATGTTGATTAGGAAAAACTGAAACTAATCAATTTGGTTGTGTTATTGAATATGACGGTTGAATTAACACATTGAATATGTGCCTGGATTGACCATTGTATATGATAGAGCGTTTAAATATATTGCATATGTATCTTGTTTGGGAGGAGATAGGTGATGTACTCCATGGTTTGAGAGGAGATAGGAGATGTACTCCCAAACTTGTTTGGGAGGAGATAGGGGATGGACTCCATTAATAACTAAGTTGGCCGAAGTATCTAGGATAAAAGTCCCGAAATCTTAATTACGTTTGTATAACGTAGATGAATTGACGTATTGAAGTGTTAATAATATGAGTTGTAGTCTTATTTTGAATTGAAGTATTGAAGTGGTAATAATATGAGTTGTAGTCTCATTATAAATTGATTATGATTGAAGTGTTAATAGTATGAGTTGTAATCTCATTTTGAACTGTTCGGATAAACAATGAACCATATTTATGAATTGGAATGGATAATGAAACGAAAAGGGCTTGCAACATGGTTGTAACTATGGATTGATTATGGAAGAGATGTACGTTGATTTATATGAGTTAAACCTTTAGCAAATGCTAATGTTTTAGTTAATTCTCATATTATGTTTAGTATATCTCTACTGGGCTTTGGCTCACCCTATATGGGACATTATGTTTTAGGTACAAGTGATATACCGCCTCCAATGATGTAGCTTGGGAGGTTTAGAAGCTGAAGACTTATTTTTGTAGTTATCTTTTGTATTACATGTAATTCAAGCCAAGGGCTTAATCTGTTAAGAGTTAGAACTCTCTTTTGTTGAAACCAAGTGTTGACTTGGAAAGTTTGTAAGCCTGTAGGGCATTTACTTTTGTTGTCAATATGTAATACTTTTGTAAATAATACTCTGATGGATGAATATATTTTATTTTCCTATGTTTATGGATATCATGAATGATTGAGTTATATGGATTTATTTTGAGGGTGTTACAAAGCATTTCATTTTCAATTTCACCATCAATTCGAATACTCACTCAATTCCATATTTATAACACCAATTTTAACTATTTATACAAAATAGATATGATAGTCATTTTAGGGCAAAAATCTCCCTTTTCAAAATATCAACCCAAGTACCAATATCACCCATTTTGACACCACAAGACTTCATTTTCAAACCTCATGTTCATTTATTTCATTTCCACTAAAAACCCCTCTTTTACATTTTATCCAAACACTAGGTTTGCTCAAATTACTCCCAAATACAACCATTGTTACACAATCACAAATAACTACGTTAAAGCCTATAACAAAGTGTAGAAAATCTCTACCTCAAAAAGAGAATATGAGCCAAGCAAGGATGGAACTTCAAAAATGTCGAAATCCAACTTCAATCAGTTCAAAATAAAGATCTTGAGAAGCTCTACCTTTTAATCAAAGAAAGTAGGGTGGATAGATCACTGGATTTAGGTGGAAATCTAGAGGGAATGTAAGTTTTAGAGAGAGAGGGTCTCACTTTAGGGCTTTTTGAAGAATAGATCTGAAAAAAGTGATATAAAATGATGTTTTCGTGATTTGATATACGCATAGTCCGCTCGAGCGGAGAAGTTGACGATCGAGCATCAAACATAAAGTTTGGTTCCGCTCGAGCGCAGAATACAAACATTATGCAGACAACAAACAACCCGCTTGAGTGCAAGGAAGGCTCGAGCGTCCATCCGCTCAAGCGTAGGAAATGTAGCTCGAGTGAAAAAAACATCCCTCCAGTACTTTTACAAATGTGTAAAGTACTGAGAGTTTGTATATCCCGCTCGAGCACAAGAAGGCCTATTCAAGCAGAAGACCAAAATTCTGGACGACATAGGTTTGGAAAAACAAGCAACCAACTTGTTTCAAACACATAACCACAACACGATAACCAAAATAATGGGGAGACAAGGGAAACACGATGTGAATCACTATTCGAAACCACACCAACCCGAGTCCGAACTACCCCAAGAGACGGGTCAAAATCAAAATCGTTATAACCTCCCCCCCTTAAAGAATTTCGTCCCTGAAATTACAAATCAAGTTCAAAAACAACATCAGATCATTTATAACAATGTTATTCTAAAAAATTCAATACCATGACCCATCCTACGGTCATCCATTCGCATCGACTCGATATATAAGCCCCATATTAAAATGAAATTTACAATTTCCCAAAACATTTACAATGTTAAATTAAATCCACATTTTCAAAATTTACCTAGCATATACAATGCCTCCAAAAGTGATACAATACACAATATTTCATATTCTCAAAACATATGCAATGTTTATAATAAATTCACGCTTCCAAAATATAAACAACATATACAATGTTCTCACATACTACCAATCATAATTGCAATACAATATATGTTCAAACATCAATAAATAAGTCCATATACTTCTTTCGGATTTCCAATTCACGCTCCCAAGTTGCTTCCACAACTCCGTGGTTTTCCATAATACTTTAACCAAGGGAATTGCCTCGCAAAACTTGGTCCCGAGTATCCAAGACCCTCACTAATCTCTTCTTATATGAGGTATTCTCATCTACCTCCAAGTCGGTCCAATCTAACACGTGTGATGGATCCGGCTTATACTTCCCAAGCATACTAATATGAAACACGTCATGCACTCCAGAAAGTTGTGGTAGCAACGCCAAACGATAAGCAACCTCCCCAATCCGCTCAAGGATCTCAAAAGGGCCAATAAACTGAGGAGATAACTTCCCACTCTTCCCGAATCTCATTGAATCCCGCCTAGATGATATTTTCAAAAACACATGGTCTCCTACCTAAAAAGACAAGGGTCTCCTCCTACGGTCAACATAACTTTTCTGACGACTCTGAGCCGTAACCAACCTCTTACGAATAAGTGCTACTTTCTTCGTCGTTTCCCGAACTAACTCTGGGCCCAACAAAGGTGCATCACCCACCTCGGCCTAATACACTGGAGATCTACAAGGTTGACCATACAAGGCCTCAAACGGTGCCATGCCAATACTCAAATGAAAGCTATTGTTATAGGCAAACTCCACTAAGGGCAAGTGCCTCTCCCATGACCCTTTTAAAATCAAGGACACACCCTCGAAGCATATCCTCAAGGATTTGAATGGTACACTCGGACTGCCCGTCAGTCTGAGGATGATACGCAGTACTAAAGGTCAATCTAGTGCCCAAGGCACTCTGCAAGCTCTGCTACAACCGAGCAATGAAACGCAGATCTTTATCTGAAACAATCATCACATGGACCCCGTGCAACCTCACTATGTCCTTGATATACAGGTCGGCAAGATAGTCTACCGAATCACTCATGCACATAGGTATGAAATGAGCAGACTTGGTAACAAGTCAACTATCACCCAAATGGCATCACTACCCCATTGAGTCCTCGAAAGGCCCACAAAAAAATCCATCGTGACATGCTTCTATTTCCACTTGGCTATAGGCAAGGGTTGCAACAAACCCACTGGCCTCTGATGCTCGGCCTTCACTTATTGACAAGTAAGGCACCTCGACACAAACACGGCTACATCTTTCTTCATACCTCTTCACCAAAACTAGCGACTCAGATCATGATACATCTTTGTGCCACCCGAATGTACCGTAAGGCGTGAATGGTCAAACTCTCGGAGTACTTCCTCTCGGCAAGACTCCGGTACAAACAAACGATCACAGTATCTCACATTCTTGTCGGGATACACACTTAAGCCCCTCTCTACTTTCCCACTGGAGATCTTCTCCTTGAGGGTTTCTACCTCAAGATCACCCATTTGCGCTTCTAATACTTGGTTCACAAGTGTAGGTTGTGCAATTACTGAAAACAAAGCTGCAGACTTGACGGACTCGCCAAGGTGCAAGTCAAATTCCCCCCCGGATGGCAATACAAGTTATGCTGCTAATAGACTTCCTACTCAAGGCATCGGCCACTACATTGGCCTTCCCAAGATGATAATGCAACTCAAAGTCATAGTCCTCTATGAACTCCATCCACATTCTCTACCTCAAATTCAAATCTTTCTGAGTAAACAGATACTTTAGACTCTTATGATCGGAAAACACCTCAAATTTCTCACCATACATATAATGCCTCCAAATCTTCAAGGCAAATATCACCTCTGCTAACTCTAGATCATGGGTAGGGTAATTTCACTTGTGTGTTTTCAACTGCCGTGAGCCATAGGCTACTACATTTCCCTCTTGCATCAAAACACAAGCCAAACTTTCATGTGAGGCATCACAATATATAGAATAACCCAAATCCCTCTTCGGAATAATCAAAACTGGAGCCGTGGTAAGTCTATCCTTAAGTTCCTGGAACGACTTCTCACAAATCTCATCATACACAAATTTGACTCCTTTCCTCGTCAGTCTAGTTAAAGGTGAAGCTAGTTTGGAGAAATCCTTCCCAAATCTCCGAATATTCCCGGCCAACCCCAAAAAACTATGAAACTCGAAGGGATTCTTAGGTTGTGCCTAGTCTTGCACTGCTTCTAACTTGGATGAATCTAGAGTCACCCACCCTAACACCACATGACCTAGAATTTAACCTCTTTCACTAGAACTCACACTTCTCAAATTTAGCATACAACTTATGGGCTCTAAGCAATTCAAGTACTACTCGCAAGTGTTCCTTGTGTTCCTCCTCGTAGTAAATCAAAATGTCGTCTAGAAAGATGACCACAAAAAGATCTAGAAACTCACAGAAGATCCGGTTCATCAAATCCATAAATACAGCTGGAGCATTGGTTAGCCCAAAAGGCATCACTAGGAACTCGTAATGGCCATACGGCATACGGAATGCTGTATTCGGAATATCCTCCTCCCTTACCCTCAACTGATGGTGACCCGATCTCAGGTCTACCTTAGAAAAACAACAAGACCCCTTCGACTGATCAAACAGATCATCTATATGAGGCATTGGGTACTTGTTCTTAACAGTCACCCGGTTTAGCTTCCTGTAATCTATACAAAGTCACAAGGCTCCATCTTTCTTTTTAGCAAAGAAAGCCGGTGCTCCCCAAGGTGATGTACTAGGGCGGATAAAACCCTTATCTAACAACTCCTAGAGTTGAACCTTCAACTCACTCAACTCAGCAGGTGCAAACTGGTATGGTGCCATAGAAATCGGTGCCTTGCCAGACACTAAATCAATAAAGAACTTGATCTCTCGGTGAGGTGGCAAACTAGTAAGGTCCTCGGGAAAAACATCGGGGTACTCACAAACCACCCTTGGCAACTCAACTCGGCCTTCATCACACTGACTACTCAGAAAACTAGAGAGGAGACAACTAAGTTCACTCCGCCCACGCGGATTATATATTAGTGATAAGACTCTATCCATCCAGTCTCCCAAGAAATAAAAGCAGTCACCGCTCAAGGTACATACAGTAACCCTCTGACGGTAGGAATCTATAACAGCCCAGTATGATGATAACCAGTCCATATCCAAAATAACATCAAAACTAGACATGTCAAGCAATACAAATGCAAATGGAAGTCGACGACCGGCAACCTCTATGTCACAACCTCAACACCTCTGTTTCAGAATAACCTCACCACCAATAGGTGACTCTACACAAATAGGAGATGCTAACTATGCCAACTCCAATCCCAAAATCGAAGCAAATGTAGATGAGATAAAAGAATGGGATGCACCCGTATCAATCAACATATTAGCAACTGAATTGCAAAACATAAAGGTACCTCTCACTATAGATGGAGCCGGTACAAGATTTGGCGTAGTAACAGCATACACACGCCTTGTTGGCCTCTGATCTACTTGCTCACCCCTCGGAGCATAAGCCTGCTGCATGGATTGAACCGAAGAGGCTCCCCAATTAGCCCTCTAGGCTTGTGCTGACTATGTTGGCTGGTGACACCGAAGTCCGCTCGAACTAGACGCACATTTGCCACCAACCGAGGAAAAATCTCTTTAGATGCCTTGTCTGCCCACATTGATAACAAGTAGGCAGCTGCCCTCTACCTTGACTCTGGCCTTGAGAACAAGCCGATGACGAAGCTGTTTGTTGCCCTCCTCTCTCTCGCAAGAAGCCGAGACTTGTGGCCCAATCGACCACATTTTAAACAAGTTACATCTCGACCACCTTTCCTGTAACCCAAACTCGGCCGAAAGGTAGACCTTAACTCATTCCTCGACCTTGAGGGTTAGAACCCCTCTGTCTCTTATCGTCTCCCTGATTATCCTGACTCATCCTAGAGCCCCTTATCATCTCCTCTTCTGTTTGCATGATAGTCTCGAGATGGGCCGCTGCCTCCACAAGGCACCCATAATCTCTAATCATGGATCTGACCACTCTGAACATGAGCCCAGTCTTCGACCTCTTCTCAAACTCCAAACACCGGCGCTCTTCTGTCGCCACAAGCTCGGGTGCAAACCTAGACAAGCTAGTAAAGGTGGTTTCGAACTCTGCCACAGGTGTGTTCAACCGCACCAACTTGGAAAACTGGTCCCTCAATTTCTCCCTAACTGTGGGAGGCAAAAACTTATTCTCGAAGGCGTTGACAAAAACCTCCCAAGTCCCTCAAATGTGCCCACGCGTATACTTCCACCACTGACCTGCATTTCCCTTCAGCTGGAAAGATGCCAAGGTCACCTTCAACTGGTCGTCCTCGATGTCAAGCATATTGAACGTCTTCACTATCTGTTCAAGCCACTCATCTGCCTTCAGTGGCTCTTTAGGATCTCCTAAAAACTCATCCGGGTTTGACTGGAAAAACTCCCTCTTCAGAAAAGAAGGCCCTGCCTCAACTACGTGGCCCTGGATTTGATTCTCAACTCTGAGAATGTCCATAGATTCCCTTAATGCTTCGGCTATTTCATGGGCTAAGGCGTCCATGGCCTGCTGACCAACCAATTTGGCCACATTGGCCTAACCAACACCTTCTTCCTGTTTTAATTTCATCCCAGATAGGCATTTTCAGGCCTCCTAGGCCTACCGCTACTACCACCACCATATCCATGTCCTGACATCCTAATAAAAGTAACGAAAGAGATTAGCACATTTACAAATATGCTGAAACTAATTCACTCGAGTCCTAATACGATGGACAATAGTAATTCACTCCACATAGGCACGTAATTACATAAACATATACGAATTTCATTCCTAGATAATGGTCGCCCCATGACGTTCTTTGGAGTTCCAATTAGAAACAAGGATCAAGTGCTTTTCTAATAGGCCTTCCAAGAACTCGTAGACCCAATCAATATCTTAGGAACTAAATCTCATGCCCATATAATCACATAATCATGTTACCATATAAGCACATATCGTTCACACTTAAGTCTCTAACAAGTAAGACAAACCTATTGTGGTACTAACCACTTCCCACGTACCCAAAGTATTCAAATCCGGTACGCTCTGATACCAAGTTATAACGCCCCCCCCCCCAAAAAAATATAATAAATGCAACCCAAAACATTTATTAATTGCCGCATACATCAGAGTAAATAGTATTTTCATTACATACAGTTAATGATACAAAAGAAGTTTAACATAAATAAACGCCCTATTAGCTTACACCTTTCCAAGTCTTGGCTTGGTTACAATAAAAATGAGACTAGCTCTTACAATTAAAGCCCTTAGCTATACAAAAAATGAAACAAAACATAGAAGCCCATGCTTCCCAAAAGAAGTCCCTCAAATGCCATTGCCATGGTGGAGACATGCTATCATTACCTGAAAATGGTTTTCCCAAATAGAGTGAGCCACAACCTAGTAGGAACAATCTAACACAGTATATGAGGTTTAACAAAGATATAAGTGCAATGTGCATGTACAGTACTAGTGATAAAACTTTCACATTTTATATAGTCATAAAATATCAAGTCTATATTCTGTTTCATTTTCCTTCTATACATTTCAATACATGAGCCGACTTCATTATTTTTCAACAGTCCAAATGAGACTACAACTCAATGGTTCAACAATTTCACATTCGACACACAAACACTCCCAATTGCCATTTTACAGATATTTTGTCCGCAGGATCGACACCCATGTATAATTTCAACTTGCCATTTTATAGATATTTCGTCCGCGGGATCGACATTCATATATAAATTTCGGGACTGTCATCTAGGACACTCTGGCCAACTTAATTATAATGGAGTCCATCCCCTTTCACCTCCCAAACAATCATACATATGCAATGTATTGAAACACATAATCACACAAGAAGTACATCCACTTTCTCCTCCCAAATAATCATACATATACAATGTATTCACAACATGATCATATTCAATGATAATCAACCATGGACAAGTTTCAATTCACCTAATCCACATGCAATTTCTACAACAATCAAAGCTATCCTCCACCAATAGCCCAATACAGATATTTCTAAATAGATATACAATCTAAAGATAGATAATTTAATCAAAATTTCCAAGGATGTGAAACATTCCATTTTCAATTTCACTATCATTTCAATACTCACTCAATTCCATGTTTACAACACCAATTTCAACTATTTATACAAAATAGATATGATAGTCCTTTTAGGGCAAAAATCTCCATTTTCAAAATATCAACCCAAGTACCAATATCACCCATTTTGGCACCACAAGACTTCGTTTTCAAACCCCATGTTCATTTATTTCATTTCCACCAAAAACCCCTCTTTTACATTTCACCAAACCATAGGTTTGCTTAAATTACTCCCAAATACAACCATTGTTACACAATCACAAATAACTAAGTTAAAGCCTATACCAAAGTGTAGAAAATCCCTACCTTAAAGAGAGAAGATGAGCCAAGCAAGGATGGAACTTCCAAAATGTCGAAATCCCACTTCAATCAGTTGAAAATGAAGATCTTGAGAAGCTCTACCTTTTAATCAAAGGAAGTAGAGTGGATAGATCACTAGATCCAGGTGGAAATCTAGAGAGAAGGTAAGTTTTAAAGAGAGAGGGTCTCACTTTAGGGCTTTTTGAAGAATAGATCTGAAAAAGTGATATAAAATGATGTTTTCATGATTTGATATACGCGCAGTCCGCTCGAGTAGAGAAGTTGACGCTTGAGTGTCAGACACAAAGTTTGGTTCTGCTCGAGCGCAGTACAAACATTATGCACACAACAAACAACCTGTTTGAGCACAAAGAAGGCTACTCGAGCTTTCACCCGCTCGAGCGTAGGAAACGCAGCTTGAGCGTGAAAAACATCCCTCTAGTACTTTTACAGACGTGCAAAGTACTGAGAGTTTGCACATCTCGCTCGAGCGCAAGAAGGCTCGCCGAGCGAATACCAAAATTTCGACAACACAGGTCTAGAAAAACAAGCAACCAACCTGTTTCAAACCCATAACCACAACCTGATAACCAAAATAAAGGGAAGACAAGGGAAACACGATGTAACTCACTATTTGAAACCACACCAACCTGAATCCGAACTACCCCAAGAGACGGGTCAAAACCGAAATCGCTCTATAACAACCCTATTACAAAACTCTAAGTCTTTACAACAAAATATTCTCAATCACAATCCCAACACCGCTTACTTCAAGTCGCCATCAGAAGTTGTGCAACATTATTTCTAAAAATAGAATAGGGGTGAGCTATATGCCTAGTAGGAATACATTTAACCAAGTATTTAATCATTCGAATAAATTTATGGCATCATTGAGACAAAACATAATAAGGAGTTATAAACAAATGTAACCTTCATTAATTATGTAAATACATAACGATTAAGCATGGACCATTACATTTCACACCTTTACAACACAACAGTTAAACAATCACATCAATGGAAAACAAACCATGAGTCCCATGTAAGAGTCTAACACAAGTTGCTTTAGTTTCAAAAACCATCCCCCACATTTGTCGGCTATTATACGACAGGAAGTGGGCACCCAAGAAAACCATCCATTTTTTCACTTTCGCCGGCTATTATACGACAGGACTATGTAGACACCCAAAAATATTTTTCTCATATTTGTCCAACGATAAGCCTAGACAGGGCATTTGGGCACCTTTTAAACTCTCTGTAGGGGTACCAATACAACACCACATTTTCCAAAACTGACTTTTACACGGACTCATGCACAATTAACTATTCCATCACATTTTAATTCCATCAACAAGCATCCATCATTACAATAGATGAAACACCACATAATATTCAAAGAATAATAACATTCAAGTCACAATTCCTTTACCATATCAACATCCACATCTTTCATCTCTTGATTGTTCATAATATTCCATGAATCAAAGGAAATTCCACTCAATTTAGTGTTTTCTAAGCAAATTGAAAAGTTAGGGTTTTACCAAATTTGGGGATTTTTCTTCTTTATTATAGATATAGGTTTTAACAACATATATATATACATATGTTTTTTTTTTTTTATATATAAAAAAAGTTAAGAAATTTCAAGCCAAAGTCAAGCAAAATGATTTATTTATGTAAAACATGGGTTTAATTGAACAAGATCCTCAAATTAGCTTATAAGTCACAACAATGCCATGAAATCTCTTCAAAATAAAGAAATACTAGGATAAAAGTATCCCTACCTCAAAGAAATGAAAAGAAAACTCGGAGAAACCCAAAGTTGATGAAATCTCGAAGTCCTTGTATCAAAAGAAAGCCCTTGATGCGCTCTATAACCTTCCTCAAGGGACCTAGGCAAGAAGATGCTTCTAGATGAGTAGATCTAGCGATCTAAGTGGGAAAAAAAAGTTGGGTTTAGAGAAAGAGGAAAGGCTTACGGTTTGGGAGGAAAGAGGAGGAGGAAATCATGAGAGAGAAGAGTGTTGGGTCTATTTATAGTAGTATAAAAATAGCCCTAAGGTTATTGCAAAGAATAAGTCCCAAACCCCCAAAAGTAGGGCCCATTCAGACCCAAGAATTCTGGAAATAATATGCAAAGGTCGACCCTTAGGACTGAGATGTCGACCCTTAAGAAGAAAAGTTAGAAGATTAATGTTTGTTATAGCCAAGGGTTGACCCTTCGAACTTAGGTGTCAACCCTTTATTTCAGAATGTGACCCAGGACAAAACAACAAGGGAAGGGTCGACCCTTGGAACTCGGGTGTCGACCCCAAAGAAAACCAACAGAGGCACTAAGAATTCAAACAGGTATAACTCTCTCGTTCAGACTTCATTTTAGGTTGTTCTTGTGTCCAAATCGAAGCCCTAGAAACAAGCTTTCTAATGGTTCCAGCCACACATTAAAATTCAAAAGATGGAAGGAGAAAAGGGCTAAAGAGTGAAGATTGGTCAAAAATGAAAACTCAAATTTGGGGCTTATGATCTAATCTTGCCTAAATACCTTTTAAGGCTTCAATCAAGGTTCTAAACATCCCCCAAGGATCCTCAATTATAATATTTAGAGTTCACTTGCCAACCCATCAATGTCAAGAGTTCGACAGCCATACAAGTTTTAAGGTGACGGGTACCAATTTACACCAATCCAATACGCATTAGAATCCGAGTCATTATACCTAGCATTTTTCACATTTAATATTTATGAATAAATTTATGTAATTTAAAAATTTTATACTTCATTAAAACTTTTAACATTACAAAATCAATAATTAAGTTTTATCAAATATGCTCTAAATCTAATCACCAACCTAATTTTTATGCATAATTTTTTCATTCAAAATTTTGGAAAATATTTATTTAGGAAAATTATCCACAGGTTAGTGCACCATGTTCACGATCATTATTAAGCTTATGTAACTTAGGCCCTCACTTAAATGTATTTCTTAAACTTTGTTTAATGTTTGCTATGATCCATATAATAGTTATAAATTGTAAGTACAATTTTAAATTATTAACTTAAAATAAGTTGTATTTGGTGCAATATAGCTTTTGATAATCTACATAACATTTTAATTGTGTAAATATTCATAATGCCTCTAAAGTTATTAGTAAGACGAAAGATTTGAGGCTCTTATGTTCATATGTATTCAAGGTTCAAATAAGTTTTATTTTATTTATTTATTATTTCTTTTTAAAAAAAAAAATTTACAAATTGTAATTTAAAAAGCCTCTATTTTTTGGCCAAATAAACTATAAAAAATATCAAATAAATTATAATTTAAAATTACAACAAATAAACTTAATCACACAATAAAATAAAATAAAAAATAATAAGTATAACATGATTCAAGAAAAAATGCACTGCTATAAAATCTAAAAATTAAAAGCAAACCTTATAGAATTTTTGAAATATAAAATCATGGAAATTACAAAATATAAATGCATAAGTAATATTATAACCATACGCATCCTCTAGAAGAAGAAGAAACTTACAATAAAAAATTATTATTGGCTATATTCAGAATAAATATACACATTTTCCCAATAGTCTCTGTCATCCATATTATACACTTAATAAATATAGATTTTAAACCATTGAACCGCGACTGAAGATATTGGAAATTTATTTTGTAAAAGTACACTTAGATTACATAAGCATGCAATAAATTTTTAGAAATTAACATAATTGTTAGATCCATAATAGAAATAAGGATGTGGGAGACTAAATATTAGAAATTGATCTTTATAAAAAAGCATAAACTTACAGTGAAAAAATTTATTAATTGAATTCTTCATAATTGCTCCCACCACCAACAATTACAACACGTGATTAGGGGTGTTCAGTAAATATTCTGATCCACCCAAACTGACTGAACCAAATCGATCCATCGCATTTTGGATGGATGTGTGATGATGAGAGGACGGTTGTGGATTGAATTTTTCCAATCCGCCTAGTTTTGGACGGATGATAGATTTGAGGTTTCTTTGGTTGAAACTGAACCACCAAACTGTGAGCACCCCTAATAATTTATAAAACTTTGTGTTTTTAATTTGTTTAGATATTTTGTTTGCGTTTTCAATTGAATTTTTTTTTAGATATTCTGTTGTATTTTCAATTTGTTTTCAATTTAGAAATCCTTTTATCAAATGACAAATGTTGATATTTGGTATTTTTGTGTAGAAAATATAAGGCTTAATTTTCTCATTAAAAAAAAAATCAAATTAAATAGTTTTTGAATAAAAAAAAAAAGTAATGAAATAGTTTTAATAATGTATTATTTTCTTATATATATTTATTATTGGTCTTTGAAAATTTACTTGATAATCTTTTGATTATGTTGAGTTGGATTGTTATCAAAAATAAAAAATAAAAAATGTTGACAAGTTATCATATTATGTTCAAAATTTGTAAAACTTTAAACTGCCAAATTGATTTGTATCAATTCACCAATACACTCAATTTGCATCTGCCAATCTGGAGAACGGATGTGGATTGATTTTTTTCAATCCGCCAATTCGGAGGACGGATGACGGATTAGAGGTTCCCAGCTGCAACCTCGAACACCACAATTATGATGAATTAGGAGTTTTTATTTTTTGAAATATAAAATATCAATCTACTAATATCATAAATCTTACTTCAAATACAATGCCAGTCCGTGTACCTATAAAGCTAGATTCCTTATCTCACTAGAAATACATCACTATTGCAAAGCAAACCCCCACACTATAATTGCTTCTTCCACGTCTCTCACTATCTTTTTTTTCTATTACCAAAATTAATTATTAGTTATTAGATTACCACTCTTACAGGAGTTAATTTTCTCATCTTTTACAAAGCAATAAATATTTGCCTCCTTAATTCAACTCCTCTTCAGAGAGTTGAAATGTCACGCCCTCAAAATTAAGTACATAAACCAATCATTCATGATATCCATAGACATAGGAAAATGGAATATATTCATTCATCAGAGTATTCTTTACAAAAGTATTACATGTTGACAACAAAAGTAAATGCCCTACGGGCTTACAACTTTCCAAGTCAACACTTGGTTACAACAAAAGAGAGTTCTAATTCTTAACATATTTAGCCCTTAGCTTGAATTACATGTAATACAAAAGATAACCACAAAAATAAGCCTTCAGCTTCTAAACCTCCCAAGCTACATTCTTGGAAGTGGCATATTACCTGTACCTGAAAATGATGTCCTATATAGGGTGAGCCAAAGCCCAGTAGAGATATGCTAAACCAGATATGAGAAATAACTAAAACATTAGCATCTGATAAATGTTCAACACATGTACGTCTATTAACATCATTTCTATAACCCATCAACCTTGATATTCATCTTTCAATACTATTTCATTTCTATTTCCAAATCATTTCATTTACATAGTACGTCCATTCAAGTAATTCAAATGAGACTACAACTCATAAGAAAACAACACTTCAATTCATCAATGTTATTCAAACGCATATAAGGTTTTGGGACTTTCACCCTAAACACTCCGGCCAACTTAATTATCACTGGAGTCCATCCCCTATCTCTTCCCAAACCGTAGAGTACATCCCCTATCTCCTCCCAAACAATATACATGTGCAATATATTTAAACACTTATCATATACAATGATCAATTTAAAGCACATATTCAAAGTGTTATTCCAATTGTCATATTCAATGACACATTCCGATTGATTAGTTTCAGTTTACCTAATCATCATGAAATTCTACAACAATCATTACTATCCTCCACCGATAGCCCAAAGCAGTTATCTCTAAACAGATAATAAATTCATTAACAGATAAATTGCCAACATTTTCATAGGTGAGTGATTAATCAATCCAACTACACCATTCAATCTCATAATTTCCCAATTTCGTGGTTTTCAACTCAATTTCATATTTTCATATTTTTCCAAATTAATTATAAAAATTAATCAATCACATTTAATTAGGGCATAATCCTCATTTTCTCAACTTTAGCCCTAAGGCTCAATTTCCTCAATTTTACACCAATAATCCCATTGTCAAGGTCTCACATATACATGGAGTTCAACAATTGAAAACCCCATTTCTATAATTTCAAATTCAAACCTAACTTTCCCAAAATTTCCACAACTCACAATTTATACAAAATGACTAAAATTTATGTTAAATCTCGTAAGGAGGAGTAGTTTATCCATACCTCAAATTTCGGAGCTCAAAGGAGAAGAAGGACGAAACTCAAAGTATTCCAAATCCAACCTTTTTCGGATCAAAAGATAGCCCACGCAATACTCCACCTTTTTAACAAAGGGATTAGGGTAGAAACACTCTAGATCACGTGTATTTGTAGAGAGAAGATATGTTTAGAGAGAGAAGCAGCCGGATCTAGGGTTTGGATGAAAAAGATGATCAAAAAGTGAAGGAGAAAGCTGCAACTGCGAACTAATATATGCAGGGCTCGCTCGAGCGAAGGAATGGTCGCTCAAGCGACCAGACACAAAAAGACCTCTTTCGAGCACAAGAAGCGTCGCTTGAGCGAACAATGCAAAGCTTTAGGTCTACAACCCAGAAGCACGCTCGAGCGCAGGAGTCCTCGCTCGAGCGAAGAAACTCAAAACATAGAGCTCGCTCGCTCGAGCGAAGAAGCACAGCCTTCAGGTCCAAACTAAACGCAGACGCACACTTGAGTGCAAAAGTGCTCTCTCGAGCCAAGAGACACACTACTCAAACCCTGGCTCGAGCGAAGGAACTAAAACACAAAGCTCGCTCAAGCGACAAAAGCCTCGCTCGAGCGAAGAAACCAAAAATCTGGACAGCAGCTATTTATTTCAAATCACTACCAACCTGTTTCAAACTTGCCCAACACATCCCAAAACTCAAATACAAAGAATCAAAGGATGTAAACAAGAATAAGACAACAACATATATCCACGGAACCGAGTTCGGAATACAATAAAAAATGGAGGGAAAATCAGGATCGCTATATGAAACCTAAAGTCTCTACCTACCATCGACTTAGGGATAGTGTCGACGAGGACAACATCAAAAATTTTACTTATGTGAAAACAAAAAATTGTATTGATTCACCAAAATTTATGATTTACATAATTTTAAACTAATAAAAATATGTGTTTTACTTAGATAACTAATCAGCTTAATAATGATTTATCTAACATTAGCTAGCAAAGTAGCAAAGGTCTCTCAAGCTAGTAAGCTACTACTTCATAAGTAGTCCCAAGAAAAGATAAATAACAATAACATGTAGACATCTATCTCATTAATTAGTTGCCATGTATATTATATAAATATTTTGAAAAGGAGTTGGATTTCCATTAGCTAATAATATGAATTGGAGGGCATTATTCAGGATTGTGAGGTTTATCATGGATTATGTTTTGATAATTTGAATTATTTATTTTGTCGAATACTTTATATATATTATTCACATAATAAATTAGATTAATCCAATAATCATAGTATATTTAATTTATTACGTTTGTCACAAAAAATAAATATATAAAATGAATTGTCTATTTAAAAAATGCAATCGTCATTAATTTTTTTGGTAAACCACACTCACCATAATTTGAATTAGAGAGTGTTGTTTAGGATTGTGGGGTTCACCACAGATTTCGTTTTGATAATCCGAACCGTTTATTTTGTCGAACACTTCATGAATATTACCCACCAAAAAATTAGATTGATCTGATAATGGTAACCTATTTAATTTATCGCCTTTGTCACAATAAATAAATAAATAAAATGAATAGTCTATTTCAAAAATACGACCGGTCATTTCTTTTTTTTTCTTGTGTGAATTACACTCACCTTCTTTGAATTTGAAAAAAATGTAGTTAACCTCACCCTTTTTATATAACTTCATCAAAAACAAATAAGGACTAGCTTATAAAGATGAAATGCTTAAGGGTTGTAGAGCAGTAGTAGAAGAAGAAAACTCAAATCAAAATAGGCAACATTAACATTTACAACCCTATTTATAAATATATCCTTTTTTTGTTGTAACAACTGAGCTTGATAGGAGTAATAAAACACTTGGCCCATGATATTCGACTGGTACATTGACAAAGCCCCCAATTTAAAGTCTATATATAGGGTTTGGATTAAGAGTATTTAGGTTTGATGGACTTTGAGACTGATTTTGGTGATTAAAACCATTCACTTTTTAAGATTTATTAAGTAAAATATTCATATAAAAAATCAAGATAATCCAATCGATAAATATATGTTTGAATTAGGGGTAGGTCCACTCTTTGGCTCACCCTGAAACTTTTTTTTTTTAATTTGTTATTTTGTTTGAGTCTTATTTCTCACTATTCTTATTAAACTTTCTGTCTCATTTAAAAAGTTTTTTTAAAAAATATTATTTATGTATTGTATTTAATGTGATTGTAGTTCATTAAATTTTATTGTAATATGTAAAAAAAATTATGACTATGCCATTTTAGGAAATGAGTAAAGTAGCCTTAACTAACGTTTTATTCCCTTAATCAACAAATACAATTTTTTGAAAAAAAATGGAAATGAAGAAAACAATACAATCACCAATAAAATAGGAAAAGTCACGTGGTTCCAGAAAACTCATCAGAATTTAGGTCTATGGTAGAGATATAAACCATAGACCTAAATTTCTGATAAATTCTCTAGTAAAATCTCTGTCGTGGGGTTGTCATGGGGTTGAATATTGATAATTGATAATGAATTCTAGAAAAATATTTTTTTTTTAATATTGATCATTGATAATGAATTCTAGGCATTTTTCTGATTTCTAATAAAAGAACAGCTTTGACTACGGCATTTTTCGTTTAAGGATATAGTTTGAAAAGAAGAAAATAAAATTGACACTTGAAAACAACATTTTTGTGCTATTTTAGGCTAATCAAATAAATAAAGAGAAACAATAATTCAATGTCAAAAATAAAAAATCAGATAAGTGATAAACTTCACAAATTCTAAAGTATCACTAATTTGTAATTTTTTCAATAAATAAAGTCTTACCTATGAGATTATAGGTTAGTCAAATTGTACATAAAGTAGTATGATGTAGGGGTGCTTAGCGGATATTCTGATCCTTCCAAACCGATCCGTCGCATTTTAGATGGATGTGTGGTGACAAACGGATAGTTGCGGATTGATTTTTTCCAATATGCCTAATTTTGGATGGATGGTAGATTTAAGGTTCCTTTAGCAACAACCGAACCGCCAAACTACGAGCACCCTTAATAATTTGTAAGACTTTGTGCTTTCAATTTATTTAAATATTCTGTTTGCGTTTTCAATTGAAAAAGAATTTAGATATTCTATTGTGTTTTCAATTTGTTTCAATTTGAAAATCCTTTTATCAATTGGCAAATGTTGATATTTGATATTTTTGTGTGGAAAATATAAAGCTTAATTTGTCATTTAAAAAAAAAATCAAATTAAATAATTTTTGAATAAAAGAAAAAGTAATGAAATAGCTTTGATAATGCATCGTTTTCTTATATATATTTATTATTGATATTTGACAATTTACTTGATAATCTTTTGGTTATGTTGAGTTGGATTGTTATATATACCAAAAAAAATGTTGACAAGTTATTATATTATGTTTAAAATTTATAAAAGTTTAAACTGCCAAACTGATATGCATCTATTCATTAATCTGCCAATTCACTCAATTCGCATCTGCCAATCTGGCGGACGAATGTGAATTGATTTTTTTCAATTCGCCAATCCGGCAGACGAATGACAGACTAGATATTCCCAACCGCAACCGAACAGCGAACACCACTATTATGATGAATTAAGAGTTTTTATTTTTTGAAATATAAAATATCAATCTACTAATATCATAAATCTAGCTTCAAATACAATGTCAGTCTCTCTACCTATAAAGTTAGATTCGTTATCTCACTAGAAATACATCACTACTACAAAGCAAACCCCACACACTTTAATTGCCTCTTCCACTTCTCTCTCACTAATTTTTTTTTATTACCAAAAGTTAATTATTAGTTATTAGATTAACACTTTTATAGGAGTTAATTTTCTCATCTTTTACAAAGTACTAAATGTTTGCCTCCTTAATTCAACTCCCTTTCAGAGAGTTGAAACCTAAAGTTTCTGTTTACCATTGACTTTAGGATAGAGTCGACGAAGACAACATAAAAAATTTCACTTATGTGAAAACAAAAAATTGTATTGATTCACCAAAATTTATGATTTACATAATTTTAAAGTAATAAAAATCGGTAGCGCTACATGTACCAATTAGTGTATACACTACTCTACCACCTAGTGTTATGATATTATTATTGACCACATTTATTATATATGTTACAAATACCCAAAACCATACAAATGATGCCACATCATCTGTTAGTATACTAGTGTGTATATGAATTGATACATATAACATTATTCAATAAAAATGTGTTTTACTTAGATAACTGATGAGCTTAATGATGGGTGGGTCATAGGTTGAGCCTTGTTTTTAAGTCTTATATCTAATATAGCGATCCCTGTTTTAACCCGACCTTTATTGTGTTCCGGACTCGGGTTCCGTGATTGTATGTTGTTATCTACGTCTTGTTTCCTTCCTTTAATTCTTTGAATTTGAGTTTTGGGATTTGTTGGGTGAGTTTGGAACATGTTGGTTGTTAGTTGTTGCCCAGATTTTGGCCTCTTTACTCGAGCGAGTCTTATTGCGCTCGAGCGAGCCCTGTGTAATTTGCTTCTTCGCTCGAGCGAGGTTTCCTGCGCTCGAGCGAGAATTGAGGGTCTTTAGGTTTCTTTCCCAGACACAGCTTTTCTAGAAAGATATAAGTTCTTCGCTCAAGCGAGACTTTTTGCGCTCAAGCGAGCCTTGTGGAATTGTTTCTTCGTTCGAGCGAGATTCCTTGCGCTCGAGCGTGCGTCTGCGTCTATGGCAGACCTGAAGCTTTGTATTCTATGCTCAAACGACGCTTCTTGCGCTCGAGCGAGGTCACTGTTGTGTCTGGTCGCTCGAGCGAAGGTCACATTTATCAGTTCGCAGCAGAGTGATTTTACTTCACTCTTTGATTTCTTTTCTCCTAAAAACCCCAGATCGGCTGTCTCTCTCTCTAAAGCACCCTCACTCTCTCTCTACAAATAACCCTAGATCTAAGTATCTCTCAACCCTAGTCCCTTTGTTAAAGTGTTGGAGCATCTCAAGGGCTTCCCTTTGATTCGAGCAAAACCGAATTTGGGACATTCTTGAAGCTCTTCATCATCTCCTTTGGTCTCCGAGATTTGAGGTAGGGATGTGCTACACCTTGTTATGTTGTTTAACCTAGGTATTTGTCATTTTGAATATATGGAGGGATTTGGGAGTGATTTGGGTAAAGTTAAATGCTTGGGTTCTAAACTAAAAGAGTGGTTTTCATTTTGATTTACAAAATAACCATGGGGTTTGTGTATGATGTTCTCATATGTTGAAATGGTGAAATTTAGACATATGGGTTGGTATTTTAGGATAGGGGGAAATTTGCCCTAAGTTGGGTTAAATTAACTATTTTGTGTGAATAATGAAATTGATATGGGAATTATGAAATTGAAAGGATTTGTGATTGAATGGTGTAGTTAGGTTTGATAAATCAGACACCTATGGAAAAATTTGATAATTTATCTGTTGATGAATAATATATCTGTTTAGAAATATTTGTTTTGGGCTATCGGTGGATTTATGACGATTGATTTTAAACTAATCACATGAATTTATGTCATTGAATATGACGATTGATTAAACCATTGAATATGTGATTTTGTTAGTCATTGCATATGACAACGTCTTTAAATCCATTGTATATGTATCTTGTTTGGGAGGAGATAGGGGATGTACTTCACTGTTTTGGGAGGAGATAGGGGATGGACTCCATTTAAAATTAAGTTAGCCAGAGTATCCAGGGTGAAATTCTCGAAACCTTGTGTATATGGGTGCTGGTTCCCTCGGATGAGAATTCCATAAAATGGCAAATATAGAAGTGTTGAAGTGATGAATGTATGTTAAATGGTGAATTAGTGAGTTGTAGTCTCAATTTGGATTGATTTGATAAAAATGATCTATACTCATGAATTGATTGGAAGTGAATGAATGGAAACAGATTGAAATGTCAATATTAACACTGCATGATCATGGAAAGTATGTGAATTATTTGTAAAGGTTGAACATTTAACTGATGCATATATCTTAGTTAAACTTCATATATTGTGTTAGCATATCTCTACTGGGCTTGGGCTCATCCTACTTGGGAAACCATTTTTAGGTACAAGTGATATGCTGCCTCCAAGGACATAGCTTAGGAGGACGGGACTAAAGGCTCTACTTTTGTTTATCTTTATGTTTATGTGTTTTCTTTAAAGCGAGGGCTTTAATTGTAAAGAGCTTATGACTCTCTTTTGTTGGAACCAAGTTATTTCTTGGAAAGATGTAAGCCCGTAGGACATTTATTTTGTTGTTATCAATTAGAGTTACATGCTATAGTTTCAGGAATGAACATTTATGAAAGTGTAATGTATGTAATATTTTTTGTAATGTGGACTTTGATTAATGAAAATATAACCTTTCTGCTACATTTATGGATCTTGTGCATGGTTGGTTTATCACATATTTTGAGGGCGTTACAACTTGGTATCAAAGCGTACCAGGTTTGAATACTTTGGATATGTGGGAAGCGGTTAGTACCACATTGGGTTTGTCTCGCTTGTTAGAGACTTAGGTACGATGTTATGTACTTATATGATAACATGTTTACGTGACTATATGGGAATGGGATTTAATTTTTAGGATGTTGATCGGGTCCATGGGTTTCTGGGAGTCCTGTTGGAAAGGCACTTGATCACTGCCGTTTTTAACTGGAACTCTAGCGACGCCACAGGACGGTCATTATTTGGAAATGAAATCCGCATGTGTTTATGTGATTATGTGCTTATATGGAGTGAATTACAGTTGTCCATCGTATTAGGACACGAGTGAATTAGCTTCGGCACATTTGTAAATGTGCTAATGTCTGTTGTTATCTTTATTAGGATGTCAGGACGATGTCATGGTGGTAGGCGTGGTAGGCCTAGGAGGCATGAGATGCCTATATCGAATGAGATTCCGGCGCAGAAAGAAGGAGTGGGTCAGGCCAACGTGGCCGAGCCAGTAGGTCAACAGGCCATGGGTGCTTTAGCTTGTGAAATGGCCGAAGCATTAAGAGATTCTATGGACATTCTCAGGGCTGAGAATCAAGTCCAGGCCTATGTAGCTGAAGCATAGCCTTTTTTTCTGAAGAGGGAGTTCTTTTGGTCGAATCCGGATGAGTTTTTGGGTGACCCTAAGGAGCCACTGAAGGTTGATGAGTGGTTGGAACAAATGATGCAGACGTTTGAGATGCTTGGCATCGAAGATGGAGGTTTGAGGGTGACCTTGGTGTCCTTCCAACTAAAAGGAGACGCGTGTCAGTGGTGGAAGTATGCGCGGGGGCACATTAGAGTGACTTGGGAGGCCTTTGTTGAAGCTTTCCAGGACAAGTACTTACCTGCTACGGTGAGAGAGAAGTTGAGAGATCAGTTCTCCAAATTGGTGTAGTTGAATACACCAGTGGCTGAGTTTGAGGCCACATTTACTAGCTTGTCTAGGTTTGCACCGGAGTTAGTGGAGACTGAAGAGCGCCGTTGTCTGGAGTCCGAGAAGAGATTAAGGATCGAACTCATGTTTTGAGTGGCCCGGTCCATGATTAGGGAGTATGGGCACCTTGTGGAGACTGCAACCCATCTCAAGACTATCATACACGCAGAGGCAGAGAGGATGAGGGGCTCTAGAAGAAGTCAGGATGGTTAGGGGGACAGTAAGAAGCAGAGGGGTTCTAACCTCCAGCAGTCCCAAGGGGCACACTCGAGGTTTACATTTTCGGTACTAAGTTCAGGTTCTGGGAGAGGCAGTCAGGAAAACATCACCTGTTACAAATGTGGTCAGTTGGGCCACAAGTCTCCAGCTTGCCCACAGAGGGGAGGAGGGTAGCATCATCTTCGGCCCGTTCTCAAGCCCAGAGTCAGGGTAGAGGCCAGCCGCTCACTTGTTATCAGTGTGGGCAGGCAGGGCACCTGAAGAGGTTTTGCCTGCAGTTGGGTGGCACATCCGGTGCGTCTGGTTCGAGACAGGCACAGAGTTATCAACCAACACAGTCAGTTTAGGCCTCGAAAGCCAATCAGGGAGCCTCTTCGGCTCAGTCTGTGCAGCAGTCTTACGCTCCGAGGGGTGAGCAGTTTGATCAGAGACCTACGGGCGCTGTGTATATCGTTATTACAACTCCAGATCTTGTACCTGCTCCATCAGTAGTGAGAGGTACCTTTTTGTTTTGTAATTCAGTTGCTAGCGTGTTAATTGATACGGGTGCATCCTACTCTTTATATCTTTTGCATTTGCATCAGTTTTGGGGTTAGAGTTGGCACAGTTAGCATCTCCTATTTGTGTAGTGTCACCTATTGGGGGCAAGATGCTTTTGAAACAGGGGTGTTGGGGCTGTGATATAGAGGTCGTCGATCGTCAACTTCCTTTTTCTTTTGTATTGATGGATATGTCTGGTTTTGATGTTATTTTGGGTATGGATTGGTTATCGTCATACCGGCATGTCATAGATTGCTACCGTCAGAGAGTTACTGTATGTACCTTGAG
This sequence comes from Camellia lanceoleosa, assembly GCA_025200525.1. NCBI lineage: Eukaryota > Viridiplantae > Streptophyta > Magnoliopsida > Ericales > Theaceae > Camellia > Camellia lanceoleosa. Next base: position 74,567,947 of record CM045771.1, on the reverse strand, counting down.
CAGTGATTGCTTTTATTTCTTGGGGGACCGGGTGGATAGAGTCTTATCGCCGGTATATGATTTACGTGGGCAGAGTGAACTTAATTGCCTTCTTGCTAGCTTTATGAGTAGTGAGGGTGATGAGGCTCAGGTTAAATTGCCAAGGGTGGTTTGTGAGTATTTGGATGTCTTTCCCGTGGACCTTACAAGTTTACCACCTCACCGAGAGATTGAGTTCTCTATTGATCTTGTCACGACCCGAACCCGCCTATATAGGTTAAGGACGTAACCGGCTAGTAATCCTGGGATTACCTAAGGCCTCAAACCAAAATAGACATAACTCAACAGAGTAAAGGGGCCAAACGGAAGCAATAATAAAAAACTTTGTCCATAGAGCCGTGCTTATATGCTCTTCAAAACAAACCATACTCATATACATTAATAACCCATGTCAAAAGTACAGTGCCATAAAATCTTTTACAGACAGGATCATTTGTATTGAGTCAACCCACATCAAAACTATATACGGATATACACAAAGTCCTTGCCGACAAGACAAATTATAAATACATAACAGACTGGCAAGGATGGGTCTCGTGCGTGAGACACAAGGTTGACTCTTCAAAAACTCATGTTGTTCCTGGCGGACTTCACTGGGGCTGGGTTTGGACTTCTCTTGGCTCACCTACAAACACATGAATGAGCGTGAGCGATAGCTCATTGAATAATATCAAATACAAAAATTACATAACAGTGTAGAACATCATGTTCCGAACGGCCTTGGGCCCAATTCATATTTCTATTTAGCAGATATATATAACTATACGAAATTCAGATCAAGTGACTTGTAGTTTCAACATTTTGGCCTTTTGCCCATTCAGATTCCCATTCATGTCAAAACGGCCTTCGGCCCATTCATTTCTGTCAAAATGACCTTCGGCCCGTTCATTTCTGTCAAAACGGCCTTCGGCCCGTTCATTTATGTCAAAACAGCCTTCGGACCACTCATTTATGTCAAAACGGCCTTCAGCCCATTCATTCTTGTCAAAACGGCCTTCGGCCCATTCATTTCTATCAAAACGGCCTTCGACCCATACATTCGTGTCAAAACGGCCTTCGGTCCATTCATTTATGTCAAAATGACCTTCGGCCCGTTCATTTATGTCAAAACGGCCTTCGGCCCATTCATTTATGTCAAAATGGCCTTCGGCCCACTCATTTATGTCAAAACGGCCTTTGGCCCATTCATTTATGTCAAAACGGCCTTTAGCCCATTCATTCTTGTCAAAACGGCCTTCGGCCCATTCATTTCTATCAAAACGGCCTTTGGCCCATACATTCGTGTCAAAACAGCCTTCGGCCCATTTATGTTTATCGAAACGACCTTAGGTCCATCTATGTTTATCAAAACGACCTTCGGTCCATTCATGTTTATCAAAATGACCTTAGGTCCATCTATGTTTATCAAAACGACCTTCGGTCCATTCATTTATTCATGTCAGACTTTTGTCCACAATCCCGATTAGCAAATCATGAAGCTTATAAGGGAAAAAACAATTGGACATTTACAAGCTTTCAAATATTGATATTACTCACAGTGATCGGCTTGTGGATTTGCCCTGGAACTTGACCCTACACATTTCATGAACACAAAAGGGTCACTAACATTTCAATCCGTTCTTTAATTCACATATTCCTCTTTAGGCTTTATTCTTATCTCATTAACTCATGTACAATGCTTAACATATGCCTAAGAGTGCTCACAAGTGAAAGAGAACAGAAAACAGGACACAGAATGCATTTTCAGAATTTTAGAAAACAGGGTCCCCGCTCAAGCGTCAACTCCCCCGCTCGAGCGGACCCTTAAGGCCTGCAAAAGTACTGGTTGCATGAAAAATAAGCTCGAGCGTGGAACAGAGCGCTCGAGCGGAAGGCCTATCCACAAAACTCCCCGCTCGAGTAGACGTCCAACTCTGCAAGAAGTGCTGGGAGCACGAAATTTACGCTCTAGCGGAAGTTTCCCCGCTCAAGCGGACCTCAAATTTCTGGAAAATCCAGAACATGCTCTTGAGCTTCAACTTCAAATTCAAAGGCCCCAAATACATGGTTTTGACCCAAAATTCATATAGACGTGCACTAACATGGTACAAACACTGAATTACCACATTTTGAAGCTCAATTTCATGATTTATTTGTATGCATCGCCCAAAATATTACAACTCATCTCCAATATGCTCAAATTCAAACATCCAAGACTTATACTCCCATGATTTATACATGCATGCCCTTTTTGACTTCATATTCATTTCAAATAATGCAATTAGTGCTCATTCCCACAAAATTTGACAAAGACATGCTTGCATGTGGAATTACACTACTAATCTTTCACAATTTTACAAATTACATGCTAGATTTGTGATTCCATGGGAGTTCATTACATGCATGCACATATCAAGCCTCAATTTCAACAATTTAATTCAAATCATGCTCTTGATCACAAACAACCCTTGAACACACAAGATTACACATTAAACTCATGAATTCAAGAATCAAATGCTTACCTAGAGGCTTAATCTTCCAAACTATAGCAATTTCTTGAGTTTAATCTCCCAAATTCTACACAAATCTGAGCCAAACACCCAACTCTCCTTTTCTCTGTCTCTCTAGCCAACTCTCTCTCTCCCTTTCCTTTTGTTAGAATCAGCCCAAGGTGAATCAAAGAGAGGGTTGAATATAATAAGGCCCCCACTAAGTCACAATATTTTAATATAGGATAATTGGGCACCAATTTATCAATTTAATCAGTTTAATCTGACCAGAATAAATTTCTAATTAAATTTCACCGTAGGCTCTAAAAATTACGCTAATTGCAATGGCGTAATCAATTCTGGGTTCCGTAGCCGATAAGGCCTCCAATTTAATTTTCAAAGCAGATTATTCAAATAGATATTCCTACGGTGAACAGATAGCATTTCAAAATCACATATATTCACATAATGGCACACAAAATCATGCTAAACACATAATCATACTCAAATTAAGGACCAATTAGCATACTACGGAACAGGGGTATCACAGATCTTGTGCCTGGCACGTCACCAATATCCATGGCACCGTATCATTTTGCACCAGCTGAGTTGAGAGAGTTGAAGATTCAACTCCAAGAATTACTAATTAAGGGTTTTATTCGCCCTAGTACTTTGCCTTGGGGAGCACCGGCCCTCTTTGCTAAGAAGAAAGATGGGGCCTTGAAACTTTGTATTGACTATCGAAAGTTGAACTAGGTTACAATTAAGAACAGATACCCATGCCTAGTATAGATGATCTGTTTGACCAGTTGAAAGGATCCCGTTGTTTCTCTAAGATAGACTTGAGATCGGGTTACCATCAGTTGAGGGTAAGGGAGGAGGATATCCCAAAGACGGCATTCCGTACGTGGTATGACCATTATGAGTTTCTGGTGATGCCTTTTGGGCTAACCAATGCACCAGCTGTGTTTATGGACTTGATGAACAGGATCTTCCGGGAGTTCTTAGATCACTTTGTGGATGACATTCTGATTTACTCACCCTCTGAGGAGGAGCACGAGGAACACCTACGAGTGGTGCTTGAGTTTCTTAGAGCCCATAAGTTGTATGCTAAGTTCGGGAAGTGTGAGTTTTGGCTAAAAGAGGTTAAGTTCTTAGGCCATGTGGTATCCAGGGAAGGGGTGATTGTAGATTCATCCAAAATTGAGGCAGTGCAAGATTGGGCACAGCCTAAGAAAGCCTTCGAGATCCGTAGTTTTCTAGGATTGACCGGGTATTACTGTCGGTTTGTGAAAGATTTCTCCAGACTAGCTTCGTCTTTGACTAGATTGACGCGGAAAGGGGTCAAATTTGTGCGGAGTGAGACTTGTGAAAAGTCATTCTAGGAACTTAAAGTTAGACTTACTACTGCTCCAATCTTGATTATTCTAGAGAGGGGTTTGGACTATTCAGTGTATTGTGATGCCTCACGAGAGGGTTTGGGTTGTGTGTTGATGCAAGAGGGGAAAGTAGTAGCTTATGACTCGCAGCAGTTGAAAACACACCAGAGGAACTACCCTACTCATGATTTAGACTTGGTAGCTGTGATTTTTGCCTTGAAAATTTGGAGGCACTATCTGTATGGCGAGAGATTTGAGGTGTTTTCTGATCATAAGAGTTTGAAGTATCTATTTACACAAAAGGACTTGAATTTGAGGCAAAGAAGGTGGATGGAGTTCATAGAAGATTATGACTTGGAGTCACATTATCATCTTAGAAAGGCCAATGTTGTGGCCGATGCCCTAAGTAGGAAATCCAACAGTAGTGTAACTTGTATTGCTATCCGGGAATGGGAGATGTTGGGTTCCCTTAATGAATTTGACTTGTATCTAGGCGAGTCTGTCAAGTCTGCAGCCTTGTTTTCTATAGTTGCACAACCTACACTTGTGAACTGAGTGTTAGAAGCACAAAAGGGTGACTTTGAGGTGGAATCCCTCCGGGAGAATCCCGACTTGAGTGTGAGGTACCGTGACTGCTTGTTTGTGTCGAAGTCTTGCCGAGAGGAAGTACTCCGAGAGTTTCGCCATTCACGCCTTGCGGTGTATCCAGGAGGCACAAAGATGTATCATGATCTCAGTCACTAGTTTTGGTGGAGGGGTATGAAAAATGATGTGGCGGTGTTTGTATTGAAGTGTCTTACTTGTCAACAAGTGAAGGCCGAACATCAGAGGCCAGCGGGTTTGTTGCAACCCTTGCCTATAGCTGAATGGAAATGGGAGTATGTGACGATGGATTTTGTTGTGGGCTTTCTGAGGACTTAACGAGGTAGTAATGCCATTTGGGTGGTAGTTGACTGGTTGACCAAGTTAGCGCACTTTATTCCTATGCGCGTAAGAGATTCGGTAGATTACCTTGCTGACTTGTATATTCGGGACATAGTGAGGTTACACGGAGTCTCTGTGACGATTGTCTTGGATAGAGATCCGTGTTTTACTGCTTGGTTGTGGCAGATTTGCAGAGTGCCTTGCGCACTAGATTAACTTTTAGCACGGCTTACCATCCTCAGACTGACGGGCAGGCCGAGCGTACTATTCCAGTCCTTGAGGATATGCTTCGAGGCTGTGTCCTTGACTTTAAGGGGTCGTGGGAGAGACACTTACCCTTAGTGGAGTTTGCCTACAACAAACAGTTTCAAATCGAGTATTGGCATGGCACCGTTTGAGGCCTTGTATGGCCGACCGTGTAGATCTCCAGTATGTTGGGCCGAGATGGGTGATGCACCTTTGTTAGGTCTAGAGTTGGTTCAGGAAACGACGAAAAAAGTGGCACTTATCCGTAAGAGGTTGGTCATAGCCCAGAGTCGTCAAAAGAGTTATGCTGACCGTAGGAGGAGACCTTTGTCATTTGAGGTGGGTGATCATGTCTTTTTGAAAGTATCACTTAGGCGGGGTTTGATGAGGTTTGGGAAGAGTGGGAAGTTATCCCCTCAATTTATTGGTCCTTTTGAGATCCTTGAGCGGATTTGGGAAGTTGCATATCGTTTGGCGGTTCCTCCGCAACTTTCCGGAGTGCATGACGTGTTTCATATTAGTATGCTTCGAAAATATGAGCCGGATCCATCACATGTGTTGGATTGGACCGACTTAGAGGTAGACGAGGATGCCTCGTATGAGGAGAGAACGGTGAGAGTCTTGGATAAGCGGGACCAAGTCTTGCGAGGCAAGACGATCCCCTTAGTTAAAGTATTGTGGAAACAACTTGGGAGCGTGAATTGGAAGTCCGTAAGAAATTTCCGGATTTGTTTATTGATGCTTGAGTATATGTTGATGCTTTAATCTTGCTTATGAACTATGGATACATTGTATATATTTTGAAGTTATGAGACCGTTGTGTATGTTGTTTAAGTTATTGGAAATGTAAACTTGTTATAAAACATTGGATATGTTTGTGAAAACTTGAGATGTGTGTGTTGAAATTAGCTAAATTTAGAATATGCATGCTAATAATATATGTTGAGCTATATGTTGTAACTTTGTTCTCTTGTGAAGAGATGGAATGACCGGTGGGTGGGTCATGGTGATGAAAGTTGAATTGTAATCATTTTTTGAAAATTGGAAAATCATGGTTTTGAAACTTGTACAAAATTTCAGGGATGAAATTCTTTAAGAGGGGGAGGTTATAGCGATCCCGGTTTTACCTCGACCTTTATTGTGTTTCAGACTCGGGTTTCGTGATTGTATGTTGTTGTCTATGTCTTGTTTCCTTCCTTTAATGCTTTGAATTTGAGTTTTGGGACTTGTTGGGTGAGCTTGGAACATGTTGGTTGTTAGTTGGTTCAAATAGTTGTTGCCCAGATTTTGGCCTCTTCGCTCGAGCGAGTCTTATTGCGCTCGAGCGAGCCTTGTGTAATTTGCTTCTTCACTTGAGCGAGGTTTCTTGCGCTCGAGCGAGAATTGAGGGTCTTCAGGTTTCTTTCCCAGACACAGCTTTTCTGGGAAGATGTAAGTTCTTCGCTTGAGCGAGACTTCTTGTGCTCGGGCGAACCTTGTGGAATTGTTTCTTTTCTCGAGCAAGATTCCTTGTGCTCGAGCCTGTGTTTGCGTCTATGGTAGACCTAAAGCTTTGCATTTTACGCTCGAGCGACGCTTTTTGCGCTCGAGCGAGGTCACTGTTGTGTCTGGTCGCTCGAGCAACAACTCATTCGCTTGAACGAAGGTTGCGTATATCAGTTTGCAGCAAAGTGATTTTACATCACTCTTTGATTTCTTTTCTCCTAAAAACCCTAGATCGGCTGTCTCTCTCTCTAAAACACCCTCTCTTTCTCTACAAATAACCCTAGATCTAAGTATCTCTCAACCCTAGTCCCTTTGTTAAAGTGTTGGAGCATCTCAAGGGATTTCCTTTGATCTGAGCAAAACCGAATTTGGGGCATTCTTGAGGCTCTTCATAATCTCCTTTGGTCTCCTAGATTTGAGGTAGGGATGTTCTACACCTTGTTATGTTGTTTAACCTAGGTATTTGTCATTTTGAATATATGGAGGGATTTGGGAGTGATTTGGGTAAAGTTAAATGCTTGGGTTTTAAACTAAAAGAGTGGTTTTCATGTTGATTTACAAAATAACCATGAGGTTTGTGTATGATGTTCTCATATGTTAAAATGGTGAAATTTAGACACATGGGTTGGTATTTTGGGATAGGGGGAAATTTGCCCTAAGTTAGGTTGAATTAACTAGTTTATGTGAATAATGAAATTGATATGGAAATTATGAAATTGGAAGGATTTGTGATTAAATGGTGTAGTTAGATTTGATAAATCACACACCTATGGAAAAATTTGATAATTTATCTGTTGATGAATAGTATATCTGTTTAGAAATATTTGTTTTGGGCTATCGGTGGAGGATAGCTGTGATTATTGTAGAAACTGCATGAGGATTAGGAGATTTGAAACTAATCATGTGAATTTATGTCATTGAATATGACGATTGATTAAACCATTAAATATGTGATTTGGTTAGTCATTGCATATGACGATGTCTTTAAATCCATTGTATATGTTTGTTGGTAATTCTACCCTCGGCTTAGCCTAATCTGTTGGCACAATAAAACCACACAGGTTGTATGCTTCCTTAGTAAAGCTCCCAAATCCCTCAGGTTCTGAATTAATATCCCCATTCTCCTTCTCGGTCACCCCGGTTCTGTCTTCGACAATCACCACCACTAGCTCGAGCTGGGTTAGAGAGGTGCTCAACATGCATAAGTCCGTTCTGTCCGGGATGAACACCTCAATCTTAGGTAGGTGGGATGGTGTGATGTATATGCTAGGGTCATACGGGATGGCTGTAGTTTGGATCAGGTTTATCTGCCTGGGTGGAGGAGGGTTGTTGTTATGTGGTGGGAGAGGGTTAGTGGTGACGTTTGGCTTGTCGAGGGGCGCAATGACCTTGTTGTCAATGAGATCTTGAATCTCATGACGTAGTCTAAAGCAGAGGTTGTTGTCGTGACCATGCTGTTGGTGAAAGGCATAGTATTTGGCCGGGTTATGTGTTGGAGGGAGGTTATTTGGTAGTGGGCGCGGTTCCAGGGGCTTAAGATGCTTCTTTCTGATTAAAACCCCCAGGGCCTTGGACACAGGCATATACAGTGGGGTAAAAGTCCTCTGGCCCCGAGGTCGGTATTTTGCTCGTTGAGGGGTGGCACTAGATGTGCCGGTGAAGGGTGTGGCTGTTTTTGGGGTGGTGGTGGTGACCATGCCCACGTCAGAAGTCCTTGTGGCTGCAGCACTACTCGTACCTGGATTTGAACCGCGGGTAAATGCCCTCTTAGGCTGCTCTCTCTTGTGGTCAATCAGACCTTGCTTTATGGCATCCTCAATCTGTACCCCAATCTCATGTAAGTCAGCAAAGGTGGGAAGGGGTAAGACGATCATTTTCTGCATGAGCTTTGGCTGAAGGTTGCGCACAACCATTCTTATATGATCTTTCTCTAGTGGCCGAGTTGTCATCATGGAGGCCTTGGCCCTCCATCGAGTGACAAAGTTAGAAAAGCCCTCTTTCGACTCTTGCCTGGTCGCCTCGAGATCATGGGTCGTGACCTCGATCTGGGTGTTGTATGAATATTGGGCAACAAAGGCCTCAGCCATCTCCTCCCAACTTCGTTTCACTAAATCCTCCAACATGGTGTACCAGATGGCCGCGATACCCGACAGGGTCCGACCAAAAAGGGAGAGCTTCTATAATCTTGTCAAGCCCATCGGGCACAAAACATCTGAAAACAACCTCAGGTGGACCATGCGATCTCCTGACCCGTCAAAACGGTCGATGTGAGGCATCTTGAACCTATCCTTCAATGTCATTGCCGAATCAGTATATCCATCCTCTATGTCCGGGATTGAGTTGACTCCCTGGGCTCGCTTAAATAGCTTCTCGTGCTTACTAAGTTTCAACATGGTTGGATCCACCTCGAATTCGAACGGTGTGTCCATAGGATTAATCGGTGCTTTAGACATCTAAGGTGGGATTGGCAGTGGGACTAGCCCTGTTGAAACATCCGTATTTTCCTGGACATGAGCCGCCTCCCCGGGTGTTGGAACCATAGGTGGGGGTGGGGGTGGATCTTGATGCTTCGACTTGTTGGGGTTCTTCTTCATTCTTTGTTGAAGTCTGGCAATTATTTCTACCTGTTGAGCCATAACTTTCGCCTGACGGGCGGTAACCTCTGCCTGGCGGGTAGCATCCCGATGCATGGCCTGCATGGTCTCTTGGAGTTGACGCATCATGTCCTCCATCTTGTTGTAAACGCCGATCGATGAGCAGTGTGTATCCTCTCTATGAGGTAGAAGCAGATATCTCAGCCCAACTGCGCACAGGTGAGGTGGATAATGACCACTGATCTGGTAACCGTTGTACTTATGATCTGTGCCTAGATGACCTCCATCTCGTAACCGGGGGTAATGTAGCAAACACTGGTTGTCCATCAACTAGATCCTCAAATCGATGAATTCTCTCAATCTGGGTCCAAAGTGCTCGGGGGGTATCTACCCCGTCAGAAGCAATGATGCAATACTACCTTGCAAAATGATAAATAAAGCAAAAGAAACAAAAATCAGAAAAACGGATAGCATTTTGGCTTAGATAAAGACAACACACAGTTGACATCACAACCTGAACAAACTGCACTCAAACACTGATCTCTGTCCCCCAAATCACTGCCTCAAATGTGATACCCTCAGGTACTGAATGTCCTCATACTGATACCCAGACTTGCAACTGATACATACAACCTGTAGAGACACACTCTAACTGCACATATCAAGCAAGTAAGAGCCAAAACACCCCTATGGTGGGGTAGAGTTTCCTTGTCCTATTTTGTCAGGAGCTAGGGTTTCACTATACACGCAGCGATTTCAAACAACCTATATTTGGGTAAGCAACCTATCCTAGTTTGGAATGGTCTTTATGGCTTCCGAGATGCAACTAGGTCGAATGGTCAAAAGGGGTGCCTCAGTAAAAACCGAGGTTTGTGTTTCCATCGTGGCAGAGCCCGTAACCGGTCAGCCTTATGGCACGTTTTTCCAAGCAAGCCTCCGGCGAACCGTTCAGGAATAGCAGATGGCAAACACTGTGACTTAAGCGCACCAATGCAAAGCAAAAGAAACACATAAGTGTAGATAAAACAACATATCATGAGTTCAAGTCAAGTTCTCTAAATCCCTAGCAGAGTCACCAGAAACTGTAGACCGCCCAAAACTCTCTCTGCGTGGCCCCCCTTTCAGAGAGGGTGCGAATTGGGTTCAAGCTACTACAGTTCGAACTCCTATCACAGTTCTGAATCTAATCTCACAAAGTGCAATGCAAGACTGATAAATCACCAAAGACTCTAAATCTAGCAATTGGTTTTGAAAAATCAATTTTGAATCAAAAGCGCCAAACATGGGCTACTTTGCCAGATTTCAGAGTCGCCACCTAAATATTTTATTTTGAGAAATTCAGGAAACCGTGACTCGTGCCTAAGGCTACATGTCCGTCATCACCAAAGTTGCCTCGGCTCGGGAACTTGGGTACGAGAGGGGAAGGTCCTGAAATGAGCACCCCCGCTCACCCGATCAAAGATCGGCCTCTACTAAACATGATATGTTATTTTTGAAAACACATGTGTTCTTGTTTGATTATTAGCTAACTTACTATGTGATGCGCACAACACACAAGTATAGACTAAATCGCTCGATTTGGAACAAAATATCTCATGTTTGTTTTTCAAAAATGGTTTGAAGATGCTACTCGCAAGTAGGCTAAAACGCGGATTTGCCACCCTCAAGTGGGCTTAAAACATGATGATTTTGCCACCCTCAAGTGGGCTTAAAACTCACAGTTTGATGAATTGTTCCAATTCAAGTAATGAAGCCTTCATCCACAGGCATTCATGCAGTTAATCATTTAAGCAAATAGTCTCATGGCAAGCATGCTATCACGACAGTCATTTACACACATGCAAGGATGCTAAAGCGTAAACACTTACAGTGTACTCCGAGCCAAAACAAAAGCTAGATAGAAATCATGCATGATCCTAACTATATCAACAATGCCTAATGCAACACATGCAAAATGTAACTAAAATAGGCTCAGTTATCTAAAATGGCATATGAATGCAACACTTGATAATATGCTTTGAAACACGTATTCAAGAAAGTGTATTGAAATACAATGCAGTTTGAATGATGCTTGAGCCCAAAGGCATGCAAGACGAATGAATGATGCACACATGCAAGCATAAGGTATGCTAATCGAAATATGCCTAATCTAACCACTGAAAGCGAGTAAATAAAAGGGAGAAAGATGTGGGGTTGGAAGACATTCACACACACGCACACTTATTACAACATTTGCCCTCTCGACGGAGGGTCTGAATGAAAGCTAAGCTAATCAAGTAATCTAATTAAGCTAATTAGACTAATTATTACAAACCAATCAAATAACTAGTAAACTACTTACTAATTATTACAACACCTTAACTAACTAACAAATTAATTAAAGCACAAATTCAGATGTTAACTAACAAATAAAACTTTAAACTATGCTGCCTCAGCTCTGTTGAAGAAGTTGAACATGCATGCTCGCATTTGGTTTCTCGCCCCGAAAAGCTCTCCGGTTTGCTCTCTTGAGGCTCTGTCTGCAGGGTGTCTTCAAGATCTTGCTGCTGAAACTTACCAAAACAGTGCTAGGAGTGCACCAGTGGCCTGCCGGCCATAAAAGGTGGCTGTCGGCCACCTGCCGGCTGTAGACACCCCATTTTTGACCGTCCTCAAGACTTGGACATCACCGCTTGAACACCCGGTGATTATCCATGTTTGTGTTCGTTTTGAGTTCCTGGAGGTCCCGACTGCGCGCCGTGCCTCAGGATCTCTTAACCGGTTTGTTCTGTGCTTGGTTTTCTACCAAGACTTGTGTCTGTTTGCATTTGAGGGGAGGGGAAGGCTTGTTAGCCATCCCTAGAACCCACCGGCTGCCCCACACCTCCACCGGCTATCCATAGTGGCCATCGGCACTTTTTTACCTTGATCCTTGGCCGATCGGCACTTTGTGATGCCGGCCGGCACACTTTTGTGCCGATGACTGTTTTGGCCGGCCGGTGACCCTTCTGAACCTCTCTGAGGATGGTGCATGCCAGCTGTGCCAGCTGGATTACACCATCACCACTCCCCGTGCATAACATTGCACCCTTTGCCCTTTTGAACCCCCTTGAACCTTCTAGAAGCTTGAACCCTTGGCCAAGCTTCTTGGAGAAGCTTGGCCAGCTGTCTTGGCTTCCCTTGGAAGCTAGAAACCCTTTGCACCCTTTGAACCTTTTTGGTCTTGCTTAGCCATTAAGTTTAGAGCCTTTGGTTGCCTATATAAGCACCATTCATCTCCATTGCTCAAGGGTTAGAGATTTTAGGTCAAGAACCAGAGAATATACATACATTCTCTGCTATATATCCATATATATCTATATCTCCCCTCCTCTCCTCTTGTGTGTGTGTTTTAAGCCCCAAATAGTGTGTTTTACCTCACTTTTGCACCATTACACACACTATTACACCTAGCTCCGAGATTGGAACACTTGGAGGTTTGTTTTGAGTGACTTTGGACTGGTTTTGATCACTTGAAGAGGGCTGGACCACCTGTTCTTCATTGGTTCTTCAAGGGTAAGCTTGTTGCTTTAGATTCCCCATTCTTGCAATCTATTTCTACCCTCTTTACTTTGTGATTTTGAGTTTGTGTTTAAGATAAAAAAGTCTTGTTTTTACTTGTTCTTGAACCTTCATTAAGGTCATATTTTGGTTTGAGTTAAGCCTCATCACTTTAAGCCTTGTTTGGCCCTATTTGGTGCCTTTTTCATAGGCCTTCTTGTTTTGGTGTTCTTGGATCTTGTCTCCAATGGAAAACAGATGGTTTTTAGTGGGGGGGGTGATATTTTTGTGCCTCATCTAATGGGGAGACACCCTCTCCTTTGGTCCTTTGGTTGGCCTTTGTTTTGACTTATGGCATAGCATGTGTGCATGTTTGCATTTGGCTTCATTTCAGGGTTTTTGGGGCTGTTTTAGGTCATGTTTGATCTCTGTTTTTGGTTGGAATTGTAGCCTCTAACATGCTTCTCATACCTCCTTTGAAATGCTCTCTTGTATGCCATGTTTTGAGGTTGTGACTCTTGCGTGCTTAGGCTTAGTTTCATGACGATATTAGTATTGTTTTGCCATGTAATAGGGCTGTGAGCCACTGTTTTGGACACCCTTGGTATGCTTGATGTGCATGTCTTGCATTTTAGGCTTGTAAGCCTTGCTTGTGTGGAGCTCTAGCATGTATAGTTTGTTTTGATCTAATGATTTGGCATCATTATAGGTGGTATTTCAGTCCCTATTTCATGTTCAAATACCTCCATTTATCATCTCCTTCATGTCTTAGAAGGTGGGTCTTTTATGCCTTAAAAAGAGCATTGTGCATGCTTCCATGATTAGTGTATTTTTGGGGGTGCCATGAGGGGATTTGGGTGTCATTCCACATGCTTAAAATCTGTTTTTGATTGTTGAATGCATGCCATGAGTGGTTGTATGAATGATGTCAAATTACTCTCTTTGGTGTCCTAGACTTGGGCCCATTGAATAGCATGCTTGTGAGGCATTTTGATCATGTTGAGAGGCTTGTTTTGCCACTGTTTTTGGGAGTTTGAGGGCTGTCCTTATGGCTTAAGTCCATTGTTGCATGCTTACTTCATGATTGTTGCTTGCTTGGTCAATGTAGCCTTGAATGTATGCTTGTTAGTTCCATGTTTAATTGGCCCATCTTGCATGCCATTGGTATCCTACATACTTTAGCTCTTTGCATGCTTAACATGATAGGTTGCATTGCATTTGAGCCTTGCTTGCATACTTGCATCTCATAGCTTGGTTTGGGGTCGCTGTTAAGCCTAGGATTGAGGGGAGTTCACATTTCAAGTGGTGTAACTCACCTCAATCCTTGGTCACTAAGGCCCTTGATCTCCACATGATAGGGACTTAGCCTTCATTTGTTGTGTTGCATGCATATTTACATTAAAATGAGCAATCTTGATTCCTTAGGCTATCATGCATCAAATGCACTATTGATAGCCCTAGAACCAAGAGCCACACCCCCTTGAGTCCCTAAACATGATAGGAGGTGTTGGACATGCTTACATTTGCCCAAAAACCATGCCTATGCATTGTCAGTTCTTTGTCTTTGCAGGGTTTTTCTGCCGGCCGGCATAAAATAGTGCCGACCGGCACTAATTTTGTGCCGATAATAACCAAGTTCAGCCGATGGCCACTGGAAGGAGCCGATGACTACACTGTCTAGCCGGTGAGGCATTTCAGACCACTTGGGAGGTATCCCAGAATTTTTGGAATTTTTGGAGAGGCAGACAAGAAAACATGGTCGCAATGCCATGGTATAGGTTTTCCCATGAAGTCATGACGAGCATGCATCATCCGCATTCCGAGGCATACGAGGCTCCATTTATTTTATCTGCTTAATTTAATTTCAAGATTAGAAATTTGTAATAATTTATTCATTTATTTATTCTTGATTCTCAGATATTTATTTATTCGGTCCTCCGAGTGAGGGCAAAATGTAATAAGTGTGGGTGAGTGCGATGCATGTCTTCCAACCCCGCTTTTTCTAACCCTTTATTTACCCGCCAAAGGGTAGATTAGGGCATATTTAATTTAGCATACCTTATGCAATGCATGCGTGTATCCATGCATTTGTTGATACGCATCGCTCGCACATCATACAAACCGCATCGTACTTTCAATTCCAAATTGAATACGTGTTATTTGTAGCATTCCATATGCCATGTTTAGGATAGCCGAGCTGCCTAGATTACATCTTTGCATGTGTTGCATTAGACATTTCAATATGCTTAGGTCCATGCATGGATTTCTAATAAGCTTCGCTTTTGGCTTGGAGTACTAGGTGAGTTTTTATGCTTTAGCATATCGCATGTGAATGTTAACATGATAGCATGCTCACCATGAGGCTAAATGCTTATGTGATATAACTGCATGAATGCTCATGATGGAGGTTGAATTACCTAAATTGGGACAACACATTTAAAACCGTGAGTTTTAAAGCCCACTAAAGAGTGGCAAAACCGTCTTTTCTAAAAGCCCACTTGAGAGTGGCAAAACCTGCATTTTAGCCTACTCATGAGTAGCAAATCATTTTTCAAAACAAACACGTAATGTTTTGTTCCAACTTAGGCGATTTGGTCTATACTTGTTTGCTGTGCGCATAACATAGTGTAGACACCCCATTTTTGACCGACCTTAAGACTCAGACGTCACCGGTTGAGTGCTCGGTGATGTTGCATCATGTGCTTGCTCAAGAGTTTCAGAGTCGCGGCATGCGCCCGCCTCCCGGACTCGAACCCTTTTCTTTACCTTGTCTCGGTTTATAACCAGTGCTTGGTTTGCTCTGCTTTTCCCGAGGGAAGGGAGTGGTCTTGTAGACTATCTCCTGGCGTGGTGGGCTACTTTTCGTGGTCAGAGGCCATTTTGCCTGCTTCGGGCCCTGCCTTTTGGGCCGTTAGGGTCAGGTGCCCTCGGATCGCCTAACCATCTCCGACTTCTCCGGTTTTTATGAGACCTGCTTTTAGTGTTCCGAGGAACACTGGGGCCTCGATGCCCACTTCGCAATGAACACCACTTGGTGCCCTATGACCGGTTGGACCCCAAACCGCGTGATTTGGGCCCCGAGCATTCATTTTGCATCGCCTTTCTCCGGTTTTATGAGACCTGTTTTAATATTTCGAGGAACCTGGGGCCCCGATGCCCTTAGGTCAGATGCCACTTTCGGTGCTCATAGTTTTGGGACCCCAAACCGAGCGGTTTGGTCCCGAGCATTCATTTCGTGATCCATCTTCTCCGGTTTTTGGCGGTACCTCGCTTTGTCATTCCAGAGGACACTGGGTCGCGGATACCCACTTCGCCGAACACCACTTCCGCACCAGCAGACTCATTTTCGGATCCCGATTTGCTCGGTTTTGGCCTTAACGCTCATTTCTCATTAGTTTTTGTTCAAACTTGGCGGTACCTCTGCTTCAACATCGAAGATCCTTTGGGGTGGGAGGCCAGCAATTATCCCAGATAACCCATTCCTCCTCGAGCCCATTTTGCTCACTTCCCGCCAATGTTGAACACCTTGGGGGTATTTTCTTCCAACCAAAGTTACATATCTGTGATGAGGGACCTCGAGGACCTTATTATACCCACTGCTCGCCAAAACTGTGAGTTTCATTTTTGGGCCTCTCCTTCAAGCTCTATGTTGTGACTCTGCTTGATGTTGCCAATTTCCTTGGAACCTTGTTGCACACATCTAGGAGGACACTTTGGTATGGTGGTCGGCCGAATTGTGCCTTTCATTTTTGGGCCTCCTTCAAGCTCTATGTTGTGACTCTGGTTCTGTTGCCAAATTCCGACCACTGGGCCTTATTCTACACACATGGGAGGACACTCTTGTGTGGTGGTCGGCCAGAAATTTTGAAGATGATTTTTGAGGTGGTCGGCCGTAGGAGGTGGCTGCCGGGCCATGGGGGGTGGCTGGCCGGCCACCTTGAGCAAACCACTGCCGGCCAGACTTGCTTCAATTGCTCCATTGGCCCACTGCTTTTCAAAGTGTCTCCCTCATCCGGGACATTTCAGAAGGGAAAGATTGGTTGCTTTCCCCCCCCTTTTACACCCCATCTTCTTGCCTATTTGAAGGCCCCTCCCCCTCCTTCTTCAAGGTTAGAAATTTTGGTCTCAAGAACACTTAACCAAATTCCCTCATTTTCATAGCTTTAAACTCCAAAAAGCTTCAAGTGTCAAGGCCATTCCTTCATCAACACCTAGCCTCACCATCCCTACCATCACTTCAGCAGAAAGGAGGTGAATTTCAGAGGTTGAGAAGCTACAAATCGAGCCAAGAATCAAAGAAAGACAAGTCTTCAAGGGTAAGTCCTCAAAACCAACTTTTAGGCATTTTCTTGATCCTTTTCTATACTTTAATTGGTTGAGAATTGGGGCTCCGACCCCTACTGATTTTAGGTAAAATGAGCCCCTCTACAACTTTGTAGAAGGGCTCAACCTCATTTGGTGTTTGTATGCACTAGTTCCTTCAATATTCTTCAAGTTGGTAACATTTTTGCATGCTAAAATTGACCTATTTGTGTTGGTTTTTGGGGGTCCGACCCCTACTGATTTTGTGCTTAAAATGAGCCTCTCTACAACATTGTAGATAGGCTCAACTTCATTTGGCCTTTGTATCTACCACCTCCTTCAAATTTCATCAAGTGTGCCACTTTTTGTATGCAATTTTTGACCTATTTGTGTTTGGTTTTAGGACTTCGACCCCTACTGGTTTTAGTCTTATTTTGACCCCCTTTACATGTTTCATGAATAAGGTTTGGTCATTTGGTGTATAGATTGCATGTCTTAGGTTATACCTCCTTGTGGCTTCATTTTTGCCTTCTATTTCTAGCATATTTTTCTTATGATTTAGAGGCTGCCATCTTCTACATATATGCTTATTTTTGGGCCCTCTTTCATGTTGTAGAAGAAAATTTTCCTATTTGAATCTTCTATATACTACTTGCTTTGAAAATCCTCTCTTTTACCGTATTCTTGCGAGCTTTTGTTGCCATATCTATGCTTGCATTTTGGCCATGTTTATTACTGAAAAAATGCCATATTTGGGACTGCCTTGCTACTGTTCTTTCTTCCATGATCATATTTTGCATGTATAGCATGGCTATAGGCCATTTCGGGGCTTAATTTCGTACTTTCGGGATGAATGCATGCTTCGGGTGTCGTTTCGATTTGTTTCGGGGCTGTTTTACGCTTTATTTAGGTGGTGAAATTCCATTACCATGCTTGCATATCATTTCCTAGCCATTCAGATTATTTTTTGCATTGCCTCGGTTTATGTACAATGGGCACGCATTTCGAGGCACCTCTTTTTTATCATTCCGGCAGCCTATGTGAGTGTGGTTGAGGCCCTCTCATGTTGGCGTAAGCCCAATTCGCATTTTCATGCTTGTATGCCATTGCCTCGATTTGCGTGTCCGCGGGCGCGCGTTTCGAGGCAGCTTTTTTTTTTTTACCCGACGGCCTCCTATGTGAGTGAGCTGAGGCTCTCCCATGTTGGTGTAAGTCCATCCCGGCATTCCGTATGCCATTTCATTGCATTTCATCATCGCCTCGATTTGCGCGCCTGTGGGCACGCGTTTCGAGGCACTTCGGTCTTATCCGATTTTCATTCTTTCATCATCGCCTCGATTTGCGCGCCTGTGGGCACGCACTTCGAGGCACTTCGGTTTTATCCGATTTTCATTCTTTCATCATCGCCTCGATTTGCGCGCCGGTGGGCACGCGTTTCGAGGCACTTCGGTCTTATCCGATTTTCATTCTTTCATCATCGCCTCGATTTGCGCGCCAGGCACGACTTCGAGGCACTTCGCCTTATCCGATTTTCATTTTCATCATCGCCTCGATTTGCGCGCGGGCACGCGCTTCGAAGCACCTCGGTTTTATCCGATTTTCATTCTTTCATCATCGCTGATTTGCGTGCTCAGGCACGCGTTTCGAGGCACTTCGGTTTTATCCGATTTTCATTCTTTCATCATCGCCTCGATTTGCGCGCCTGTGGGCACGCGTTTCGAGACACTTCGGTTTTATCCGATTTTCATTCTTTCATCATCGCCTCGATTTGCGCGCCTGTGGGCACGCGTTTCGAGGCACGTTGGTTTTATCCGTTTTTCTCATTACATCATCGCCTCGGTTTGCGTGTCCGTGTGCACGCATTTCAAGGCACTTCGGTTTTATCCGATTTTGCATCGTACATCATCGCCTCGGTTTGCGATGCGCAAAGAACACGGAGTTCGAGGCACTCCAGTTTTATCTGATCTCCATTTCGGTTTCGTCTCGGTTTGCTACCAGGCATGCACTTCGAGGCACTTCGGTTTATCCGTTTTCATCTTCAAAGATGCCGGTTTGCGTGCCCGTGGGCACGCATTTCGAGGCATCCCATTTTTCGTAGCATTCATGTGTATTCATCCCAATATTGAGTTGTGCAAATCTGTTCCTCGGCCATCATGCATCGATATGCGTGATTGGTGGCGCGAGGATCGAGACATGCATATATTTGTGAAATACACTGCTGTGCCCTCTTCCTGCTCTCCGTTGCGAAAAAAATGAAGAATTATCGACTTCCTAATCGCACGCACTCGAGGAAAACGCAAACAGAGGCTAATCAGGCATCCCAAAGGATTTCGCGGCGACCCAAAGATATACTATCCACCAGAAGCGAGGCAGTCCCTGGCTTGCACGCCAGTCTCAATTCTTTTGTAATTAATTTGTTAATTAATTAGAATCAGATATTTCGATCAGATATTCTTTTATTCTGTCTCAGATATTATTTATTCGGACCCTCTGCACGAGGGCATAAATGTAATAAGGGTGTGTGAGTGTGATGTATGTCTTCCAACCCCCATTTCTTTCTCCCTTTTATTTACCCGCTTTGAATGGTTAGATATAGGGCATATTTCAATTAGCATACAGCATGACAGCATGTTTGCATCATTCATCTATTGCATGCATCGAAGCTCGGCGATCATACAAACCGCATTTGTATTTCAATTCTAAGTTGAATACATGTTAGCCGTTGCATTTCATATGCCATCTCTAGAATAGCCGAGCCGCTATAGTTGCATTTTTGCATGTGTTGCATTAGGCATTCTCAGATATTTTAGGATCATGCATGATTTCTAATAAGCTTTCGCTTTTGGCTTGGAGTACTGGTAAGTGGTTATCCTTTAGCATCCTTGCATGGGTGTGAGTGTTGCCATGATAGCATGCTTGCCATGAGGCTAAATGCTTAAGGGATATAACTGCCTTGAATGCCTGTGGGTGGAGGTTGGGTTATTTGAATTGGAGCAATTCATCGATTGTTTGTAAAGCCCACTAGATTGTGGCAAAATCAGATTTTAAGCCTACTGGGTAGCAAACCATCTTTCACAAGCAAACGTGAAATGTTTTGTTCCAATTCGGACGGCCCAGTCTATACTTGTTTGCTGCGAACATCACATAGTAATCCTAGGCTAATAATCGGAATAAGAGCATACAATGTTTTACAAAATCAGATATCATGATTAGTAGAGGTCTTTGACCGGCGAGAGGGGTGCTCACGATGTGACCTTCCATAATCGTACCCAAGTTCCCGAGCCAACTTTGGTGATGACGGACACGCGGCCTTTTGGCACCGAGTCGGTTTCCTAAATTTCCCATTTTAAAATATTTAGGTGGCGACTCGTTATCCGCAAAGCGATCCATGTTTGGCACTTCTTTTCAAAAAATCTGTTTTCCTTCAAAACGATTTGCCGGATTTGGACTCTTTGGTTCGAGATTGAGAACCGCAACAAAATCGAGTCCGAACTGTAGCGAGGCCCCTCGCGGGCGTGGTTACAGTTTCTGGCGACTCTGCTGGGGATTTAGAGAACTTGACTCGAACTCTTGATATCTGGTTTTGACTACATTTGTGTGTTTCTTTGCATTGCATTTGCATTGGTGCGCCTAGGACACCGTGTTTGCCATCTGCTATTCCTGAGCGGTTTGCCTGAGGCTTGTCTTGTCAAGGCATGTCCATAAGGCTTGCCGGTTACTCTCGCCAAGATAGAACACAAACCCCGGTTTTACCGGGGCACCCTTTTTGACCATTCGACCTAGTGCATATTCGGATCCATAGTGACTGTGGTAGCCGAATAATCAGTAGAGGAAGAGGAGTAACATCTCGGCCTCTAGGTGCCAAACGGATAAAAATCTCGAAGGGGAGATCGGCCGAATACAACGACTAGGCCGAATAGGATAAAGCCCCTGCAGCCGAGTGCAAGGAAAGGTAATGATTGGAGAAGTAGACCCGGGTCCCGAGGCAGAAAAATGACTATAAATACAAGAGCTTCAGACTAATAAAGGTATGTAAGAAAACACTTCTAAAAACTTAGTAAGCAAGCTTTCTGGAGGGGAACTGACTTGTCCGTCGGAGTGCTAATTCCGGCACCCCCGACCGGAGTTTGTATTTTTGCAGGTGACTAGCAGAGGATCATTGGCGTCTTCCAGGATTCGAAGAGTATTTCCAAACCACATCCACCACAATTGGCGCCGTCTGTGGGAATACTCAAATACATCCATGGAAGGCGTGACCGAAGATCCTCCGATAGCCACCGACGCGATCAAGGCAGGAGACGACTCACCCCAAATAACATGCTCGGAAAGAAACCATTGCGCACGACGACCTTGCGCTTCGACCGCCAACGACTTCAAAGACAAGAAACAATGCAGTTGTCATCGAACAGCAAAGCAGAATCTAACAAAGGCTCGAGAACATGACCGCTGAGAAGGAACGACTCCGTCAAGACTTGGCCCTGGAGGTAGCAAAATCTAAGGAAGCCATGCGCCAGAAACCGGAGCCATTTCCAAGGACGGGCGGACAGAGGCCACGGGCCCGACCAAAGGTTACCAACAAATGACTCCAACTCATTATCCACGAGCTCGACGAGGACGATCCAAACCTCCGGCTCCTCCGACAAAGATCCGCGACCAAGGAACAAGCGAAGAAGCAGCTCGAACGAGGAGGACCGTCACGACCCTTTCGTTCGGAGTATGACAAGGGCGTCCTTGCCCAAGAAATTCAAAGCTCCATGGTTCACTCCTTACGACGGAAAATCAGACCACCGATCATATCCGCTACTACAAAGCGAGCCATGACGTTACATGCGCATAACGAGGCCCTCATGTGCCGAATATTCCCCGAGAGCCTAGGACCGCTAGCCGTCGGTGGTATTACAAGTTGGAGCGTCGATCGTGAACTTCCACCAACCGCAAAAGTCTTTCAGTACGTTCATCACCAATGAGGTACAACCAAACAGCCGACTCCCTTTGGGCAATGCAGAACCAGTCGGGAGAGACGCCCAGAGCCATTTCAGCACGGTATTGGGAGTGCTTCAACCTGGGCGACGACGCCTGCAACGACTCCAAGGCCATAACCGCCTTCAAAATGGGCTTACACCACGGACAATTGCTCACAAGAACTCCTTGACCAGGAGGCCCCCAAAACAGTCTGGGCCTTGATGAAGAAAGTCGAAGAATATTGTAAAGTCGAAGATGATGCCCTGAGAACAAAGGCCGGACAAAGCTCCAGAAAAACGGAACCCCCCGAAATTGCTCGACCAATAAACTCCGTGCCACCAAGCCCTGAACCACGGCAACGAACCAAGCGAGACAAAAGGCGTGATTCCCGCCGAACAAACGATCAATGCCCCTACCGAGCAAACGAACAGTTACAAGTCGACAGCAGACGCTCAAGGCGAAACGACAAGAAATATACGGAGCTAACAGAACCGATCGCGGCAATAATGACAAAGGTCCAGCACCTCCCATTTTTCAAGTGGCCGTCAAAGATGATAGGGCCTCCCGACACGGAGGCGATGACGAGGCGAATACCACAAAGACCACGGCCACGAAACCGAGAATTGTTATGCACTGAAGGATCATCTGGAAGAATTGGTGCAGGATGGTCGGCTACAGCAATATGTTAGCAAGGGAGCGCCGATTAAAGCATTGGCCCTGAGACAGGATTCACCTCCGCTTGGCGTGATCCATATGATCTACGGTCCGCCGACCACCCCGATCGTCCACACGATCCAATCGCACCCATCTCCCCAAAAACATAACAAGCAAACCAAAGACCCCGGTGAAGCCTCAAGATTGGGTTCGACGACCACCTCCTAATGAAGGCTACCACGCCGACCCCTTTTGGTCGCCAGACGTCAATTGACGTTGAACGCATCCTCATAGACCTGTGGAGCGCCAAAACTCAGACTACAAAGCTTTTGTAGAACTCGCCCTTACCGAGTCGGATCTGTCACCATCGTGCCAGCCGCTGTTCGGCTTCAACGCGAACCCAGAGTATCCGCTGGGGAAGGTCGTGCTGCCGGTTCGGGCGGGCTCAAAACTCGACACGACGTAATTCTTGGTTGTAAAGCTTCCATCGCAAAGATAATGCCATCATAGGCCGCCTCGTTGCACGTCATGAAGGCCGCCCCAAGCACCTACCATCGCCTTATGCGCTTCCCAATGCATCAGCGGCATTGAGGAGATCCGTGGCTCGCAAAGAATCCACACAATGTAGATTTTATGCAAATTCATCTACGCACCCAACTTATGGGACCTGATGCTTGTACTGGAACATCATTTTAATGAAACCGGAATTTTGTTTGCCTGACCTGCAACCCAATCGGGGCAATAAGCCTCCGGATTCGAGCGCCTTCGTGGATATCACGATTGGCAAAACAAGTCTCCGGATTCGAGCGCCTTCGATGCACGCCATCCGGGTCAATAAGCCTCCGGATTCGAGCGCCTTCGTGGATATCACGACACAAACAAGTCTCCGGATTCGAGCGCCTTTCGATGCACGCCATTCGGGGTCAATAAGCCTCCGGATTCGAGCGCCTTCGTGGATATCACGATTGGCACAAAACAAGTCTCCGGATTCGAGCGCCTTCGATGCATCGCCACCGGGCGAATAAGCCTCCGGATTCGAGCGCCTTCGTGGATATCACGACACAAAACAAGTCTCCGGATTCGAGCGCCTTCGATGCATCGCCACCGGGGCGAATAAGCCTCCGGATTCGAGCGCCTTCGTGGATATCTCGATTGGCCACAACAAGTCTCCGGATTCGGAGCGCCCTTTCGATGCACGTCATCTGGGGCCGAATCAGCCTCCGGACTCGGTGCGCCCTTCGTGGAAATCACAAATGGCCAAAACAAGTCTCCGGATTCGGAGCGCCTTCGATGCACGCCACTGGGCGAATAAGCCTCGGATTCGAGCGCCTTCGTGGATATCACGATTGGCACAAAACAAGTCTCCGGATTCGAGCGCCTTTCGATGCACGCTATCCGGGGCCGAATAAGCCTCCGGATTCGAGCGCCTTCGTGATATCACGATTGGCACAAAACAAGTCTCCGGATTCGAGCGCCTTTCGATGCACGCCATCTGGGGCGAATAAGCCTCCGGATTCGAGCGCCTTCGTGGATATCACGACATTGGCCAAAACAAGTCTCCAAATTCGAACCTCTTTGGTACACGAAACCTCCGCCTAAATGAGGGCCGAATGCCTCCCGACCGCCAAAACCACCTTGATACGGAGCCCGTTTTAATCAATAGCCGGAATCACTAACGTGCATCCCGGACAACATACCTTAGCCGGCCCGGAATACAATTCACACCCAATCCGCCTAAGGCAGGGCCGACCCACCTCACATGTGAAAAATGTTTAAACCGCAAAAGTTCCAATGGCAAGCTAACAGCAAACTATTAAAGCATACGAAGTAAAACACATGAAATAACACTCTTTATTTAATGACACTTTTTATTCGATTAAAAAGTTGTTACACCGACGAATCGCTCAACATTACAATATCTATTTCTAACTTCTAAGACAAACGAATCCATCGATCCAAGGCACATCCGCGCCAATCGCAATCCCCGCCTCGACGCCATCGACAATGTCAAGGCCAAGATCCAAGACATGGAAGGTTTTAGGAACGGTCAGATTCCTTTCGACGATCTGCTTCAAAGAACTTGAGATCGACGAAGTTTCAGCCTCCTTCCACGGGTCCACCGCCCATTACCGAGAATCCTCCGCCAAGAAACCAACGGAACGCCAAGTTCGCCGGAAGTTGAGCCTCGCAGCTATCATCACGCTCGATGATGAGAACTCTCGATCAGATTATCCCATACAATAGTACTGGGAACTAAATAGGTTTGATCGCATAAGGGCCTTTGTCGCTTTTATTCTCAATAATGGCCCCGATCTCGAGACCCAAATCTCAAATAATTCTTATCAAGATTAAACTCCACGAGACAAAGGCCGATCAACGTTCTCCATGACTTGGTTAAACCAACGGTTGACTAAAACCCAAAAGGGCTAGAACCATCTATCCCAATCGCCGGACATGCGCATTTGCGCCGTCTTGCAAACAAAAACAAGAATGCCGACACCCCTCCATTCCCTGGCTCATGGCTTACCCAAATTCTAAACACGCAATGGTTTAATTCTAAATCAAACGGCCATTACATGGAGGCCGATCAAGCCAACCAATCGGCGCATCGAATTAAAACGACGAGTCCGACAGTATTCTCGCCTAGCCAAACATTTATTCAATAAAATTAAACACGCCAGACGTAATGCGGGAGAGAATTTGATATTTCCCATAAAGCATCTTTTATTGAACATCAAGAAATTACATAATTACGAACGACTAGCATCCAACCATACAACAAATACATATTATACGGCATCATCTTCATCCTCACTCTTTTCAACCTCGAAGCGAAACGGAAAGTCCTTCGCCAGCGTAGGCGACGCCGCATCAATTCCTCGCCAGCGAAGAGATTCGCAACTTGAGTTGCCCGATCCAACCGTGCCTAAACCCACGATTTTCACATCGGCAAACCTCCCCGAAGCTTTTCCTTGGTCTTTGAATTCCAACCACCGCCTTCGTGAAAACCTTTTCATAGGACCTCCCTTGCGGACTCCAAGGCGAACATACTCGCCAGATCCCGATCGAGAATGGCAACTTATAAGCCGATCGTAACCCTCTCTTCAACGATTGGGTTTACTCGCTCATTGGCCGCGGCTCGAGCCGCCTTGATCGCCCCTAACTCACGCTCACCGCCGCCGAGCCTCCAAACTCCGGATACGCTTCCTTCTCCGCCATTTCTCGGCGGGCGGCAAGAACCGCATGCCGACTTCAGAAGTCAGATAGAGCCCTTTCACCGCCCCATGTATACCTCGCAAACACTTCGTAGTCCTGACGACCGACCATCGACTGCTGAACTTCAGGAGGAAATATTTGTCGAGCGAACTCGACCGCCACATCTGGATCTCGCACGATCGAATCCGCTTCCGTCATGGGCTTATTCTTCACAAACATTGCAAAACTCAACGGGCACGGAGTCGCGTCCGATCTCCTTTCGTCTCGTGCGTGTGGCAACCTCCTGAGATCGCCTGTCGCCCGGGCGATTCGCCGACGCCGAGGAGATCGACGCCCCTCTCTACTCATAGAGCTCTTGCTCCCCGCACACAAGGGCGCGCCTCGATGTTCACTCCGACTCATATCGCCACCCAGCTCAGCCAATGTCTTCGCTTCCCCTTTGCTGTTAAAAAAACGTTTGTTCGACATTCGCACAATCGACTTCCCTTCCGGAGGTCGGACACAAAGACCTACCAGCTTTTTAAAGTCCGCCCTTCAACACAAGACCTACCAGACTCTTTAAACACCCGCAAAGGCAACGCGATCGAGGCAGTTCATTAATTAAAACCCAATCGCCTAACGCCGAATGGGATGACTAAGCAGGCGATGGTTGGTTCAACCCGCTCCAAAGTTGCTCGAGCTAGATGATTCATCAATCTATTCGGCTAAAATGCCCAGTCGGCCCAAGATCGGTAGGTAGTGAAATTGCAAATGCCGATTTTGATAGAATATGTATTGAATCCTACCAAAATTGTTCGCCAGTATCACGTGGCCGAATTGAACTGCGCTATCATGAGCCCATCGGGCAAGGCGATTCATCAATCTATTCGCTAAAATGCCCACCGCCCAAGATCGGTAGGGCGTGAAATTGCAAATGCCGATTTTGATAGAATACGATCTATTCGCTAAAATGCCCGCCGCCCAAGATCGGTGGCGAGATTGCAAATGCCGATTTTGATAGAATACGATGAATCCTACCAAAATTGTTCGCCAGTATCCTGCCGGACCGATGAATCAGCGCCCTATCATGAGCCCACTGGGGCAAGGGCAGATTCATCAATCTATTCGGCTAAAATGCCCAGTCGGCCCAAGATCGGTAGGCAGTGAAATTGCAAATGCCGATTTTGATAGAATACGTATCTATTCGGCTAAAATGCCCAGTCGGCCCAAGATCGGTAGGCAGAGATTGCAAATGCCGATTTTGATAGAATACGTATTGAATCCTACCAAAATTGTTCGCCAGGTATCCCGCCGTCATGAATTGAACTGGCGCCTTATCATGAGCCCACTGGGGCAAGGGCAGATTCATCAATCTATTCGGCTAAAATGCCCAGTCGGCCCAAGATCGGTAGGCAGTGAAATTGCAAATGCCGATTTTGATAGAATACGTATCTATTCGGCTAAAATGCCCAGTCGGCCCAAGATCGGTAGGCAGAGATTGCAAATGCCGATTTTGATAGAATACGTATTGAATCCTACCAAAATTGTTCGGCCAGGGTATCTGTACCGGCGAATTGAATCTGGCGCTTCTATCATGAGCCCACTGGGGCAAGGGCAGATTCATCAATCTATTCGGCTAAAATGCCCAGTCGGCCCAAGATCGGTAGGCAGTGAAATTGCAAATGCCGATTTTGATAGAATACGTACCTATTCGGCTAAAATGCCCAGTCGGCCCAAGATCGGTAGGCAGTGAAATTGCAAATGCTGATTTTGATAGGATATTTATTGAAACTGCAAGAGCCCGGTTCTTGCGGATATATATTAAACAAACGATATTGCACGTACGGCATGTTCGGAAGAGTTCTAGATAAAAATCACCAAATACACTGACAAAACATAGAACTCTTTCATTAAAATTAAGCATAGAACCGTCTCATACAAAGTGTGTGGTGGCAGCAAAAATTAATACGTATTGAAATTACAAGGAAATTTTCATTAATAAATTGCGCGCAGATGCTAACCAATTTATACATGAAAACTACCAACGCACTATCCGAAAGAAGAAAAACAACAAAGACAAAAAAGAAAAAACGACGCCCGCTCGGTAAACGGCTCCAAGATCACTCGTCGGCATCGGATTCAAGCGGCTCAACGTCTACCTGCTCGTAAGGAATTGGCAAATCCAATGTAACCTCAGCGGTAGCAAGAGCTTTGAGCCACCCATGCTTGAACCCGCGATTCTCAAATTTGGCCACTTCTTCAACATACTCCGACAAAGCGGCGCCCCTCCCTGCCTCAAAGGCCTCCGATTCGGCTTTCTCATGGTCGCCTTAAGCTCGCTCTAATTGAGCCTCCGCTTCAAGAAGTGCTGGGAAAGCTTGAGCGATTCGTCAGAATTGCCCCGCTTCAAAGATCAACACGGTTGTTCGCGACTCGAGCCCTCTTTCTCCGCTTCCACAAGGCTTCCATTTCAAATTTCATAATTTCAATTCGCCTACTTCTCTCGACCGCAATTGTTTGCAAATGATCGATTCTCCCAAGAGCATCACGCAGCGACGCCCAAGTCGGCGACCCTTCCGATCGTCTCCAAAACAATTGGGTAAATAGACGCCTTAAACAAACAAACAAGGAAACGGTCGACCTACCGTATGCCGATTGAGCAGTTAGGGCAACGGCCATGACATCAGGCACGGCACCGAAGGCTTTATTGTCAGCCGGCAGGGAAATTGAAGCCGCCAGGCTGAGAGCGACGGCCGGATCCTCGCTGACCGAGGCATCGGATAAAATCGGCGTGCTCGATCTTCTAATAATAACGAACGGAGCCGCCACGACCGGTTCCTCAAGTCGAGGCCGCATTACCGAGGCTACCAAGTCGCTTCTTCTTCTAAGATCGCGTTTTGGCCTTGTTCAAATTAGCTGTCTCGATCGGCTCGTTTCTCCACCCGCCTTTTCCTTGACGGACACGGCAACCTCAACCGTGCCCTCAGAAACGGCTATGAATGGCTTAATCAAGCTAGGAATAGATTCGGCACATTCAAATTTCGCGGGCGCCAAGCGCCGCATTTCTTTTGGCGCCATCTGCGTTAAGCTCTCCTTCGCCATATCCTCGTAAAATCGCCGTAGATCCCCAAGTTCGCAAAAATATCCCCAGAGAAATCGCCATTCCGAGGTGGATGGTTGAGGGCCTCGGATGCCGAGCGACGGCCTCGCCGCCTCGAGCCCTTTACCGCATCCTCCGGCCGGATCGGCAATCACTTTACGACCGCTTTGGCGTGTCCTCCGAATCGGCTTCGAGACCGACGGTCAAGATTGCCGGGAAAGATAAGGGCCGAGAGTCGTTGATCGCCCAAAGGAATCGGAATGTTATCTGCAATGAAAGTGGTGTAAGTGGGTTCGCATCAAGGAGAATATGGGCGTCCTTCCTCGCTTTTTGTGCGCTTAGCGGCCGAAGCACGCCGGTAATCTCAATTTCCTAAGAACTGCGCTATCAACCGAATTCAAAATTTTTTCAACCTATTACCGCAGAAGATAAAAAGCGATCTAAGAAAAAGAAGCCGAGTAAAGAATAGGCCAACGAACATAAGACATTGCGTGTCGACTGTTCACCCTTACGCCTAGGAATAGGTTCAGCGATCTTCCCATCGGCGAACTCCCAATTACCTCGACGTTGACCATCACGTTGCCAACTCGCTACTGAGCCGCAAGCATAGTCACTAAATGATGGTCAGATCTTTGGCCCTAAGAAAATATCGCCAAATTACCAGAGGATTTGGCTAAGGCGTAATAATGCCGAATGGCCTAATCCCAAGGTTAATACTAAGGCGTTTGTTCAACTCCACAACCCCCATGATGATTCGAAGAAATTTACATTGGGTTGAGAAGGATCAAACCCCAATAGTGGAGAACGGCCCTAAGAAGTGGTGTAAGGGGAAGCGAACTCCGCCTCCGCAATGGATGTAAGAGGGAATACAACTGTTTTGATCTTCCTCTCCATGTCGAGAGCGTTGTCCATGACGAGGACAAATGAACGCCGTCAGAACGGAAAATGCTTCCTAAACCGTAGATACGATCCTGAGAGGAGGTCTTTCAAGTGTTTCGCCATTCTAGCGGAACCAAGTATTCGCAGAAGCTGAAAATAACAGATAGAAAATAGGGTTACAATGGAGGGAGAAGAGGACTTACGAAAAACGGATGAGACAAAGGAAGGCAGGAAGAGGTTGCAGGAAACGCGAGCCACAGAGGGATATGCACTGGCGATTCAAAAAGCTCAGGATAGCGACGAAGTGTGAATTTGAAAGGACTAAAGTTTCAAATCACAATAAATGCTGAGATATACAAATAGAGCGGGAAAGTGTAATAATGAGCAAAAAAGGCGTGCGCCACCTGACGTATTGGGACATGCGAGGCCGCCCGATGATAAACTTTTTCGAATTCCGAGCCAAACACGCCGATTTAACTGCCGGTTAAATAGGGGGTTCGGGGGGCAATTGTGGTAGCCGAATAATCAGTAGAGGAAGAGGAGTAACATCTCGGCCTCTAGGTGCCAAACGGATAAAAATCTCGAAGGGGAGATCGGCCGAATACAACGAATAGGCCGAATAGGATAAAGCCCCCGCAGCCGAGTGCAAGGAAAGGTAATGATTGGAGAAGTAGACCCGGGTCCCGAGGCAGAAAAATGACTATAAATACAAGAGCTTCAGACTAATAAAGGTATGTAAGAAAACACTTCTAAAAACTTAGTAAGCAAGCTCGAGGAGGAACTGACTTGTCCGTCGGAGTGCTAATTCCGGCACCCCCGACCGGAGTTTGTATTTTTGCAGGTGACTAGCAGAGGATCATTGGCGTCTTCCAGGATTCGAAGAGTATTTCCAAACCACATCCACCACAGTGACCATTCCAAACTAGGACAGGTTGCTTACCCGTTTATAGGTTGTTTGAAGCCGCTGTGTGCGTAGTGAAACCCTAGTTCCTGACAAAATAGGACAGGGAAACCCTACCCCAACATAGGGGTGTTTTGGCTCTCACTTATCTGCTATGTGCTAGTTAGAGTGTGCCTCTCAGGAATGCATGTATCAAGATGAGTTTGGGCATCAGTTCAAGGGCATCGCTTTTGAATTTGGGAAATCAGTTCAAGGCATTATCCAAGATTTGAGAATCGCTTGTCTCATGGATATCGATTCATTTATCGTAAGGATACAGAATATTGACCAAGATTTGAGGGCAGTATAGCCTTACTAACCGTGGTGTTGTTGTATACCCGATCGTGTGGTGTATTCAATTCAAGCCGCTATGCCGCCTGCTTGTATACCCGACCGTGTGGTGTATTCAATCTGCCGTTATGCTGCCTGCTTGTGTATAACCCGATCGTGTGTGGTGTATTCAATTTAATTTAAGCCGTTATGCTTTTATTTCGTTATTTATTTCTTTTTCGCTTATTTATCCTTTTGCTAGGACAGCTTTGTAGCACAATTGCTTCCAACCCGCCGATACCCCCAAGCAACTGGACACGAGGTCGCCGACTCAACCGATCCGAGGATCTAGTTGACGACATCCAAGGTTCCATTCGCTACCCCTGCTTTTTAGAAGGAGACCGAGGAAACGCAATTCATCGAGCAGAGATTATTGGTACAAAGAGCCTACTTTAGAGACAGATAGTCGGGTTGAGATTCCCATTTCGCTATAGAGACACCCTTGCCGCTTTTTCGATGGAACAACAGAATCCAACAATAGAGGCGATGATGCGCCAGATGGTCAAAAGCATGAAGCAAATGCAAGATGATGCTATCCGCCAGCGGAATTTTCTGCATAACAAAGTCATTATGGCCCAACATTGAAAGGATCATCAGACACAACAACAGAACGCTAAGGCTCGCTTCAAATCAGTTCCTCCTCCACCCGGGGCCCCATTACTCGAACAACTACCGCCGCCGTAATGCCCTCCAAACCCTCAAAATGCCCAGTCGCCTGCAATACCCTTCCAAATCCACAAAATGCTCTCGCCAACCCACAAAACACCCAAGAGGACACAGTCATCCAATCTGGTCGCCCCGCTTCTACCACAACCGTCCAAACACATTACCCCTAAGCACCCGGACTCTCCATTTGAGTTCGAGGTAGACCAGACAGCTCTGAAATTGAGCAAGTTGGTGAAGCTCTTTAAGAAGACTCAAGGGCGAAGGCCATCCCAAATATCGAAGACTATTATATCGATGTGGCCGTGACTCGCTCGACAGATTTAAAATGCCCCAGACGATCGCTTTGATGGGTCCGAGGATCCTATGGTCCACCTCCGTTATTCTCGGACGCCTTAAGACCATGGGCCTAACCCGACCGCAAAAGCTCTTTGTTCGGCCGAACCTCGCCGGGTGTGGCATCCACTTGGTACTCAAAACTCGATGATGTGAAACAAACCGATGAGATGGTCGAGGCCTTCCTTGCACAATATTCATACAACACGCAATCGAGGTCACGACTCGTGATCTCGAGACGAGGCAGAGCCTAAAGAGTCTTTTTCGATTTCGTCACCCGGTGGAGAGCCAAGGCATCGATGATGACCTTGAGGCCAACTGATAGAGATCAAATTCGGATGATTGTGCGCAATCTCCAGCCAGCATTAATGAAGAAGATGATTTTGATCCCTTTCCCCACCTTCGCAGATTTGCATGATATGGGGATGCAGATAGAGGATGCAATGAAACAGGGTCTGTTTGACCAAGATCGGGATCAGCCCCGAAGAACATTTAATCGGAATACCAATGCAGGCCCGAGTGGCTCTGCCAATACAAGAACTTCAGAGGTCGGAATGGTCACCACCAATCCCCCTTCCCAACCAAGGTCCGCAGCGGCCACACCTTTTTCTGATGCCTCGGGGAGCAGTAATCAAGCCCCAAGATATCAACCCAGGGGCCAACGAACCTTCTCCCCACTCTATATGCCTTTGTCTAAGGTCCCTGGTTCTAGTCGAAGGGCACCAAACCCTTGGAACCGAGGCCTCACCGAATCCACTCCCTTCCCATAATCCACCCAAATATTGCCAATACCACCAACAAAGATGGTCATGACACCGACCAATGCTACAG
Source organism: Camellia lanceoleosa (assembly GCA_025200525.1). Lineage (NCBI taxonomy): Eukaryota > Viridiplantae > Streptophyta > Magnoliopsida > Ericales > Theaceae > Camellia > Camellia lanceoleosa. The sequence goes on along the minus strand of CM045771.1, from coordinate 74,535,101 downwards.
TCAAGGCCATGAGGTTCAGACCTTATCGACAAAAATATCATCCTACCTCCCCAAGGACCCAACGTCACAAACAACCCACTCCCCAAACACAACCAAGATCCACCAAAAAGAGTCAACCTTATCCACATCTGGGGCGATTCATTTATCCCAAAGATTCACATAACTCCCACCCACCTACCCAAGCCAGAGGTGGTCCTTCCCGACAGCACTGACTTGTGCGTGTTGGACACCTCCCCAGCCCAACCCGAGCCAAAGGTGGTGACCATCGAACATGGAACGGGGCAGGCTTCTGAGGAAAGCAGAACTGTTGAATCTGGGGTGGAGCTATCTGAGAATTCAGCTGGCAGAGCTTACGATCCGAGTGGTTATATCTTGTCAATGAGCCAGTCTAAACTGAGTATGGGGTTGTCAAGAGGCCGAAGTTGTGTATGATCCGGGGACAAGCTTGAATCAGGGGATGATTTGACTACGTGGAAAAGGACTTCGCCAACCTTCAATCCTACGAGGTGAATCGGGGATGCATCGATTAACCGTTCAAGATGAGGAGTCGCCAGGTCGCCGGTGGTTGGATGATCACCGATATTGTACCATTTGTGGCGGAAGGGCCGAGGACCGGATTACATTGCCGGAGAGCGCAGACGAAGAATTTCGCCAAGAACGAAACATTTTGAGAACCGCATGCTTGTTGCCGGAGGAACAAGAAAAGAGATGGGCCTCGAGAGAGCCCGAAAAGCAAAGAACCATGAGGAAGTTGAGAGTGTCAGCACGAAGACCTAACATGCCGTGAGCATGAAGAATGAAATTACCGAGAGCACAAACAAGCCGTAACGACAGATGCTCGCTAGACGCTAATGGAATGTGGTGGGAAGATGACGACTTGTATCTTGCCCACACAGCATTTAAGATCGGGCAGTGGCCAACCGGACAAGACTGCACTCGAGGAGGTAGACCACATGACTAGGAGTGGGCGGTATTTCAAGCCTCCACACCTTGATCAACCCGAGGCATCGTGGAAAGATAAGGAGGCAGAGAAACAGAAGAGAAGCAAGCGGAAGAAGAGGTCAGATCAAGGCTAAAGAAAATACAAGGCACATCTCCATTTGGGGATCGCTTATGGCTTCGAGGGTGCACCGCAGTCGTTTTATCTCGCCATGGACAGAGCTAAACCGTCCATTGAAACTACGCCGAACAACTAGTTGGGTTGGTCTTCCCGGAGGAGGTTCCCAAGATTGACCTTTACGGACAAGGAATTGCGCCGAGGGCGTGAACCATACTGCACCTCTACATCTCTCAGAGAATGCAGGACAAATGGATTCCGGTGGTGCTTGTTGACACCGGTCCGCTTATCAATGTTTGTCCGCCGTAACGGCCTATGCGATTGTTAAAGTCATGACTTCACACCGACTACTCAAGTAATCGAGCATATGATAATACAAGGATGTCTGGGGACGAAAATCCAAACCAAGATTGGGCCCGACAACACGAAATAGATTTTCATGTCTTGGAGGTCCCTCGATCTTTCAACATGCTTTTGGGGCACTCGTTGCATCGTGAAGGCCGCCTCATCTACTCTACATCAAATGGTGAAATACCCTTTGAAAAGGGAGTAGCCATTGTTTTTGGGAACTCATCAATCCATCCCTCCGGAGGTATCTACGCCACCCGAGATTGAACACGCATGGAGGATATGTTTATATCGGATTTACTTTGGCCGAGGCCCGTGGTACAAAACATAATGGTCGTGAATGAGGGTTTGTATGTCAGCCGCCGCCTACCTCATGAACAAGCTACAAGATATCCTCGATGGGATTGGGAAGAAGCGGCCGGAAGGTGTCGCAATGGGTCAAGTGCCACATAATCCACATACCTTGATTAGGTTATCCGCCTACCAAAGAAGATCGACAAGGAAAGGGAAGGAAATGACAACAGGCTGTGGCGGCAGCCGAAGCCTTTTGATCTAATGCATAGGCCCATCTGGTACTCGAACGGACGCTTCGGTCCGAGGGGAAGATTTTCCATTTTGCGCTTCCCGTAACCATGGTTGAACGCGAGGGAAGCGCTGCATCGTGTTTCGGAATCTTCTTCGACCGCAACTATCCGGATGACGTTGTCAAGAGCGCATGCACTCCAACAACCGAAATCGAAAGGTAATGAGGCAAAGGAGTCCCGAGGGCACCGAATTGAAATGGGGTAGCGCCGCATGTCTCTCTCTCGATCCTCCGACGACTGTGATTGCTTGGGGAATAACGTCGCGGTTTCCGTGATTGAGATGAAACGTCAAGCGCCAACCAGAAGCCTATCTTGGACGACGATCGCCCTCTCTCATTTGGCAAGATAGGAGGATTCTTATCCAGCCAGCCCGGTCAGTAGTGAGCCGAATCGATTCCACCGAAGTCTTCGAGTCGAATCAGTTCCACTGACCGAAGTCTCGAGTCTGTACTTCGATGTTAACCCGATGCCGAGTCTTGTCCAGTCGTCTTTTTTCCTTTTCTTTTGAGTCTCAAGAACCGGCGAATTAGATGATCTCGATGAACTTAATGAGAATGAGGTGAATGTGGTTTCCAGTACTTTTCAGGCCCCTAATTTATTGCATTAACTCGACTTTCAAAATTTTGATCAAAACGACGAGGACGAAGTGCCTCCGGTTTTACAACGTTTAATTGAGCAAGAGCAAGAGAGATTTGTTAAGCCTTTAACGGATGAAATCATTTCTGTAAATATTGGTACTGAGGAGGACCCGCGGCTGGTCCAGATCGGGTCCACGTTGTCTTCGGAGGAACGCGAGCGCTTAGTCGCTTTATTAAAAGATTTCAAAGATGTTTTCGCGTGGTCCTACGAAGACATGCCCGAATCGATCCCGAGATTGTACAAAGATCGGATCCCCTTGACCCCGGGGCCCGACCTATCAAGGTAAGCTCGTATGATCCGCCCGGATTGGGCACTCAAGATCAAAGAAGAGGTCACTACAAATTGACGCAGCTTCCTCGCTAGTATCGTAATATCCCACTTGGTTGGCCAACATAGTGCCGCACAAGAAAGATGGCAAGATCCCAAAGTGAGACTTGTGGATTTAAACAGAGCCATCCAAGGACGACTTTCCCTTGCCACATATTGATGAGCTAGTGGACTTTACAAGCAGGCATGCATCGCCTCGCTCATGGATGGCTTCTGCTATAACCAGATAGTGATGGCACCAGAGGACGAGAAAAGATCGATTCACCACCCCGTGGAACATACCGCTATCTGTAATGCCGCTTGGGTTGAAGAATGTCACTACTTATCAACGGGCCGACCACAATATTACATGATATGATCCACAAAGAGGTTGAGGTGTACGTGATCTACATGATTGTCAAGTCCAAAGAAAGAGAGGGCCACTACACCGCCTTTGCAAGTTTTTCCAAAGGATCGTGGAATTCAAAGGCGGTTAAACCCTCGTAAATGTACGCTTGGTGTTACAATGAAAATGCCGGGTTTCGACACACAAAGGCATCGAGGTTAATTCTTCCAAAATCAAGGCCATCTTAGAAATGCCACCACCAAAGACCTAAAAAGAGGTGCGAGGCTTTCGGTAAAGTGCAATTCATAAGACGGTTTATTTCAAAACTAACCTTGACTTGTGAACCACTTTTTGGTCTTCAAGAAAGGCAAGAAGTTCCAATGGGACGGCCGATGCCAAGTCGCATTTGAACAGATTAAAGAATATCTACGTAACCCACCCGCTTTGTCACCACCGTAATCGTGGAAACCGCTGATTTTGTACCGCTGATCGAGACCACGATGGGCCGATGCTTGCACAAGAATCAAGATAGGGTGGAGAAAGCCATCTATTATTTGAGCAAGAAAATGCTAGAGTATGAAACCCGATACGCTACCGAAAAGGCTTGTCTAGCTCGTATGGGCTACTGTGAAGTCGCGACTACCCGTTAGCTCACTCAGAATGCCGGTTTCATGACTTGATCCCATCAAATATCTTTTCGAGAAACCAAATACCACGGGTAGGCTAGCTCGTTGGTTGTTGTTTCTCCGAATTTGATCTTACATATGTGACGCGTAAGTCAAGAAGGGCGAGCAAGAGCGTAGTTCCTGTCCGACCATCCGTTGAGGGGATGAAGCGCTTGAGTACCTATTCCCGTGATGATGCAATTCTCGCATATCGACGAGGAAAGTTGATAATGTACTTTGACGAGCGCCAAATCAACATGGGTATGGGATAGGAGTGCCGATAGCACCGACAATTCCTCAGATCCTCTAGCCTTCAAACCCGCTTCAAAGTCTCAAATAACGGCGTATCACGGTTGCATTGTCGGTATGGAAGCAAACTCGAATTAGGGCAAGACGGCCGGACGCCATCGGAGATTCAATCTTGTTGTGTCTCAAGCCAAAGGAGACCGGAAAGTAAAAGAAGAAAATATGATGATGTATCACCAAACCTTGGATTTGTCGATTCCTCGGTTTGAAAAGTTAAGTTTTACTCATCTACTAAGAGAGAACAACAAGTTCGCAGACGCTTTAGCAACTCTATCATCCATGATAGACATCCCACGGAGTCCGACGCGCCCAAATATTATCGACTGTAAATTAAGACCGCCTATGAGTCGATTGCACCATAGATGAAGTTCAGACGAACACCCCGGTATTACGACATCCGAACTTTTAGAAACAAACATACTCGCCAGGTAAATGCCAAAGACAAGAGGGCAATCAAGAATGTCACCCGCTCATCATCTCGGGGTAAATCAGATAGAAGAGGTCATCCGGGAATGCATAAACCGTGGTGTTGATGTCAAGAGTCCAAGCGTCTCGATGGAAGCCATCCACGGGGTGAATGCGGTGCACATATGAATGGGGTGATGTTGGCTAGGAAGATCCTTAGCAAGGTTATTATTGGTCCACCATGGAGGAGGATTGTATCGGTTTCACAGCGATGCCACAAATGTCGATTCATGCAAATCGCATGAACATTCCGCCAAAGCAGACAACATGACTTCGCCATGGCCTTTTTTCTCGTCTGGGAATTGATGTGATCGGAGCCGCCACGCCGAAAGGGTCAAATGGGCATGAGTTCATCCTCGTAGCGATAGATTACTTCACAAAGTGGGTTGAGGCCCAATCTTATGCAAAGGTTGAAAGCTTCACACGCGTAAAATTCATCGTAAACAACATCATCTGTCGCCACGGGTCCCGAATGAAATAGTTTCGCATAATGGTTCCCACTTCAAGAAGGAGGTGATTGACTTGTTGGAGAAATACAACGTGGCTTTTCATAAGTCGTTTACTTATCGGCCGCAAGAAACCAACGGAGCAGCTTGAGGCCGCCAACAAGAATATCAAGCGATATTACGTAAGATGGTGGAAACCCACTGGATCGCCTGATAAGTTGCCGCTTGCTCTATGGGGCTACAGGACTTCGATCAACTTCTATCGCGACTCGCACTATTAGTCTATGGATGGAGGCCGTTCTACCAATTGAGATCGAGGTCCCATCATTGCAGTATTGGCCGAAAGTGCCAAGCGGATTGGCAAGAAAGCAGTTTGAAGAACTCATGCTCTTTGATGAAAGGAGATTGAAAGCACTGCATCACGCTCAGGTTATCAACGCAGAATTGCCTGCTTTCAACAAGAAGGTTAAGTCCAGAACTTGAAAGAAGGAGATTTGGTACTAAAGACAACCGAGCTCCCATCCACGACTCCAAGGGGCAAGTTCGCACTCCAATTGACCGGGTCCCTACATCATCAAGTCAATCCGGTCAGTGGAGCTGTGGGTTCTGATGGATCTAGATGGCTTGGAGTTTTCCCAACCGATCAATATGGACAAGTTGAAGAAATACTACCCTTGAGAGGCTCACAGGCCGAAAACCCGAAGGGCGACCTAGGCAAAACTCAGAGCATAGAAAATTTGAAAATTATAAAACCGAGCTCAAGGTTGAAAACCCGCAAAGGGCGGCCTTGGCAAAAGTTAGAGCTAAAAGGAGAGCAAAAACACTGAGCGAACCTAACCTCGAACTACGAAGACTTGATTCCCATCTTTGGGATACGAGGCGCCTTCATCTTGAAGTTCACCACAATCTTTTCCCCGATCAACTTAGTCCATTTTGATCACCTCACCATCTTTATTCATCAAGATTCACTACGATCTCCCAGACAAAGGTTATTCAAACTAGGGGCAACTTTCCGCTGCAATGAAGTGTCGCATCATTCAGACTAGGGGCAACTTTCCGCCACATTTTGTCAAGCACCTTTTTTCGCACTAGGGGCAATTTTCCGCTTGCTAAGATTCGGGTTGTGTGTCTCAAAGGATGATTTCGTGCATGTCCAGCTTTTGATCCATATCGAAATAGTTTTGAAAAGTTTTCATAAAGTTGACTTTGTTCAAATTAATCTTTTCACAACTAAGACCATTTTTGGACCAAAAGCGGGGTTTTCAAGATCAAGAACCTTCAATTTCATTAATTTCAAAACAGAGTTCTTTGCTCTTGCATACAATTGAAGTTGTTTTTCGTTACACTCACGCTTAGAAAACTTTGAAAGTACTAATAAAGCAATAAACTGGGCATAGTCTAGTCAGTGTCCTCGCCCTCCCGTGAGCTAGTCAAAGCTTCAGATGCCAACTTAGGCCCAAATTTGTATGACCAACAAGCGCGAGTACGGAATGGGAGATAAAATATACAAGGAGTCAAGTTTACGACGATCCCAAGATCCTTTGCTATAACTCATCGTCAAAGATTAAGCTGTGACGGCGCCATGCAATGCGACGCCGACAAGTTGCGATCCATTCGAACCACCACTCTCATCGAGCATTAACTAGGCGTTGTTTAAGAAGTAGCCGCGTCAATGGGCAGGCAAGAGTCCACAACTTGCAACTTCTCCATCAACTATATCTGGGGGAGGGATGAAAAAAGAGAGAATAAAGAATAGAGAGATGTGCGACGAGAGAAAAGAAAGATAAGGGTTTTATGAGAAAAGTCGAGCCCGAGGGTCGAGTGATGTAAGCAAATACAAGTGAGCTTGGGGGAAACATTACCTATAGCAAAGAGTGGACTCCCCGCAACTGATTGTCTCGGCAAAGAGGAGGCATCCGTGCCTATCAATTTTGGATACACTCCACTATCCGTGATAGTCCATCCAAGCAGGCATCGTGTTGTATTTTTGCTTATCGAGTTGTTGTTTTTGCTTATTGAGTTGTAAGTTTTGTCGAAAGCCGCCGCTTTTATGCTTTTGAGTTGTTGCTTTTTGACTACACAATTTTGTTCAGTCTTGTCTATTGAGTCGCTAACATTATTGTACTTCGTTTATCGAGTTGTAAACTCGCTAAGATTCTCGCTTTTATTTCTTAGTGAGTCGTGTTGTTTTGCTTTGTTGCGCTTTCCTCTACCTAACCCGTAAATACATGAGGCGATTTCCATTTAATTCCGCTTTGTGCAAAATAATGCGATGCGATGTCGAGAATTTCAAATACAACATCTTTTCAAAAGTCGTTTCATTTCATCATGTCTTACAAAAATAAAGGTACAAATTTTACGTAAAAATAAACCGCTTAGCAAATGTGCAAAGTGTCGCAAACTACTAGCTAAAAGTAGAATAAAGCAGAAATAACATCGTTCTCGGAGCGAGAAGGAGGCCCCCTCATCCTTTCTCATGATAATCTCTACATCATCATCACCATCCGGATCGGAGCCGCCATCCTCCGGATCCCCTCGTGCTCGCTCTCCGCCTGGAACCAAGACAGGCCTCCTCTCCAGAGACGCCACGACACATGATCTGCATCTCCTCCTCGCCATCCTCGACGATGGGTGCTCAAGGTCATGAGATCTATCTCCTTCGCCACTCGATGAGACCTGATGGTCCAGCCTCCAAATTCCTCAGACTGGTAGGTCTAGCACCGACCTCTCGAGAGGGCCCCGGCTTCGCCCGCGAGGAAGATATACGGAGGCATCTCAAGATGCAAAGTGCAATACATCGCTCAAGCATAAAAAGGTGTAAATGCGAATGTGAAAAGGGTGTGTGTCGAGATGTGCTCTACATACTATCAATATAGTAGAAGGTCTAAAACCGAGTATCATCAAAACATGCTAGTACAGGAAAATGGACAAGACTTCCACACCCACGATGCTCATCTGCGTCTCCCTCCAGAAGATCATGCCTCGAGGCCAAGATCCCGAGCAACTCGTCCAGATATTCAACAGAGGTCATAAATACAAATGCAAAATTATCAGTAACGGAATCAATGTTCAAATATTTGACTGATAAATCAAAGCTGGAAAACATACCGGGGGCGAGTCAGGGGCTCTAACATATCTGTGGATCGTGCAGAGGAGACTCTATCGGACCGTAAGGCGCCCCAAATCGCCAGTCATTAACTCGGCGCATGTCCGCCACCCCGATGATCGAGAGAGGGATCGGAGGGATCGAATCGCCCCACCTTCGATCTCGCCAAATTTCGCTAGAAGAAGGGATATTCAGAGCATGGGCGCGACTCAAGACGGTGCACCAGTAGAGGTCCGTGCCGGAGCCCGCACTCCCGTCAAGCGGGGCATCAAATATATGCGGCGGTAGGTGGCGTAGTTCCCATCGAGATGATGCAACAAAGCCATCGCCTCGCATATATCGCTCAACCTCCTCAGGATAATCTATCGCCATCGCATGGTGTCCGAGGCACAGCAGAGTGTCTCGAGAATCGCCCCATATCTCGACGCCAAAACGCCTCAGAACTAAACCGCCGATCGTCCTCGAGCAGAATCTATATCGACCGCAACTCGACGCCCAGGTACAGAGTCTCGAGCTCACATCAAGATCGCCTAAGGTCGCCAGCGATTCAGGATAACCAAGATACAAATCAACAAATCGATATACAGAAAGATCAAAGATAAAAATAAAAGGAACTGAGAGTTCAAGCAATACTGCTGCCGAACAAGATCAAAGTATCGTCAGCAGAGAGGAGAGTCTCGAGGCCTCGCCAGATGCTCCTCAAACATCAAAGAAAATGGAGTCATAGGAGGTCCCACCACCTCCATCTCCGGCCAATGCGGGAAGTACACATACACCCACACCGAGAAAGGCAATGCAGAGTGTGAGTACAAAGTGCTAAAGGCGTAATACAGACGCAAAGTGCACCGCAGGTGTGCAAAGTGAACAAGTAATGAGGAGCAAAATGTAAATCAAGAGGACGGAATGTACCTCCTGTGCTCCAAGAGTCACGAGTAAGTCCCTCGTGCGAGAGATCACTATATAGCAAAGAAGGGTAGCCAAAGCCACGCCTAATCATAATGCTCACCTGTGATAGGTCCACTAGAGCGCCAAGAGTACAACCCCACCATGTTCCTCTATCGGCGAACAAGGTGGTACCGAGGAGGTACATAAGGAAACCACGGCATCGCTCCGCCTCAGAGTCTTGCTCCATCTCAGGGTCACGGAAATAGGAAGCAAACCAGAGTATTTGACTCTCAACCTCTGCTTCACGGGTGTGTCCCCAACAAATGCATCCAGCAACCGCCACTCACCCATGTCCTCATCATAGGAATGGGCCTACCGCCTAAGTCTAGGCCATGAGCATAGCAAAATCCAATGGTCATGGTCATGTCCCCGTCAGTAAAAAATGGAAGGAATTGGTAGTGTCCCACCACCTCTCGCTAAAGCCGCAAGTAGGGTCCTACTAATGAGGCAACGAGATAACCTTCGCAGAATGGCCCAAATCCTCGCAAGATCGACTCAATCCCTGACACTTCCTAAGCTCAAGATACCATTCCTCATACGAGCTATACCCTCAAGATCGTCTGAGAACGAACTCAAGATTTAGAATCAATGCATGGATCAAAGAAATGAAGTGAAAATGAGCGGTGTGCAAATAAAGGGAAAATGAGCTGTGTGCAAATGAAGTGAGAACGAGTCAAGCTGTTCAACATTTGGTATTTGGGTCAAACAATGGTGTTCGAGTTTGGGATCAGGTGTTCTACTCAACATCAAGTAGGTGTTCGTTCTTCAAGTTTGGGATCTGTGTTCTACTCAACATCAAGGTCAGGTGTTCGCTTCAAGTTTGGGATCTGCGTGTTCTACTCAACATCAAGAATGTGTGTTCGCTTCAAGTTTGGGATCGTGTTCTACTCCAACATCAAGTAATGTGTTCGCTCAAGTTTGGGATCGCGTGTTCTACTCAACATCAATGGGGTGTGTGTTCGCCTCAAGTTTGGGATCATGTGTTCTACTCAACATCAAGGTGTTCGCTTCAAATTGGGGACGGTGTTCTACTCAACATCGCTGGTCGTGTGTTCGCTTCAAATTGGGACCGTGTGTTCTACTCAACATCGGTGTGGTGTTCACTTCAAATTGGGATCGTGTGTTCTACTCAACATCAAGTCAGGTGTTCGCTTCAAGTTTGGGATCGTGTTCTACTCAACATCAAAGTCAGGTGTTCGCTTCAAATTGGGACCTGTGTTCTACTCAACATCGCGTCAGGTGTTCGCTTCAAGTTTGGGATCATGGTTCTACTCAACATCGCGGATCAGGCGCTTGCTTCAAATTGGGACCGTGGTGTTCTATTCAACATCGCGAACTGTGTTCGCTTCAAGTTTGGGATCATGTTCTACTCAACATCGCGGATGCGTTTGCTTCAAGTTTGGGACTGTGTTCTACTCAACGCTCATGGCCGTGTGTTCACTTCAACTGGCCGTGTTCAAGGCTTCAAGTTTGGGGTCAGGTGTTCTACTTTTAATCAAGTGAGTGTTCGCTTCAAGATCGGGTCAGGCGCTCGTAAAGTCTCGAAGTTTTGGAGACTACGGTCCTACTCTTGGTCAAGATGTCAGGTGCTCACTTTCAACTTCAAGCCGTGTCTTCATGAATCAATGTTAGGGCCGTGTTCAATTTCTAACTAAGGTGCACTGCGGCGCTCACAATTATTCAATGCGCCAAGTGTTCATGAAATTCAAGTGGCTAAGTCACATGCTCAAAATACAAGCATCGGTCATAAGCTAAACTCAGGTGTCTAAGCATGGCAAAGGTACGTAATGCACTAAAGATGCGGATAATAAAATACCTCTGATCATAGGAGAGGTGTCACCCGCCTCGTGAAGAGAAGATCCCCGTGCTCGATCGTTAAAATCGGAAATGGCGAAAGTGGCTCATGGTTTATGAACCACGAGCATATCGACGGAAAGAAAGGGCGAACCCCACGGAATACCATAAAGTCAAAATCATCTCCCAAGACCGGAAAACCTCCGTCAGGAGGAAAATGACCGCCATTGCGAGAAATCGCAAAGAGGAGCAAAATGAGCAAATGGGCCAAAATTGGAAAAAGTCAACAAAAGTCAACTCGTGAAATGAAAAAGTCAACAAAAGTCAACCCCGGAAAATTTTCCAAATATTGAAACAAAATTACCTCAAGTGGTGGAAATGAGAAGAGAAGCCCCAAAGTCGAAATTTAGTCGCCCAAAGTGCTTAAACTCGAAGATTTCACAAAACAACTCATGGGAGGCCGAGGGACGCCAGATAAAATGCAGATCCGAGAGAGAAAGTGGCCTAGAGAGCAAGAGGAAGAAGTTTTGCAACTTTGGGTGTGATTTCGGAGGTAATGGAGGTGCATATATATAGAAAATGCCAAAATGACCATTTTGCCCCTATTTTGGGTGGTGGCCGCCACCTAACCCGCTGGCCGCCCTCTACTTTTTGGCCTGGCCGATGGCCTCCTAGGGCAAAGGGCTGGCCGACCACCTCCCTCCCTCCCCTACCTCTCTGCAAATTTTGAGGAAAATCTGAGCTCCCGGACCAAAAGTTGAAGAAAAGTACACTTTCGCGCCAATTGTTCAATAAACTTTAATTGCAATTATTGACATGTGTCTCATCGTTATTCATCGAATCGAGTGTATCCATTTTAATCATGTCGTGACCTCCCTAATGTAAATCGAGGTCAGGATCAGTTGCCGTCACTTAATGCGCATTTCCCAACTCGTTATTGTGCAACAACCGGGCATCCTGATTTGTGCTCATTTGTCATTATTTGGCTCCTAACTCGCATTCTCGTGATTGTTTTGCATTATCATGCATGATTTCTTGATATACCGAACTTTCTATGCTTGAACATGCGTTGTCGCAGATTACCTTTCCTCGCTATGCGTATTCGCTCACGCAAGACTTTGTGTGTCGAACTTTTGGAATCATAGGAATCACATAGAATATATGTTGTCGGCATATTGTTCTTGTTTCATTTCTCTATTTTGCACGATATTGTATGTACGGTTCATTTGAGGTCAAAGTACTGCATTTAATCGCTGCAGTATCGTATCTTCTCCGTGTGAGACGCGACGAGGATTGAATGATTCTCCGCATTCCTAACTGCATGAAATGTAGTTGTTTGCTTTACATTCTTGCTTAAAACTGCATCTATTTGTCAATACCGCCTATTACGACTTGTCGATTTGCATGATCATCCGCTTCGCCTATCACTTTGCATTTGGCCCGCCTCATGCACATGTCTCTGCTTATCTCAGATGTTTGTCTAAGTCTTCGCTTGTCAAAAATGGGTCGCCTCGGCTTTGACATTCACTCCCGCCACTTGACTTCCGAAGTTCACAAAGAGGGCAATCAGAGACACCCCATTTTTGACCTACCTTAAGACTCAGACGTCACCGGCTGAGTGCTCGGTGATGTTGCATCATGTGCTTGCTCAAGTGTTTGAGTCGCGCCGGCGCCCGCCTCCTGACTCTCAACCCTTTTTTACCTTGTCTCTTGCCATAACTGTGCTTGGTTTTCTGCTTTTCTTTTCCCGAGGAAGGGAGTGGTCTTGTAGACTATCTCCGGTGGCCGTGGGCTACTTTTTCGTGGCTATAGGCCATTTTGCCCTTTTGGCCCTGCCTCCTGCTGGGGTCAAGTAGGTCAGGTGCCTCGGCTCGACCGCCTAACCATCTCCGACTTCTCCGGTTTTTGGCGAGACTGCTTTAGTGTTCCGAGGAACACTGGGCCCTCGATGCCCACTTCGCACTAACACCACTGACTTCATGGCGACATGACCCCCAAATCAAGCGTGATTTGGCCCCGAAAGCATTCATTTTGCATCACTTTCTCCGGTTTTTATGAGACCTCGCTTTTAATATTTCGAGGAACCCTGGGCCCCGATGCCACTTCGTGGTCAGATGCCACTTTCGGTGCTCATAGTTTGCTGACCCCAAACCGAAGCGGTTTTGGTCCCGAGCATTCATTTCGTGATCCATCTTCTCCGGTTTTTGGCAGTACTGCTTTTGTCATTCCAGAGGACACTGGGTCGCGGATACCCACTTCGCCGAACACCACTTCCGACCAAGAAATTTCATTTTCGATCCCGATTTGCTTTTGGCCCCGACGCTCATTTCTCATTAGTTTTTGTTCAAACTTAAGTGTACCTCTGCTTTCAACATCAGAAGATCACTGGGGTGGGAGGCCAGAATTATCCCAGATAACTGGGCCAGCTCCTCCGAGCCCATTTTGCTCACTTCCGCCAATGTTGAACACCTTGGGGGTATTTTCTTCCAACCAAAGTTACATATCTGTGATGAGGGACTGGAGGACCCTACTAACCATCGGGTCGGCCGTAAACCTGTGAGTTTCATTTTGGGCCTCCTTCAAGCTCTATGTTGTGACTCGCCTGTTGCCAATTTCCTACCTTGGAACCTTGTTGCACACATCTAGGAGGACACTTTGGTATGGTGGTCGGCCGAATTGTGCCTTTCATTTTGGGCCTCTCCTTCAAGCTCTATGTTGTGACTCTGGTTCTGTTGCCAAATTCGACCCTGGGCCTTATTCTACACACATGGGAGGACACTCTTGTGTGGTGGTCGGCCGAAATTTTGAAGTTGATTTTTGAGGTGGTCGCCATAGGAGGTGGCTGGCGGCCATGGTGGGTGGTCGGCAGCCACCTTGAGCAAAACTACCTCGCCAGATTTTTGCTTTCCAAATTGCTCCAATGTCCCAACTGCCAAAGTGTCTCCTCATCCTGGGACATTTCAGAGGGAAAGATTGGATGCTTTTCCTCCCTTTACACCCCATCTTCTTGCCTATTTGAAGGCCCCTCCTCCTTCTTCAAGGTTAGAAATTTTGGTCTCAAGAACACTTAACCAAATTCCTCATTTTCATAGCTTTAAACTCCAAAAAGCTTCAGGTGTCAACGCCATTCCTTCATCAAGACCTAGCCTCACCATCCCTACCATCACTTCAGCAGCAAGGAGGTGAATTTCAGAGGTTGAGAAGCTACAAATCAGAGCCAAGAATCAAAGAAAGACAAGTCTTCAAGGGTAAGTCCTCAAAACCAACTTTTAGGCATTTTCTTGATCCTTTCTATACTTTAATTGGTTGAGAATTGGGGCCCGACCCCTACTGATTTTAGTTAAAATGAGCCCCTCTACAACTTTCTAGGAGCGCTCAACCTCATTTGGTGTTCCTATACACTAGTTCCCTCAATATTCTTCAAGTTGGTAACATTTATGCATGCTAAAATTGACCTATTTGTGTTGGTTTTGGGGGTCCGACCCCTACTGATTTTAGGCTTAAAATGAGCCTCTCTACAACATTGTAGATAGGCTCAACTTCATTTGGCCTTTGTATCTACCACCTCCTTCAAATTTCATCAAGTGTGCCACTTTTTGTATGCAATTTTTGACCTATTTGTGTTTGGTTTTAGGACTTCGACCCCTACTGGTTTTAGTCTTATTTTGACCCCCTTTACATGTTTCATGAAGAAGGTTTGGTCATTTGGTGTATAGATTGCATGTCTTAGGTTATACCTCCTTGTGGCTTCATTTTTGCCTTCTATTTCTAGCATATTTGTCTTATGATTTAGAGGCTGCCATCTTCTACATATATGCTTATTTTTGGGCCCTCTTTCATGTTGTAGAATAAAATTTTCCTATTTGAATCTTCTATATACTACTTGCTTTGAAAATCCTCTCTTTTACCGTATTCTTGCGAGCTTTTGTTGCCATATCTATGCTTGCATTTTGGCCATGTTTATTACTGAAAAAATGCCATATTTGGGACTGCCTTGCTACTGTTCTTGCTGCCATGATCATATTTTGCATGTATAGCATGGCTATAGGCCATTTCGGGGCTTAATTTCGTACTTTCGGGATGAATGCATGCTTCGCGTGTCGTTTCGATTTGTTTCGGCTGTTTTCCCTTTATTTAGGTGCTGAAATTCCATTACCATGCTTGCATATCATTTCCGCCATTCAGATTATTTTTGCATTGCCTCTTATGCGTACAATGGGCACGATTTTGAGGCACCTTTTTTATCATTCCTAATCTATGTGAGTGTGGTTGAGGCCCTCTCATGTTGGCGTAAGCCCAATTCGATTTTCATGCTTAGATGCCATTGCCTCGACGGCGTGTTCGCGCGCCGCTTTCGAGGCAAATTTTTTTTTTTACCCGACGGCCTCCTATGTGAGTGAGCTGAGGCTCTCCCATGTTGGTGTAAGTCCATCCCATTCCGTATGCCATTTCATTGCATTTCATTTCATCATCGCCGATTTGGCGCTACGCGGCACGCACTTCGAGGCACTTCGTTTTATCCAATTTTCATTCTTTCATCATCGCCGACGGCGCTACCGGCACGCGCTTTCGAGGCACTTCGATTTTATCCGATTTTCATTCTTTCATCATCGCCGACGGCGCTACCAGGCACGCGACTTCGAGGCACTTCGTCTTATCCGATTTTCATTCTTTCATCATCGCCGATTTGGCGCTACGGGCACGCTGCTTCGAGGCACTTCGTTTTATCCGATTTTCATTCTTTCATCATCGCCGACGGCGCTACCAGGCACGCTGCTTCGAGGCACTTCGGTCTTATCCGATTTTCATTCTTTCATCATCGCCGATTTGGCGCTACCAGGCACGCTGCTTCGAGACACTTCGGTTTTATCCGATTTTCATTCTTTCATCATCGCGACGCCTCGTACGCTCAGGCACGCTGCTTCGAGGCACGCTGGTTTCATCCGCTTTCTCATTACATCATCGCCTCGGTTTGCGGTCCGTGTACGCATTTCAAGGCACTTCGGCTTTTATCCAATTTTGCATCAGATATCATCGCCGCTTATGCGTCTGCAGCACGCATTTCGAGGCACTCCGCTTTTATCTCGATTCCATTTTGGTTTCGCCTCGGTTATGCTACCAGGCATGCACTTCGAGGCACTTTGCTTATCCGCTTATCTTTCAAAGATAGCCGCTTATGCGTGCTGCACGATTTCGAGGCATCCCTTTTTTCGTAGTATTCATGTGTATTCATCCCAATATTGAGTTGTGCAATCGCTTCCTCGCCATCATGCATCGATATGCGTGATTGGTGGCGCGAGGATCGAGACATGCATATATTTGTGAAATACATCGCTATGCCCTCTTCCTCGCCTCCGCTAAAGAAAAATGAAGAATTATCGCCTTTCCTAATCCGCACGCAATTCGAGGAAAACTGCAAACAGAGGCTAATCAGCATCCCAAGGATTTCTACGAAATTTCAAAGATATACTATCCACTGTGGCGAGGCCCTCGGCTTGCACGCCAGCCTCAATTTTTTGTAATTAATTTGTTAATTAATTAGAATCAGATTATTTCGATCAGATATTCTTTTATTCTCTCAGATTATTATTTATTCGGACCTCGCACGAGGGCATAAATGTAATAAGGGTGTGTGAGTGTGATGTATGTCTTCCAACCCCCATTTCTTTCTCCCTTTATTTACCCGCTTTGAATGGTTAGATATAGGGCATATTTCAATTAGCATACAAGATGACAAAGATGTTTGCATCATTCATCCAGACATGCATCGTTTCAAGCATCATACAAACTGCATTTGTATTTCAATTCTAAGTTGAATACATGTTAGCCGTTGCATTTCATATGCCATCTCTAGAATAGCCGAGCTGCTATAGTTGCATTTTTGCATGTGTTGCATTAGGCATTCTCAGATATTTTAGGATCATGCATGATTTCTAATAAGCTTTCTGTTTTGGCTTGGAGTACTCGGTAAGTGGTTATGCTTTAGCATCCTTGCATGCGTGTGAGTGTTGCCATGATAGCATGCTTGCCATGAGGCTAAATGCTTATGTGATATAACTGCCTTGAATGCCTGTGGGTGGAGGTTGGGTTATTTGAATTGGAGCAATTCATCGATTGTTTGTTAAGCCCACTAGATTGTGGCAAAATCTGTATTTTAAGCCTACCTGCGGGTAGCAAACCATCTTTCACAAGCAAACATGAAATGTTTTGTTCCAATTCGGACGGCCCAGTCTATACTTGTTTGCTGCGAACATCACATAGTAATCCTAGGCTAATAATAGGAATAAGAGCATACAATGTTTTTCAAAATCAGATATCATGATTAGTAGAGGCCGGTCTTTGACCGGGCGAGAGGGGGTGCTCACGATGTGACCTTCCCTAATCGTACCCAAGTTCCCGAGCCAACTTTGGTGATGATGGACACATGGCCTTTTGGCACCGAGTCAGGGTTTCCTAAATTTCCCATTTTAAAATATTTAGGTGGCGACTCTGTTATCTGGCAAAGCAGTCCATGTTTGGCACTTCTTTTCAAAAAATCTGTTTTCCTTCAAAACGATTTGCCGGATTTGGACTCTTTGGTTCGAGATTGAGAACCGCAACAAAATCGAGTCCGAGCTGTAGCGAGGCCCCCCGCGGGCGTGGTTACACATAGTAAATCTAGGCTAATAACCGGAATAAGAACACGTAATGTTTTCAAAATCGGATATCACGGTTAGTAGAGGCCGGTCTTCGGACCGGGCGAAAGGGGGTGCTCATAGCTGACCTTCCCCGATCGTACCCAAGCTCCCGAGCCAAGACCACTTTGGTGATGACGGACACGTCTTCTTGACCGAGTCGTGGTTTTAGATTTCCATTTTAAAAATATTTAGGTGGCGACTCAGATCCGCAAAAGTCCATGTTTGGCACTTCTTTTCAAAAATTGCTTTTCTTCAAAACGACGGTTGACGGACTCTTTGGTTCAGATTTAGAACTGCGGACAAAATTGAGTCCTTCGAATCGTAGTGACCCAATATCGAACCGAACGGGGACTCGCCTTTTCCGGGCGCTGTTCGAACGCTTCATGCGACTCTGCTGGGGATTTAGAGAGCTTGACTCGAACTCGTGATATCCTGTTTTGACTACACTTATGTGTTTCTTTGCATTGCATGTGCATTGGTGCGCCTAGGACACCGTGTTGGCCATCTGCTATTCCTGAGCGGTTTGCCGGAGGCTTGTCTTGTCAAGGCATGTCCGTAAGGCTGACCGGTTGCGGGCTCTGCCAGTATGGGAACACAAACCCCGGTTTTACCGGGGCACCCTTTTTGACCATTCGACCTAGTTGCATAGTCGAAACCCGTAGTGACCATTCCAAACTAGGACAGGTTGCTTACCCGATTTAGGTTGTTTGAAACCGCTGCGTGCGTAGTGAAACCCTAGCTCCTGACAAAATAGGACAGGGAAACCCTACCCCAACATAGGGGTGTTTTTGGTTCTCATTTACTTGCTATGTGCTTTAGAGTGTAACTCTGCAGGGAACATACAGATCAGTTTGCAAGTTTAAGTATCAGGCCCGAGGGCACCAGTATCAGTGTTCTGGGAATCAGTTGTCTGTGGATATCAGATTCAGGCTTTGGGGCAATGGTTCGTGATCAGTAATCAGTGGTTGAGAAACAGTGTATTCAGCATTCGACCGTTTATTTTAAATACCCGACCGAGTGTTGTGTGTTTATTTACTTTGCGCCGTTATGCTGTCCGATTGTCTGTTTATTTATACGTTTTATTTATCTTTTCATTAGGTAGTTGAGCACAATTGCTACCGATCCGATAGATATTCCCAAGCACTCGGGTCGAGGTCAGTCGACTTCTTCGATCCGAGGATCCGATAGACGGACAACCGGTACTACTCTACCCCCGGTCACTAAACTAAGTCAAGGAGGCAGAGAACATCAAGACAACAAATACCAGAGGGCTTTGTCTACCCCACCCGTGCTCAGTAGAGATCGGAGTTTTGTGTTACCAACAGAGGAGGAATACATACCAGCAATCCAACCAGAACAGGATAGTATGGCCAGTTTAGAGGAGATGGTGCGCCACCTTCAAGACAGCATGAAACCAATGCAAAGAGATGTCATTCCGTCAAAGTGACTTCGCCAGCAAAGCCCAGGCTTGTAAGAGAACAGGCAGAGACAATTGCCAGGCTAGAACAAAGAAGCGGAGACTGCCGCACCAAGTTCCTCCCCCACCAGGAGTTCCTAATGTCGGGGAGACAGCCAATGTTCAGACTGATACAGAGCTGCCCACGGGACCACCCCCACCTCCAACCCTGCCTCAAATTCAACCTCAGCTATCAAAAACACCCACCAATCTACCGGACTCTCCCTTTGAATTCGAGGCTGATCCCACCGCACTCAAATTAAGCAAACTTGAGAAGTTATTCAAGAGATCTCAAGGGGCCAAGACTATCCCCAATATTGAAGATGGTTATACTGATGCAAATACCGTGATGCCGCCTCGACGATTCAAAATGCCTCATATTGATCGATTTGATGGGTCCGGGGACCCCATGGTACACTTAAGATTGTTCTTGACGTCTAAGGCCGATGGGTCTCGAGGGCTCCGGTTGTCTCTGCTTGGTCTGACTGTCAGGTGTGGCATCCGCATGGTATTCCAAGCTAGATGATGACGTTAAGACAAGTTGGGACGAAATGGCTGAGGCCTTCATCGCGCAGTATTCATACAACACACAGATCGAAATCACTACTCGTGATCTCGAGACAACCAGACAAGATCCTAAGGAGAGTTTTTCGGAATTCGTAACCAGGTGGAGGGCCAAGGCTTCAATGATGACCTTGAGGCCTACGGACAAGGACCAGATTCGGATGATTGTGCGCAATCTACAGCCGAAATTGATGCAAAAGATGATAGTAGTCCCATTTCCCACCTTTTCTGACCTCCATGAGATGGGGGTGCAGATTGAAGATGCCTTGAAACAAGGCTGGATTGACAATGACCAGGAGCAACCCCGAAGGACCTTCAATCGTAATAGCAATGCAGGCCCGAGTGGCGTTACAACTGCAAGAACCCAGAAGTAAGCATGGTCACCACCAACCCTCACAAAGAAATACAACAAGTTCGCCATTTTCCTAAAAGGTCCTAAGCAACCCACAAACAACCAAATACCCACCCAAGAACACCAACCTTTGCTCCACTATACATGCCCTTGTCCAAAGCTCTAGGGTATTGATCAAGAAAGGGCACTGAGGCCCCCGGAGCCGCTGCCCCTACCGTAAAAACTTCCCCTAACCATAACCCCGCTTGGCATCAAGGCTTCCACCAACAAAGACGGTCATGACACCCACCGTTGTTATTTACGCCCATGAAATCCGTGATCTCATTGATAATGGGGTGATTTTGCCTCCGAGACCCAACGTTACTACAAACCCCTCCTCAAGATATAACCAAGCTCCACCGCCAAAAGACTCAACTTCATCCACATCATGGTCTTTACGACCCTAGCATTTACATCACACCTACCCATCTCGCCCAAACCAGAGGTGTCTCTTCCCGATTGCACCAACTTGTGCATGATAGGCACCTCCATCACCCAACCTAAGCCAGTGGTGGTGACCGCCGAAAACAAAGAAGAGGAGATCCCGAAGGGAAAACGGGTTGTTGAACCGAGGTCTGCGGAATTTACAGCTTACATTGAGAGAACGTATAGTCCGAGTGACTACATTCTACCGGTGGGCCAGGATGTGCCAATGGTGAAGCTTCCAGCCAGAGGAGAACTATGTGTAATCCAAGGAGACACCGATGCAGAAATGGATAGTGTAACACCATGAGAGAGGACGTTGCTAATCTCCGATTTTACCACAACTAAGACCCAGAGGACCCAAAGAATAACCGGTTCGATTATGAGGAAACAAAGAGAGGCCATTGGGTGGTTGGACGATCATCCAGATGTGATAGAAGAATTTCAGACGAAGGAGCCCAAAGGGCGGGAACCTCAAGAATGTTTTAAAAGTTGAAAACAGAGTACATTGCCGAGAGCGCCAAGACGAAGAGTTTCGCCGAGAGTGGAGCATCTTGACCACAGAATTGTTGAGCGATGGATGTATTGGCACAATAACAGAAATGTTTGAGGGATCCGAGAGAGTCAAGAAGGCAAAGGCCTGTGGGGATCAAACCGCCTGCGTACGTAAACGGATAATGTTACAAGTATGGGAATAGAAAGTGCCGTGAGTACGAGGACACCACGCCAGAGTCTGCGGATGTTTGTCGATTCTTGTCGATGGGATGTGGTGGGAAGATGAAGATCTTTGTCTTGCCCATACGACGAAGATCGGGGAATAACCAACCCGATAACACCGGTACCTTGAGAGATTGACCACATGACACGAGTGGGCGATTTCAAACCTCCGCACTTGGATCAACCAGAGACGTCGGAAAGGATAAGGAGGCAGAGAGATGAAAAGCAAATAAGAGGAAGCCGTGACTAAACAAATTAAAAAGATACAAGCAGATATCTCTATTTGGGGACTGCTTATGGCTTCTCGAGTGCATAGGGAGGCTGTTTTATCAGCCATGGATAAGGCAAAGCTTTCAATAGAAACAACACCAGAACAGCTAGTGGGGCTAGTCTTTCCGGGAGGAGCTGCCCCGATGTTGACGTTTGCTGATAAGGAATTACCGCCTGAGGGCACGAATCACAACAAGCCACTCTACATCTCTGTGGAGTGCAGGGATAAATGGATACCGGT
This sequence comes from Camellia lanceoleosa, assembly GCA_025200525.1. NCBI lineage: Eukaryota > Viridiplantae > Streptophyta > Magnoliopsida > Ericales > Theaceae > Camellia > Camellia lanceoleosa. The sequence continues at coordinate 74,513,355 of CM045771.1, read as the reverse complement.
AGTCCTTGTTGATACAGGGTCTGCCATCAACGCTGTTTTACTGGCGATTGGTCTGAAAGTCGCAGACTTTATACCAACAGTCCAGGTCATCAGGGCATATGACAACACAAGCCGAGAAGTGATGGGAACCGTTAAAATCCAGACTAAGGTTGGACCGGGACAGCAGGAGATAGATTTTCATGTCTTGGAAGTGCCGGCAACTTTCAATTTGTTGTTGGGGCGGCCGTGGCTGCATCAGGTAAAAGCAGTATCATCCACTTTGCATCAAATGGTGAAATACCCCTATGGGAAGGGAGTAGCCATTGTTTTCGGTAATTCATCGATCCATCCACCGCCGGAGGTGTCTACCCCCGTTCTAGAGATTGAGCATGGGATGGAAGATGTGTTTATATCCGGATTTACCCTAGCAGAGGCTGAAGTAGTACAGAGCGTCATGGCAGTTAATGAAGGGATGTATGTCAGTGCGCAGGCAGTATACCTCATGAACAAGCTCCAACACATCCCCGGGATGGGATTGGGAAAGAGCGGTCGGAAGGGCATTGCAACGCTGACCGAAGTGCCGCACAATCCCCATACCTTTGGCTTGGGTTACCTGCCCACCAAGGAAGATTGGGTAAGAAAAGGAAAAGAGATGGCTGGAAGGGCCAAAGCAAAACAGATGAGGAAACCTTTTGAATTGATGCACCGGCCCATCCGGAAATATTCGAACGGACGTTCCGGGAGGGAAGACTTTCCATTCTGTGGTTTTCCGGAGCCATGGATGAATAAAGAGAAGAAGCGCATGCCGGGGTTTGAAATTTTCTTCGACTTGTAGTTATCTGGGGATGATGTTGCTGAAGAGCAGATAGACCCGATAGCTTGAGGTCAACATAGCAAGGAATTGGAGTCTCGGACAGAGTTCGAAATGGGGTAGTAATCGCATGTCTACTCTCGATCCTTTGATCGACCAACAGTTGGGGGACGATTCTTCTGTCCATGATTAGAGATGAAACGGGCCAACCAAATGCTATTTTGGATGCATCCATCGCACCTCCCTCATCCGGCAAGACGAGGAGGGTTTTATCACAAGACGGGTCGTAGTGAGCCTAATCGATTCCACCGAAGTCTTGTGAGTCGAATCGGGTTCCAAATTGTCTGAAGTCTCGAGTCCCAGATTCTGGGAGTGATAACCCGGATGCCACGGTCTGTCCTGTGTCTTTTTTTCTCTTTTGAGTCTGTTGTAACAGAAGAATCGGACGGTTTGGAAGTGTCTAATGAGGATGAGGTAACTGTGGTTTCCGAGTATTTTTCTGTGCCTTTGGTTTATTGCTTAAATCAGGACTTTCAAAATTTTGATGAAAACGACGAGGACGAAATTCCTCCGGTTTTGCAACGATTAATTGAACAAGAGCAAGAGAGATTTGTTAAACCCTTAATGGATGAAATCACTACCGTGAACATTGGTACTGAGAAGGACCCGCGGCTGGTCCAGATTGGGTCCACGTTGTCTTCAGAGGAACGCGAGCGCTTAGTCGCTTTGTTAAAAGATTTCAAAGATGTTTTCGCGTGGTCCTACGAAGACATGCCTGGAATCGATCCTGAGATTGTACAGCACCGGATCCCTCTTGACCCCGAGGCCCGACCTGTCAAACAGAAACTCAGAAGAATCCGCCCTGACTGGGCCATCAAGATCAAAGAAGAGGTCACCAAGCAGATCGATGCAGGCTTCCTGCTGGTATCCGAATACCCGACCTGGCTGGCCAACATTGTTCCGGTGCCGAAGAAGGATGGCAGAATCCGGGTATGTGTGGATTTCAGGGATTTGAACAGAGCCAGCCCGAAGGATGACTTTCCCTTGCCGCATATCGATGAGTTGGTGGATTTTACAGCAGGGCATGCTTTGCTCTCGTTCATGGATGGCTTTTCAGGCTATAATCAGATAGTGATGGCACCCGAAGATCGGGAGAAGACCGCTTTTACCACCCCGTGGGGTACATATTGCTACAGAGTGATGCCATTTGGGCTAAAGAACGCCGGGGCTACATATCAACGGGCTGCAACTACAATATTACATGACATGATCCATAAAGAGGTCGAGGTGTACGTGGACGACATGATTGTCAAATCCAAAGAAAGAGAGGGCCACTACACCGCCTTGCAAAAGTTTTTCCAAAGGATCGTTAATTTCGCGGTTGAATCCTCGTAAATGTACGCTTGGTGTTACAATGAAAAATGTCGATTTCGATTACACAAAGGGGATCAAGTCGAATTCTTCCAAAATCAAGGCCATCCTAGAATTGCCACCACCAATGACTGAAAAGGAGGTGCGAGGCTTCCTGGGTAAAGTGCAATTCATAAGACGGTTTATCTCTAAACTAACCTTGACTTGTGAACCACTTTTTGGTCTCTTGAAGAAAGGAACGGTTCCATTGGGGGAATGCCAATGCCAAGGCGTTTGAACAGTTAAAGAGTATTTACAGAATCCGCCCGTATTGTCACCACCAAAGCCGGAAACCGTTGATATTGTATCCGCTGCTGATCGAGACCACAATGGGTCAGATGCTCGCACAAGAGTCGAAGATAAAGTGGAAAGGGCCATCTACTATCCGAAAGCAAGAAGATGCCGGATTACGAGACCGCTACACTACCGGAGAAGGCATGTCTAGCCTTGGTATGGGCTACTAGGAAGTCAGCGCACTACCGTTAGCTCACTCAGTAATGTTGGTTTCACGACTTGATCCCATCAAATATCTTTTTCGAGAAACCAAAGACTTACGGTAGGCTAGCTCGTTGGTTGTCATGTTTCCGAATTTGACCTCAAGTATGTGACGCGAAGTCTCAGAAAAGGAAGAGCAAAGGGCGAGTTTCTGCCGACCACCCGGTTGAAGGGGATGAAGCGGTTGAGTACCTATTCCCAGATGAAGATATTCTGCACATCGAAGATGAAACTTGGACGATGTACTTTGACGGAGCGTCAAATCAATATGGGTACGGGATAGGAGTGTTAGCGATACCGACGACTCAGATCCCCTTAGCATTCAAGCTCCGGTTCAAAGTTTCGAACAATGAGGCAGAGTATGAGGCATGCATTGCCGGTCTGGAAGCGGCCCTAGAACTAGGGGCAAGGCGTCTGGACGTTATTGGGGATTCGAACTTGGTTGTGTCTCAAAGTAAAGGAGATCGGAAAGTCAAGGAGGAAAAGATGATAATTTACCACCAGACCCTGGACTTGTTAGTTCCTCGGTTTGAAAAGCTAAGTTTCACTCACCTAGTAAGAGAGAACAACAGGTTCGCAGATTCACTAGCAACTCTATCTTCTATGATAGACATCCCGTCGGGAATCCGGATGCGTCCAGTAATCATTGATCAAAAGTTTGCGCCAGCATATGAGTCAATCTCTACCATAGAAGAAGTGCAAGATAACAACCCTTGGTATTACGACATATGGAACTTCTTGGAGAAGGAGACATATCCACTAGGGGCAAATGCCAAGGATAAAAGGGCAATTAGAAGAATGGTCGCTCATTTATCATCCTGGGGTAAATTATACAAAAGAGGTCATCCGGGAATGCACAAGCTATGTGTGGAAGTCAAGAATCAAGCCGATGATGGCCATCCATGGAGGAGAATGTGGTGCACATGTAAATGGGGTGGTGCTGGCACGAAAGATCCTCAGACACGGCTACAACTGGTCTACCATGGAGGGTGTTTGTATCGGTTTTGTTCGGCGATGCCACAAATGCCGATTCATGCAAACCGCATGAATATCCCGCCATCAAAGTTATACAACATGACATCGCCATGGCCGTTCTCAGTATGGGGAATTGACGTGATTGGAGCTGTTACCCCGAAGGGGTCGAACGGGCATGAGTATATCTTAGTGGCAGTAGATTACTTTACAAAGTGGGTCGAGGCCCAGTCTTATGCAGTGTTGAAGGCTTCGCACGTCGCGAAGTTTATCAGAAACAACATTATCTGCCGGTATGGAGTCCCGAACGAGATCATTTCGGACAATGGTTCTCACTTCAAGAAAGAGGTGATTGATCTGTTGGAAAAGTATAATGTGGCTTTTCATAAGTCATCCACGTATCGGCCGCAGACCAATGGAGCAGTTGAGGCCGCCAACAAAAACATCAAACACATATTGCAGAAGATGGTGGAAACATACCGGGATTGGCCAGACAAGTTGCCATTCGCTCTGTGGGGCTATCGAACTTCAATTAGAACTTCTACCGGGGCGACTCCTTATTCGCTGGTCTATGGGATGGAAGCCGTTCTACCGATTGAGATTGAGGTTCCATCATTGCGAGTATTGGCTGAGTGTCAGATAGCTGAGGCGGATTGGCAGCAGAGTAGGTTCGAGGAACTCATGCTCTTCGATGAAAGAAGGCTGAAAGCACTGTACCATGTCCAAGGTTATCAACGCAGAATCGCCCGGGCTTTCAACAAGAAAGTTAAGTCTAGGAATCTGAAAGAAGGAGATTTGGTGCTCAAAGACAATCGAGCTCCCATCCACGACCCAAGGGGCAAGTTCGCACTCCAATTGGATCGTCCCTATATCATCAAGTCTATCTGGTCAGGTGGAGCTGTGGTTCTGATGGACCTAGATGGCCTAGAGTTCTCCCAACCGATCAACATGGACAAGCTGAAGAAATATTACCCCTGAGAGGCTCGCTAGGCCGAAAACCCGGAAGGGCGACCTAGGCAAAATTCAGAGCACAAAAAATTAGAAAATATAAAAACTGAGCTCGCAAGGTTGAAAACCCGCAAAGGGCGGCCTTGGCAAAAGTTAGAGCGCAAAAGGAGAGTGAAAATACTCGAGTGAACCCAAGCCTGAACTACGTAAGGCTTGATTCCCATCCTTGGGATACGTAGGCAGCTTCATCCTGAAGTTCAGCCATAAACATTTTCCCGATCACTTTTGTCTATTTGATCATCTCGGTCATCTTTGTCCATCAAGATTCATCGCAATCTCCGGCAAGGTTATTCAGACTAGGGCAACTTTCCGCTGCCATGCAAAGGTCGTGGTACTATTCAGACTAGGGGCAATTTTCCAAATTGCGGGAATCCGGGGTTGTGCATCTCAGTGACAGATTTCAGGCGCGTCCAGTTCTGATCCATATCGAAAATGGTTTTGAAAAGTTTTAATGAAGATGACTTTGTTCAAATAAATCTTTTTACAACTAGGACCATTTCTAGACCAAAAACGGAAATTTTTCAGTACCACAACCTTCAATTTCATTGATTTCAGACAGAGTTCTCTTGCTCTTGCATACAATTAAAGTTGCTTTTTATTACATTCATAAAGAAAACTTGAAAGCACTAATAAAGCAATAAATCCGGGGCACGGTCAAATCAAATGTCCCTGCGCCCCCTCCCAGAGCTGGTCGAAGCCTCTGACGCCAAAGTGGGCCCTTCCTGTGCCTCTTCATTAAGCCAATCCAAGCACTCATCAGACAAAGTGCAACTGAAAGTGGGAGCGGGGGCCAGGAGTTCTCTCGTCCTCCATGCTGTGGCATACCGCCACCAGGCACCCCTTAATCTAAATGCAATGATACTCTATCCCTTCCAGCGGACAAGTCTGATCATGACCAAACTGGCGCAGGATACGGAATGGAAAGTAGAAGACACAGTGAGTCAAGCCAACCAATTGGATCCCGGGTTGACGGGTCATGCTGTAACTCATCAGTGGGAGATTGAGCCAAGGGCATCGCCAGGCAATGCGATCTGCGGACAAATTGCACATCCACTCAAACCACCAACCTTCATCAAGGGCGTCGACTAGGCGTTGTCTGAAGAAATAGCCGCGTGCTGAATATGCTGGGCAAGAGTCCACAACCTTCAATTTATCCATCAACCACACCTGGGAAGGGATGAAAATGAGAGAATAAAGAATAGAGAGAAGTACGATGAGAGAAAAAGTAAGAAAGGGGTTTTTGTGAGAAAAACCGAGCCTGAGGGCCGAGTGATGTGAGCAAATATAAAAAGTGAGATGGGGTGGGAAACATTACTTGCAGTAATAGTGGACTCCCTGCTAATCTGGTCGTCTCCCGACGATAAAAGGCGTCTAAACCCAGCGTTGTCTCGGCTGAACCATGGCAATACAGCTTTTACCCTCCTTCAAGCCTTGGGCAACTTCAATCAGCCGGACACTGGATCCTCCTGAACCAGAGACGAACAGAAAATGAGAAAGCATACATAGACAAAGGGCATGCCGAAGCCTTGCCAGTGATGGTCGCCACGATCACCGCCTCGAAAAACGATAGACCAAGCTCTAACATCTAATGTCCCGTCACAAATCGAGAACGAGCATCGGGTATGGAGAGCCCACACATTTGTCCTAAGGCTTGAGTATGGCCAAAACGAAATTAGGCGAATTTCATTGCGCCCAGATTCCATTAGAGCTTGGAAATCTTCGAAAGTGGGACACATCTTGCCCGCTAAAGCTAAAGACATGCGTTCTGGGTTCCGTAACCTTGCCATGCATGGAGGAACGGAAAGTGCAGCGGTGCGCAAAAGTGAATAGTGCGTTTATCGAAGTCTTAAGTTCAGCTTTTCCGAGCCATCCAAGTAGTTAATCCAAGTTGCGAGATTTTGAGCAAGAAATTCCTCCATTTGGAGTCAATCAGTGTGGAAATGAAGAAAACCACGAGGCTAAGATCTTTTGTAGAGGATAAGGTTGAGTGGAGGACACATGTCAACATTCTGCTGGTGCAGACAAGTCTACAGCCGACCGGCAGTAAATATTGCCGACCGGCCACAAGTTTTGCCGACCGGCCAGACTATGTGCCGATGATCATCCCCCCCGGTCGATGGTCCTTGTGTCCCGCCGATGATCTTCCTTCTAGGCTTTCTAAGCTTTCTATGCTGAATGTTTGGGAATTCCACCCTCAAAGACTCTCCTGATTGATTCCTTGAGTCACGCGTATTTGTTTATCGAGTTGTTGTATATTTGCTTATCGAGTTGTATGTCGCTCACTTTAAGTCTTTGATGTGTCTATCAAATTATGCTTGCACTTGGCTAGTCTGTCGAGTCTTCGTTTTGCTTATCGAGTTGTAGTGGGTTTACTACCTGATTATTGCGATGTGATGCTTTATTTTCATAAACACAAGTTTCAGCCAATGCATTGTGGTGTGAAACCTTATGCGATGCATAGAGCATGCAAATGCAATACCTTTTGAACAAATAGTTGTTTCATCTCCATCATATGTTTTGCAAAAACACACGGTTTTGAGAAATAAAACCCGCTTAAGGCAAAGGTAATGTGCTTAAACTCCTAGTAAAAAGGAAAGTAAAGCAAGAAAATAACAGGTAGCAGGTCTTTGAGTTTGACATTGGTAACCTCCTCCTTTCGCCACCGCACCTTTTTATGCCCTTGTTCGGTCATCGGGTGATTCGGTATCTTCATCGCTAAAGTACCCAAGAAATGGCGCCTTCAAAATATAAGCGGAGCTTCGAGTCGACCTCGTACTACAACTATCGTGAGCGATACTCAGAACGCGCGAAGGATGTCCCTTCTCGTATCCTTTTACGTCTCGTAAGTTTCAAAAGAAATTGTTTCAATTACACTGTGTTGCAATACGTTGCGTTACAACATCATATTTTACCATGTTCAATTTCAATTTCCTCTATACACATTGCATTGTATGCGTGCTATGCTTTACTGATATGTGTTCTATTTCCTCTATACACATTGCATTGTATGCGTGCTATGCTTTACTGATATGTGTTCAATTACCTTCTTATACACATTGCATTGTATGCGTGCTATGCTTTACTGATATGTGTTCAATTACCTTCTTATACACATTGCATTGTATGCGTGCTTTGCTTTACTGACATGTGTTCAATTACCTTCCTATACACATTGCATTGTATGCGTGCTATGCTTTACTGATATGTGTTCAATTACCTTCTTATACACATTGCATTGTATGCGTGCTTTGCTTTACTGACATGTGTTCAATTACCTTCCTATACACATTGCATTGTATGCGTGCTTTGCTTTACTGACATGTGTTCAATTACCTTCTTATACACATTGCATTGTATGCGTGCTTTGCTTTACTGACATGTGTTCAATTACCTTCTTATACACATTGCATTGTATGCGTGCTTTGCTTTACTGACATGTGTTCAATTACCTTCCTATACACATTGCATTGTATGCGTGCTTTGCTTTACTGACATGTGTTCAATTACCTTCTTATACACATTGCATTGTATGCGTGCTTTGCTTTACTGACATGTGTTCAATTATCTCACTATACACATTGCATTGTATGCGTGCTTTGCTTTACTAACATGTGTTCAATTACAAATTTTCTATACACACTGAATGCGTTGTCACGCACTTTCGATTGCATTATCATGAATATTGCTAACAGTGTCATACCTGTTAAGTTTGTTTTCTTTTCAGGCACGATATTGTATGTACGGCTCATTTAAGGCCGGTGAAGCCGGACGAACCGCACAGGTATTGTATCTCCCGAGTTAAGACGTATTGAGAATTGCATGATTCTCTTACATCCTTTCTACATTGTAGTGTAGACTGTTGCATGTTAGCTTATAACTGTCGCATGTGTGCTTCATTACAGCTTTCTTTGCATGATCATAAGTTATGCCCGGCTTCTTGCATTTTCAGTTGCATTTTGCCCCTGCCTTCGGGCGCATACCTTACTTGTTTTGCATGATTGTCCAAGTCTTCGGCCTTGTCAAAGATGGGTCGTCTCTGGGCTTTGACATTCACTCACGTCATTGTTATGACTTCCGAAGTTCACAAAGAGGGCAATCAGAGACACCCCATTTTTGACCGTCCTCAAGACTTGGACAACACCGCTTGAACACCCGGTGATTATCCATGTTTGTGTTCGTTTTGAGTTCCCGGAGGTCCCATCAAGGCCCGTGCCTCGGGATCTCTTAACCGGTTTGTTCTCAGGCTTGGTTTTCTACCAAGACTTGTGTCTGTTGCATTTGAGGGGAGGGAAGGCTTGTTAGCCATCCCTAGAACCCACCGGCCCCACACCTCCACCGGCTATCCATAGTGGCCATCGGCACTTTTTACCTTGATCCTGGCCGATCGGCACTTTGTGATGCAGCACACTTTTTGTGCCGATGATTGTTTTGGCCGGTGACCCTTCGAACCTCTCGAGGATGGTGCATGCCACCGTGCAACCGGATTACACCATCACCACTCCCCGCATAACATTGCACCCTTTGCCCTTTGAACCCCTTGAACCTTCTAGAAGCTTGAACCCTTGGCCAAGCTTGGAGAAGCTTGGCTGCCTTGGCTTCCCTTGGAAGCTAGAAACCCTTTGCACCCTTTGAACCTTTTTGGTCTTGCTTAGCCATTAAGTTTAGAGCCTTTGGTTGCCTATATAAGCACCATTCATCTCCATTGCTCAAGGGTTAGAGATTTTAGGTCAAGAACCAGAGAATATACATACATTCTCTGCTATATATCCATATATATCTATATCTCCCCTCCTCTCCTCTTGTGTGTGTGTTTTAAGCCCCAAATAGTGTGTTTTACCTCACTTTTGCACCATTACACACACTATTACACCTAGCTCCGAGATTGGAACACTTGGAGGTTTGTTTTGAGTGACTTTGGACTGGTTTTGATCACTTGAAGAGGGCTGGACCACCTGTTCTTCATTGGTTCTTCAAGGGTAAGCTTGTTGCTTTAGATTCCCCATTCTTGCAATCTATTTCTACCCTCTTTACTTTGTGATTTTGAGTTTGTGTTTAAGATAAAAAAGTCTTGTTTTTACTTGTTCTTGAACCTTCATTAAGGTCATTTTTTGGTTTGAGTTAAGCCTCATCACTTTAAGCCTTGTTTGGCCCTATTTGGTGCCTTTTTCATAGGCCTTCTTGTTTTGGTGTTCTTGGATCTTCTCACCACTGAAAACCAGTGGGTTTTCAGTGGTGAGGATGATATTTTCGAGCCTCATCTAAGGGAGAGACACCCCTCTCCCTTTGGTCCTTTGGTTGGCCTTTGTTTTGACTTATGGCATAGCATGTGTGCATGTTTGCATTTGGCTTCATTTCAGGGTTTTTGGGGCTGTTTTAGGTCATGTTTGATCTCTGTTTTTGGTTGGAATTGTAGCCTCTAACATGCTTCTCATACCTCCTTTGAAATGCTCTCTTGTATGCCATGTTTTGAGGTTGTGACTCTTGCGTGCTTAGGCTTAGTTTCATGACGATATTAGTATTGTTTTGCCATGTAATAGGGCTGTGAGCCACTGTTTTGGACACCCTTGGTATGCTTGATGTGCATGTCTTGCATTTTAGGCTTGTAAGCCTTGCTTGTGTGGAGCTCTAGCATGTATAGTTTGTTTTGATCTAATGATTTGGCATCATTATAGGTGGTATTTCAGTCCCTATTTCATGTTCAAATACCTCCATTTATCATCTCCTTCATGTCTTAGAAGGTGGGTCTTTTATGCCTTAAAAAGAGCATTGTGCATGCTTCCATGATTAGTGTATTTTTGGGGGTGCCATGAGGGGATTTGGGTGTCATTCCACATGCTTAAAATCTGTTTTTGATTGTTGAATGCATGCCATGAGTGGTTGTATGAATGATGTCAAATTACTCTCTTTGGTGTCCTAGACTTGGGCCCATTGAATAGCATGCTTGTGAGGCATTTTGATCATGTTGAGAGGCTTGTTTTGCCACTGTTTTTGGGAGTTTGAGGGCTGTCCTTTATGGCTTAAGTCCATTGTTGCATGCTTACTTCATGATTGTTGCTTGCTTGGTCAATGTAGCCTTGAATGTATGCTTGTTAGTTCCATGTTTAATTGGCCCATCTTGCATGCCATTGGTATCCTACATACTTTAGCTCTTTGCATGCTTAACATGATAGGTTGCATTGCATTTGAGCCTTGCTTGCATACTTGCATCTCATAGCTTGGTTTGGGGTCGTCAAGCCAAGCCTAGGATTGAGGGGAGTTCACATTTCAAGTGGTGTAACTCACCTCAATCCTTGGTCACTAAGGCCCTTGATCTCCACATGATAGGGACTTAGCCTTCATTTGTTGTGTTGCATGCATATTTACATTAAAATGAGCAATCTTGATTCCTTAGGCTATCATGCATCAAATGCACTATTGATAGCCCTAGAACCAAGAGCCACACCCCCTTGAGTCCCTAAACATGATAGGAGGTGTTGGACATGCTCACATTTGCCCAAAAACCATGCCTATGCATTCTTTATCACATTCTTGCCAAGCATCTTGTCTAGCTGGAGTTTTCCTGCCGGCCGGCATAAATTAGTGCCGATCGGCACTAATTTTGTGCCGATAATAACCAAGTTCAGCCGATGGCCACTGGAAGGAGCCGATGACTACACTGTCTAGCCGGTGAGGCATTTCAGACCACTTGGGAGGTATCCTGCATTTTTGGAATTTTTGAGAGGCGGACAAGAAAAAAGTCGCAATGCCATGGTATAGGTTTTCCCGAAGTAGTCATGACGAGCATGCATCATCCGCAAGATTCCGAGGTATGAGGCTCCATTTATTTTATCTGTTTAATTTAATTTCAGTACTTAGAAATTTGTAATAATTTATTCATTTATTTATTCTTCTGCAGATATTTATTTATTCGGTCCTCCGAGTGAGGGCAAAATGTAATAAGTGTGGGTGAGTGCGATGCATGTCTTCCAACCCCGCTTCTTTCTAACCCTTTTATTTACCCGCTTTGGGGTAGATTAGGGCATATTTAATTTAGCATACCTTATGCAATGCATGCGCATCCATGCATTTGTTGATACGACGGGCTCGCACATCATACAAAGCGCATCGTATTTTCAATTCCAAATTGAATACGTGTTATTTGTAGCATTCCATATGCCATGTTTAGGATAGCCGAGTCACCTAGATTACATCTTTGCATGTGTTGCATTAGACATTTCAATATGCTTAGGTCCATGCATGGATTTCTAATAAGCTTCTGTTTTGGCTTGGAGTACTAGGTGAGTTTTTATGCTTTAGCATATCGCATGCGTGTGAATGTTAACATGATAGCATGCTCACCATGAGGCTAAATGCTTATGTGATATAACTGCATGAATGCCTGCGGATGGAGGTTGAATTACCTAAATTGGGACAACACATTTAAAACCGTGAGTTTTAAAGCCCACTAAAGAGTGGCAAAACCGTCTTTTCTAAAAGCCCACTTGAGAGTGGCAAAACCTGCATTTTAGCCTACTCATGAGTAGCAAATCATTTTTCAAAACAAACACGTAATGTTTTGTTCCAACTTAGGCGATTTGGTCTATACTTGTTTGCTGTGCGCATAACATAGTAAATCTAGGCTAATAACCGGAATAAGAACACGTAATGTTTTCAAAATCGGATATCACGGTTAGTAGAGGCGGTCTTGGACCAAGGCGAAAGGGGTGCTCATAGTGACCTTCCCGATCGTACCAAGCTCCCGAGCCAAGACCACTTTGGTGATAGCGGACACGTGGCCTTGACCGAGTCGGGGTTTCCTAGATTTCCCATTTTAAAAATATTTAGGTGGCGACTCAGATCCGCAAAGCATCCATGTTTGGCACTTCTTTTCAAAAATCTGCTTTCTTCAAAACGATTTGCAGATTTGGACTCTTGGTTCAGATGAACTGCGGACAAAATTGAGTCCTTGAATCAGAGTGACCCAATATCGAACCGAACGGGGACTCGACTTTTCTCGGGCGCGTTAAGGAAACGTCTACACCGGCCAAGAGTGGGCCTCTGCCAGCCAAGGATGGAAGGGTGCTGGCCATCAATGTGGCACTGCCGGCCACTGGTGTGCTGTGACACCATTCTGCAACAGAGCACAAAAATAGAGGAAATGGACGGTCTCCCTAGGGCATATGTGTACTATGCCCCTCCTTATCACCTCAAAACATCAAAGGAGTTGCATGATTGAATCCAAGACCACCGATCAAGCATGCAATGCATGATGGCCAAAGATCCAATCATGTACACATTCAATAAATGCAATGCCAACATGACTCTAAGACCATGGCCTTATCATGAGAGGTCAAAGGCAATGGAGACAAAGGGGATTGACTCACTTTCATCACTTTGAGTATGAAGTGGACCAATCCACCTTGTGTTTAACATAACGTCCGGTTGAACACGATGCAATGCAAACAACATGCTATGTAAACAACATGTCAATCTTGGCATGAAATGCAAGACTCTAACACACAAACAACGCATGCACAACATGTGAAGAGACTTAAGCATTAAAGCTAGTGAAGGATACGACACTAGGACCATGCAATACAATGCTCAATGGACTAAACCAACCCCAAACAGACCTCATGCATGTCAAAACAGTGGCCAAGATGATCTGAAATGATATCATAAAAGGCAAGAGAATGATGTTCATGCATTGGCTCACAAACAAGGCATAATGCATATATCTCAAAAGCATTGAAAGAGTGGAACATACGAGAGTGTGACTACACCATACACACTGAAATCATGTGAGAAAAGAGGCTAAGGCATGCAATCATCACATACAAAGCATGCTAGGGACTTTGAAACTCAAAGCTAGTCAAAGGCCTTTACACTATAGCTATACAAAGCAAGGCATGCATGACCAAAACCACTTAAAACATAACTTAAGCATGGCAAAACATGAGTAAAAGCTTGTTGGAGTGTAGCCAAAACAAGCTAGAATGGTGGGTTAAAGCATCAAGCATGTTAGGCCAATTAGCAAAATTACACCACAAGTGTAAGAAGCATGCAAGCAATAGCCAAACCAGCCTAAAACAGAGTAATGGCAGGTCTAAAAGATCATAAAAGAATGCTTGAACAAAGCCACAAAAAAGTAGAAACACATGCTCATTTGGTAGGCCAACAACACAAGCAAGCAAGGTAAGAGGAGAGGGGACCACCCCCTCCCATTTTGGACCTCAAAACCACCTTTCCACCACTGAAATTCCTCTGAGTTTCAGTGGTAGAAAGGCCATGCAAAGGCAATTACGAAAGCTTCAAAGGATGGCTCAAAAGCTTAACAAACAAGGCATACAAGGGGGTGAAACACCCCCAACTCCCACAAGGCCTCAACAACCATTTTTAACAATTTAAAATAAAGATTTTTGTAGTTGAAAGCTAGGCCTAACACTGCATGCAAAGGTGGCTAATATGGTATACAAACATAAGCTTAAAAGAGAAATATACTCACCCTTGAAGCACAGCAGCAAGAGGACAACTTCTGAGCCCAAAAACTAGCCTTTTGAACTCCAAACAAACCTTCAAGGACCTCATCTTCAAGGTAGTGGTGTTTGACTAGGTGTTCCTTTGCGAAAATGTGAAGAAAACACACTTTAAGGCACTATTGAGAGAGAGAGAGAGAGAGAGAGAGAGAGAGTGAGGATTCTAGAGAGAGAGGGAGATTTTGGTCTCTAAACTTTCTGAACCCCTGGAGAGGGAGAGGGGTCTCCCCTTATATAAGCAATGCAAACAAAAGCTTGCTTAACAAGCTTGAAACTTGCCTTCATCCCTCCATGCACGTGTATGGAGGATGGCTCAGTGAGCCACGGCTGGCTCAAAATATCTAAAATATATTTGTTGAAATAATGGTGGCCGGTCGGCCATCAGTGGTGGCCGGCAGTGCCTCATTGATGGCCGGCAGGGCCTATCTGTGGCTGGCAGGACAGATACCATGGTCAACAAACCTTAATCATGGCCGACAGTGCACTAAAACAAGCACTAGAGAGGGCCCAAAGCATGGTCCAAAAATGGGATAGAAATGAAACAGGGTTTGGAAAGCTCAAACCTGTGACGTTCCGCTGCGAAATTCGAGAGCTCGGCAAACAATCAAACTTGTTGCTGGATGTACCTGTAGGCACATCCAAGTCTTGAGGACGGTCAAAAATGGGGTGTCTACACCCCCTCGTCATCTCTACTCTCCTCTCAAATTACAAAGTCAGACGGGTGTTTGTCGACAACGATAGCTCTTCAGACATCATCTTTCTAAACGCCTATTGCCAGCTCAAGGTCGGGAAGAAAGTTTGTCCCTCTCCAAACCCCACTAGTTGGTTTCATCGAGACCGGTGACCTCCATAGGCTCCATCGATCTTCCCATCACCATTGGAGAATACCAACGCGGAACAACTAAGTTGCTCACTTTTCTCTTCAAACCTGTCCCTCTGCTTATAACATCATCCTCAGTCGTACCGCCCTTAATGCTTTTCAAGCTGTCACATCCACGTACTATCTAGCCATGAAATTTCCTACCGACCTCGGAGTCGGCACCGCGAGAGGAGAGCAGACTATGGCTAGAGAATACTACGTCGCTTCACTCAAAGAAGTCAAGCTGAAGGAAACCATGATCCTTGAAGGACTCGACGTTAGAGATGAAGACGAGTTAGTCAGAGGGGAACCAGTGGAAGATCTTGTTGAAGTCTCCATCGATCCCACCAACCCAGCAAAAACAACCAAGATCGGCAGCCAACTATCCCCTCAAGCCAAGGTCGATCTTACAACCCTCCTGACCAAGCACAATGATGTGTTCGCCTGGACCCATTCCGATATGCCGGGTATCGATCCTTCCTTCATCATTCATCGTTTGAGCATCGAACCCCATTTTCGACCCTTTCGCCAGAAGCAGTGTATCTTCCACCCGGAACGCAACGCTCTTATTGCTTTTGAGGTAGATAAGCTACTGGAGGCACAATTTATCAAGAACGTAGACTACCCTAGATGGCTGTCAAATGTGGTCTTGGTCTGTAAAAACAACGGTAAATGGCAACTCTGCGTCGACTACTCCGATCTCAATCGAGCTTGCCCCAAAGATAGTTATCCCGTTCCTCGCATTAATCTGC
Source organism: Camellia lanceoleosa (assembly GCA_025200525.1). NCBI lineage: Eukaryota > Viridiplantae > Streptophyta > Magnoliopsida > Ericales > Theaceae > Camellia > Camellia lanceoleosa. The sequence continues at coordinate 74,497,554 of CM045771.1, read as the reverse complement.
TTGTTAACGCCACGGCCGGCCATCAAATGCTCGGTTTTATGGACGCCTTCTCTGGCTACAATCAAATTCTGATGCATCCGTTTGACCAAGAACACACCTCTTTCATCACTGACCGGGGAACCTACCACTATCGTGTCATGCTACTTGGCTTGAAAAATGCCGGATCAACTTACCAACGGCTGGTCAATGCCGTTTTTCATCACCAGATAGGTCGAAACATAGAAATGTACGTCGATGACATGCTAGTCAAGAGAAAACTCTCATCTAATCATCTGGCAGACCTGCGGGAGACCTTCGGCACCCTACGTAAGTATCAAATGAAGATCAATCCAGAGAAATGCGCCTTCGGCGTAGGATCTGGGAAGTTCTTGGGTTTCATGGTCAGTCAGCGGGGTATCGAGGCCAACCCTGAAAAGATCAAGGCCCTGATAGAAATGCAGTCTCCCAGAACGGTTACGGAGGTTCAAAGGCTTACTGGCAGAGTCGCTGCCCTCAACCGCTTCATTTCCCGCGCAACGAATAAGTGCCTCCCCTTTTTTAAAGTCTTTCGACAGGCTTTTGAGTGGACGACCGAATCCGAAGAGGCCTTCCAACAATTGAAGCAGTGCATGGCCAACCATCCTTTACTATCTCAGGCACTCACGGGTGAGCCATTTTTTCTCTACTTAGCCGTATCAAGCATCGCAGTCAGTGTGGCCTTCATTAGGGAGGATTTGCAAGACAAATATCCGTTTATTACATTAGCCGGGCTCTCAAAGGAGCAGAACATAACTACTCATTGCTGGAAAAAATGGCCTTGGCTTTGGTCATAGCCTCAAGATGACTCCGACCTTATTTCCAAGCTCACTCCATAGTGGTCCTCACTGACCAACCTTTGAAGAAGACAATGCAACAACCAGAGCTATCCGGCAGACTTATGTAATGGTCAGTTGAGCTCAGCCAGTTTGAAATCTCTTACCGACCTCAAACAGCGATCAAAGAACAGGCTGTCACCGATTTTATCCTGGAATTCACTAATCCCACTCCAACAACGGGCCCCCCACCCAAGCAATTCAAAGATCGAGGCGTATGATCCCCACTCTTGGACCCTTAGGCCTCGTTTGGGAACATGCTAATTTAGTAACTTTTTGGCTAATTGGCTAAAAAGGTAGGTAAAAAAAACTTGTATGTTTGGGATGACTTTTTGGCTAATTACGAAAAGCTGTGCAAAAAGTAAAGATAAAGGAGAATCTTTGACTTTTTGGTATGGGTTGTTGGCTTTTTGGCTAAAAAGATAACTTTTTGACTAATTGGCTAATTTAGTCAGTCCCCAAACGGGGCCTTAATGTCGATGGATCATCCCGCAAAGAAGGCAGTGGGGCTGGTCTTATCCTTACCGCCCCTGAGGGTGGTTATTTCAAGTGTGCTCTCCATTTCCTGTTTGATGCAATCAATAATGAGGCTGAGTAGAAGGCCCTGATAGCAGGTCTTCGCCTGGCCAGAGACATTAGTGTAAGCCATATCTGAGTGTTCAGTGATTGCCAATTGATCGTTGGACAAATCACGGGGGAATTCGACGCCAAGGACGACACAATGTGAGCCTATAGGAATATTGCACTCCCCCTTGTTCCCCTTTTCAACACTTTCCATATCAAACACATCCCTCAGTCAGAAAACTCCAAGGCAGATGAAATGGCCCAATTAGGCTCGGCTGACTAGTCCGACCTCAACCACGGAGTTCGTCTTGAATACCTAGCCCACTCGGCCACTTCGCCAACTCAGTTGGAGGTCCACTTCCTCCAAGATGAACCTATCCCATGGGCAGCGGACATCCTTCTATTCTTGACAAATGGGGAGTTACCAGAAGACAAACAGTAGGTCGCTAAAGTCAGAGCTTGGTCGTCCAATTACATCCTCATCAGCGGCCTCATGTACAAACGAGGATTTTCACGCCCATACCTCAGGTGCTTCAGCCCTTCCCAAGCGACCTACGTGATGAGGGAAGTTCACGAGGGTGTATGTGGTAACCATTCCGGTGCGAGGTTGTTGGCCCATAAAATACTCCGCACCGGTTACTTCTAGCCTACTCTCAACCAAGATGCCACCGAGTTTGTGCTTAAGTGCGACAAGTGTCAGCGCTTCGCCAACATCCCCCATGCCCCGTCGACAGAACTGATTACGCTTAGCAGTCCCTACCCCTTCGCCAAGTGAGGCATAGAATTAGTTGGTCCATTGCCCACGGGTAAGGGCCAAACCAAGTTTACCGTGGTAGCCATTGATTACTTCACCAAATGAGTGGAAGCGGAACCTCTCGCCACAATCACCGAACGGAACACAACCAGATTCATCTGGCAGTCGATCGTTTGCCGATTTGGAATCCCCCAAGCCATCATCTCTAACAACAGTAAGCAATTTGACAATGCCAAGTTCAGGAAATTTTGTGTGGAGCTCCACATTCAGCCGTACTTTTCTTCCCCAGGCCATCCCCAAGCCAACGGGCAAGTCGAGGTCACCAACCGCTCTCTCTTGAAGATCATTAAAACTAAGTTGGAAGCCGGTAAGGGACTCTGGGCTGAGGAACTACCAAATGTACTCTGGGCCTATCGTGACTATCACTCAACCGCCATCGGGGACACCTTTCGCTAACATATACGGCGCTGAGGTGGTCATCCCAGTTGAAATTGGCCTGCCAACCTCGAGGGTTCTACACCCAGATCCAGAACTCACCGAAGATTTGCGTCGAGCTGATTTAGACCTGATTAAAGAGCTCCGAGAGACAGCTGCTGTTAGATGGGCCTCATATCAACAAAAAATGAGAACACACTACAACCGCAAAGCTCGCCCGAGGGAATTCGCAGTTAGGGACCTAGTTTTGCGCGAGGCGACTCTCGCCACCAAAAATCCCGCCGAAGGCAAACTTGCCACCAAATGGGAAGGGCCTTGCGTCGTTAAAGCCAGACCTTGCCTAGGCACCTATCGACTCCAAGACAATGGAAGGCAGAGACCTCCCCCATCCGTGGAACGCCGAGCACTTGAAGCATTACTTCCAGTAAAATAGCATCTTCTAGTTTTGTATTGCTCAATTGGTGTATGTTCTTTTTGACGATCTACATGGTTGATCATTTTTGTCCTTTATATACGTGGTGTAAGACTTGTGTTCAGTAGTGCAAATGATTTTATATCTCCATTACCTGCATAATGACTTGTTAATCAATGTACGAAGAGCTCAGCCAGACTGAGTTAACTAAACCTCACCTAGATCGAAGGCCGAGCCTGAAGCCTTCAGATCGAAGTGAACTAAAGCCTCAGTCAGACTGAGCACAAATAGCTCAACCAGACTGAGTCAACTAAAGCCTTAGCCAGATTGAGCACGAAGCGCTCAGCCAGACTGAGTTAACTAAGGCCTCAGCCAGACTGAGCACGAAGAGCTCAGCCAGACTGAGTTAATTAAAGACTCAGCCAGATTGAGCACGACGAGCTCAGCCAGATTGAGTCAACTAAAGCTTTACCATGGTAGATCTTTCTAAGTCTTAGCCAAAACTCTAGTAGAGCTTTCACACGGTTGGCATACTTACTCAACATCCAAGTCCATGTTATGACATTTCTTAACTCATTTTTTACATACAGACCAAACTCTCATTTTTAACATTTTCATGTCTGCCCATCCTTTACATTTTTACTTCATACTTTTACCATAAGTTAACTCGGTTAGCCATTTTTAAACTTTTTACATCACAATTTACCAACTACTTTCATTATTCCAAAACGTTTTACTTTCACACCTACTTTTCATTGAATTTTGCTCAGCCATTCTCATTATTCCAAACCTATAACTCAAAAGAAATAAGGACATCAATGATACAAAAGAAAACTCGTTTTATTTACAAAACTTACGATTACATACAACTTGCTGCAGAAATTACATATAAAAAAAAACAAAACAAAACAAACAAAACCAAACAAAAGCAAAATTTTTACATAGATCATTCCTCCTCACTAGAGACCAAATCCTCCTCCTCAACCCCCTCGTCCAGGGGGGTCTGGGCAACGTCATCTTCACTTATCTCCATGCGACTAAAGTCCACGTTTAGGAACAGCTCTTCCGCTTTATGTTTGAAGGTCTTCCAGCCGCTGTCCCAGAACTCAACCATTTCATGCTTATAAAAATCCAACCGCTGGAAGCTCTGGATAACTTCCTCTTCGCTTTACATCTCCGACGCCCACAAATTTCGCCTCTACCCTCATTCGCCAAGCTGCTCGCGATCGTGGCATCTATGGCCATCTAGAAGTCGGTGGACCCCTTGAATTGCTCCACCGCCGCCATACACAAGTCGAGGTACACCGCCCTCTCAGATGCCAACTTCGCCCTTTCCTCCTCCAGTTCCTTCTCCAATGCCGCAATCCGATTATCGGCCTCTTCCTTGTCCTTAACAATATCTTCGTTACTGGACATAGCCTCCTCCGATCTTTCGTGGGCAGTGGTGCAGGCTCTCTGGCCTCCTCTAGTTTCCTTTTCTCGCCCACCAACTCGAACTCTAACGATATCACCTTGCGGCGCTCCGCCTACAGCTCTGACTTGGTTGCGAAGAGCTCGGCATTAGCTCGGTCCACTGAGTAGCTCTGCACTAGTGCCAACACCTTTATGCTCTTCGCCCTTTGTACGTGTTCTAGCCCCTTGGCGCACGCACTCCGAGCGGTTTTCCTCTACCTCGCCGTCTCCACCCTCAGATTGTGTAGTTGTACCTTTGCTTCTCCCAGTTGGGCCCTTAGTGGCTCTATCTCCATCTTCGAGCGCACTGCTTTGTTCATCAAGGCAAATACCGTGGTCGCCGCCTATTTAGGCCGAAAGAACCCCTTTAGGAGGTCGGCCTTTGTCAATCGCGCCAATGATTGTACGGCCGCATCTTCCACTGCTCCAACCAAACGATCGGTTGCAACCTTGGCCTCCTCCCCTTCTGTCGAGCGACCTGCCAGCGCACGCGCGTGATATGACGCGGTCGCCAGCGTACCACTCATCTTTTGCTTGCCGATCCCAGCCTTCCTTTCACTGAGACTGGGGTTTCCTTCTGGCGCAGATACCACTGTCGTCACCATAGGGGCAGTTGGGCCGGTACTTGGGCACTCGGACCCTCATCTTCCTTCGCCACTTGGGCGGTCTCCCTCGCCTCATTTGGCATCGCCTTTACCCTTCCCTCCTTCATCTCTCCCACCAAAGAGGCACATTCGTCCCCAATCTTCAACTTTTTCAAGGCAGGGGCCTCTTTCCCCTCCCTCAACGCCCCCCTCTTCTTCATTGGCTTCTTCACAACCGCCTCTACCTCCTACTTACCCCTCTCCTTTAACGGGTCTACTGGGGGTGGAAGCGGGGCAAAGCCAGCTAAGTCTTTGTTGCCCAGCAGCTTGGGACGCGGTCGGACCCGCTCTCTTATCACCAGCTTTGGGGCAAGACCCAATTGTGCCTCCTTGTATTTGTCCGCTCTAGTGAACAATCTCCTCTTCTCCTCCTCCTCCGCCTTCCTACATACCTCCAGTTCCTCCCTTGCCGGATCCTTCTCCGACGGCTACAGTCCCAAGTTCAGGGCAAACAACGTCGAAGGAAAGACCAGCTCGTCCCACCTCAATCCCTTATCCTCCCTCATCTCCCTCACCTTCTTCACCTGGTCTTCAGCCGCCACATCCAACTTTGGCTCAACTGATTTTGTGGGGACCTTCCATGTTGTGCGAACTCCCCTTCCACTATTCGCTGACGTGAAGAACCATCTCGGTCTCCACCCCTTCACCGAAGATAGCAAGCCCGCCACTAGACCCTAGCCCACCACAGCCTGCAAGGTCACCCACGTCTCCTGTTGACCGGAGGCCTGGTAGCACGAGAAGAACTCCTTTACCATCATGGTCGCCCCTCCAGTTGCCTGTGCCCAAGCGCTCGCACAAGTCATGACTATTTTCTAGGCATTCGGCATCAGCTACCCGGGTGCCACTTCTAATCTATTAAGCACATCCACCACAACTTGGGGGAGGGGTAGCCTTAGACCCCCCCGCAGCGCCTCCTCATATAGGCTGAACTCATCCGACCGTACATCCGACGCCCTCTCCTTGGACGTGGGCAGCCTCAACCCTACTTCATGAATCTGGTACTTTCTCCGTACCCTCTCCAACTCCTCCGCCGCAAACATGGATTTGTCTGGCTTGGTGTGCCAGTGGTCCAACTCCACTTGGCTAATGAGCCTTGTGGCCGCAATCATCGTCATTGGCCGAAACCGCACCGCTTGACCAGCTCCTATCCCCTTCCCTCCCTTCGCTCCACCCGGTACTGTTCCACCAATTCCACCGCGTCGTCATCCCCTAACAAGTCAAGCCTGGCGGCTGGCACTTCCTCTCAGGCCATTTCTCTTACATATATTGCTTTGGACACCGGTACAAGAAAGTTTGCAAAGTGTTGTAGAGGTGTGTCACACAAGACAAAGGAGTTCACCTCAGGGTTGTGTTGGTTTTTGGCGATAAGATAGGTAAAACGAATAACTCCAAATGCCCACGGTTTGACTATATTTCAAGGGTCAAGATTCAATTTTGCCAGTTCAAAAAATTTAGAAAAACTTATGTCCTTGCCTTTTCACTGCCCTATATTGCCCTGTCCCGTCACTTATTACCAACACGTCACCTCATCCATTAAAGGATTACGCTACGTGTGCGCCCACGATCCACTACTCCTTTCCCATTCCCTGTCTATTCCACTTCACTTCACCACGTGCCCCGCTGCTCCTCGAGCCCCGGCGCCGCCACTTCCCCCTCCACTTGGACACCCTTCGCGGTCGGCTCTCCCCATGGTCAGTCCCTCCGCTCGACCACCCTTCGCGGTCGGCCCTTCCCATGGTGGGTTCCTCCACTCGACCACACTTCGCGATCGGGCCTCCCCATGGTCAGTCCCTCCACTCGGCCACCCTTCGCGGTCGGCCCTCCCCATGGTCGGTCCTCCCCATGGTCGGTCCCTCCACTGAGCCATCCTTCGCGGTCGGCCCTCCCCATGGTCGGTTCCTCTACTGGGCCACCCTTCGCGGTCGGCCCTCTCCATGGTCGGTTCCTCCACTCAGCCACCCTTCCCGGTCGGCCCTCCCCATAGTCAGTTCCTCCACTCAGCCACCCTTCGCGGTCGACCCTCTCTATGGTCGGTCCCTCCACTCGACCACCCTTTGCGGTCGGCCCTCCCCATGGTCGGTCCCTCCACCCGGCCACCCTTCGCAATCGGCCCTCCCCATGGTCAGTTCCTTCACTTGGCCACCCTTCGCGGTCGGCCCTCCCCATGGTCGGTCCCTCCACCCGACCACCTTTCGCGGTCGGCCCTCCTCACGGTCGGTCCCTCCACTCGGCTACCTCTCGTAGTCGGTCCTCCTTACGGTCGGTCCCTCCACTCGGCCACCCTTACAACCCTTGTTTTCTTCCTTATTCCCTACGTTGGGCTGAAACTGCACTTGGGAATGAGGGACTACTGACATGGGTAAGCCCATTAAGGATATGGCCCACCACTTAAGGCCCAATCCATGACTGAAATACTAAAGCTCAACATCCTTGGAACCCAACGCTACACCAAGCGCCAATGACATCTAAACACCTGGCAAGTGCAGAACCAACCATAGCAGTAGACAAAGATCCTGCAAAGTTATTGCACCACACATCAGCCATTAATGGGCTCCCCTGCAACATTTATTACGATAACCCTTCACGTTGGAACAGAACAACTTCACCATGAATAAGGCAAGCAAGAGCAAAGACTTTTGGCCAACATGACGGCTCAGAGTGGACAAGGAAATGATGAGCAAAGGATATAAGGTGTCTCGAGATGAGAAAAGGTTAAGTTCTCTATCACCATTCTATCTCTACATTCCATCATCATCTCCTTCTCTAACTTGATCGTCGGAGGGTTCGTGGGGACTCCGTTCCCATTAAACTCTTGTGCGTGTCTCTTTGTGGGTATGACGCCGGGCGACGGTTTGAGAAGCGAGATCAATCCGACCCATTCCATCCGAGCACTCAGTATCATCACATACAGTAATGTAAACATTTTTTTCATTAAATAAAAAGGCAAAAAGTTACAAGGAGTGAGAATAAGTTTGCAAACCCACAATCAAAAACCATAAATAAATGAAGATGGGGGATTCCAAATCTGGGATTCATACTTTCGTGCAATGAAACACTAGTTTTTCTTTTTCTTTTTTCTTTTTTTATTTTTTATTATGCAATTTCTACATCCTCCAGATCGGAAAATCTCCAGATTTGGTATGTTATTGGGCAATAGCGATAGGAGAAGTGGAAGGGATGACATCGAGCAACCAATGGCATGACTGGGTTAATGTGCGAGAAGTGATGGAGTGGTGATGGAGCAGGGGCTGATCTGCGAGAGAGGACAGCGACAATAGAGGAGAGAAGAGAGATGGCGACGAGGAGAAAATGAAAGAGACGCTGAGCAAGGAGGTAAGAGATAGTGGTGGTGGTGGCGACGAGGAAGAGAGAAGAGAGAGGTAGACGGGATGAGAGAGAGAGCGAGAGAGAGAGATAGAGAGAAAAAAAAGAGCTGGGTAGAGAGAGAGGACCAGAGAGAGGATTTTTTTTAATTTAATCTGTTAAAGTGGGGATTTTTTTTTTTAAACATAATCTGCAAGTGGATGCAGATTTGTGTAGGTATGGTTGGGTCTAACCCGAACCCAAATTTGTATGTACAAATAGACCCGTATCCATCCTATTTATGCGTGCCCATAGGGTCGGATTTGTGCGGATCGGTTTGGGTGGATTGTGGGTTGGATAAACAGTTGTCTATTCCTAATTAAAACCCTAATCCAAACTTTCATTCCCTCTGCTCAACACATTGAAATTGAAGGGAAGCTTGGTGTTCCTTAATATAATAGCAAGCTTAACTCAACATATAATTAAACTATATATGTGACCTGAGGGAAATTGGAGATTCGTCTAGAAGCTTAGAGTCGAGAATGGATTCAATGAAGGTGGAATTAGAGAAAGAGGACATTGCGATGAGGATTGGTAGAGTGAGAAATTGATTCTGGAAATGAAGAGGAAAAGAGAGAGTCAAGAGAGAGAGAGTGACCAACGAAGGAGAGAGAGAGAGAGAGTTGAGTGGGTTAGTGGTACAAAAACGGGGTGAGGGACCTTAAGTTTAAACAACAAAAATGTTTTGGACCTCTTTCATTACCAAAAGTTAAAGAGGGATGTCAATATCCCCCAAGTAATTTACGATTTTCAATACAATTTCAAATTTTGGCTTTGATAGAGACCCCCTTCAATCACCACCTCACCCCCTCCCCACACACACACGTGGCGGGTGGTGATTAGAGGAGAAGAAAAAGAAGGAAAGAAAAAAAAAATCTGACCAATCAGATCAAGAGGGGGTCAAGAGGGTGGGGGGAAAGGGGGTCTGGGTCTTTTTCCTTCAAATTTATTTTCAAACACATAATTTTTTGATAAAATTTTAAATTAATGATAAATTTTATCAATATTAGTAGTAATTAAAATTATAAGTTTTTTCACAAATATGTAATAATTTTTTGTAATTATCACTTGGAAATAATTTCTTCTAATTTTTTTATTTCATAAAAAAGCCAAAACACCCATACTCACGCACGCACGCACGCACACCAAAAAAAAAAAAAAAAAAAAAAAAAAAAAAAAAAAAATCAATTCTCAAGTGAGGCTTAAATGTAAGGTAGGTAAAACTCCTCAATTTATGCCCTTGGCTTTAGGACGAGGCTTAGGCGAGTGCCCAACCTATGAAATTATAGGTTAATATAAACGGCATTTTGGTGCTATATTAGGCTAATCAAATAAATAAGGAAAAATAATAATTGAGTGTAGGTTAAAAAAAAAAATCAAATAAGTGGTAGATTTCATAAATTTTAATAATCAAAATTATAAATTTTTACATAATTTTATAATTATTTTGAAAAAGTACCAAGAATTTATAATTTTTCTAATAAATAAAGCTGTACCTATGAAATTATAGATGAATCAAAGGGTAAATTATACTATTAAATCTTATCATTTAAGTGAAGTGTTATTTTAATTAAAACAATTTATACTTATATTTTCAACTTTGTTGTAATGTGTTATTATAGGTAATCTCTATATTTTATTCTCTGTGTCATTTTGATTCTTACAATTTTAATTAGTTTAATTTTGACCTTTAATTTTAAATTTTGTTTTAATTTGGTCCAGGTAATAATATTATTAGTGTTTTTTTTAAAAAAAATATCACTAAATCAGTTCAAGTTAACTAACTGAGTTAAGTAAGTTTATAATTTTGTCATTAAAAATATAGCATGTGATATTTATGTGCATATTTTTTTATAAAAAATGTTAAGAATTATAATCAATTGGATTAAATTAAGACAAAATCATAAATTTAATGTCAAAATTGACCCAATTGAAAGTATATAAACTAAAAAAACATAATGAATAAAATATAGGAATTACTGTTATGATTTGTCCAAAATTAATTTATGATTTGGGAAGCTCCAATTGATTGTCACTACATAGCATTAATAGCTGTAGGAGAATAAAACAATTTACCCTCTCAACTTTACTATAAAAGATGTAGAATTCAAAGCATAAAAAATATATTTCTATAAAAAACGAAAGTCAATAACATATTCTTTTCTCTTTATTTCATATTAAAAGCCGTAAATAGTCTGACACTTTCATTGTTATCACTGCAGAAGATCCTAACTCCACTTTGCACCCACCACACTATTGCCTCTTCCACGTCTCCCTTACTGGACATACTAAATACATGTACATCACCTTTCTATTTTTTAAATCAATTTTTCGTATTTTTTTTATCAACAACAATACTGCATCTTTCTAATTTATCACTCTTAATGGTGTGATATTAAAATTAAACCTCATATGATGAAATATTTGATAAATCAAAATTTAAAACTTATTAGATACATCATTAGGAGTAGATTTTAGGGTGAAAAATTCTTTCCTTCCACATCGCTCGTCCCTCTCCTCCTCTTGCTTCCCACTACCACTTTCTTCCTCTCATCCTTTCCGCAGCTGAAATGTCTGAGCCATTGTTGATAGAGGGTGAGTCAGAGTCTCTCTTCACTCCACCAACGACGGTAGGATTCAGATCAACCACTTCTCAGTAAAAAATCAAGGTAAATCCTGAATTTTAAGGGTGTTTTCTTTGGTTCTATGACTCTTGCTCCGTATATAGAGTATTGCGTGAACCAAAAAAAATGCCATTAAAGTTCAGGATTTATCTTGATTTTTGACCGAGAAGTGGCCGATCTAAAGCCTATCCTCGTCGGTGAAGTGAAGAGAGACTCTGGCTCACCCTCCGTCAATAATGGCTCAGACATTTTAGTTACAGAAAGGATGAAAGGGAGGAAGTTCCAGTGAGAAGGAGGAGGAGAGGGACAAGGGATGTGGGAGGAAGGAATTTAGTGCACACAGTTGAGAGGGACAAGGGACGGGGAGGAAGAACAGAGGTTGAAAAAATGAATGGGTAATGAGTTTGTCTGCAAATGAAAAGAGATAGAGATCATAGGGGAGGAAGAATGTGGCATTCATGAGTACTAATATTGATCGCAATATGTGAAATTGATTCAAAAAATGAGAAGTTTGCAGTGGTGATGTAAATGTTTTTGCTCTGGCAGTCCTATGCTTTTAGTATGTCTAATGAGAGATGTGGAATAGGCAGTAGTGTGGTGGGTGAAATACTGTTGTGGGTTTGATGAGCAGTATTATTAATCAAAATGTGAAAACTGATTCTAAAATAGAAAGTTTAATAAGGGAAATATCAAATAAGTGGGTTTAGAAAAAATAATTACAAATCAATGAAAAACTTAATATACATTAATAATTAAAATTACAAAAAATTTCATAAATTTGTATTTTTCCCCCTACCATATTTATGATGTAATTAACCCTATTTAACATGCAAAATACGTCTAGGGAGGCTCTTCACTTTACTTGAAGAAAAGAATATACACAAATTCATTTTTTAGAGTCAATAATGTATAAATAAGATGATTTGTAAATGATTTGGAAAAACATGAGAATGAGATATGACTAAAATATTTTTTAAAAAATAATCTTATTTTTTTAGTTTCAATAACTTTAATATTCAAAAATTATCAAAATCCAACTTGATAATAACGTCAATGGGGGCCGATTTAATTTAAACAAAAAAAAAAAAAAAAAAAAAAACCACAAAATATTCATTAGGGGTCCTAACCTCAATACTACATCGGCTTCGTTGGGTTGTGTGTTGGTTTTTTAACTTTTTAGCTTTTTAGTTATTTTAGTCTAGGACAAAAATAACCTCGTTTGGGATGAGTTTTTTGACTTTTTTGATTTTTGTGAGAAAAAATGAAATGATTATAGTTTTGATGTGACAATTTTTAGTCTGGGGCTAAAAAATTTATTTTATCTTTTTGTGACTATTTTAACCTAGGAGTGAAAAATTAGAGAGATGTAACATTGTTGTTGATCAAAATATGAAAATTGATTTTAAAAAATGGGAATGTGATGTATATGCATTTAGTATGTATAAAAAGAGAGACTTGGAAGAGGCAATAGTGTGGTGGGTGCAAAGTGAAGTCAAGATCTGCTACAATGATTTTTCTTAAGTGATTGTGGAATGATAAAGTTAGACTTTGAGAGATTAGAAAGTGAAATGAGTATTGCATCTTCAATTTTGGTGAAATTAAATCTTAGTCATTCAAAAAAATCAATCTATAAGATCCTCACTTGCAATAGTGTGATGGGTTTGATGAGCAATATTATTAATCAGAATATAAAAATTGATTCCAAAAATGAGAAGTTTTAGATTTATTAAGTATGCAATAAGTTTGGAGAGCATTCCCATTTTATCTGAAAAATTATCAAAATCCAACTTGGCAGCCATCTAATTGGCGTGTATTTACAACAAATTTATGAATTAAAAATAAAATTTGTCATGGCACATGTAAAAAGAAATTAAAAAAATACATGTATAATGTATATTTTTATGTCGCATTCAAAAATTCATGTGAAAATGAACCACTAATATAGGGCAATCAATTATTGTTATCAACAATATAGAACAATCAATTATTATAATTAATTCATTTAAATTTACACAAACATGAAATACTACCTCTTGTGCTGCAAATAAGGAAAAAGAGGGAGAACGATGGGGACGAGAGAACAGGGAAAAAGATGGGGACTGACGATGAATTATGAAGAGAGAGGAACAAAATGGGAAATGAAATGGTGCCAGACTGTTTAGGGTTTGTAAAATGAAATAAAGAGAATAAAATATGTTATTTTGTTTTGTATAGAAATATATTTTTGATGCTTTGAATTTTACACTTTATCTTTTAAGAAAATATTATTTCTCCCCCCAAACTTTCACTCATTATTCAATTTGACCCCAAACTTCAATTAATATCAATTTCACACCCGAACTTTTAAAATTTTGATCAATTTGGCCTCTGCTGTCACATTCCGTCAACAATTGAACGGAATGTGCTGACGTGAGGGCAAATTAATTTTTAAGGTATAGTTTGGGGGGCAATTAATTTTTAATTTTGGGGACAAATTGATTAGTTTGGGGATAAAATAAAATTTTAAATGAACTTTTAGTGTCACATCAGTACATTTCATCTAATTGTATACAAAATGTGACAGCAAATGTCAAATTGATCAAAATTTTGAAATTTAGATATAAAATTAATATTAATCAAAGTTTGGAGGTTAAATTGAAAAATGTGTGAAAATTTGGAAAGTAAAGTGACATTTCCTCTTATCTTTTATAGCAAAGTTGAGAAGGTAAATTGTTTTATTCTCCTACAACAATTAATGCTATGTAGTGACAATCAATTGGAGCTTTCCAACTCATAAATTAATGTTGGACAAATTATGATGGTAGTTTCTATATTCTATTTTTTGTTATTTTAGTTTTTGTACTTTTAATTAGGTCGATTTTGATCTTAAATTTATGATTTTATCTGAATTTGGTTCAATTGATTATAATTCTTAACATTTTTTTTTTATGAAAAATATGCATATAAATGTCAGGTGCTATATTTTTAAGGGCAAAATTATAAATTTATTCAACTCAGTTAGTTAATCTCAACTAATTTAGTGATAATTTTTCTTAAATAACACTAACAAAATTATTACTTGGACCAAATTGAAATAAAATCTAAAATTAATGGTCAAAATTGGACTAATTGAAAGGGTATGAATTAACATGACACAATGGATAAAATATAGAGATTAAAAGTGTAATTTGTTCATTAATGTATGCAGTGACAATTAAATGGAATCAAATTACAACAAAGTTGAAAATATAAGTACTAAATTGTTTTAATTAAAATAACATTTCACTTAAATGATAAGAATTAATAGTATAATTTACCCTTTGATTCATCTATAATTTCATAGGTACGGCTTTATTTATTAGAAAAATTATAAATCAGTGGTACTTTTTCAAAATAATTATAAAAATTTATAATTTTAATTATTAAAATTTTTGAAATTTACCACTTATTTTTTTTAACCTACACTGAATTATTATTTTTCCTTATTTATTTGATTAGCCTAATATAGCACCAAAATGTGGTTTATATTAACCTATAAATTCGTAGGTGGGGCACTGGCCTAAGCCTCATCCCAAAGCCAAGGATATAAATGAGGAGTTTTAACCTACCCTTAAGGGTGTAAATTTGGCTCACCGGGTCCGTTGCCTACCAAACCTCGCGAGCCTAGCTAAAGACCTTGGTTTTAGCCTTGGGCTTAGGTCGTCTGTTTTGAAGACCGGCTTGTTGGGCCTGTGCCATCGGCCTTCTCAAAGCCCTCATAAGGCTCGGCCCACCTGAGGCCTAGTGTCATTTTTGATGGAAAAAAAAATAAAATTTTAAAAGAAAAAAATTAAAAAATGTTCAGTTTGGCCTGAAACTGAGCACGTGCCTACAACAAATACCCTTGAGTTTGGACTTGAGCCTAATTTTCTGACCAATGGACCAACTCGCTCTAGCCTAAATTTTGGCGAGATACTAAGTGGCTCAACAGTGGGCCGGGCCGGGCAAATTTACATACATTTAAGCCTCACTGGAGACATTTAAGCCTCACTAGTGAATTGAATTTGTGTGTGTGTGTACGTGTGTGTGTGTTTGGCGCGGGGGGGGGGGGAGGGGGGGGGTGTTTGTGGGTGTTGTTTTGGCTTTTTTGTAAAATGCAAAAATTAGGGAAAGTTATTTGTCCATGTTAATTACAGAAAATTATTACAAATGTGTGGAAAAACTTATAATTTTAATTATTAATGTTGATAAACTTTAACATTAATTTTATATTTTATCAAAAAATTATGTTTTTGAAAATAAATTTTAAATTGTATCGAAAATCATAAATTACTTAGGTAGTATTTGATTCACTAAAATGAACTACAATGGAATAATCATTTTTTCTCTATTTTTACACGTTCTTCTCATAAAAGGCTAAAAAGTCATCACAAAATACTAGTTTTTGTGTAAATTACAAATACACCTTTTCAGATTTGTTTAAAATATGGATTATCCTTGTAGTTTAAAAAATGGAAAATACCCCATTATTAGAATTTTTTATTTAACAAAATTAACAAAATAAAATAAAATTATTAACTACTCTACTGTACAACAATAAAATCATTTAAATTGTTAATTAAAAAATATTTCAGACATCATTAAAAATTATTAATTAATTTGATAATTTATTAATAAAAAAAAGTCATTTGTTATGCGATTATAAACTTGAAGGGGTGATGTAATTTCTAAACTACGGAGAAAAATAATATTTTAAATAAATCTCAAGTGGTATAATTTTGTAATTTATCATAATTTTTTTACCTCATATTTTAGCCAAAAGCTATAAGTTACTAAAATACGAGAATCTATTTAATTTCGAGGCATTTAAACCCAAGTCATAATTTATGAACTTATACTTTATTAAGGGTTAATTTGGCATAAACTAAATAATACAAAAAGTCAAAAAGTCACTATCCTATTTAAGTCATATCATCTTATTTAAATCACATCACCTCTCTAACACATCACATCAAACCCAATCCAAACTCAACTCATATAAGCCAATAAGTCAAAAAATGCACTTTTTTAGAACATCCCAATTAACTAAGATTTTTTGGACTTTCAAGTTCCATTAAATTTTAAATAGTTGGAATTGTCTTTCAAATAATGATTGTTCACCATTTATGATTATTTATAAAGGAATATGATAATTTGACATTTATTTTGATTTTCAAAACTTTAAAATATCAACTTTTAAATTTAAAAAAACTATAAAAAAAAATTATGTGCACAAAAAAAAAAAAAAAAAAAACTAAAAATTGAAATATTTTTTTGTGTAAAACTGAAAATTTTATATTTATAAAGGACCATGATGATGGAACATTGATGTGCAAAATTGGGAAAAAAAAAACTTTAAAAATGAAAAACTGATAATGTTCTCAATTTTAAAACTGAAAAAAAAAAAACTGATAATGTTATCGGTTTTATTAGATAGTTGATTTAAACTAATAAGTAGAATGGCAAAAACGTTTAATCTCATGCACTATTTTTTTTCATCAGTTAGGGAAACAATTATCTAAAACATTATTATTCAAAATTGATAATGTTCTTTATTTTAAAAATTAAAAAAATTGATAATATTCTCAGTTTACTAAATCGGATTTATTAGTTCAAAAAATCTTAGATAAGACTTAAGTTACCACAACATTTGAAAATAGGACTTTTAAATAATTAAAATTTTAATTTATCTTAATATAAACCTAATCTTCTTCGAGTTATAATCAAATGTACATTTCAAACTATCCAAAATGTTGAAAGTCTCTTCAAGCAATTAAGGATTGTGTTTTACTAATAACAATCTTACAGATTATCACTAATAATTATAAAATATTAGAATGTTTATAATTTATGTGCGGGGAGCAAATATTCTGGCAAGCCCGCACTCCTTTCTTCCAAGCTCTTGCCTGTCCGATCTACCTGTGAGCACGACGGCAGTGAGTTACCTGGCGGTGTGTGGCCGGAAAACCCATCCGACGATCAAGTTAGAACACACACACATGGATAGATAGATAGAGAGAGAGAGAGAGAGAGAGAGAGAGAGAGAGAGGACTGAGTTATGTTTAGTGTATGTCTCACCAAAATGTCATCTGCCTAGGCATGGGGGGCGCGTCTTTATGCTCCCCAAACCTACTCCCAAAGAGTCTCGACATGGTGTCTTTATCCCATTTGTCGACAAATCCAAATTGAACATCACCTAACCAAGCTACCAGCCCACACCATTGGGAGCTCGGCGGTCACAAAGATCTTGGCTACCAACATTGCAGGTTGATAGCTAGGTAGAACGCCTCCGCCGAGCTCAATGACGACCAAGCTTGGTCAGATTTTGGCATAGTCGAGCTCATGATAAGTCATCTTTGGTTAGTCGTCGCCTTCCTACCGAGCTAACGATGAACCGTGGAACCCGGCAAAGTGACATCTCGGCCGAAACCCCATCAGACCAGCTTCCGTGCTAACAAGCCCAAAGTAGCCCGGTTCCATGTGCCTTGCGCCGTTACCGAGCAAAATCCTTTTTGAATAGGCCGAGGCTATCACGGCCCAAATGTGTTCGGCCCACAATTTGTCCGGTCATTATCACGGCCCAATCCAGATCATAAATCTCTCTTTCAATTGCCCCTTAATTCCGTCCGCAAAAGCGTGACTGGGATTACTTGTTATGACCGGGATAACTCTTCCTCGGTTCACAGCCTGCAAAACGGTAACTGGGCTAGTTGAGATAACTGTCTTCAAAACTTGCCCGGTCGACGCCTCGACTAGCCATCCTGACTCTTCAGTGCTGACGCTGCTGCCATTATGACACGTGTCGTGTACCGATTGGCCTCGAGCAGTTCAATTCAAATTTTGGGCGGCCTTTTCACTCCTATAAACATGCCCCATCTCTCTTCGATTCATTCTTACTGATCCTCCCTCATTCCAAGCGTTCCAGAGCTTCTGCGCCTCTTGCAAGCCTCGTTCTTGCCTTTTCTTGCATTTGTGTTCGAAGATGAGGCTCCTGCCCTTAACTGGTAAGTCCTTCGAGCCTCCTTTTTGTTATTTTAGTTGGTATTTCACATATTGGGGCACTAAATCTGTAGGTTTTAGGACATAGCCCTCCCAAAACCCTCACTCTCTTCGCTGTTCTTCGTCTTCACTGATGAACACATGAACACACAAAGATCTGGAGCGGACCGGGCTCCAGATCGCCTTTTGATCCCAAAAAACATTAAAACCGAACAACTTACAAGTTTGCCAAAACCTTAGTAGAAACCGAGATAGACAGAGGACTTGGCCGCTCGACCGGGCTAATAACTAGCCCGCTTGAGAGACCGAGCTCCTTGGTTTGCCTTTGCGACCGAGGTGGTATGGCACTCTTTATGACCGAGCTAAAGTCAAGCTCGCTTTACGCGACCGCACTTCCACTTACACTTGACATCCTTTTCCTGCAGAGTCCAAGGGGACCACTGACCAAATACCGCGGCTCTCAAAGACCGAGCAGCCATCAAAACACCAACAGGCCAAACCACCTCACCGAGCTAAACCAAACCGGCTACATGGGGCGCCCGCTTCCTTGTTGATACTTCTTGTCCCGCCGCTGTTCGAAGAGTACGGATCTACCGACGCTACCTAGAGCTCGGCGAAATTGAGACAACCCCTTGGGGCAAATTACACCAATGCCCCTTCACCGTGCTATCCATCATTGAAAGAGGTCTCCGCTTCCCGGTCAACCCACTGATGACCGAATTCTTGCGCCGCACCGGGTTAGTACCCACTCAAGTTTCAACCAACACTTACTGAATAATCAACAGGGTCCACGAGTTGAACAACCGGCTAGGAACCAACTTAGGTTTTGCCGAGATACTCCATCAATACACCCTTGGGCACACGAGCGATGGCCTCGCCTATTACTTAAAAATTCGACCGCGCAAAGAAAAAATAGTGACCGGCACCCTAGACAAGGACTTACACGACGACGATTTTTTCTGGGTGTCTGGCAACTATGAAATGGCCAACATACCGGGCTGGTTCATTAGCAAGAATTTCGGTGAAACATGTAAGCCGTGCTAACCTACTCGGTCAATTGCTTTTCTTCAATATTCTGTACTTGACATTTTTCTGCTCTCCTTTGTAGCAATCCGAGCCTTACAAGCCAACTACCACTACCTCAACGAGGCTGCCATCAGGACCGTGTTCGCTATCAAGAACCGGATTGTAACGAGCTCCTCGGTACACGCATCAACATATAGATACTCAAAGACCATGCCAAGTAAGGTCACAGACTTCCTCCGTGCTCCGTCACTTCCTCTAGACCCAACATTACCGAACGTGCCCCTAATCCGGTTAATCGAGGCAGAAGAAATGGCAAAGAGAAGTCGTATCAAGAACCTCCTCATAGAAACTTCCACCGAGATACCAATCATCCGGCGCCGCGGTAGCATTGGCGTCTCCGGCCGCCGGGCAATCCAACCAAGACACCTGCCGAGCTGGCAAAAGGCCTCGTGCAGACCCTTCCGCCGAGCTGGTTGCCAAGCTCAACACCGAGCAGCCTGCTGTCACCGTTGACCCAACACCGGTATGGAGGCCCCAGCTCAAACATCGGGGCAAGGAGATCCCGACGACAGCTTCTGTTAAGGGCGACAAAGAGCATCTACTTGCCTTTGACCTCTCCAAATCCCTTCTCCTACCGAGCGACGTGGTCGGCAGTGACCATGTGTCAGACACCCGGTTGGTGAAGTCATCGGTCAAGTCCATGACCAGGGTAAAAATCTCAAACTTCTCCCAAAATTTCACAAGTGTTTGTTCGATTTCCATTTTAATCAAACTTTGTTCTTGCCGGCCATCCAGAAGCAGCACTTGGTCATGGAGCGCATTCACCGACTCCGGCGGAAGGCCAATGATTCTGCCAGTCAGGTTACAAGCCTTCAAACCAAGCTCGGGCAAGTCAAGTCTTCACTCGAAATTGCGAATGCGGACAACAACAAATTGCTCGGCCAGCTTGGTGCCGCCGGGCAGGAAAGAGATGCAATAAAGGCCGAGCTGGAGGCCTTGAAACAGTCAAGGGAGAAGGAGCTGGAGGACGCCAATAATACCAGCTTCAAGGAGGCCGAGGTGAGCTACACAGAGTAGGTCCATGCCACCCAAGACATCTACTTCAAGGCGGGCTGGAAGACTGCTTGTGAACAGCTCGGCCAAGGTCCTGGGACCGACGTGTTTGCCTCTCCGCCAGCTGTCTTCCTGCCGATGTATCTTGTGCCATATGCCAACGACGTCTTCAGCGCGTTGTAGGCTGAGGTCGAGGAAGAAGGAAAAGAAGAAACCGAGGCAAATGTTGAAGAAGAGGACCGCCAGGAGCAGCCTGGCTAAACGGAGACCGGTGTCCAAAACCAAACACCAACGGTCAGCCAGGACGAATTCACTGACCTTTCCCCCCTAGCTTAGTTTTCTTTGTCGTCTTTCTTTTTGTCTGCACATGTAACCGGGCTAAGTGCCCCATCTTTTGTACTTATTTTTCACATCAATGAAAAAACTTAATTTCCTCAAGTGTTTGCATGATCTTCAAGCGAAATAACGACAACCGAACAAAATACCTCGGCAAGACTAACCATCTTGCTTAACTTATTTAACTGGAAAAGACATCTCAGCTGAAATATAAAAGATGAGCAACCCATCAACGCAATTAACCGGAATAAAACATCTCGGTTTAAATCACATAGTCGAACAAATCATCAACTCTTTCAACCGGAGTAGAACATCTCAGATGAGAATCTCATAGTTGAGCAAAACATCAACTCTTTCAATCGAAGTAAAACATCTCGGTTGAGAATCTCATAGTTGAGCAAATCATCAACTCATTCAACTGGAGTAAATCATCTCGGTTTAAATCTCAGAGTTGAGCAAATCATCAACTCATTCAACCAGAGTAAATCATCTCGGTTATAATCACAGAGCTGAGCAAATCATTAACTCATTCAACCGGAGTAAATCATCTCGGTTATAAACTCAGAGTTGAGCAAATCATCAACTCATTCAACCGGAGTAAATCATCTCAATTATAAACTCAGAGTTGAGCAAATCATCAACTCATTCAACCGGAGTAAATCATCTCAATTATAAACTCAGAGTTGAGCAAATCATCAACTCATTCAACCGGAGTAAATTATCTCGGTCGGGACCTCAAAATGCAAAAGCAACAATCACAATGCTGAGGCAAAGATGAGACACTTCTATATATTGACAAAAAGAATATTACATTCTGAAGTGTAAGGCAAAAAATTCCTTCGCACAAAAAGAAAACAAAAGCTAAAAGTAGTACAGTTTGAGGTTGGCCGCATTCTATGGTCGGGGTATTCCTCTTCCATCCAAGTCTTGCAAGTGGTATGCCCCCTTGCCCGCCAGACCGGTTATCTTATAGGGTCCTTCCCAATTTGCCCCTTGTTTGCCTTCTCCTGGCACCAGGGTATTGCTCATGACCTTCCTTAAAACCCAGTCGCCTACTTTGAACGGTCTGGGATGCACCGTTTTGTTGTATTTTCTTGAAAGCTCTTGTTGGTAGGCGGCCACATGGACGAGAGCCTTTTCTCGGCGCTTTTCCACGAGGTCCAATTCTGGGGCAATGGCTTCGGCGTTCAACTTGGGCTCAAAACTTTCACTTCTGAGAATGGGCATTCCAACTTCCAAAGGTATGACCGCCTCCATGTCATATGCCAAAGCAAAAGGAGTTTTCCCGGTAGATCGCCGCGGGGTTGTTCGGTATGCCCAAAGGATGTTGGGGAGTTCCTCGACCCATTTTCCTTTGGCTTCCTCAAGCCTCTTCTTCAACCCATCAAGGATGGTCTTGTTTGATGCTTCAGCTTGACCATTAGACTGCGGGTAAGCCGGGGTAGAGTTGTAGAATTCAATCTTTAAGTCTTCACAGAATCCTCTCAATAAGCGGTACACAAATTGGGTGCCGTTGTCAAAGATCGAAATTTTGGGATACTAAACCGTTACCATATTCTCGCTGCACAAACCGCTTAACGCCTTTTCTTCTTGATTGTTGCCAAAGGCTCGCTTCAACCCATTTGGTGAAGTAGTCTGTGGCGGTGATGAAGAACTTCCGATTGCCTGCTGCAGTTGAGAGTCGCCCCACTATGTCTAGCCCCCACATCGCAAAGGGCCAAAGGCTGGTGAGGGAAAGAAGTTCCCTAGCTGACTGGTGGATTTGGTGGGCAAACTTCTAGCACTTCTCACATTTGCGAACATACTTCTACGTGTCAGCTTGCATGCACGGCCACCAAGATGGCTATGCTTATAGCCCGGTAGGCCAGAGATCAGCCCCTATGTGACTGCCACAGATGCCTTCGTGGATTTCATACAGGAAGGCTTCCACGCTGCTTAGGTGCACACACTTTAAATAGGGACCGGTGAAAGACTTCTTGTATAAGCCTGATGGAGAGAGCCAAAACCGCTCTGACTTCACCCGGATTTTATGTGCTTCCTTTTTTTCAGTCGGAAGGGTCCATTCTCTGAGAAAGAGGATAATAGGGTCCATCCAAGAAGGACCTAGCTCGGCGTAGAGTACTTCTGTCTGCCCGGCTTCCTCAATGCTGGGCCTCAGAAGGAATTCAATCAAGAGAGGGTTGGGAGATGTGCTATCGACCATAGAAGCAAGGCCGGCCAACTCATCTGCTCGGCCGTTTTCTTCTCAGCCAATCTGTTGGATCCTTATCGCCTTGAAACGATTGATGTGGTCTCTAACCAGAGTCTGGTACTTCGCCATTCTGTCATTCTTAGCTTCGTAAACGCCAAAAACTTGGTTGACCACAAGTTGGGAATCACTGTAAACCATTAGCTCGGACGCTTGCATCAAGCGCTTCTTGAGTCCGACAAAAGCGCCAGACCAAAGACCGTTGTTTGAGGCAGGGAAACCGAGGGTGATAGAATGTTGGATAGTTAGCCCATCTGGCGAAATCAAAACTATACCTAGCCCGGCACCGTGACAGTTCGAGGCTCCATCAACAAAAAGTTTCCATATTTCGCCAACAAAGAGCTTCCAACAGTCTGAGGGGTCCTGAGAGGCTTAAAGGTTGATGGGATCACGGTTGTTCGGTTGTTCGGTTTCAAGTTCTGTGCTGAGCAGTTCCACTTCAGCCCCCCTCGGTGATTCGGTGCCAGACTCAGCAAGTTGATCTGTAATGCCTAAGTCCGTGGCCGAATCGCCGAGTTGCGGTATTATGCCGTCTGCAGGCTCTGTGCTGAGCGGTTTCACTTCTTTCCCCTTTGGTGATGTGGTACCGGACGGAGCAGGTTGGTCGGTGATGCCCAACTCCGTCATTGCATCGCCAGTCAGGTATCAGATTAATCGAAAGTGCTTGGCGGCGCAAGTTCCGTCGCCGCCATCATCGTTTAACGTGTTATTGCGGTCTGGCCTGCATTCACTTTCTCATCTGCCGCAACAATATCCACCGGGCATACCGGATGAGTTCTAGGTGAGAATTTAGCAACGAAGTCGGCCAATGTCTGAGCTCTTATGGCAGTTCGTGGTTGGAATTTGACGTCGAATTGCCCCAATTCAACAGCCCACTTGAGGATTCGACCTGAGAAATCCGCCCGCTCGAACAATGCTTTGAGGGGGAGCTCGGTCAGAACGATGATCGTATGTGCATGAAAATAGTGCGCCAACTTCCTAGAGGCCATCATCAATGCCAATGCAAGTTTCTCCAGCGGCAAGTATCTCAATTTTGCCGGCAGCAAGGTTTTGCTAACATAGAAGATAGGGAGATGCTTGATTCCTTCCGACCGGACAAGCACCGCACTGACTGCATGCTGAGAAACGGTCAGATAAAGGTAGAGTTCTTCTTCGGGCTCCAGTGTGACCAACAGTGGCGTTGAAGACAAATACTCTTTGAGCTCGGCTAAAGCCCGATCACACTCTTCATCTCATGAGAACTTGGATTTCAAAGCTTGAAAGAACGGGCGGTAGCGATCTGATGACCGGCTTATGAATCGGTTAAGCGCGGCGGCCATTCCGGCCAGATGCTGCACATCCTTAGCCGAACTGGGCTGCTTCAATTCTTGCACGGCTCGGATCTATGTGGGGTCTGCCTCGATGCCTCGGTTTGTGACTAGGAAGCCTAGAAATTTTCTGGATCCCACGCCAAAGGCACAGTTAGACACATTCAGGCGTAGCTTGTGTTGTTTGAGAATGGAGAACATCTCGGCCAAGTTGGACAAGTGGTCTACTAGATGCCGGCTTTTGACCACCATATCATCAATATAAGCCTCCATTGTTCGGCCTAGCAGAGGAGCAAACATCTTGGTCACCATCCTTTGGAAAGTTGCCCCGACGTTCTTCAAACCAAAAGGCATGACCCTAGAGCGTAAGAGTCCCTGGAGTAGTGAAGGAGGTGATTTCTCGTCGGGCCGTGCATGACCATCTGATGATAACCGCGGTAGGCATCTAAGAAACTGAGCCAGTTATATGTCCAGCTGTTAAGTCCACAAGCTAGTCTATTCAGGGCAGTGGAAAGCTGTCTTTAGGGCAAGCTCGGTTGACGATCTGGTAGTCAACGCAAACTCGCCACTTTCCATTCTTCTTGGGTACAACAACTGTGTTCGAAATCCACCGAAGGTAGTGCACTTCCTAAATAGCTCGCGCCTCAAGCAAGTTCTTAACCTCCTCTGCGACTACCTCGGCGTGCAGCAAATACGATCTCCTCGTTCTTCAATGATCGGCTTTAAGGCCGAAAAACATTCAAGTGATGACAAATAAAGCTCGAATCGATGCTGGGCATGTTATAAGGCGACCATGCGAAGACTTCAATATTCGCCATCAAGAATTCCACCATCTCGGTCTTTTCCTGTGCGGTGAGGCTTGAGCCTAGCAGAAAGAACTTGTTCAGGCTGTCGGTGTCAATCCACACTTCTACCAACTTTTCAACAGCTTTGTCCTTAGCTTTGGTGCCTACATCGTCTAGGACCCCCCGATTTTCCAGTCCCTCTATCATTTGGACGAAGCCTTTCGCAGCTCGGCTCCCGTTGACTGCTACGAAGCATTGCTTCGAAATGACCTGATCGCCCCAAATCTCCTCAATTGCCTCCATAGCCGAGGGGAATCTCATCACCTGATGGTAGGTCGACGCTACGGCTTGCATAGCGTGAAGCCATCCTCTTCCAAGGATCATGTTATAAGTAAATGGCACCTGCAACACCCATAACTCCACTTGCTTGACCACGGATCCCGCTTTGACCGGCAGGATAATTTTTCCCAAGGGCCACTCCAATTGCGAGTTGAAACTGACCAGTGGCGAAGTTGTCGAAGCCAAGTCTGTATCTTAGAGTTTGAGCTGCTTGAATGCGTTGTAATACATGATCTCAACCGAGCTTCCCTGATCGATCAAGATACGCTTGACATCGAATTCCTTGACGCGGAGTGTCACTACTAAGGCATCGCAGCGGCGTCAATGCGCCCAAATCCCTTGTAGAGAAACTGATCACGTCTTTTTCTTCAGTCTTTCCCCTCTTGATGGCAAGCTGGACCGACAAAACTTCCCTCATGTGTTCTACCTTCTTAATCATGCCACGGAGCTCGGATACACGCACCGGCTCCACTATGCCGTGGATGACATTAACAACTCCTTGTGGGGGCGCCCAAGTCACCCGGTGCACGCGGATCAACCGGGGCTTGGTCTGCTTTCACGCCCCCGTCAATGTAAAGGTCCAGGTGTCCGGCTATGACTAGCTCTTCCAAGTGTTGCCTCAAAGGCAAACAGTCCTCTGTCCGGTGGCTGCGCTCCCGGTGAAATGTGCAACGGTACCACGAATTGAAGCCCCTCTGTCCATCGCCCAACTTGGTAGGAAACCGGACATAATCCTCGTCACGGATTTCACTAAGTATGCGATAAATTGGAATCTTAAAAACCGTGGTGATGCCTGTCCTGGCCTTCAGCCTTCTGTTTGCATCGGCTACGTCATCCCTGGGGTAGTCATCTCGGTCATTTCAACGCCCCCTACCCCGGTTTTTGCGACTTGAACCACGGTCTGAATCCTCAGCGCGATCATTTGGACGGTTGTTCTCCTGTCTGACCGCGTGCACCTTGCCAGCTGACCTCTTGTCTGTTGCTACCGGAGTTGTTTTCATGTAGATGTCGCATCATCTTCTACTCGGATGTGCTCATTGATGCGCTGCATTAGTTGGCCCATGGATGTCGGCTGGTGCATAGAAAGCGAGTCCCGCAGTCTATGTCCGACCGGGAGACCACGCTTGTACTGTGTGATTGCAAGGTTGACCGAGCAATCCAAGATCTCGTTGAAGGTTTCCCAGTATCTAGAGTTGTATGCCTTGAGCGTGTCGCTCAGCTCCATCTTGACACTGAGAATGTGGTCAACTTCCTTTAGCATCTTGGTGTTGGTTTTGAAGCGCGTCACAAAAGCTTCCGCCAACTGATGCCACCTTTCTGTGCTCCCCTCTGGCAGCCTCTCAAACCATTTCAAGCCCAACTCACCCAAACTTGATGGGAAGATAAGGCACATAAGGGCGTCATTTCGCCTATGTCCGGCCATGACTTGTCGGAAGTGGCTTACATGCATATAGGGATCGGTCTTTCCGTCGTCGAGCGTGAACTTTGGCTGGTGGAGCCCTGCTGGAAGCGGTGTTGTTTCTATCTCCAAGGAGAAAGGGGTGGCGCTCAGCCTTGCCAAGTCTGTGTCTAGCAAGAGAGGCGCGGCTAGGCGGGGTGGAGGCATTCCGACCTCTTCACTAGCGTGAACCCCATAGGATAGCAACTGGAATGCCGGCACCCTCTGAGCCTCTCTCCGACGAGCCCGTTCCTTCAAGACTAATCGCAAATCCTCTGAACGAGCGGAATAAGAATACCTCGACGTCGTCGTCGGACGTGAAGGTTGATAGGTGCTGTCTTGCGCGCTGGACCTCTGTACATGTGCGTCGGAATCTCTAACCTTATAACTTTTGGTGATTGAGATGGACGG
Source organism: Camellia lanceoleosa (assembly GCA_025200525.1). Lineage (NCBI taxonomy): Eukaryota > Viridiplantae > Streptophyta > Magnoliopsida > Ericales > Theaceae > Camellia > Camellia lanceoleosa. The sequence goes on along the minus strand of CM045771.1, from coordinate 74,470,516 downwards.
AGTATACTGCTGGCTCTGACTGCATGAACGGTGGGGTTGGGTGCGCTCACTGTGGTCTCCCACTCCAGCTACACCCTTCCCTTTAACATGCCGCTTGAGATCCTCCATCTCCGCCGCCATTCTCCGGATGACGGCGTCTTGGTCCCTTAGCTTGTGTTCCAGGCGTCTGGCGTGCGATTCTCTTCGCCGCCGGTGACCGTCTGGACTCCGAGAATGACCAAAGCTCCTTCCGCGCTTATCCTACGCGTCTCTTGATTGTCCTCCTGGAGAAGTCTCTAGGCCCGCCATAGGAGGAATGACCGGTTGTCCTTCTCCGCCTCGTCTCGACTCGGTAACTCCGTCAATGGCGGACAACGGAATCTCGTCGTTGTTCACCATGGACGGCGATCAGATGAGTCTGGGAGAGAAGGTTTTGTCTGTCAAGGTTCCCCCAAACAGCGCCAATTGTGCGGGGAGCAAATATTCCGGCAACCGCACTTCTTTCTTCCAAGCTCTTGCCTGTCCGATCTACCTGTGAGCACAACGGCAGTGAGCTACTCGGCGGTGTGTGGCCGGAAAACCCCTCCGATGATCAAGTTAGAACACACACACAGGGATAGAGAGAGAGAGAGAGGACTGAGTTGTGCTTAGTGTATGTCTCACCAAAATGTCATCTGCCTAGGCATGGGGGGCGCAGACATGATTATATACTTTCTGCACCCCAAACCTACTCCCAGTAGCCTCTTGACACGTGGTGCTGCTATCCCATCTGTCAGCACAAATCCAGCTGAACATCACCTAACCAAGTTACCAACCCACACCATTCGGAGCTCGGCAGCCGGGTTGCGACATCTCGGCTACCAACGGCCGTGCTGCATAGCTAGCTAGAGGGCTCCGCTCGCTGAGCTCAATGACGACCGAGCTCGGCTGTATTCCGACATAGCCGAGCTCATGATAAGTCAAGCTGGTTAGCCGTCGGCCTTCCTACCGAGCTAACGCATGAACCGTGGAACCTAGTGGGGCAGGCGAACATCTCGGCCGAAACCCCACCAGACCAGCTTCCGTGCTAACAAGCCCAAAGTAGCCCGGTTCCACGTGCCTTGTGCCGTTACCGAGCAAAATCCTTTCTGAATAGGCCAAGGCTATCACGGCCCAAATGTGTTTGTCCCACAATTTGTCCGATCATTATCACGGCCCAATCCAGATCATAAATCTCTCTCTCAATTTATTATATATATTTTTATATATTTTAAATATAGGATAAAATATATTTATAGTTCCTAAAATATATATTTCTTGTCATTTTGAATTTTTAAATTAAAAGGTTTTCAATTTCATTCTTAAAATTTTTAATTTGAGCAAATTTGGTCCAATTCTAAACGGACAATCTAAATAGTTAAAGGAATGATAATAAAAAACACACATGATTCTTAAAATATGTATTTTGTGTCACATCACTCCCTAAATTTTTTATTTTAACAATTTGGTCCTGAAACATTTATGGAGAAAATAAAACATAACCTTACAATATTAAAGGACAAAATTAATATTTTAGAGATCAAAATGATACAAAAATATATGTTAAGGACTATGGTTGAATTTTTTAAATTTTCCATTAATGATGTAAACAACTGTTTGGAATTGGACCAATTTAATTCAAATTGACAATTTTGAGGACAAAATGAAAAAATTAAAATTTAAGGACAAATGATAAAGAACGAATACTTTAGAGAGTAAAATTATATTTTATCTTTTAATATACTTTTTATGTATTATTTAACACTAAAAATAATTCTACGATCTATTTTAAACAATTTCCTTCATGCTTAGCTAAATTTCTCATGTTCACATCGTTAAAATCTGCATTTATTAAATAATTTATAACTAAGTAGTCAATTCAAATAATGTTCCTTGATGGTGAAATATAGCTATCTAACTGAGTTCTCTACAAGCTGTAATTTCATGTTCTTGGCGTCTGACTATCTCTCTCCTTCTTTTGTGCTTCTTTCCATTACTCTCTTCGTTTCCCACCTTCCATGTTTGACTTCTTTTTTTCATTTTTTTTAAAAAAATTTTTAGGAATTACACTGACACTACCCTAAAAAGTATTTTAGAAAAATAAAAATATATTATAAATAAAAATATATTCATTAATTTGTAATAATTTTTAAAATTTAGGGATTGTTTAGGATTTGCTTATTTAGTATACTTTTTACATTTTTATAAAAAGATGTGCCAAAAAAAAAAAAAAAGATGAGGTGATCTAAATAAATACTTTATCAAAAAAGTACATTTATTTAAATCATTCCCAAACAATCTCTTACACTTAATAATAATTTCTCATTTTTTCCACACAGACACTCTCTCTCTCTCTCTCTCTCTCTCTCTCTCTCTCTCTCTCTCTCTGATATGATCTCCAACTATTTTTTTGGGGGATGTACCAATAAATCCCAAATTAATAATTTATACACTGTTTAGTCCTAAAAGTTTTTTTATAGACTGAAAGGTCCCATTACAATGTTAATAACCTCAGATACAATGTTAATAACATCAGAGTAATGTTACAAACATTAGATTTCAAACATCTAATGTTCATCAAATTTCAATAATGTTTGAAATTATAGGATGACAAACATCTAATGTTCATCAGATTTCAATAAATTTTGAAATTATAGAATGAAACATCAGATCATTTACATCATTTACATCATGCTGATATAAAAATGGAACTAAATGGAGCATAAGAAAACTTTTAGGACTAAATGGTTCAACTTTTCAAAAAGTAGGACTCATGGGTAAATTTTTCTTTTTTTTTTTTTTAATAAATTACATTGATAATTAGGGATGGCAATTTGAAACCGGCCCGACGGGGATCCCCGATCCCGACCCCGATTTAAGCGGGTTTTCCCCGAAAAATACCCCGACGAGGTGATGATATCGAAAATCAATCCTCGATCTGTCAGGGGCGGTGATCGATGTTTGATCCTCCCGGCCCGATCCCCACTCCGCCTCGAAATTCCCCGAAATAAAATGACTTTTATACCCCTAATATATAATATAGATATATAATAAACCGTGCACTCAACTCTCGTTCTTATCTCTGTCTCTAACCTCTCTCACTCGGTCTCACTCTCACTCACGTTCTTCTCTTCTCTCTCACTCTCTCAACAGTCGATCTCCAGTGCAGTGTGTGAGAGCTTCATGTCATCGCCGATCTCTCAACTCTCTCAACTCTCTCACTGGTGTTCTCAACTCTCTCACTGGTGGTCGATCTCTCACTGGAGAGCTTCGTGTCACTGTCGATCGCCATCGCCGATCTCCTCCGATCTCCTCATCCGCCGATCTCCCCGCCGCCCTCCTCCGCCGATATCCTCCTCTGCCGCCCTTATCAGCTCCTCAGATCTGTAATTTTTTTTTGTTCTGTAATTTTTTTTTGATCTGAAATTTTTTGATCTGTATTTTTTTGATCTGTAATTTTTTGATCTGAAATTTTTTGATCTGTATTTTTTTATCTGTATTTTTTTGATCTGAAATTTTTTGATCTGTAATTTGATGATGAGTTGTAATTTTTTTGTTTTTGTAATTTGATGAGGATCGGGGAATTTCGGGGTCGGGGAAACCCGATCCCCGTTGGGGACGGGGATGGGGACTATGAAAGGATCCCCGTCGGGGATCGGGGCCGGGGACGGGGAAGTTTTGGCTATCGGGGATCGGGGACGAGGAGGGTGATCCCCGGCCCCGCCCCGCCCCGTTGCCATTCCTATTGATAATTCCTACTTTTCACTCTTTATATTATTTTGGTCCTCGTAATTTTAATTAATTTAATTTTAACCATTAATTTTAAAATGAGAAACTTTTGTGCATTTCTGATGTTAAGATTTTAAAGGATAAAAGACATACAATATTTTCTTAGTGATTAGGGTCCCTTAATATTTTTTTAGAAAAATATCAATCCAGAAAAGTTTCAAAAGATAGACAAATTTCTATAATTTGCTCAATTTTTCTAATTTTATTACGGGTGTAATTTTGGCTCACTGCTCGTGGGCAGCCCGAGGTGGGCCCGGTCCGTTTAGGTCTGAACCCAAGCCCAGCCAGGGCCTTCGCTGAGTCTCGGTTCGACCTCCTGGCTCGGCGCTCGGGCCTCGGCACGCAACCGCCCCCAAAGCCCTTCGGCGAAGACCACACCCGAGGCCCAATATTATTTTTAATGGAAAATAATAAAATTTTAGTAGAAAAAATTAAAAAAATTGTTTAGCCTCGCCCAAGCCCGAGTCCAGGCCCGGCCCGGCCCTAGGCCCGGCTCACTGGCCCGCCCAAAAGCCCAAATACCCCTGGGCTTGGTCTTAGTTTTTTGGCTTTGTAAACTCGGTTAAATCCGATTTTTGGCAAAAGCCCGCATAAGGCTGACATGGGCAGGCAGGATAAATTTGGCTAGGCCAAAATTACATCCCTGGATTTTATCTACGTTTTCAAATTTCTTTGCTACGTGGTTGGTTTTTATTGGGACAACCCATCAACAGCACCAACACTACTATTGTTGACTACAACAAAACCGAACCCATCTAGGTTTATTATTGGAATTGACTATTTGGCTATGAACTATTCCAATTGAATGCAAACTTTATCCACGCGATCATGGTAAATTTAGCTAAGAACATGAAGTTACAGCTTGTAGAGAGCTCGGGTTATTATTTGAATTCACTACTTAGGTCTCGTTTGGGGAGTAATTATTTTAGTTAAAAGGTTAAAAAGTTATTATAAGTTGTCATATCACTTTTTCTACTTTTCTGCACATCTTTTTGTAAAAAGCAAAAAAGTTACTAAAATAGTCAGTTCCCAACGATGTGAACATAGTAAATTTAGCTAGGCATAAAGGAAATTCTTTAAAATAGATCGTAAAATTGTTTTTAGTGTTAAATAATACATAAAAAGTAAATTAAAAGATAAAATATAATTTTACTCTCTAAAGTATTCGTTCTTTATCATTTTAATCCTTAAGTTTTAATTTTTCATTTTGTCCTCAAAATTGTCAATTTGAATTAAATCGGTCGAATTTCAAACAAATGTTTACATCGTTAATGGAAAAATTATAAATTTCAACTATGGTCCTTAACATATATTTTTTGTATTATTTTGATCTCTAAAATATTAATTTGTCAATTTTGTCCTTTAATATTGTAAGGTTATGTTTTATTTTCTCCATGAATGTTTCAGGACCAAATTGACAAAATAAAAAATTTAGGGACTAAAGTGACACAAAATATATATTTCAAGGACCATGTATGTATTTTATTATTATTCCGTTAACTATTTAGAAGGTCCGTTTAGAATTGGACCAAATTTATTCAAATTAAAAAATTTAAGAATGAAATTGACGAAATTTAAATTTAAAAGTTTAAAATGACAAGAAATACATATTTTAAGAACCATAAATATATTTTATCCTATATTTAAAAATATAAAAATTATAAATATTTTGATATTTTGTACTTATTAGTAATAATCCGCAAGATTGTTATTAGTAAGACTCTATCATAATTGCTTCAAGAGACTTTCAACATTTTGGATAGTTTGAAATGTACGTTTGATTATATCTCGAAAAAGATTAGGTTTATGCTAAGGTAAATTATAAATAGATTCTCGTATTTTAGTAACCTTTAGTTTTTAGCTAAAATATAAGATAAAAAAATTAGGATAAATTACAGTTACACCCCTTGAGATTTATTTAAAATACAATTTTCTCCCATAATTTTAGAAATTATATCACGCCATTTAAGTTTATAATTGCATAACAAATGCCACTTTTTATTAATAAATCATTAAGTCAATTAACAGTTTTTAATGACGTCAGAAACATATTTCAATTAACAATTTAGATGATCTTATTGTGTATAGGAGAGTAGTTAATGATTTTATTTTTTCTGCTAATTTTGTTAAATAAAAAATTCTAACAATGGGAGTTTTTGTAATTTTTTAAACTATAGGGATAATCCTTATTTTAAACAAATCTCAGGGGTTGTATTTTTAATTTACCCAAAAATTATATGTTTGGGATGATTTTTTGGCCTTTTATGAGAAAAATGTGCACAAAGTAAAGAAAAGAAAAATATTTTATTTATTTATTTATTTATTGGTATAGTTTGTTAGCTTTTTGACATTTTTAGTAATTTTTTGACTTTTAAACTAAAATTCAAACTCCTAAGTATACAGAAGATATTAGTATCAATATTAGTAAATAAATAGCCATCAGATAAGCAAACTTGCAACAAAAAAGAGTCCCTCTGACATTGAGTTTGTCCTATCTACTTGTTAGTGAAAATTATGCAAGGCTTTGATTGACAATAACCAAACAATAATTTAAACAAAACAATTTAAATAAGAGCAATCAAGCAACTGTGGAAATAGTTTGAATGCCTCAAAAAGATGAGGACTTCTTTGGAACAATTGACAATTACAAAATAAACAGCGTAAACAAAGAGTAATTTCAGAATGAAACTACTGAAATTTACGCAGTCACCAGATACAATTTTATAGAGAAAACTACTCCTAAATTACAGCACTACTCGTAAGTCTAAAGCCTAAGTGATGTTGAGTTGTTAATGCCCTTTCCTTCTGCAAATCTATGACTTTTATAGCTCTCCTTACTTCTCTAACCCATGACTCCATGATCCTTAAAGTCTGCAATTGCTGATGCATAACTGCTATAACTGCCCCTCTTGCAATTTGCCCATTAAACCCATAACCTTCTGCCAGTAACTGCTCCACTACCTGGGCCACTCCATAAATAAGATTCAACTCTTATTAGTGACACTTGTCCTTTGATTGATGCAAGATCCCCATTTTCACTCTACCACATACCATTACCTGACTGGTCCACCTATGGACAGAATCCAACAAAAATGGGTGCAAACAATGCCCCCTTGTTTAACTTAAGTAAATATCGAATGTTTTTAACTTAAACAAATTTGCTTCTTTAGGCCCAAATAAAGAAACCACGGCCCAAATGCAAATGACCTGCAACTCTAGTTCACACTCTGTAATGAGTTGAATCAAAATGAATTTATACTTTAATCTCAGTTGGGGATTTATTTTAAATTATTAAACTCCATTCATTTTGAACCCAATTGATTGAATCATGAGTTTTATTATTATTATTTGATTAGCATAAAAGAGTTGTGAATATTTATGGTGTATACCATTAAATGAAATATATTTTGTGGTGAAAAAATATTATATCTTTTATCATTAATAATGCTAAAATATACTTTTAATTAATATATATATATATATATATATGTATATATATAGATATTTGTACTGAAAAAAAAAAAAACACGTGGACCTCTCTCTCTCTCTCTTAGCTTTCTCTTCAATGGAGGATGACGAGTTGCATTTATCTAATAAATCAGCTGAGAATGATGAATATTTATTAGTTCTTGAGCTCTCTGAAGATGACCTTCTTTTTGAGAAAAAGAAGAAATTACTAGAAGATAATGGTTTCAATCTCCAAGGACATGTATCCTTGAAGAACTCCTCTTGTCCTAATTGGTTAAATACAACCATGAAAATGCTAGTTCAAAGAGCAAGAATCATATGCTTGGATGAGGTAGAACTTTACTTTGGTGGAGTTGATGTAAATTCTTCTGTGGAATTTGACAATCCTAGAATTGAGCTAGAGGCTTTGCATTCAATCATGTCACTCATTAATAAAACTCTCTCTAGTGGTAATCATAAAGAAAAATGCTTGGGACCTCTAATTAGAGGTACCACTAATGATGTCGCAGTGGGTCTCACCACTGCCACAACCAATCCTGTGTCTTGATTTTTTTTTTTTTCTTTTTTTTTCTTTTTCCACCTCATTAGAGGTGTGTTTAGAGGTGTGTTTTTAGAAGTCTCTAGCATTGTTGAATCATAAAATAACAGATCTTCTTCAAGATTTACAAAATAACACTTTCCTATTTTTTCTTCTTTCTCTCTCTTTGGTCTCTCTCGTGGATCTCAATTCTCTCTCTTCTTGAATTTTTTTTGGGTTACATTTACCATATAAAATCTTTGATCTACCAAAATCTATTAAGTTTTAGACCCATGTTCTTGAGATCAAAGTGAAGAGCTTGGTGAGAGCAACATTTTGATCGGTGGAGATCAAAATCCGACAAAGTCAAAAATTGGGGTTTTTGCTTGTTTCCTCTTCTAGCTTGAGGTAGGAATTTTTCCTACACTTATTTATGTACTTTTACTTGATTATATGGAGCTTAGAGTTGTATATAATTTAATTAGAATTTTTGAAAAATTTGTGATTTATTTGCTTAAAAGGGGAATTTTGAGAAAAATAAAGAGTTGACGCCCAAATTATGAAAGCGTAAACTTGGAATATGTTTGTAAGGTTATGAAAGAGCTATGTTTTAAATTTGAACAAAAATGGACTTTGACTCGATTGGTTTTGAAATTTTTACGGTTTGCAACCAAAAGAGCATTTTAAAGAAAACAAAGGAATTACATTTAACTTTTGGGGCTTTTGATCAAAATAGGATGTCATAGTTGAATAATGCTTGGATAATGAGTTTGGAAAGAAAATGATGTTTTCTTGGGCATTAACGGTATTATTTTGCTTAATTTATCTGTTGGAATAAAACTGACACGGTTAGAAATGAACCTTGAGAGATTACCGGACGTGATTGTGATATGAAAACTAGTGTAGTTATTCATATTTGATAAGATGTGGAATAGATTGTATTTATCAAAATTTTTAGAATTTAATTGTTTAAAAATATCTGTTTTGGGCTATCGGTAGAGAATAGCCATGATTGTTGCAGAAAGGCATGAGACTTAGGTAAATCGAACCACATTTCTCATTTGTTGCATTAGACATTGCATTACATTCATTTCATTGGAAATGTATCTGTTTTTGAGAAATGTTTGGAAATGTATTTGTTTACGAAAAGATAAATACTTGGTGAATCTGGGTAGGGAACGTAGGACCGCGTGGTTAGGTGTCGAGCCTTCCAGTTTACTGGTAAAAATGATAGTGGTAGTGCATTAGGGCCTACTTGCAGACACTCACCTAGAGATTCACAGAGCATGTATTCATGTAACAGATATGGTTTAAAATGGAAATGGTCTTATATCTGTTGTTGCATCTTAGCATTGCATGCTTTATAAAAAGAGAGATAAATTGTTTTATCATGAGCATGGCATGAGCATACTCCTCTTTAGTCTTGTCATGGTTCATATGTTGTGTAGTATATCTCTACTGGGCTGTGGCTCACCCTATAAGGGAAACCATTTCAGGTACAGGTGCTATGCCTCCGCCAAGGCATTGACTTGGGAGGACTCGGAGCTGAGGCTTCATTTTTGTTTTATTGTTATTTGTTGAATGTAAGCCCAGGGCTGTATTTGCGTTGAGTTGAAACTCCATTTTGTGTAACCAAGAATGTTCGTGGATAAATTTGTAAGCCTGTAGGGCACTTATTATTTGTTTGGCTTCCATTTCATACTTGTTGTAAAATACATGTTTGGGATTGGAACTGGGTCGTTGAGATGTGAATAGCATGTATTTGACATTTGGGATTTAATGGAAATGGATGCATAGAATAATTAGCTATATATATGTGTTTGTCTATCAGGTGGGTTTTGTTGCATAAATAGATATATCCTGCCCAATTTTCGAGGCATTACACACTCAATACTGGGCTCATCACAAACTATAAAAAGCCAACCTTTTCAACTTCACATTAATTTAGTTCCATCCCCCTCTTTTCGAAATCCTCAGACTGTCCTTCTCCTTTTTAAAAACTTTCACTTGAAATCCAACCATCTCAAAACCCTAAGCCATGGCACCCAAGAATCGAAACCCATCAAAGAAGATGACAATAATGACGACCTTCTTCGGTTCCCAAATTTTGTCAGATCACTCATCTCTCCATTGAAACTTGACATCACTCTGTTCTCTTCTAACCTGAGTCCTAGTTGGACCCATAGGTTTCCACCTTAACAAAGGAAATTTTGGATGAAACACACCTTGCCAACCAACATGTTTAGGAGCTAGTGGCTTTACTGTTCTTGGTTGAACTTGGGGGGTAAGCTTATGGAAACCTTACCCCTTGACCATGAAACTAACTTGGCCTAAATGGATTCATCTCACCCATCCCATCCATAAACCTCCAACCTTGGCCAATAAATGGCCTTGACATAAAGAATAGCCTCTGAACATGACTATGGTCGTTGGGTGGCCTTTGATTCCTCAATTGCCTCACTTTAATTTTGACATGTTCTGCACCATGGACAGAAGGGTAAATAGGTTCCCATTTAAACAAAAATGGACCATACTTCTCACCATATGATCTGTCGATAGGTCTAAAAGCCCTAAGATCCTGCTCAGCATACAATAACTTCTCCCTATTGAAAATTTGAAGATCACCTGCACCTAAGGTATTGAACCTTAAGCAATGATCTCTCATACTCTCCTTCAACTTATCAGCCAAAATTGCTTGCAACATTTCCTTCTCAGTTCCACATCTTGAACAAACAAACTTGTCTTCATCTATCATCTTCTTTCCCATCACTTGTTTCTCTTTATGGATTTTCTCTAAATTAGTTAGCAACACACTTGGATTTAGGGCCTTTCTCTTGATGCTGGTTGTTATCGTATGAATTGGTGCCATCTTTGGAAAAGGATTATTGTCTACTGCCATAACCCCTTTTTCTTTCTCTGCATACTTCAATAACTCTTTTTGTATCAAATCTTACACACAATTCCTAAAAGTTACACAATTATTGGTAGAATGTCTAAATATAATGAGTTGAATCAAATTGAATTTATACTTTAATCTCAGTTGGAGATTTATTTTAAATTATTAAACTCCATTCATTTTGGATCCAATTGATTGAGTTGTGACCCGTTAGTAACCATGTAATAGTGTTGTGGTTTTATTATTATTATTTGATTACCATAAAAGTTGTGAATATTTATGGTGTGTACTATTAAATCAAATATATTTTGTGGTAAAAAAATATTATATTTACTTTTGTCATTAAATATGTTAAAATGTATTTTAATTGATGTATATATATGTAGGTGTGTATATATATAGCGACCCAGGATTTTATCCCAACTTTCGTTGTGTTCCGGACTCAGATTCCGTGATTATATACTGTTGTCTATGTCTTGTTTCCTTCCTTTAACTCTTGGTATTTGAGTTTTGGATTATGTTGTGCGTGTTTGGAACAAGTTGGTTGTTAGTTAGTCTATAATGTTATTGCCCAGATTTTGGCATCTTCGCTCGAGCGAGCCTTGTGAAATTGTTTCTTCGCTCGAGCTAGACTTCTTGCGCTCGAGCATGTAACGTCCTCAAAATAATACATAAAACCAACAATTTCGACATGCATTGATATAGGAGAATAAAACATCATTCCATTCATTAGAGTAGTTAAGTACAAAAATATTACATGTTGACAATAAAAGTAAATGCCCTATGGGCTTATAACTTCCCAAGCCAACACTTGGTCACCAAAGAGAGTACTAACTCAAAAACACTTTAAGGCCTTGGCTTGAATTTACATGTAATATCAAAATAACAAAATACTTAAAAAAGTTCTCAACTCCCAGAAACACCCAAGCTATGTCCGTGGAGGTAGCATATCACCTAGACCTGAAAATGATGTCCCATATAGGGTGAGCCAAAGCCTAGTAGAGATATACTAAACCAAGTATAAGCAATGACTAAAACAGTAGCATTTGATAGATGGTTAACACTTATAAACTAGTTATATCACAATACAGTCACATGACAATTATGTCCATGTTACGTTCCACTTTCCTTTACTTATCCAAATCATTTCATAAACATGGCTCAGAACCTGACCAAACAATTAATAGGAATACATTCCTTATTAAATATGTCCTTTATTCACAATTCAAATGAGTCTACAACTCATATTAAAAGCACTTCCAATATTTCAATTTAATACACACATTTGCTGTATTAACATTTCAAGTGATACACATAATTGCTGTATCCATGGAGTCCATCCCCTATCTCCTCCCAAACAGGTTTGAGAGTTCATCTCCTATCTCCTCCCAAACAGTATGCATATGCAACGTATTTAACAATTGTCATACGCAATAATCAATCAATACACGTATTTGCTGTATTAATTCACCGTCATATTCAATGACATATTCAATGTGATTAGTTTCAGTTTTCCTTAATCAACATACAATGTCTACAATAATCAAGACTATCCTCCACTGATAGCCCAAAGCAGTTATTTCTAAACAGACAATAAATGCATTAAATAGATATAATATCAACATTTATATAGGTGAGTGATAAATTAATCCAACTACACCCTTCAATCCCATAATTTCCCAATTTCATGGATTTCAACTCAATTCCATATTTTTCCCAAATTAATTATATCAATTAATTTATCACAACAATTAGGGCATTTTCCCCCTTTATCAAAAATTAACCCTAAGGTTCAATTTCCTCAATTTGACACTAATGATGCCATTTTTCAAGTCTTGCTTACACATGGAGTTTAATATATGAAAAACCCCTTTTTGTCAAATTACAAATAAAACCCTAACTTTTCCCAAAATTACCCAACATCACCAACTAATCAAAATGACCAAAATTTAAGACAAAGTTCATAAGATGGAGTAAGGTATCCCTACCTCGAAATTAGAAGCCTAAAGGAGAAGATGGTGAATACCCGAAATGCTCCAAATCCATAACTTTTCAGATTAAAATGAAGCCCAAGCCACCATCTATCTTTCTTACAAAGGACTTAGGGTAGAAACACACTCTATGTAGATCAATCCCTAGAGAGAAGATATGTAGAGAGAGAGAGAGGATGGTTCTAGGGTTTGAGAAACAAAAGAGATGAAAAAAATGAAGTGTTTCCTCACGCTTTCACGATATAACACGTGCTTACTGAAGCGAAGGATTGGTCGCCGAGCGACTGCATAAAGGACCCTCGCTCGAGCGTAGAAAGTATCGCTCGAGCCAACAATTCAGTGTCGCAACCCGAAGCATGCTCGAGCGACAGAATGCTCGCCGGCGAAGAAACAAAACATAGACCTCACTCGCCGAGAAGGAAAGCTCGCCGAGCCAAGAAATGCAACTCACAGTCCAAGATTAGACGCAGACGCAAGCTCGAGCGAAGGACTTCGCCGAGCCACCAGATAAAACTCAACTCTCGCCGAAAGGAAACCTAGCTCAAGCGAAGGATCTAAAACAAAGAGCTCGCTCGAGCGAAGACACCAAAAATTGGGCAGCAACCATTTGTTTCAAAACTCACCAAACCTGTTACAAACCTGTCCAACACATCCTATAACTCAAAGACAAAGTATTGAAGGACGGAAACAAGATATAACAAATGCCAATACTACGGAACATAAGTCTGGAATACTGTACATAAAGGGGTAAAACCCGGGATCGCTATAGAGCGTGCGTCTGCGTTGATGTGAGACCTGAAGCTTTGCATTCTACGCTCGAGCGACGCTTCTTGTGCTTGAGCGAGGCGACTTGTTGTGTTTGGTCGCTCGAGCAACAACTTCTTCGCTCGAGCAAGCCTGTTTATATCAGATCGTGAATGAGATATTTCAGAACACTTTTGCAGCTCACTCTCTTTGAAAAACTCTCTAAAAACGCAAGTTTTCATACTCACTCTCTAGAATACACCTTCTCTCTAAGATTTCATCTAGATCCGTTGTGTTCTTGACCTTAGTGTCTTTGAGAATAAGGTAAAGGGCTTCAAGAACTTCGTGTTTATCCGAGTAAGTGTTGGTTTCGTAAACTTTGGAGTTTCGATCTTGTTTGCCCGTCTTCTACACTTAAGGTAAGGATTTTCTTTGAGTTATATATATATATATTTGCAAGATCTAGATGATTTTTGAAATCATCCTTGTTAAGTTTCAAAAATTATTGTTGATTAAAAAAATAGTAATTTTTGAAAGTAGGTTTACTATTTGATCTTTTGAGATAGAAATTGGGTATTTTGAACTATGTTGATTAAAGGTGAGATTTCTTCAAATGTTTTGGAGATGGATTGTTTTAGTAAGAAAACCTAGAAAATAGAAGTTCTAAAAAGATGTTGAGAAATCATGGATGATGTTGTTATATTTATTTTGTATGTCAAAATAAATGGATGTTGGAAAATCTCTTATTTATATACATATAAATGATGTTTTCATGGAATATGGGAATTGTTGAGATTGCTTGAAATGTGGGAATTACGTTATCCCTTGGATGAATTGAAATAAATGTATTTATTTCATCTTGTGAAATTGTATTGAAAGGAGAAATGGAAATTTGATTACAATGGAAATATTGTGTGGAAAAATTGAAAATGGATGAAATGTTGCATTGCATTAATTGATACATAGGCATATCAATTCATTGATAATGAAGAGCTTTGAAATTTGATTTGAAAACTTTACATTGAGTAAAGAATGTTGAGAAACAAGTTTTCATGAATTGGTTTTGGGGTGAATACAGTGGTAAGTCTTGAAAGGTAGTGTAGAGGATAGGTGTTGAGCCTTCCAGTTAATACTAGTAAAAATGACAGATTATGAGTGTCGAGCCCTCCAGTTGATACTAGTAAAAATGACAAATTGGTAGTACTTATATAGTCTACTTGCAGACATAGACCTAGGGACTACCAGAGTTGTATTTACCACCCCTTGAGTTAAATTGTTAAGCTTTGAATAATGGAAATTGCATAGCATCATCGAGCATGATGGCTTTCAAAAGATAAAGATGTGAATTATTTACAAAAAGGCATAACATGGCATATGCATTCATCTCTTGAGATATATATAAAATGTATATATACTTTGTGAAGGATTTTTCTACTGGGCTTTATGCTCACCCTACGTGATTTTTGTGCAGGAAAAGATATAGTGAATCTGCCTAATTGAGGGCGTGGAAATGTGTATGTTGAGAGCACAAGGTTCTCATTTGCTGTGATTCTATTTGTAAGCCAAGGGCATTGTATGTGTGGGTTGAATAACCTTTTTGTGTAACCAGGCTTAAGCCCTGGAAACTTGTAAACCCTTTGGGGTATTTACTTGTTGTTGGATTAACTGTATTATCGCATGAGGAACTATTTACATTATGAAATGCAAGTGTGGGATTGTATGATTGGTTTTCCTTAAAAAGGGCCATGATTATTGTATTGTCATTGAGGTATGAAAATTGGGGCGTTACAATATATATATATATATATATATGTTTAGATATTTGTTTAGTTAAACAAAAAGAAAAGAAAATATCTATATAAAGTAACCAAATAGATTTTTGTTCAACTCTTGGAGTTCTTACTGTGAGGGAGAAAGAAAAAAAGGGTTCCAATGTTGGTTTTTCATGGGTTTGATCTAGTGTAAGTCATTTTTGACCCCTAGTGCTTTGGATCAAAACGTAGAGGGCGGAAAAGGCGTCATTTGGCTTTGAACTGATTTAATTTCTATTGCCAAAAATTTTGAAAGCTTCTTGGTCAGTGACTAATTTGTTCTTACCCTTTTTTTATGCGTCTATTCTCTCTCTCTCTCTCTATCTATGTATCTATAATGATATTCGCAATTTAAGTGATCACCTCCTTTTTTTTTCTTTTCTTTTTTTTCTTCCAAGGTGTCACGACCCAAACCCGCCCCTATGGGTTTAGCATCAGAATCGCCAAGAATCCGAGATTACCGAAGGCCCGCTAATAGAGAACAAGAATACAGAGTATGGGGCATGGGAAGCCAATACAAGAAATAAACAATGTCCAATGAGTCAGGATACCAGATGCAAAAAGATTTTTCATACATTTATACTTTCAAGATGAACAAAGATGCATAACATTTACAAACATTCAAGATAAAGAATACTATACAAAGACAATGATTGGTTGAAGCTAAGACACCCCAAAGGCAGTCTAAGCTTGATTATACTCGGAACCTCGCAGTGAGGCACAGTGGTTGGCTTGACAAAACTGGAGATACCTCGACGCCTCTAGCAACGGTCTGGTGCCTGGACACCTACATATATATATGAGCAGTGAGCTAAAGCCCAGTGAATAACATAATGCGTAAAGGGGTTATGAATGAATGTCCTTACAGTAATGAAATCAGTTCATTAAACAGTATTTTGATCTTCACCAATCACCATATGTGGTACATCCATTAGCCTATAAACAAGGGTCCAAAGGACCGGTCTTAACAGACCCAACAAAGAATGATGGCCATCAATCAAGAATGATGGTTCCACAAGGAACCGATAGAGCTCAGTAAAGAATAGCCAATGCTAAGGATGCCACAATACTGATTAATACAGGACATACATTCATTCAAGAACAATATCGATTCAAGAACAATTGATTCAAGATTCAAAAGATAACCATTTTGAACATATCTTTACACAATTGTTACTCACAGAGTTCTGGGCTACAGTAAGCTAGAGCGTCTCCTCCAAGCCAACCCTACACAGTATACAGGATGAACACACACTAAGCTATACAGTTGGAAAAGATCAATAACTTAATTCCTAATTTGCCTCGGTGTGTTCTACATCTATATCCTCATTAAGATGCCTTAAACTAGGCCTAAGAATGCCTAGAATGGGATGAGGATGCAAAGATGTGCACAGAAAACAGTTTCAGAAATTTCAGTGAAAACAGAGTCCCGCTCGAGCGCAGTTTTCCCCGCTCGAGCGTACAGGCAAAAACGTTCCCCGCTCGAGCGTGGTTTATTCCGCTCGAGCGTAATGTAAAAATATACAGGATGCTCGAAATCTCCGCTCGAGCGCGCATCACTCCGCTCGAACGATCAGAAAGGTGTCGAAATCTTGAGCTCGATTTCGCCGAGCGGCACTTCGCTCCACAGACGACCAAAATCTGGAAATTCCAGATTTGAGCTCCAAGATCAAAACCAAGTTTCAATGTATCAAATTCGATCCTTTTGGGCTAATTTTCTGGAAAACACTTTAAAACTCAATGTATAACATGTTTCAAAGATCAATTTGAGAATTCAAAGCCCAAAGGTAGTTCCATTAAACTCATTTTCAAAACAATTTTCATAAACATGAAGAACATGCAGTATCCATGAATTCAATCAATTCAAAACCTCAAATGTTAGCTCAACTGAGCTCTTTTCTTCAAGAACAAAATGAAATCTTGGTTTTTATCATGAATATGAACATGCATGCAAGATTTCCATGAAATCCAATCTCACAATGCAAGGATAGACACATGCATGCATGAATTCTAACTCAACTCAACATATGAAGCTATTACATGTCTTTGATGAGTCAATTCTTCTTAAAACATGGTGAAATCATGGGCTTAAACATAAATATGAGCATGCATGTAACATTTGCCATGAAAACAACTTTAAATTCCTCAATACAAGCATGCTTGCAAGAGATAAGCCTCAATTCAACATTATAAGCCATATCTTGGCTCTAATCTTTAATAATCCTCTAAACCATGCAAGGAGTGATTCAATTCATAAACAAGAAGGCAATTACTCTACCTTAGATCCTCAATCACAAGACTAGAGGCTCAATTCAGCAATCTACACTTCAATTCTTCAAAGATTCAAGCCAACTCTTATGTGAAATCAATCTTCTTGTTTTCTCTCTCTCTAAGTCGGTTTTGAGCTCAAAATGGGCTGAAGGAATGTTTTGTTTGAAGTGTATAAGGCTCAATATATGTTGTATATGAAAAGGGCCACTAGGTGGCAAAACGGTAAATAAGGCCAACTTTTTGATTTAGCTTATTTTATCTAATTTAATCGTACCAAATTGATTTTCAATCAAATATACCATTAATTCACATAAATTCTACTGATCATAAAACATCTATCAATTTCAGGTTTGGCCGCCGATAAGGCCTTCAATTAACAGTTTTAAACATATACACCTGAACAGATAGTTAAACAGTTAAACAGATAGGCAATGCAAGTCAGACAAACACAATCAATTAATCAGTTCCAGTTTTTCACCAACCAAGATTCATGGTTCAATTACCAATCATATTCAGTCTCCGTTTAACAGTAATCGGTAATTAATCGGTAATCAGTATGAGGGTTGTTACACAAGGTGCCTCGGTTGTGATGGTTGCTAGAGGAGCTCTTTGAAAAGCACAAGGCAAACTTTGAAGGAAATGATAATGCATTTTTCTTCCCTTGAACTCCTAGAAGGAATGGCTGTGATTAAATCTGAAATGTTGGAAAATCTAGCGTAAGTATATTATTATTATTATTTTTTTTGCTCTAGTTTGTTGTAATAATAGGATTACTATCAGAAACAATAGGATTACCATTGCATAGGCTTAAATCCCTATTGCTTCAATCGGTGTAATTACTGAGTTGCAATAGTTTGATAGGATTGGTATAATATGACTTTTGAACTATATTAATACTCCTCTGCAATGTTGGAAATTTGTTGTCAATGTATGAAAAAGGTTACACGAATGTATAAAGAAAGAAAATTTCCATGTTTTTATAGTGCCAAACATGTGGCATAGCGTATTTCCAGTTAATGAATGGAAATAAGTTATTTTTATGATATTACGATGGTACATTTTCAGATCATATTTCATGATAAGATAGTATAATTTATGAATGTACATGAATCTTGTGTTAATCTAAATTTGAATGATTGCCATTTCTTTTTATTTTAATTGTTTTATGATTTCCACAAATCAACCAAAACTAAATCACCTAAATATGCTGTGCCAATGTTGTAACATTGTAACTACCTGCTCATAACCTGATACTTGAGAATTTCTATGGAGAATTGGAATCCAATTTGGATCGTGGAACTTTAGAAATTGGAGGGTGATATTTTGGATCATCCATTCCTATTAGAGTATTTTTATTAATGTAGAACAATTTATTGGTTAGTCTTCATCTGTTTCCATAGTAGCTTCTATTTCAAATTCTTTAAAATAGTGATTTGTTTGTTTTAAGACACAGAACAATTTTAGTTTATATGTTTATCTATTCATGTAGTTGTTCATATCAACTAAAGTTTTTGTGACATGTCGTGTAGTAATCTCCCTTACAGGATGGATAAGATTCTAAAGATCCAAAGATATGACAGTTTTTGTAAGTCGCATGATATGTGGTCCTCCTTATAAGAATTTTTGTAACTATGGCTTTTATCTAGCCATGGTGAAGTGATGCTTTTCTGGTGATATGAAGCATACTTCAGGCATTTGGATTTGTTCTGCTCTTATTGTGACAACTTCTTAGTTCAAATGCATAATACATATATATATATATATATATATTGCTTGAGAATTGGCATTCTTTATTCAATTTTGTATCTCCTTGGATGTGCATGTCAGCTCTTGATTGATAAAGATCATCCTATTGTACATAATCTTTTGTTTTATTGTCTACAAGAAAAAAGATTGCTTAAAAAATAACTGCTCTGTATGATAGAAGCATGTTAAAATATTTTTTCTGCCTTTTTCTGTGGTTTCAAAGCCTCAAAAATTACTGATTTGTTTAAATTGTTCTTCCAGATACAAAACCTTCTTCAACAGATGGTGAGTTGTAATGTAGATCTTATGTTTTATAGTTGCAACACTTCTACTATTATTGATTTATGCAATTTACCTGATTTGGCTAAATGTTCTGATGCAGGTATCCAGACCATTGAAGACTACATATTCTATGCTATATCAACTGAGTTCAGTGAATTTAGTAACAAGGAATCATAACTCATGGGGTTTGTCTTGATGTTTTTCCTATTATTTTTTGGCAAATGTTAAAACATGATTTGTGGATATTTTATTTTGTAGTTAATGGTGGTTAGATATTAAATTGAATGGGAAAGTGAATGAATGTTGTATTTGCTACTTGACAGCTTTTCATATAATCGGCTTATCTTTTGACAAATGTTCATTTGAATGGAAATGGGAGTGTTATTGTTTCATATTAGTGCTACTTTTCAATTTTATTACAGATATTTTTTTAGTTCAACCACATAGAATTAGCACAATTTCAAAAAAAACAATTAAAAAAATAAAGATATAATGGCATTTTTCAAATGTCACTGTATAGCTAACGGTTAGTTTTTTAAAATAAAATAAAATAAAAAAGCTATGATGGCATGTTTGAAACATCGCTAAAAATTGTCATGACGTCACTTTGCCGTTATGTACCACATTTAGCAAATTAATGACGTTTTTAAAGCGCCACAATGCTACAGCGACGGCCGCGTTCTCGGCTTTTGGTGCTAACCGTCAAAAAAAGAATTAGCGGCGTTTTTAGCACCTATAGCAACGTTTTTTAAATGCCTCTAAACGCTAAATTTCCTGCAGTGTATGGATCCATTGGGAATAGATTATTTTGGTAGAAGAAAATGTTTAAGAGTCACAAAAAAAATTATGTACTCACAATGATATAGTATCATATGTGTCAATTTTGATTTGTTACAAATCTAATAATATAAAGCTCAACTCCCTTTCCACATCATTGTAGATGAATTATTTAGTTAAAAAAAATTTTAAAAATTGTGATTATTTCACAATTACCAAGTGCTTCTCGGGCATGTGATGAGCAGCAATCAATAATACTTTATTTCATGACTATTGAATTTTTTTCAATTTTAAATAATAGGTTAAAAATACAAAACTATTACGTGCATCTAATTTAATTAATGAATAAATTACACTTTGCACCTCTGCATTTTATATCAAATCTCATTTTGATCTTTACACATGAAATTATAACAGTCACCTCCTGCACTTTTAGTTAATTGTCAATATCTTCCTTTTATTACTCTACTGTATAAATCTTTAATAAAAATAATAATATAATAAGCACATGACTACAGAGTAATTTACCCTTAATTAATAGATTAAAATTAGAAAATTACTAAATTCAAGAAAATTTAATATAATATTAAATATGCATTAATAATTTAAAATTATACCGTTACTAAAATCAAGAAAAATTGATACTATTACATTTTTCTTAACCACATCTTATCAAATACCCCAGAGACATTTATTAGCATTGACCATAATTAATAATGGGCATTTCTAGACATCAGCTTCTTTTACTAGTAGATATATTCGAACCATTCCCATTCCCATGTGTATTGAGGTCTCAAAATCATTCCTGTGGCAGAAGTCTATTGTCTTTTAGGTATTTGTTTATGATTTATGGCATTATATTTTTTCCTAGTTAATAATTTGTTATTTTTAAATAGAAATTTCTATAACTTCCTTCAAATGTAAAGATGTTTAGTCTGAATTCCAAATTAGAGAGTGAAAAATTGAATAAATGTTTGTCATTCAATCAAGCAAAGCTTTTCACAACATCTCTCCCTACAGTATACTTTGTTAATAGAAAATGGTGTTAATTCATGCTTAATAGTTGTAAAATTAGTATATTTAAATCCATTTTTACTAAACTCAAAAAAATAAAGATAAAAATTTAATTGTATTTTCCTTCAATTACTTACAAATAATATACATTATTCCCACTTGCATTTTTTTATATGGCAATCATTACTTTAAACAAATTATGCCTTGATTTTTGTATGTGCGTTTGTAAATTTACTCAATATTTCCTGTTTAATTTGTCTGTTCATTTTCATTGTTATTTGATTTACTTTGGTCTAGCAGTTTGACATGTCTTTTTTACTCTCTTCATAATAGAATTTTGATAACCATTATGCTCTATTTTTGGTTCATTAAAATGAACAGTGATTCCATAGACTTTCATATGGAATGACTATTTATTTAAAATTGTGAAAGGTAATTCTATTTATAATGCGTTGGTTATTATTTTTTTAATTTAGTCAAACAAATGAATGAATATTTTGATGGAATGATAATGTCATTCCACTTTAATCATTCCAATGAATGAAACACTACTTAAGTTCAAAATCTCCTTGCCCCAAACAATTTTTTGGGTTAGTCCATTCTTTAATTGGACCATCTATTAGTAAACGGTGAAATTGGTAGTTATCAAGTTATCAAAAATAAATAAATAATAATGCTCTCTTGCACTCTTATTAAAATAAATTTAAGAAATCGATTTACAAAAATAATTTTACATAAATAATTTAATTAAAATAATATGACAATGACATTTTAAAATAATATGTTACTTTGATAAGACTATCTAATTTAAAATGAATTTTTCTATATGATAAATTTATCACCTCATTGGTATAATTTTTCTCCACAAAAAACCCAATGGTTAGCCATCAATCCAGTCAAACTGATATTTTCAATTTTCAACTAAAATTAAATTGGAGTAATGCAAGAGATTGAGTTTTTAATTCATTAATTCTTAAATAAATTACTTCATTGGAAATAAATTTAATTATTATAATTTTAAGTTTTTTTTTTTTTTTTTGGGTCAATATATAAGAGAGATATTTACAACCAATCTATCAAGCCCAACTTCTCTATCCAAATTGAACCAGTGACTACACAACTATTAGATTAAATATCCTAATTTAATTTTATGAATTTTAAATATTCTCCTTCAATTGCAATGATAATAGGGCTAGTGTTTGTCTCAGGTACCAGGATTCATTGTTCAAAGTTTCACGATTTTGATACAATTCTAATTTAATGCCAAAGGTGTCGTTTGTTTTTTTCCACATTACATATAAAAGAAAAAATAAAGGATAAACTACAATTTTAGTCTGTAGAATATAGATTCATTGCCATTTTGGTCCTTTAATTTTTAATTTTGTCAATTAACCAGGCCTAATCTAATTAACCATCATGACTTTCTTTAGAACTTAGTCCCTACGGGAGGTTATTCAACTCTTCTTAGGGAGAGTTGAATTTACAAAGGGTGGGAAGGCTAACTTCTAAAGGTGCTAATCTAACAATTAATAACTGATTTTAGCAGATCAATTTTTTTTTTTTTGTTGTCATTTTGCTTCAAAATTGTCAATTTGAGTCAAATTAATATAATTTCAAAATGGATGTTTAAATCGTTAAGAAAAAATAATTATAAATTTTTCTATGGTCCTAAAAATGTATGTTTTGTGTCATATTGGTCTCTCAAGTATCAATTTTATCAATTTTGTCCTTTAATATTGTATGGTTATGTTTTTTTTTCTTCATTAATGTTTCATGACCAAATTGACAAAATTAAAAACTTCAAGGACCAAAGTGATACAAGTGACAAGAAACACATACTTTAAAGAACATGTGTGTATTTTATTACGATTCCGTTAACTATTTAGACGGTACGCTTAGAATTGGAACAAATTGACTCAAATTGAAATTTCAATGATGAAATTGACAAATTAAAACTTGAACAACCAAAATGACAATAAACGCATGCTTTAAGGACTACAAATATATTTTGTCCAAAAATAAAATATCTGTGAACCTTATGCGTATAGATGTAGCACAATTGTAATTTCATTAATTGCCTTAAATAATTATAAGCATGATTGTCGTGATTTTTGACCGCTAACTACTTTGCTTTTTTATTATTTTCCAGATCACCCCATGGACTTACATGCTATTGTATTATTTTTCTGTGTATGCTCTCACCTTGTGGGACACAATGGAATTGAAGGACACTGGAGGAATTTAACTAAAGAGGAAGATTTGGAGTTGGAGGAGCAACTTAAGCATCTCAACAAGCCAGCAGTCAAGACTATACAAGTATTTATTCTCAACTATTATTAGAAAGATTTAGACTGCGTTTGGATCACTAATTTAGATAGAGAAATGGAATAGTTAGGTAAAGTATAATTATATTTGATTCACTTTTCACTCACGTTTTCTATTTCCCTTTTCAAATTCATGTATAAATTTAAAATCCAAATACAGTCTTTATTCAATTTTGCTATGTTTGTTTCATGGGAGTAAATTATATTTGATTAATAGACTTGCCATAATTGATGTTGATATTATCAATTGCATACCATATCCCACTTTGAAATGTTCTTGGATTGGGAAATTGGTAAAATCTTATCATATCCCATGTTTGTCTGGAATCACACTAGACATACATACGTAGTGTAATGACCATAGTGGGAGAATATTTTGGTGCTTTTACTAATACAGACCCTTCTTAATCTCTCATTTGGCATCTCATCACCTTATAGAGATTAATCATCAGTCATATCCCATACTTAGGCCCTGTTTGGTAGAGTTGTGGGAAAGTGCTTATAGCTTATACCTAAACAACTTATAGCTTATAACTATGAACATAAGCTGATTTCCAGCTTATTCTTAAAGCATCTTCTGCCCCACTCAAAGAATAAGCTGATTTCTGACTTCCAAAAAGCTATAAGCTATAAGCTATAAGCTAAACCAAACACATCAAAATAGCTTAAATTAAGCTGAAAGCTGAAATAAGCTGATTATAATTTCTACCAAACAGGCACTTAATGTCTTATTTTGTATCTACCCCTTATGGAACTTAATAATCACCATATAATTTAAATTTTTACCAAATTAACAATAAAATATTAAACTAATTTTTTAAATTAAAAAGTTATTTATTGGGTTAAAAAAAATCTATCTCTTCAATTTTAAATCGGAACATAAAGTTGTTGACACGTATCTATCAACAAACTATCGTCTCAAATATAATAAATAAAAATTTAAGTTGAGCTAGTTTCATAGGATGTCCTGGGACTAGTTTCGAGGACATTCAATTCCAATATTATCCAATTAAATTTTCTATGAAAATCAAATGGCAGAGATTAATAGGCATCTTAGGCCTAATATCATGGATGTCTTGAATTGCAACCATCTAATTTGACGTTCTGAACTTGAGAATAGAGAATATTATTATTTTTGCACAAACTTGTGAACAACCTTTCATGATTGAACAATTGTATATAAAAATTAACAGAAAGATTGTAACATTTACAGAATAATTATGGAGATATATATGATTGCGTGGATTTCTACACAAGCACTGCATTTGATCATCCTTCTTGAAGAACCACACTTTTCATTTTCGTGTTTGTCCCCATACATCCTCTTATCTCCAACACATAATTGAAGGCTACTTAATTATTTATTCATCACTCTATGAGCACAAAATAAATCACAGAACACTGTAGTTCGCACAATAGGTTCTGGGATTATTGCACATCCTAAATTTGAATGGAAGCACATCCATATGCACACACTAAAGAGGAAAAATCACAAAGATTTGCATACAAAAGAGAAATATACTATGAATCATAGCAAGTATAATAATGAAACCAAAAGCGTTTAAAATCAAACCAATATTGAAGTCTTGAAACTCGCCCATTTCCGCTTAAGATTAGCGATTCCGTGGTACACGTGCTTACTTAGGGGTGTTTTGGGAAGTTGGTAAAAAGCTGGCTTTTGGCTTTTTACTAAGCTTTTTGGCTTTTTTAGAAAATGATTTGGAAAGTTGGTAAAAAGCTGGGTTTTGACTTTTTTTGTTAATATTTATTTTTGGTGTCAAATCAAAGTAAAATGACCAAAATACCCTTGCCAAACTTTGGAATTCTACACAATTTGTTAACCTAGAGGGTATTTACATAATTTGACACGGCAGCGTTTTTATCAAATCCCAAATGCAACAATTGCTTTTTTAGTTGGCTCAGCTTTTTTCCGCAGCAACAAAAACGCAATAGTTTTTGTGCTCTTCCCAAAACGGCACTTACTCACTATCATTGTCCCCAGAATTTTTTCATATCCCCTACATCTTTACAAACCCTCTCAATCTCACACCTCTACAATACTTCTTTTTATTGGCAAAGAGAGTAATTATATTGATCAAATCTAATAGATAAAATATAATTTTGGGACAAGCATCAATAAAAGAGAGGAGAGTGTAGAGAAGATTCATATTTATAGGCAAACCATAGAAATGTTAGTCCCATACAATTAATAAAACCCTACACATTGAATTACTAGTGAACTCTTGATTTCACAACCTAGCCCAAAATACAGTATGGATCTTACAAAATTTGATACACACCCAACACTAATAACTTTATGGGGCTCATAGAAAAAAAGACATGCACAAACCCAACAGTAGAATCCAACTCTTGTGAATTTTCTGTAATCCATTATGTGATCAATTTATGTGCAAGTCTCCTTTACCTTTTTCGAATTGAGTTGAATTGCAGATGAAGCCCACGTCATTACCCAATAGATCAAGAGATCAAGTTTCCTCAAAAGATAGCAAACCTCTACATATAGGACTAAAGGGCAGAGATTGCCCGGTTGGAACAGTTCCAATTAGAAGAACTACTAAAGAAGATCTCATTAGAGAGAAACTTGCTTCAAAAATAATGACTCCTGCAGACGACACCGGTGGTGCTGATGTAAGTTATCCTAGTCAATAAGGATTATATGGCTTCACAATGCTAGTTTTGCACTATTGCTTGTTTTCTATATTTGGTTTTATTTGTTTCTATGAATCACCTTCTTGAATGAGCTGTCAACACACACATAAAACACTCTAAACACATTTTTTTGATCCTATAAATTGATTTTAGTCCTCATTTTTTGAAGTTATGCTTAGCCTCATCTTGTTGAAAGTTTTAGGCAAACTTTTGATAATAATTTTACTTGTAGATGTGATTGTTTACATGGCTTGAATCTGCACAACCAAAAACACTAAACATTAAATCTTACAGTTAGGGCACAATGCGTTTTTTGAATGAAAAGAGGGGGGAGGGGGGAATCAACAAAAAAAGTAAGCGCATACATATATAGACATGTGTTGGGTTGGGTTTCCCTCGTATGTGGATGATGGCCTAAATATTCAGTAAAGCCCATGTGAGCCTCAAGCCTACATGGAGAGATTATGGTAGCGTTTGGTTTACTTTTCAAAACTCAATCCTGTTTTTAAAACATGATTTGAATACAACTTGTTAACCAAGCATATTTTTAAAATACAACTTGAAATTACTTTCAAAAATCCTCTGTTTTATTATTATTATTATTAATCAATCAATCACTTTTTTTCACTCGTCTCTTTTTTCACATTCTCTCACATTCTATACATCAATCACTGAAAAAAAAAAAATTACAAATCATTTCAAAACTATTTTCAAAACTCATAACTAAACAAATTTTCTCTTTTCAAATTATGATTCAAAAACTCAAAACTCAAAACCCTACACTCAAATTATAATTCTAAAATTAAACCAAACGGATAATGTTTTTTGTTTGGTTTTTGGCCCATGTGTGTGATGAGACAAAAACCTTCTCTACTACCCTAGAGAGAGAGTAGAGTGCAGCCACCAAACAAAGAGGAAAAAGGGAGCCAAGCAGTTTTTTGATAAACTTTATCCAACTTTGACCAAACAGTTCGATCGACAAGCATTCGTGGTCCAATTGAACTGAAATTTGGTAGGCGAGTTCACACTCAAGGCTCTAAGATCTAAACGATGGAGATCAGATTTGGAGCATTCTGAATTTGGTTTTCTAGCTCGTAAACAGTACCCTGTTTTTATGAGATCTTTCCTAAACTTTGTAACTAGTTTTTTGGTTGCCAGGAAAACTTATTTGTAGTTGTTCTTGATTGTTTGCCTCTAGTTCTAACTGGAGAGAACTCTTGTACACCCATTTTTTTTTTATAGTGGAGATATTTGGTGGACTACGGTCCGGTGGTTTTTTCCTTCTCACAGTGGGAAGGTTTTCCACGTAAAAATTGCTCTTGCCTTTTTTTTTTTCTTTTTTTTTTGATCGGCTAATTGCTCTTACCTTGTGTGATTTTAAGATTTATTATTTTCAGATTATATATATATTGTGCTCTATTCAAATTGTTTCCTAATAGATTCACACAAAGAGAGAGAAAAATTACTTCTGCTATTTTGTGCTAGATTCGAGTATTTCGAATTGGCCTTTGGTTTTCTCCCAACAAAATGGATATGTACAGATTCTCACAGTGGAAAAGTTTAAAGGGAAAATATAAAAGTAACATATATGTTTTGGAATTTTATTACCCAGTATGCCATAGTTGAGACAATAGATGGTCCAAACAAATACAGTGGAGCGTCAGCAGTGCTTAGTGTACACCAACCAAATGTCATGGGTAAACAATATAGTGCAGGGCGAATGATGATTCAAAATGGGCCTGATAGCTTACAAGTTGGGTGGAGGGTAAGTTGATCCTCTTGCTTGTTGTAAATTTAACTTTTTACTTCTTTTACAAACAATTTTCAGAAGTAAAAACTAGCTTCACATAGACAAAAGCATTTGTTTTTATTATGTTTTTGGTTTGTCTCAGGTGGACCCATCTCTGTTTGGTGACGCACGTACTCGACTATTCATATATACGAATGCAAGTATCACTGCTTTTGAGTGCATATTACTTAATTGACTATATTTCTTAGTAGCTCTTACAATATATTCTTATATGTTTGTCTACCAAACAGGCAGGTCAATCTCATTGTTTCAATACAAATTGTCCTGGATTTGTGATTGTGGACACAGATATACCTCTTGGTTCAGTAATTGGAAAGGTCTCTATACGTGGAGGGATACCGGTTGAGGTGGAAATCTACATCTTGCAGGTAAAATTTGAAAACTCTTAATATACATGAAGTCCACACCTAGACCACTGTATTGGCAGACCACAAGTTCCCAAGTCATGCTACCATTGTGTCAAATAATTATTACACCAATAATTATGAAACAAAAATCATAACTAAGTAATTAGTGGTAAAGAATTAGAATTTGTGTTATTCTATTTAATTATTCACTCTTGATATCCATGTAAAAATATATAGGACCTAGCTAATGGAAACTGGTGGCTTGGAGTTGCAAATACCAATGTTGGATTTTGGCCAAAGAGAATACTTGACGGTGGATTAGCAAACTTAGCTTCACATGCTGAATGGGGAGGAGAGGTATTTAGTCCACCGGGCACCCCTAAACCAGCAATGGGGGGAGGTCATTTTCTAATTGAGGACACCAGTTATGATGCATACTTCAGGAGTATTGCACTTAAGAGTCCAAGTGGAGGGGATATAAATCCTCATACATACGAGTTTACAAACAGTAGAAAACTGTATGATGTGAAAGATGAAGGAAACAGGGGGGCTTACTTTGGGCATGTGGTACTATATGGGGGCCCTGCAGGTTCCTAGAAGGAGAACACAAATTTGGTACTTTTAAAACTTCATTTTGGCATGGATTAATAATGTAAAATTGACCATTTCTTGTCCTTCTATATATATATATATATAATTGCATGTGCTTTGCAAATCTTTTATTAAGGCTCAAGTGCTATTGTTTATGCTTGGGGTAATGCACAATCCAACCTTTTTAGCTTTGCAAATTTTAATCTTCTTGACTGCAATGTCATCAATCAAAAAAAAAAAAAATTGGGTTATTCATACAGGACCTGTTTTGAACATTTAGGGGTGCTAAGCCAACTCTCAAGTTAGGGCTTTATACATATTTATACTACAATATATATATATATAGAGAGAGAGAGAGAGAAAGAGAGAGAGAGTGAGTGAGTCTATCAATGTAATAGGAATTACCCACAATTATTTATTTATTAGTACCCACACAGAGATTGTTTGAATATGATTACAAAAATTTGCTTACATAGATTAAGATCTTGGCAAATCATTATAAGAACTCAAAAAGACAAAAATAAAATAAAATAATTTGACTTTTTTATTTCATGGCTTAGCAAGACTCAATATACAACAAAGGGAATGTAACGCCTTCAAAATAATACATAAAACCCAACACACTTGACATGCGTAAATATGAGAAAAGATAATATAAATTTCATACATCAGAGTGTTTGGTACAAAAGTGTTACATGTTGACAATAAAAGTAAGTGCCCTACAGGCTTACAACTTTCCAAGTCAACACTTGGGTTCAACAAAAGAAGAGTTCTAACTCTTTATACACTTAAGCCCTAGGCTTGAATTTACATGTAACACAAGAGATAATATCAAATATATATATATATATATATATCTTCTAGCCTATAAACCTCTCAAGTTACGTCCTTAGAGGTAGCATATCACCTGAACCTGAAAATAATGTCCCATATAGGGTGAGCCACATCCCAGTAGAGATATACTAAACCAAATATGAGCAATGACTAGAACAATAGCATTTGATAGATGGTTAACACTAATGACCCAATTTATATCACAAAACAGTTCCATGACAATCATGTCCATGTTACATTCCACTTTCCTTTACTTATTCAGATAATTTCATAAACATGGCTCAGAACCTGGCTAAACAATTCAGTGAGACTATAACTCATATTAAGAACACTTCCATACATCACAATTTACATGAGGTTACAACTCATATTAAAACACTTCCATACTTCAAATGATACACATATTTGCTGTATTAATAGAGTCCATCCCCTATCTCCTCCCAAATAGGTTTGAGAGTCCATCCCTTATCTTCCCTCAAACCATAGAGTACATCCCCTATCTCCTCCCACACAATACACATATTCCAAGTATATAAACACTCATCATATACGAGAATCAATCAATACACATATTTGATGCATTATTCCAACCATCATATTCAATGACATATTCAATGTGATTAGTTTCAGTTTTCCCTAATCAACATACAGTGTCTATAACAATCAAGATACCCTCCACCGATAGCCCAAAACAGTTATTTCTAAACAGAAAATAAATGCATAAAACGGATATAATATCAACTTTTCGTAGGCGAGTGATTAATTTATCCAACTCCACCATTCAACTTTATAATTCTCCAATTTCATAATTTCCAACTTAATTTCATATTCCCACAAATTAATTATTCAAATTAATTTATCATAAAGCTAGGGCATTTTCCCTAATCCTGAATATCAACCCTAAGGTTCAATTTCATCAACATAACAACAATACTTCCATTTTTCAATGTCTCATATACACATGGGATTTAATATTTTGAAAACCCCCTTTTTTTTATAAATTATGAATCAAACCCTAACTTTTCCCAAAATTACTCAACGATACCAACTAATCAAAATGACTAGAATTCATGATAAAACCCATAAGATGGAGTAGTGTATCCCTACCTCGAAATGAAAAGACCAAAGGAGAAGATGATGAAAAATGAGGTAGTAAATCAATTTTTAAAGGATGTTAAAGAGGACATTTTGGAGATCAAAGGAGGGCCTATCAATCTCACTGCAAAAGCATATTCCTCTCTGCCATAAAATGTTTTCTAGTACTAAATATATAGAAAAATTGGCCCGCGTGTAAGTATGAAAATACCCTATTCAAAATAATTCAAACACATTTATTTTCCCGCCTTTTCTTTATGTCACTCATTCTGACAGCATCTTATCTTTACAACCACGCAAACCACTAGAAACGTGACACGTGTATAGCACTATCAAGCAAGGGAATCAAAAGTACTCACACCACTCACACCTGGGCCCGGGTGTGACTTCTTTTTTACCTCATCCATACGCGTGTCCCAAAGTACATCAATGGACGGCCCAGATCAGCGCGAGGGGGGGCGCTGGTAATATTAATACAGTGCCCCCCCAAGTCACACCACTCACACCATTCACACCAGGTTTTTTAACTAATAAAGAGGCCTTGTACGGTTGGTGTGTGTGTACAGCCGGTGTGAGTTCACTATTCTCCATTACAAAATGCCTTGCCAAGCCTCTTTCCGTTTCTATGCCAAGAATGTTTTCCTCACCTACCCACAATGCCCATGCCCAAAAGAACAACTCTTAAAACTCCTTCAATCCCTTCTCCAACTAGCCTGTCAGCCATACTACATACTTGTTGCAAGGAAGCTCCACGAAGATGGAAACCCTCACCTTCATGCCATGGTTCAATGCACAGCAAGTTCAATACAACTAAAATCACTTGCTAAAACACTTTCAACAACACAAATTTTTATATCGTCTACCTCCATTAACCTGAACATTACAAATAAAAATACATAAAATTACAATTCTAAATAGTCTTAAAGTACATTTGACTCCTTAAAGTAATTTTGCATTCTTTTCCACTAGAAGTAGCAACCACTAAATATATGGTATCCTTCTGAATACTTCCAACATTTCCCAACAACGTATCTTTGTAGTCTATCCAAACTTCAACTGGGAAGAACCGGTCCACAACTTCTATTCCGTGACAAACGTACTCTTTATCCTTACCCCCAACATGCTTGAATCTCATTTTCTTTAGCATCCGAAACCGATCGGACTGGTCAGGATCAGTAATCCAGGTCTCAAGATTACCCTTGCCAACTCCAATAAATATCTTGTCACGTGTGGAGACGGAATCTGATGGACTATTATCACTTATGACGAAAAACAAAACGTGGTGGACCATAGCTTCGTCTTTTGTCCCAATTGAACATTCCCAATTAATTTTATACCGTTAACCACGATCTTATCTGATTGGCGGTCACATCTTTTATTACCCAACTCAATACCATTAAGCAATCTCGCCACACCTTTATCGTCAAATTAACGTCCCTTAATTGTTCATCGTACAGCTGCAACTTCCTTACTCCCCTCTTAGTCTTCCTAATATATCGGGGAATATTCTGAACGTACCCCTAGCGAACATACGCCGCCTTAAAAGGTGTACAACCTCGGTAGCTCCGCTTATATCCACTGGTTGCCAGTGTCCTTAACATCCAGTACGCAAGGAGGGTCCGATATTGGCTGCTTTCTATTCCTTCCATTTTTTATAAAACACTCCAAATCCTTTATCCTACAAATTCTGCAGATTCTCTTACCTCTTATAAACCTTCTGTTCAGACACCTTAGCTTTGATATTTTGCCCTCTGCTCCTCGTACACTGGAACAAACTTCGCCGGAGCTGACCGCCGACTCTTTTCCCACAGTCCTATTTGCCATGTCAAAAAGCGATCTACATACATTTGAATGAATTGCCCGTAATTCTCAGGATACTCTTCTAATGAGTACAACATTGTATACCAAATAAATCAACAAAAAAAGGCAAAAAGAAAATGAGGGACGAAACAAGGTACCAAAAAACGTCACCACAATAGCTATCCCACTGCAAAAGCATATTCCTTTCTGCCATAAAATGTTTTCTGGTACCAAATATATAGCAAAATTGGCCCACGTGTAAGTATGAAGATACCCCATTCAAAATAATTCAAACACATTTATTTTCCCACCTTTGCTTTATGTCACTCGCTTTGACAGCATCTTATCTTTACAACCACGCAAACCACTAGAAACGTGACACGTGTATAGCACTATCAAGCAAGGGAATCAAAAGTACTCACTCCACTCACACCTGGGCCCGGGTGTGACTTCCTTTTTGCCATATCCATACACGTGTCCCAAAGTACATTAATGGACAGCCTAGATCAGCGCGAGGGGGGGCGCTGGTAATATTTATACTGCGCCCCCCCCCCCCCCAAGTCACACCATTCACATCGGGTTTTTTTAACTAATAGAGGCCTTGTACGACTGGTATGAGTGTACGGCTGGTATGAGTTCACTATTCTCCATTACAAAATACCTCGCCAAGCCTATTTTCATTTCTATGCCAAGAATGTTTTCCTCACCTACCCGCAATGCCCATGCCCAAAAGAACAACTCTTAGAACTCCTCAAATCCCTTCTCCAACTAGCATGTTAACCATACTACATACTTGTCGCAAGGGAGCTCCACGAAGATGGAAACCCTCACCTTCATGCCATGGTTCAATGCACAAAGAAAATCCAAACCTCCAACCCGAGATTTTTCGATCTTACAAGAACCAACAGCAGAATCTACCATCCCAATATAAAAAAACTCTACTCGCCAATAGTAAGTTGACAGTATATACAAAAATGGGGCGAGTTCGTCGAATGGGAAGAATTTTCATCTAAGGGGAAAAGTCCTTTGAAGAACAGAGACGAACTCTGAAGGGGAATACTTGCAGAAGCAGAAACGGATGAACAATTCTTTGCACTCTGCAAAGAAAGATGTCCCACCGATTATGTCACAAAATACCCCCAATTAAAAACATTTTCAATGGATCATTACAAAAGAGAGAGGCCCCCATATACTAGCCCCTTTAATTCATTTCTTTTCTTAAATAAAGAAGTAAAAAAATAGGCAGAAAATAATATTTTGTTTGTAAGTCGAATTTGTACAATATGAGTTATGTCAAAATTGTTGTCTCTCTGTTTGGAGGGAAGACGATTGGATTAGATTAGGAATACACAAAAATAATATCAACGATTTATATACTGACAAAGAACTCTCCTCCTCCTCTGATAACAGGAACCAGAATAGCGGCCCATTTGCCCAATCTCCCTCTACCTCGACTACTCAAGGATTTTGGCAACAAAATTCCCCAATTTTTGAGTAAATTGTGTTAGTCCTGGTTTTGTTAAAATCGACATGAACTGTAATAATGGAGAGTTTGATGTTGAAAAGGCGCAAAAGGCCCTGTAGCCCTAGCTTTGACACCTGTTGGTGGCCCTTCTGGATTGTTCTTTGATCGGATGGAAATATCAAGCTTTTGATATCTGCTTTGTATATTGAATACCAATCTTGGGAGAGAGATAGAATTCGCTATCTCAGTGAATTCCTATCACGTCTCATACCAATGGCAAGCTTGAGCCCATACATAGACCACGGAAAACATCCAAGAGTGTCCTTGTTTTCTTATGGAGAGACAGAGAGCTCTATATTGTGAATTTTAAAAATCTCCATCAACCATTTTTAATTTACAGTAAAGATTTGTTGAGTTTTAGTAGTAGAGCTTTGTTTTTGCACTTTCAGATCGATAAAACTAACAATAGGTATTTCTCTAAAACCTTACAATCTTGCTTGCTATGGACCCATCTTTGCCCAGGAAGATCATTTTGTTTTTCTTATGTTTTGAAATTATCTCTAAAATCACAAAATGCTTACTAGTTCTTCGTTTTCAATAGGATTTTAATGAAATTTAACGAAATTGGAAAGCATTTTCAAAATACAAATGATTGTTCTTGTCCAATCTTAAAAACCAATGACTTTTTGCTTAAATTATTACATGAAGAATTGAACCTTTTTATGGGTATAAAACTCACTTTTAAAGTCAATTTTGGTGATTCTATTTACACCACAAAATCTCCTTACATCCCAATTTTTTTTAATAAAATTACCAGAAAGTACTCAAACTAGAAAATTTTAAATCCTAATTCCTCATTGCACTCACCACTTTATCTCCACTAGTCTACCACCACTATCGCCACTCACCGCTGTCCCTTTCCACCTCGTGATAGTCGTCGACACCCCTAACCTCTCCCTTATTCTTCCATCCGTTCTTCTTCTTCTTCCATAAACCCTAGATTTGAAGGGGGGGACACAATGGATGAAAGGGGCTAGGTAGGAGGTCATGGTGAGGGGATTGGATTGCAGTGGAGATAGCGGTCACGGTTGGCAAGGAAGTTGGGTAAGGTAGTAGGGGAGCTAGGAAAGGGGTTAGGTCATAATGGAAGAGGGTTGGGATTGATGGTGGGAGTGGAAGAGATGCCAACTATAGTGGCCGGAGGTTGTAGTTGGAAATGGTGTAGAGTAGGAGTGTAAAAATGGCCCGTAACCCGTAAACAACCCGAAGCCCGCCTCCCGATTAGGCTTAGGCTCAGGCCCGAGCTTAGCCCGAGACCCTAGGTCTGGGCCTGGGTAGTCATTTTGAAGCCCGACCCACCTAGCTTGGCCCATCATCCCACTCAAGGCCCACTCAAAGCCTGGCCTGGCCCGCCCAGCCCGTCTAAGGCCCAGTGTCAGTTTTAGTAGAAAAAAATAAAATTTTAGTAGAAAAATTGAAAAAAAAAAAAATTTTTAAATGTTCAAGTTCGCCGATCCAACCCAAGGCCCGAATACCCCCTAGGCCTGGGCCTGAGCCTAATTTTCTGACTTGTGAGCCAACCTAGCCCGAATTTTGGTGAGAGCCCGGGCGGGCCGACATGGTCCTTGCCCAATTTACACCCCTAATGCAGAGTTCTAATTTCAAAGGTAAAAGGTGTAAATGTAACGATATGTTTGGTATTATAGTGGGTGTGAGAGACACAAATTAAATTTTTAAATTTTTGTGTGGTATAATTAGAAATTAAATATAATACATTCTCACAAAAATTTCGTACAAAAGCACCATTTCATAGACTCTAACCGTAAGAGTATTCACTTACTCTATAACGCTAAACTCTTACTGGTTAGAGTCTATGAAATAGTTACTTTTGTAAGAGGTTTTTATGAAAATAAATCATTTTCCTATAACGAAATAGGTCTCATGACCTCCCTCGTAGACATGTCAAGGTTCAAAAGTGCGGTATTGAGAAGTTATCAAATTATTGGGCCTATTTGGTAAAGTTAAAAGTTAATTATTAAAAGTAAAGCCAAAAATATTTTTCCCTTAGCTTTTAGACAATTAGTTTTTTTCAACACATTTAAATTATTTCTGTCTAATAAATTGTAAGTTAAAACTGCATATAGTATGATATAGACTCCCAAAAAAAAATTATAAACAATTTAGATAAGTTGTACTAAACAGTCCCATTCTCTCAAGCAAGCAAGGGTTCAAATTTGTTCACACAATGCAAATTTGTTTACACATGTGAACAATACAAACTTTCTCTCCGAAGAATAACTTCACCCAAAACTGCTTATTTGGAATGAACCACAGTGAACTTCCCTCACGACAATGTTCTCCAACGATGTCACCTGGGCAAAAGGGGTCACCAATCTCATTTTTTCTTCAATCGTTCCGATCAGGAGAAGTGGGTTGATTTATTTCCTTCTATCTACGCAATTCTCTGTCTTCGTTCATGATCATGTTGGGCGAAAAGTAGTTGTAGAGGAGCAGCAGCTGTGGAACAGCCATTCCCCCTTTCATGGTGCAAGATCAATTTATGTAAGAAAAGAATGCCAAGGTATAGAACAAAAATAAGGAAGTGGTGCTTAAAAGAAATTTGTAGTATAAAAATTGTTAAATTTGAACTATTTATTATTTCTATTGTGTAATAGCCATTGTAGATTTCTGTGATTGATTTTTTATTTGAAAAAATTATGATGCAACAAAATTAGTTTTGTGAATTTTAATATCAAAAATATTATAATCTTATCACATTTTTTGGCAAATCAAAGCAATTTTTTACCTTTTTTCTATGAAATTCTGTCAATCAATTCCATTGTTAATATGTGAATCTTACATATAGCATAGTAAAATGAACCAATTTACTCAAACTTACATGGCCCATTAAAAGTTTTATATAAATAAATAAAATACGAACAAATTTTGAACTCATTATTGATTTTTTAATATTGGTTCAAAAAACTCGTACACACTACAAAACTACGTAAACTTAATTAAAACTTGTTCGAAATCGCCTCAAAAAATAAGCAAATCAAATTTAAACACATTTTGAACTCACTAAAATTTTAAATTAAATTGAATCAATCCACTGCCCAACTTAACTCAGAATCCTATTTCTATAATTTACGAGCAGCCAGTTGAAAATGCATATGCAATGACGTCACAGATTACATACAAAAAGAGGACTTTGTCACAGCATACGTGTCATACACTCATTCTTAGTCTTATGTTTATATAAATAGATATCTCCAACTTCAAAATTATACACACACCTCATCCTCATTACCACTACCATCCCCTGCATTCAGAAATGGAGGGAACAGTCACCACTGCATCACCAAAAAGGCACATCTCTCTCTCTCTCTCCATTTTATTGTATATGTTGAAAATTTTGAAGTTTGCATGAACCAACCTCTAAGCTCTAACACCTTAGTTTTGTTGTGTGTTTGTTAATTGATTTTCAGGATTGCAGTAGTAACAGGGGGCAACAAAGGAATTGGATTAGAGATATGCAGACAGTTAGCTTCCAATGAAGTCATGGTGATCTTAACAGCTAGAGATGAGAAGAGGGGTACTGAAGCTGTTGAAAATCTCAAAGCTTGTGGGCTATCTGATATTTTTTTTCATCAACTTGATGTTACAGACTCTGCTAGTATTGCTTCTTTAGCAGATTACATCAAAAATAAATTCAGAAAGCTAGACATAATGGTGAGATTGGAAGCAAACTAAATTGATTGAAACTAATTTTATCTATAGCTATCTAGTGGGTAATTGTTCACTAATATGTATGTACGTAAATTCTTGGCAGGTGAACAATGCAGGGGTCAGCGGAGTCATAATGGATGCGGAGTCTTTTACTAGTTTAAAGCTGAAGTCTGGACAGGTAAGTCTTTTACCAGATTCTGGGTTTCAACAAAAAATATATGCTTCCTTATTGTATACATCAAGGATTTTAATCTTCTAAAAATGATATAGATTGTAGGTGAGAAGGCTGAAATGGCGAAAAAGGTTATAAAACAAACCTATGAAACAGCAGAAGGGTGTCTACGAACAAATTACTACGGACCTAAACAGCTATCTCAAGCTCTCATTCCACTTCTTCAGCTCTCTGGTTCTGCAAGAATTGTTAATGTCTCATCCGGTTTGGGGCAGCTAAAGGTGAAAAAACTTTCCCTCAAAGGCTGGTTAAACTGTGCTATAAATTTAACCCGTGACATATAACTAAATGTTTTTATGCAGAATGTTACAAATGAATGGGCCAGAGAGGTACTAAGTGATGTTGATGGACTCACAGAAGAGAAAGTAAATGAGGTAGTGAGTCACTATTTACAGGATGCTAAAGAGGATTTGTTGGAGTCCAAAGGCTGGTCTGCTCTCTCTGCTTATGTCGTCTCCAAAGCAGCTCTTAATGCCTACACGAGGGTTTTGGCTAAAAAATTCCCGAATTTTGGCATAAATTCAGTTACTCCTGGCTTTTGTAAAACAGATTTGAGCTTTAATAATGGACAATACACGGCTGAAGAAGGTGCAAAAGGTCCTGTAAAGCTGGCTTTGACAGTTGGTGATGGGCCTTCTGGCCTGTTCTTCTTTCAGACGGAAGAAACAACCTTCTAGTATCCGCTAAGTGTTGAAATTTCCTAGGAACCCAACTGGGATTAGCTCTACTTTGATGAGATGCATGTACCATCAACCTTCCAAGAATAAACAGTTCCCAAATTTCTGATTTTTGTAACGAACTCAAATTACAAGCATGTGTTGTATTTTGAAGAGAGAGAGAGAGAGAGAGAGAGAAAAAAAAAAAAAAAAAAAAAGAGCACCATTTTGAGGTATTGAAATAATATTAACTCCCTTTGAAGCATGTGATGGATATAACATTCTTTCTTGCATTCTCTAACACATAATCACATGAATGATAAAACCTTTACAGAATTGTAATACTTCAGAAAAGAGATGCTCCAGCTAAAATTTTCCCAGTCAGTGCTTGAAAAACAATGGTGTATGTGTATCTATTTGTCTAAAATTATCAACAATAAACAACTTACAGATAGAAGTGTGATTTTTAAGGAATGTGAACAAATTTACCACCAAGTGAAGATTTCTTGAGATACATAAGTCCATTTCAAACTTTAGAGTGGCTCCTTGCAGCATTTTGTTTCACACAGCATCCCACAAAGTAGATTATTGACTGATTTCACAACAGATAATTATAAGAAAAATAAATGAACTCGATTGGAAGGTCCTGATCATATAAACACTATCAATTAAATGATTATCTACAAATATTATGCTAATTTCATATTACACTTTGACAATTTCAACAGTAGAAGATATAAAATGCAATTCATATTCGATATTATCTGTTGTTCCTCATTCACTAATGAGAAAAAGATAATTTGATTTGTTCCAAACTGGATGGAGAGGAGTTTCTTACCAAAACAACAAACAGAACCACATTAAAGATTGCAACCACCCTCCATTCAGTCTTCATGTATTGTGCAACTCCTGCCCTGGAAGCATGATTACAGGAAAAGCAAAGGGCAATGAGAATTTCGTATGACAGAGGTAATAGAGGGAGAAGATGGGAACGTAGTAATATTTACTTGCAGGAATCACAATTGTAGCACTTGATTTCCTTGGAATTTTTGTAACTTTTGCAATCCTTGTCAGAACTGATTGGGTGAAAGCTCAAGTCGTAGTATGAAGCATTAACAGCAGGATAACCACACCTAAGGAATTGAAACCCCAGAAGAAAAGGAAAAGAAAATAATGTGTGTGTGTGTGTGTGTGTGTGTGTGTGTGTGTGAGAGAGAGAGAGAGAGAGACCAAAATGTAATTATTTAGAAGAGAAAGGAAAAGGGACGTACTCAGATGGCGGTCGACAACAACCAGCCTCAATGGGGGTTAGTTTTGCCAGTTTGTATTGTTTAAGAGTCTGCAATGAGAGGTAAAAACTTCACCATTAATTCATTAGGAACAGACGAGAAATGAGAATTTGAAGTAGCAAAGTGGACCTTATATTTTTTGGACAGGTTATTAGAGTCATCAGATTTCACAAGACAACTCCTTAAATGCTCCCAGTAATGGGTGTTGTTTAGCTGGAAGAAAAAGCCAGATTTAAAAAAAGAAAAAAAGAAAAAAAAAAAAAGGTTTTCTCATGTTGATACTCTAAACTGCTAAACATGTATAATGATCAAAGTGTTCCTGTTTTAGAAAACATGAGCTGTAACCTTGAAGTTGATACTCCATTTACCTAAGCAGAAAGATATTAATGGCCACTGTTGTTCACCCACAAAAGAAGAAAATATTCTAAAGAAAAGAATTTTTTTCAAAAAAAAAAATCATAAAGAGTGCAGAACTCATCCTCCTTATTTTATTTTTTTTATT
The DNA here is from genome assembly GCA_025200525.1 of Camellia lanceoleosa. NCBI lineage: Eukaryota > Viridiplantae > Streptophyta > Magnoliopsida > Ericales > Theaceae > Camellia > Camellia lanceoleosa. The sequence goes on along the minus strand of CM045771.1, from coordinate 74,429,869 downwards.
TTTTTTTATTTTTTGTTTGTTTGATTAAACATTTTTTAAGTTTGACTATTTAGTGTTTACTTCTTCACTTTCTTTTTATATTTCTTTTGTTCTAGGGCTGAAGCTTGTTTGTAAGGAGTTATGCACAACATGATGAGTGCTTTCACACCTAAGAAAATGAGAGACATCAACAGAGATTCTATCATAAAAATCATGGGGGATTTTACCTCAAACCAGCTACACTGTGACCAGATCCATTATTAGTTATGATAAAACTATAAAAGCAAAGCGCCAAAAAAAGAATCATGTCAGAAAATTATAACTAGCATACAATTCAAACAAAAACACAAATTGGATATGTCCACAGGTGTAATGAATGCTGCAGAGAACTTGCTTCCGTTCATCTCCAATAGGAGCAAAGAGAGTTGAATAACAAAGACAAGTTGACAATGAGGAAGAAAAGACTGATTGTCATGAACGGCACAGGAAACTGTAATGCAATGGGGTGATCCCAATTGATCATAGCATATAATCCCATGTTGTAAATGGTATGGACAATGAGCATTTGTAGAGAAGTGGACCACCAACACTTACTCTTTAAGATTTCAGTTGATAATAGAGGCATATTCCTTAATTTATCAGGAAATAAAGAATGAAATGAGAAAAAATAAAAAGTAAAAAAGAAAAGGATGTCACTCTAATCCATAAATAATGTCAACAGATAGCCCATTGATTATCTTTGATTTTTTTTTTTTTTTCCTTCTTGTTTTTCCCCTCTTTTTACTTTTGTTTATGTTTTGCTATTCATTATTCATTGAGTAAACCCTTCACAAAATTCTCTGGCTTAATCCAACAGTGAGGAGGCAATACAAATTGGCCAAGAAGAACTTAGAGCAAATATCAAAGGAGTCAATAAAACCAGTTGAATGTAGCAGTTCGATCTGAAGCCATTTAAAATCACAGAATGATATTTTAGGATGCTGTTTAATTAGAATAATAAACAGAAACAGGAAAAGTTGTTGACAACGCTAACTAATAGAAAGGTAGATGGGCAAGATAACTTTATACATGGACAACATCTGCAGTGTCAGTTTTCAATGAAACCACAGTTTGCCACAAAACTGATACCACGCCCTTAATCCCTATGTCCATTTCCATTTCAGGATGATTGAAAGCCTCCTAATTCTAATAGCATTCAATATTTGAAAAGCAAGCAGACCTGTAGTTTCACCCTTGTTCAAGATCAAGAGCATTGTCTCTTTAAATAACAAATCATATCTATAGATCACTTAAAATTTCACACCAAAAGTAATCGACGTCCCTCACCAATTAGCAGTTCACTGATTGGTAATATCATTAATAATTTGACTGGAGAACTGGACCAGCAAGCCAGGACCTGAAAAGCTTGCTTTGAGAAGAAGTGTATGCTTCCATAGCGTTATATAGTTGTCTTAGTTCTAGGGTGGAATTATCTTTATCTAACCAAGTGAGGGAGTTCCACAAAGTTGGTCATTACAATTGCTATGGTAATTTGTAATCTGCAATTACGTGATGCTACCAAATTTTAGATACATTTGAAAATTGAATCAAGGTAGAGGAGTTAAAGATTATGTCTTTGGACAAATCTACTGCACTATTTGCTAAAAGGACCACCGTTCTCCACAGGCATAATAGAGGCCCTTTATCAAGGGAACAGAAGATGTGAAATTGCCAACAAAGAAAGGAAAGAAAGAAGAAAGTGGTAAAACATTCTCTACAAACAAGGTAATTGCATTAAGTGGTATACTACAATATCAAGAGTGATAACTGAAATAAAGTGCAATATGGTATAATTCTAATAACCTACTTAATAAATTGACAGACCAGTACAGCAAGAGCAAATCAAAATTACAATGTGAGCAGAAAGTAAGAATGAGATTGGCTATGAGGAGTAAAAGAAAAGGTACTTATGTGAAAAATTATACTAGCACGCCTGTTGTATTGTGAAAATAACAACAACAAAAGTTTACTTCAAATTGTATGTGAAATTGACAAAGAAGTTTTAATGAAGAAATGGTACAACAGTTTAGGAAAAACAAAAATCATTATAGGAAGCTCATTTCTCTGGGATATAATGGCATTGCGAAGATCAATCCAGCTTTTGAACCAGAAATACTTACGCCAAAACTGTGAAGACCAAGATTGCAACCAAAATGAAGCACAATAGGATCAAATACTGCAAGCCAGAAAGTTAAGGAATGTGCAAAAAGGGGGGGGGGGGGGGGGGGGGAGGGGAAAGGGAAAAAGGAAGATGAGATTGAAGAAAAAAGGCGTCCGCATATAAGGAAAAATAAAAATCAGGGTCATTAAACAACATAGTAGAGAATCAAATGGAAATTAAGGAAGAGAAGATGAAATGGGAGATATACCATTGTCAGAAAGTTGATCCATCTGATTACCAAGGTACTTGTTCCTGTACTCATTATTGCTTTCCACTTCCTTTATTCCCCCTTCTCTCTCAAAGACTTGTACACAAACAAACCCACAGAGAGAGAGAGAGAGAGAGAGAGAGCTGTGGGTGGTGTAGGAAAGCATGGAAGTGAGGAGATGAAGCCATGAAGTGGCACTTGCACACTGAAGCAAAAAGGGAACCGAGAAAGGCAGACAGGAAGTGGACCGTTTGGGATAACGATTCAGAATGAAGGGCAATTTCGTCAACATAAAAAGACACAATTTTTTAATTTTTTCTTTTTTTTTTTTTGGTGATTCTACTTATGCACTACTAATATTTTTAGTATACACTATTATTTAGTTCACACACAAAATAATTTTTAGTGTTTAAAAATAGAGGACTGCTATTAGCACCCCGATCAATTATTTTGGACCCCCGTTTTTTAACTTTTTTTTATTACAATAATAACCTCAAATGAAGCTAATTAGTAAAAAAGACATCAATAATTTTGTAATATTCCATCTCACAATTAAACTCACACATTCACTATCTTATGACTTAGGGTTTATGAGAGCACCTATCTCTATCACCATCCATCCATCTTCTCCAAATCTCACCTTCAAAACTTACCTACTATCAAAATCTTAAAAACCCTTTGACAGCAATATTTCGACAGTAATGGTGACAACCATTTGATTACCTACACTTCTTTAGTAATGACAATGAGTGAAAGTTTTTTTGACAACCACAACTGTATGAGACGAGAGGAGTACAATGATAAAAGTTCAGCGGAGTTTCATGACTTTGATGGTGTTATTAACTCAAAAGAAATTGGCCTTATAAGTGTAAGTTTCTTCAAAAATAATATTAACAAAAAAATTGTTTGTCATTTTTTTGAGACTAAACTATCGAACATATGACCGAAATTCCGGAATATAGGCCCAAACATTGTTTATTTGTTCAGGAACAGGTAATCGAACATTTATTTTCTTAAGTCATGAATATGTATGTGAAGATGAAGTATTAATCACCTTTATGAGTTTTGTTAAGGTTTTTGGGAGAGATGCTTTTTGGAGTGTGGAAATGTGCATTCAATTGAATTATGAAATATTTTCACAACGATAATTTTGGTATTATTTGAGAAGAGAAGAGAAAAGAAATTTTAAGAGTTCTAAAATTTATAAGTGGAGGTCCAAAGAAATGGAGGGGTTCAAAATAATTGATGGGGTGCTAATAGCAACATTCTTAAAAATATCTTATTTCACACATTAACTTTCCATTACTAACCATACATTAAAACACCTCTAACTATTTGAATACACACCATTACATACACCAAAAACTCTCATTTTCACCATTACACACAACAAACCTCCCTCCCTCACAATCTTTAAAATAGGGACCATCTTCGTCAGTTTTAATCTCCATCATCAATGGAGGTTTCATTCGGCTTCTATTTTCACCATTGTTGATCTCCATTGTTGTTGTTGAACTATCGTCGTGTCTCATCTCATTGTCTCATCAAATCGCTAGCAGAGTGTTTCATTTGGCCTTTACCTGTACCGGTGTTGATCTTCATTGTCAATATTGAACTATCGTCTCTCATCATCATTTCAGATTGCCATTCTCACACTTGATTCATGAGTGTATGTTGATGGTAAAGATGATGAAACATGAGCATACCTCTTTTTGTAACAAATTCACTTTTGTAGTCTATAACACAATTAGTTTTAACATTGCTACATTGGGTAGGTATAGAATTCTATAAAACATTTAACAAATTTATCAAATTAGTCATGTTCAAGAATACAAAATTGAATAAACTTAATGTATTTAAAAATTTATATCTGAACAACGAATAAAAGTTTAATTTATTTTAACCGAACTGACTTAAAATGTTCAGTTTTATGTATATACATTTAATATGTAGTCAATCTTAATAATTTGAACAAAATTATTTTGTTCAAAAATAAATAATCGAACATTATGTAAAAGTTCACCTTTGGTTATCCGAACACGACGAACAAACTCATCTTCCCAACATATAAACGGGATAAATAAAAAATCAAAAAATCAAGTCATAAACTAACTTTTTCAATGTTTAAATCAATGTTTTCAATATTTATATCGGAACCAACCATCTCAGTGTCATCTATGGTGTGCAAATTTTCAAATGTAATAATGTTTTGAGTTTGAAAAATAAGTTTAATGGAAAAGAGAATGAAGTGAGCTAATTGATAATGAATGATATCATGAATATATGTTAATAGTGAAGATGATAAAGAAATACTATATTTATATATTAATAAAACCTCCCACCAAAATTTGGGCCAGGCTAGGCCACGAGCCAAAAAATTAGTCCCAGGCCCAAGGGGTATTCAAGCTTTGGGCAGACCAAGTCGGTGGGCTTGGGCTCAAGCTGGGGGCGGGCTTGAACATTTTTTTTTATTTTTTTTACCAAATTTTTATTTTTTTCACCAAAATTTTATTATTTTCCACTAAAAATGACATTGGGCCGATCTTTGAGCGGGCCTTGAGCGGACCAATGGGCCGGGCTTCAAAATGATGGCCCAAGCCTAGGCCTGGGGTCTCAGGCTAGGCTAGAGCTTGGGCTTAACTGGGTCGGGCCCACCTTGGGCCACGAACCATTTTTACATTCCTAAATTTCAAACAATGTTGTGGTTTGGCATTGATTTTTTTAGTTGGCTTTTTATTTTTTTAGCTATTTTAGCTCCGATTAAGTATGCAAGTGCATACCATATATACTTGTGTAAGTTCTGACAAATATACATAAATTATCTCACACAATTGCGTAAGTTTTCACAAACATATGTAAATTAACTCATAAAATTTGAGAAATTATAACTTACGTATATTTGTGAGAACTTATGTGATTTTGTGAGATAGCTTATATATTTGTAAAAATTTACACAAGTGCATATGATATATAACTTACGTACCCAAACACTTTTCAAAAATCCATTGCCAAACGAAGACTAAGATATGAATATTAAGTAAAACCTAATATGCTTATTGGTTAAATTTTATAATTTTCTTTTTTTTTTTTTAAATGTAAAATCTCGTTGAAATCTATCAAAGTCCATATGTTAATTATAAAATTTTAGGTTAAAATACAAATACATTCTTGAAGTTTGCCCAAAATAGATATTGTCCCCTGTGGTTTGAAAAACTATAAATATCTACCTATCATAATTTTTTATTTAACAAAATTACTTGAAAAAGTGAAATTTCTAACTGTTCACCTATATATTAATAAAATTATCTGAATTATTAATTGAAATAAAATTTTAACATTATTAAAAACATAATTAACACGATGATGTATTAATAAAAGGACCTATTTGTTATGAAATTAAAAACCTTGAGGGACATAATGTAATTTCTAGAATTACAAGAGGTAATTTGTAATTTAAATAAATCTCAAAGGTTTATAATTTACCCAAAATGGTAATATATATAGAGTAAAATTTTACCCTACAAACTAACTCTGACGATGGATTTTAAAATATTTTGTAAAAATTTCAAATTTTAGAGTAACAAATTAAAATTTATAACACCATCAATTCAACATATATATGTGTATATATATTGTTCTTTATGTTTTAAAACATAAATAATGATAAATTCGAAAACGTCAATCATTTTTATTTTGTAAAAACAGTTTCCACATTTTAAAGCTTGGCTTCCTCACAAGATCTGTCGGGAGTCTTGATGGAAAACTCCACGGTATGAAGCATTATCAATTGTCAATAGGACCCAAAAAAATAAAATAAAAATCAGGACATAGAAATCATTCTCATCTCACAATGAAAGGTAATGCCAATTAAATCATCCAGTCACAATAAATTCACAATTTGAAGTACCAAGTAGGAATAAAACTGAGATCAAATTGAAACCAAACTAACTAATTAAACCTATTGATCGATCAAGCCATCAAGTTATTCAAGAAGCTCGAGATTTTTTTATTTTTTTTAGCTTTAAAAGGAGGAGAAGATAAGACATTTATTGACATTAGTACAATTATATCAATACCATGGAAATTTAATTTAATTTTAAAAAATTACAATTAGACTTTTTAGATGCTTCCTTCACAATATGAACAAAGTTGTATAAGTTTCTGGGTGCAAAAAAATTAAAAGAATTTCTACAAAGAACTACTTTTCGTTTGCTGAGATATATCAGTAAGGATCGAGAGTCTGAGTCTGAAGAACGCATCATGGATCACCGTCAAACTCAGCCAATTGGGAGGGCAACGAAGACATACAAAAGCCAAAAAGCAGTAGGCAGTGAGTCATTCAACTCGGCTGGTGCAAGTCAGAATTGCAGATTTCATTTCCTCTTTACCCAAGGATGTTTCAACTATCACCTGCCCAAAATCATGCATATGCCAGTGAGCACAGCATTCTTTTCCATAACTTAAAATATATAAATTTTTAAAAAAAAGAAGATGAAAATAAAACCAAGAAAATAATGATACCACCGTACCAGCAAGAGCAAAAATAAAATTTAAAGATATAAATATAGAACTAGGCTCTATCCAATCCCTCTGGTAGTTCTTCACGAATCTGCATAATTCATGAGTTTGATCAAATCAACTCATGGATTTACCTTCCTTCTCACAGCTTTGACATTAACAGCAACAATTTTCATAATATGGGACTTTCTAAGGCAGCAGTCTATAATATCTCTACAAAGACCTATCCTGGAAAAATCAACATCTTCCAATCTTTGTCATGAAGCAACATGACCCCGTGCATGGGAGCTTGGAAACCAATATGGCAGAGTACATTTGGTTGATTTTTGGCCATATCAAAATTTATTTAGAGTACAATGAATATTTATAACCATCATAACCACCACTGTCGATTATATATATACATAGACAGACACTCTGGATTATGATCTTTAGGACTTGGTCACTCTAGCTCTCTATGCACTGGTACCTAGCTCTAGCATATACATGGATAAGAAAGGAGCTGATGGGCTAGCCTGGTGGATGGGCTCTTGCATGCCCAAGCTCATGCCATCCCAAAATCATTGATGCAGCAACCCTTTGAAGAATTGAGTGCAAAAGAATAAAGTTTTCTCCTATAAATGGTAAGCCTGATTGTAAATAGAAACAGCAAGCATTCCATGTAGGCAGAAATATAGCTTCTAGATGGTGTTGTATGAGACCACGACTAATCCAAATATGCTATTTCCAAATAAGCAAAAGTTGAAGGCCAACTGTAAAGGCCAAAACAAGCTACAGAGTAAAGCATACGGAAGGACCATAAAGACAATAAAATGATGAGTATATGAAGAAAACGATGAGGTGCTAGAACACATTTAAACTATTTAAATGATGAGTACGATGAACAAAATGTATATCTTGATCAAGAATAAAGACATTGAAGTTTATTTTATCTACTAATAATGCTGGGAAGTTGAGCCAAGATTGGTAGGATCACAAAATTTTACCTCTTGCACCTTGTTTTCTGATCGAGCAAGTAGCTTGTACTCATTCTCAAACATGGATGCCATATAAACCTGCCAAAAGAGTGATTAGGAGCGCACTTATACTAGAGTCTGACAAGAAACACTAAGAATGTAACTTAAGCATAAGCTAAAAACACAGAATAGTTCAATGTTCCTCTGCTATCTCGACATGTTAGATTACCACTAGTAAAGTTTAAGCCATTAGGAAAAGAGCACAACAATGCCTCAATTGCTCCAACACTCCCTCGCATGCAACCCTGTTTTGCATGTTGAGATGCAAATATCCAAACATATAAAGAAAAAAAATGCAAACAAAGAGACTTGAACCCAAGGCCTCTCCTAACTTGAGCTTTGATATTATTTTAGATCAACACTAGCACCAAAACCTTAAGCCATTAGGAAAGGGCCCAGCAATGCATATCAAGCTCTCCAACAGACATGTTCTCAACCTATTGACAAGACACTAATGCAAGAGCTTTTATGTCCAGCACTGGCACTCACTCAAATATCTATCCTAAATGCTAGGTATGAGATGAAGACATTTTAATTCCTCCAACTAGTGCTTGAGAAGAAATCTAGAAAACAAAAATAAACCATCAAGGATTGATCCAAAGAATCAAACACAAACCCCTCATGGCACAAATCACAAAAGCTAATATTAGAAAATAGATGGTTAATATAATCAATGAATTATTGACTGCATGCAACCAAATTGCAAAACAACTCCCTGTATAACATTTATATTTGTAATATGTTTCTAGTCTATTAAAATTGTACACCTATCTTATTCTGTCCCTTGTACAAATTCCAAGAGAAAATGATACATTAGAAAAAAATGCTTGGAAAACAAGGAATATATATCTAAAAATAAATTAATGCATGCACATCATTTAATTAACATTACATCTAGCCTCCACTTCAGTTGAATCTAGGGATCAGGGTACCTGAAAGGTAGGAGCCAGTCCAGGGCTCAGGAAAAAACGGCCTTTTGATACAGATTCAATCCCTTCAAACTGCTGTAATTCGTTGATAAGTGATTCCACATCAGCCCACTGTCCAATTTTATAATCAGAATGTGAGGGGACTTTTATTTTTATTTTTATTTTCTGATAAGCAAACATATAAACAAAAAGAATTGCATGGAAACACCATATACATATGCATCAGATAAACTGAACAATGGTTTGATTAATTATTACAAATCTGGGCATATTAAATAGAAATCCATGACGAAAATGAACTGACTTATCCAAATCTATTAGCTTAGATGTTTGCAATCCAATTGAGTTCCTTAAAAGGTAGTTTCTACTTGGTTTAAACTACACTGAACCAATGTTATTGAAATTATTAAAAAGATCATACTAAGAGGACTACAACCTGTCTTTTATTTGGAGAAGTGACCCAAAGGTCATGGGGGTGTTGCCTTGGATCAAACCACATGGAGGTACACTATTAAATAGTAACTATTTCAAACATCCTCAAGAGGATAGGAAAATGGTGACAAGTAAAGACCTCAGTATCTGCTTGGGCTGCTTCTAATCTCCCATCTAAGGAATTGTTATCACCAATTACAGCCTCCAAGGCCCCAATTAATGGATCTGGCTGCAATAGGGATGGAAAATGAAAACATTTAAAAGCTCAGTCAAAAGGCTTCCTTAATATACAATAGCTATTTAAATACAAACAAAACTTAACACTGATTACCGTTATTTCCTTTAATGATAGAAAAATGCGTTCAAGTGAAAAATCCAACTGGTGAACTTTTGCCTCCACAATCTGCAAACAAAAGGAGCATCTCAATAACTTGGACAAAAATCTACATAAGGTAATTACATGTCAACCATGAATGAAAGGCAAAGTGCTTTAGGTTCTAGACAAAGATAAAAATCTTCTATGAAGTATTGGTACTCCAAAAATATTGTTGTATGAGCACCAAGCCGGTATTTGGTTCGGATACGCATACTGGTACGGCTTCAAGGGTACGTGAAAGACATATCTGGTACTTTTTCTTAATTTTTGAATGTTGGGTATTGCTTAGGTACAAATCAGATACTTTTGTGGGTGCATTAAGGCATAAATGTAACTTCTAAAAATATAGGGGTATTGGAATAAATATATTGTGTCTATTTTAAATAGTTTAGAATAAAGGGTATATTTGCAATTATTACAACTTTGAGAAACACTTCAGGGTTCTCTTTTTGCAATTATAGAACATTTCTTTCTTGTAGGGCATCTGTCTCTCACTCTCTCTATGTATGTGACAATCAAAGTTAGGCTTCTATCTCTCACTCTCTCTATGTATGCCCACAAAGAGTGCTGACGTTCAACAATCACAGCTTAAGGTTCTGATTCTCTCTGTGATGATAGCCGATGATCGACCAATTAGGATTCTCTCTTCTCTGCAACAACTGCTCACGTTTTTTTTCAGTAAGTTTCCTCTCCCCTGGCCTCTTCTCCTCCCACAGCCTCCTGCCGTGAAATTCTTGCTGGCAATTCTCATGGTTTGTAGATTGGGCTGGTACTGCCTTTTAGTTGTTTCCCTTTACTTTTGTTTGTGATGTTTATTTGTTACTTTAGTGACTGACAAAATAGGTGAGGGAACCAAAAAATTCTATGAGAGATCGTTGAATTGGAGTAGTAAATAAGACACCAATGCCTTTTGGCTTGGCATTGAACTGTGACTTGTATATTATGTCCTAAACTAATTTTGGCATTAACTCTAGTTTGTACCTTGCTTTATCTACATTTTTCATTTGATTTCTTAATTGTCATATATCCTGCACACTATTACAAATTACAAAAATATTTTTTCTTATGGATGTATCTTGGTCATACCCATATCCATTTATTTATTTATTTTAAGCTTTCAATATTGGTGTAACCCTAGCATAGCAGTACCAGCATCAGTACCCATACTTGAGTTTCATAGGCAATTTTCCAACAAATTACTATGTTAGCTGGCTATAAGGCGCATAGTACAGCCTAAAAATTTTACCTGGGAAACTTCATCAAATTAATTGGCCATCTTACTGAACAATGTCAGTGTTGTGGGATAGTGCATATAACAACAGAGTGTTGTTGGATAGAGCACATAATTGCTGACTTGGTATGTTGTAAATTTGTAATAGGAGAGTTAAGAAGCGCAGACACTTCTAAAAAGGTAAGGTGTCGTGTCTGACACTGTGTCCGGCACTACCATGACACGACATGACATTTATCAATAAATGAGAAACACATGTGTCTATTCTTAAGATTATAAATTTGTTATTTGTTAAGTTATTTGTTAAGAATAGACACATGTCATATAACTACTGAGGGCCACATGTGTCTATCCTAACACTTAGACACATGAGAAACACATGTGTCTATCCTAACATTTATAATCTTAAGAATAGACACATGTCATATAACAACTGAGAAACACATGTGTCTATCCTAACACTTAGACACATGAGAAACATTATAAATTTGAATAAAATAACTTGAGATTAAATGATGAAACAAAAAAACAATGTAATTTATACCTATTCTTCTCTTTTAGACTTTAAAAATTATTATCTTTGATTTAAATATTTCATACATATGACATATAGTAATTATTTCTCTTTATATATGACATATAATAAATATATAAATGTAAATATTTTGCACGTGTCCCTCATGTGTCGTGTCCTACATTTTTTAAAAATTTGTATCATCGTCGTGTCATGTGTATGTGCTTCTTAGTTGGGGAGTAAATTCAAATACCTGACCAACTTTGAAATATGATGCAGGGTCCAAAGTGGCATCCCACGACACTTCCGACTGGTGAATTAGTGCAGGTACTCCTTCCACCTGCATTTCAACATTTAGGTCAAATAATGATAAGCAATAATATTATTGTTTTGACAGAGATAATCTCATGGTCTTGACCCCATGGCAACGAGCTACTAATCCTTAGTGAGAAAGACAACAGAAAATGTTCAAAATCAAATGTTCCCTACACCAATCCAAGAACAAATCAAATTCAAAATATATATGGGGTTCACAGCTCATTTTCATGAAGCTGGGACCATGTGATCACAGGACTTCATTGAAAAGCCTGTTATTGAAGTGACATGAGTAGTAAACTCTTTACCTCAACGAAAATACCAAAGTAAGTAATCTTTTTGATGCAACATTTCACTACATCTCCAGTGCTAAGTTTAGCCTGCAATCAAATAAAAGACTATGAATTACTTATTTCAAATGGACATCTAGCTTCCCCATAGATTATAAATAAAGAAAATTGAAATACAAGAGACCACGCTTGATGCTAGAAAAGGCTCTGCTTTGTTTAAGAGCAAGATTTTTTCCATATTATCAATCTATTAAATGATAATACACAACTAACGTTAAGGGCACAAAGTGTTTGTCTAGTTGTCCCTAGGTTCATTCCCATGATTTATCTTGGTAACTACCTGATGCATGTGGTACAGGGGAGCCACATGTAACCTGGGACTAGATGGATGATCTAAAGAGACCCAAACAACATATTAGCAAAAAGGGGAAAAGAAATATGCTACCTGAGAGGCGAATAATTGCAGAACATTGTAGATCATTCACGTAAAGATTGCATTCTAAAGAATGCTTGTAGAACATTGAAAAACACATGTTGTATTCATCTTATAAATGCTTCAAAACATATTTAGAGTACACAAGTTGCATTTCGAGGAATTTAAAACATTATTACTATGAAGAGATTCATCACATAGGTCACGTCTGGAGGGTTCAAGAAGTGTCAGCGAAGTGTGATGTTATGAATTTCAAATTTTAATTAAGACATGTTGAAAAAGTGTCGGACTCGCTTTTAGAAGTATCCGCAGAGTGTCATGTCCGACGAGGGTGTCCCAACATGACACGCCTCTTCCATAGAAGTGTCCATGCTTCCTCGTTTCCTCCGTCGTTCATATACAAACATTACTTCTCCACATGACAATGCCTTTAATTTAAGTCCTAAAACTGGGAGCTGCTGCTACTTATCCAAAAAAAAAAAAAAGAAGAAAAAAAAGAAGAGGAAGTTCTGATAAAGCAGAAAGCTTTGCCATGACAGTATTAAAAGCAAAACAAGGACAACCAAAAAGCATCTAGAGAAAAGTTTTAAACCATGCACAGTTCCTTACCATTAGGCTTCTCTTTTTGTCAACCATTTCTTCCTTCTCTTTTGGTTTCACGGAAAATATTAACTTTCTAGATTTTCTGTCAGTCAATACCACATTCACTTTGATTTTCTGCACACACACGTGGTATCAATAAATATTAAATAAAAGAAGAAAGATTCTGACATAAAATGAAGTTATCCAAACCTGGCCCACAAAGGATGATAAGAATTTGAGTTTCTCTTGGTCATAAATTCTAAGAAGATCTTCCAGTTGCATATCAGATGAAATGTCAACATCAACTTTTTGATCAACTTCGGCGTCTAGGCTTGAATCAAGAGAAGTATTGTTTGCAATCCCATAGTTTCCTATAATGCCCAAATTGTGCTTGTACTGAGATGGATCTAAGCCATTCCTCCTCAGCCATGACTCAAAAGCTAAGAACTTCCACCTGGCAGTAAGATTACGGTATGGTAAAATTCCTATCAAAGAGCCAAAAGATACCTGTAAAATGATTGAATGAAATTCAGAAAAGAAAACTATTACACTTAAAAATGCAGCAAACAATAAGGACAAAAAAAAAAAAAAAACAGATACATATCAAAATTTTGAGGACTGTAGCATTGAGTGTACTCACAACGAAGCCTCTGGTGCTAGAACTTATCAGTTCCACTTCTTCTCTTCCTCCTGTCTTAACCAGACCTTCAACCCTTTTCCAGTCATTATCTTCATGTTGCTACATTTAATATGGAACTCACGATCCATCATATGATATTACTCAACTAAAACAAATATGGGAATGAACTATATTACAATTAGACCTTTATAGGTGATGTTGCAAGAAAATTCTCAAGCTCAACAGCATCGCCATAACTTTCAGGGTTCACGAAAACCATCTCCTCTCTACTAAAATTTGTTGTTCCTTTTACAGATTGGTCTAATCTATAACATAGCAATTTATTAAACAACTAAAACTAGCAGCAGAATATCACAAAATGTACAAAATACAGTGATTGTTACTTCCCGAACCTTCTTGGTTTTCCTTGCAGAGCAGCTTCCACAGAGAACTTGATATTAGAATCCACCAATTTTTTCTCCGAAGGAGCTTCAGTGGCACTTCTATTCTTGGCAGAACATATATTGCTTTCCTCAAGTGGCTGTAATTCTTGAAGAAAACAAGCACAACATGAAGTTCAAAAGTTCCAACCAAAGAAAATCTACCTGAAATTTAGTGTATTACCTGTAGCAGAGTAATCCTGGAGCCCAGATTCTGTTGAGAGTGAAGCATTTACAGTATCCATAAATTCAGCATACTTGCTTTCTGCTGAATTAACCTTTCCAGGAGATAAGTTCACACTTTCCAAACTATTTATTCTGAGATCATCACCAGAGCTTGACCCTTCATAATCTTCAGATGATTTTTGTTTCTCATTGATATTCGAACCAAAATCCATATGTTTAGGCGGGTTTAAGAGTGTGAGGTCATTAGTTGCTTCAGTGAATACAGATGCTGTTCTCAGGATATTATCTTCAATACCATCAGTGACTATGGCATCGCCATCACCAGAGGGTTCTTGTTTTTTGTCAAGATTCAAGTCCCTACTCACTGGTTCGGGCTTCTTTAACAACGTAATATCACTAAATGTCGCCTTTATCTGTTCTTTCCCCATTTTCAATGACAAATTTGGTTTAATTCTCAACTTTGACGGTTTCTGAGGTCCAATATCATCCTCATTGAATGTCATTGGCTTCCGCAAAATAACATTTGGAAGGCTACCTCTATTAATATCTACTGGCTTCCTTACAGGTTGGCTTGGTTTCTTTACCTCTGATTCAATTGGCTTATTGCCAACTTCAAACTTGACTCCTTTCTTCGGCACCGGGCGAACCAAATTCAATCCATTCAATGAATCTGACAATTGCCTTTTCTCAGACCCATCAAATGGAACCTCTACTATCTCATCAGTTACTGATTTAGCCTTCTTCTTGTAAAATGATTTCTCAACTTCCAGATAAGACACATCAGGGTTTGATTTTCTACTCATTATCTAAACCAAACAAAGAATGGCAATTATATTATATAAAACCAAAAAGCACTAAACCAAAAACCCATCTTCTGATTAGTTAAAACAACCTCAAATTATGCAAA